>CM056552.1:27790391-28990391 GCA_029721515.1 Synanceia verrucosa
CACTCACATGAGAGAGAGAGAGACAGGGAACACTCACATGAGAGAGAGAGACAGGGAACACTCACATGAGAGAGAGAGAGACAGGGAACACTCACATGAGAGAGAGAGAGACCGGGAACACTCACATGAGAGAGAGAGAGACCGGGAACACTCACATGAGAGAGAGAGACAGGGAACACTCACATGAGAGAGAGAGACAGGGAACACTCACATGAGAGAGAGAGACAGGGAACACTCACATGAGAGAGAGAGACAGGGAACACTCACATGAGAGAGAGACAGGGAACACTCACATGAGAGAGAGAGAGACAGGGAACACTCACATGAGAGAGAGAGAGACAGGGAACACTCACATGAGAGAGAGACAGGGAACACTCACATGAGAGAGAGACAGGGAACACTCACATGAGAGAGAGAGAGAGAGACAGGGAACACTCACATGAGAGACAGAGAGAGACAGGGAACACTCACATGAGAGAGAGAGCGACAGGGAACACTCACATGAGAGAGAGAGAGAGAGAGAGACAGGGAACACCCACATGAGAGAGAGAGAGACAGGGAACACTCACATGAGAGAGAGAGAGACAGGGAACACTCACATGAGAGAGAGAGACAGGGAACACTCACATGAGAGAGAGAGAGACAGGGAACACTCACATGAGAGAGAGAGAGACAGGGAACACTCACATGAGAGAGAGAGAGACAGGGAACACTCACATGAGAGAGAGAGACAGGGAACACTCACATGAGAGAGAGAGAGACAGGGAACACTCACATGAGAGAGAGAGACAGGGAACACTCACATGAGAGAGAGAGACAGGGAACACTCACATGAGAGAGAGAGAGACAGGGAACACCCACATGAGAGAGAGAGACAGGGAACACTCACATGAGAGAGAGAGAGACAGGGAACACTCACATGAGAGAGAGAGAGACAGGGAACACCCACATGAGAGAGAGAGACAGGGAACACTCACATGAGAGAGAGAGAGACAGGGAACACTCACATGAGAGAGAGAGAGACAGGGAACACTCACATGAGAGAGAGATATTTTGTTTTTTAAAAATCAACTTTATTGTCCATCCGTCTTCTGGACAATCTCTTCATAAATAACAATAATAACAATCCATTAAAATCAGCCTCCACAAATAAATGAATAAATAAATAAATAAATAAACCACCTCACATGAGCACATCTCCATGAATGAGCTGACCCTCTGATAGCCAGCACAGAACCTGAGCCGGTCCAGACTGCTTGTGGACCAGAGGTTCTACCAGATCTCAGGGGACCTGGGGTCCTTCAGGCAGATCTGGACCGTAGATCAGGTTCTGTGCTGGCTTCACTGCAACAACCACATCAAGCTCTCCATCCTCCTCCACCTTCCTCCTGTGGCTCACATATACCGCCATCTTGGCCTGCCCTAAAACAAAGTTTAAAAGCTAGCTCTTGTGTTTGTGCTGGCGAGTTTATTTAAAACCACAGATAAAAAGCTGCCTGTTAAAAACCTCTTTAAAACGTTAAAAACACTTGTTAAAAACAGAAACAGTACAGATAAATGAGGATTTCATTTAAAACAGTAAAAAATTGTCTCTCTGTGTCCACAGAAAGGACACTTGTCCTCCACAGCAGCATTGATAACTGAAATGACCTCCTATTGTCTCCCCCCATTCTCCACTTTTAATGCAGCACACACACTCACTCCTTGGGTGGGAACTCCTGGCTGGCTTGGGGGCTTTGAATCGGGGTAGGCTGCAGAGTACCCATCCTCTGTGGCCTCTCAGGGGGTGAGAGCCATCGGTATGCCTCGCCACCCTGGGATGTGGTGCAGGGGGATACCCGGGGCGCCTTCCCGCCAGCGGTACTGGCTCCCTCTGACCCGTTCCTGATCTCTGGGCCTCCTTCGGGGCCCGGTTGTCTATTCCCTTCTGCCCGCACCCGGTGGCGGCCTGCTTGCCTGGCAGCTGGTTGCCTGCCCCTTTGTGGGGACGCCCGGCCCCTGGGTCTGCCCCCGGCTGGCTGGGGGCCCCTTGCTTTTCTGGGGTGGGGGTGGTTGGGGTTGGGGGTGGGGTAGGGGTGTTGATTGTGGGGTGGCTGGGGACTGGTGTTGGGTAGTGGGTGGTCCCTCTTGTCCCGGGCCTCCGGGGCTTGTTCGTGGCGCTGAGGGGGCGTTTGGTTGTGCCTCTTCTTGGTCCCTGGGTTTGTGTGTTTCTCTCTGGTCCCGGTTGGCTCACTGGGTGATCCCTCCTGGATGTTCCCGCCGCCCGGGTAGGACAGTCGCTCGGCCAGCGGGCCCTTGCTCAGTCGTCGTAGCTGCTCTGGGCTTCGGTGCTAATCACTTATGCATGTTGGCTCACGGTGTACGAACGTCTGTCGTGTCCCATTGTTGAGTACTGATGGGACTCGCCAGAATGGGCTAAATCACTCTTCAGGCGTTAAAGTAAAATAATTTTCTCTATGTATTCCTACATTTCTCCTGTGCCCCTCGGTGCCCTACTCTGTGTAGGGTTTGATTTTGTAATTATTTTTGATTTTTCTGTTTATTTACTTTTTATTAATTTAATCATTATTATTATTGTTTTTCTTCTCTCCTTATTTTTGAGACATTGTTTACTGGGAATCATGCTGCTTCTCACATTCTTGATTCCTAATGACACTGCCTGTTTGTACTCTTTCCTACCCATACTCTCTCACCCTGTCTATCATCTGTTTCCCCCTCAATTGAACTAAGGTGTAGCCCTTTCCTCTCTGGCTCACTATAAGAAAATCAAATAAAGAATGACAGCTTAGTCTCCAGAGAGGGTGCGGTGACGGTCACACACATGCACAAAAATATAAAAATATTTTTCTGCAAGAGAAAAATGCACCAATCCCATAAATAGTTGACACCTTCTAATCTCGTTGTGGTGGTTAACAATGGGACTAGGTGCTGACAACTGAAATGAAAGAGTTCACAGCCAAAATGCCGTGGAGGATCCTCCACTGTAGGTCTGCATATTTCTTTGATAGGGGAGGTTTGTACAAAGACTTCCATGCTGGTCTGGAACCAGGGTTCAGACCCAGGTGGTTTCTCCACACAGTGTCCTGTCTTTTATCCAGTTTTTTTCCTGTTCAGAGTTTTTACCAGGAGTTTATAGATTGTTTTCACAGATACCCCCTCCAGGGGGACCAGGGGGACCCTCTCCAGCAAAGGACCACTGCAGTCCTGGTAGTCCGGTGCCAGGTAGATCGTGGAGTGTGGGTCCTCCGGGTCAGGGACCAGTGCTTCGCTGGTGAAACGTTCTAGAAGCAGAGTCTTATGTTCTGTGAGTCTATTCCTCCAGTAGACCGTTCCAGTAGAACAGTTTTTGGGTGACTTTGTTAGACCTGACCCCAAGTCGAGCCAGCAGGTTCATCCAGCTTGGGTCCTGCCAGCTCCAGGACCTGGCCCAATGTGAAGACCCGTACCTTCTGGAACAGCCTGGACAGGCTGGCCCCTGCCCAACTGGGAGAGTCCAGTATGGTCCCCCACAGGACCAGTTCCTGCAGGAGCCAGTGCAGGGAGTCCACCTGCACTGTTTTTTGAGCAGGTTCCATACAGTAAAAACACTTTTATAAAAACCAGGCAGTGGAGATGTGCTCATGTTTTTGGTGTCCATTAAAAACAGGTTAAAATCCAGGCCCAGGTTGTTAAAACGCTGCAGGATGCACTGAGCCAGCCGGAGACACAGGGACGATGAGACCAGGTTGTTTAGGATCAGGGTGCGACCTCGGTAGGACATCTTAGGAAGAAGCCATTTCCATCTACTGAGACGCCCCTTCACCTCTTCCACAACATTCTCCCAGTTTTTGTTTATATCGGTCTCATCGCCCAGATACACCCCAGATACTTAACTTACTCCTTTTTTCCAGTTAAGGCCACCAGGTAGCCTGAGCCGATCCCCCAGCCTCTCCCCCACCATCAGAGCCTCACTCTTCCCCCACTCGCTGATGAAATAAAACCAAACTCTGTTACTGTGTCAGTTCAAAAGTTAATGCCCCTCTGATTGTTAACCAGGACAATGAGATCATCTGCATAGACTGACAGTTTAAAAGACACTCTGTGCTGGGGGGAGCTTACACCAGATGATTTCTCAGTTTATTCAGCAGAGGCTCGATGGCCAGAGAGTAGAGCATCCCAGAGAGAGAGCAGCCCTGCCTCACCCCGCCTCTGGACTCCAAATGGAGCACTCAGCCCCCCATTAATCTTCAGTACACTCGCAATGTCACTGTAGAGGTCCCGGATCAAAGCTATAAATCCCGGGTTGAAGCCAAGGGCAGACAAAGTCTGCCATAAATACTGGTGTTCAACCCGGTCAAAAGCCTTTTCCTGGTCTATGGAAATAAGACCACTCTCTACAGCCAATGAACTGGAGAGGTCCAAAACATCCCGAATTAATGTGACATTGTCACTGATGAGTCTGCCGGGCACACAGTAAGTCTGGTCCGGGTGAATGATGGACGCCATCACCTCCCTCAGTCTAAGGGCCAGAGCTTTGCACAGGATCTTATAATCTGTGCACAGCAGAGAGACCGGCCTCCAGTTCTTCAGGTCCTGCAGGTCTCCCTTCTTTGGCAGCAGAGAGATGACGTCCTGCAGTCCTGAGGCAGTCTTCCTTTCTGGAGACTGTCCTCCAGAACCTCCAGCATGTCTGGTCCCAGCTCGGACCAGAAGGACTTATAAAAGTCCACAGGAAGGCCATCCAGCCCTGGAGCTCTGCCACTCTGCAGGCTTAACAGGGCGGTGTGTAGTTCCAGCAGCGTTAGCGCTGCTGCTAACTTGCTGTTAGCTTCTGACCTGAGGGAGACCACCGAGGAAGCTGCTGTGCACATCTGGATCATGTGACCACTCACTCTTAAAGAGGTCTCTGTAGAATCCGGCAGCAAACCTCCTGATCTCAGATGGGTCTGAGATCTCAGAGCTGCTACCTGTACGTAAAGAATAAATGATCTTCCTTTGTCCGTTTTTCTGCTCCAGCCCAAAGAAGAACTGAGATGGGGCGTCCATCTGCGAGATGTTCATGAAACGCGACCGAACCAGAGCTCCCTGTGCTGAGATGCCCAGCATGGCTGACTTTTTGGACTTGAGGGAGTCTAATAACCCTTGATCTCCTGTAGAAGATGCTGCAATCTGCAGGTCGACTACCTCACTCTCCAGATCCTTCACAGACTGGGTCAGATCTCTCGTGACATTACGAGTGAACTGTCAACTGATTTGAGCAGTCCCACCACTGCTGAATGCTGGGGAAGGCGGGCCTGCACTTTCTGTGGGAGCGGCAAAAATATTTAAAAGCAGTTTTAAAAACCTGGTCATTTAAAAGGGCCGTATTAAAATGCCAATAGGCGCTCCTTAAACAAATGTTTTTAATAAAAACAGAACAGGAGATGAGACAATGGTCAGAGAAACCCACAGGCTGGATAAAACACCTCTTAAAAATATTTAAATGGTGTTTAAAACAGTAAAACAGTCCAGTCTAGCCAGAGATAAAAGGTTTCCCCTGCTGTGGCTCCAGGTGTACTGTCTGTGATCCCTGTTAAAAACCCTCCACAGGTCAGACAGCTCATGAGTCTCAGTGAGCTGTCTGATCCTGCAGGATGAGGCCGGATGTGGTTCAGGATGATTCCTGTCCAGGTTCGGATCAACCGTGCAGTTAAAATCACCCCCTAAAAACATAAAATCATCTGAACCACAGTCTCGAACAGCATCACTTAAAATGTTTAAAAATGCCGTCCTGTCCACCGCGTTGGTGGGAGCATAAACATTTAAAAACACCAGCTTCACCTTCTCAAATTCAGCTGTGACCTTCAATAAAACACCAGGAATTATTTCCTCAGTCACATAAGAAACAGGTAAAAACCCTCTGGAGAATAAAACACCCACCCCCCCACTCAGACTGGATTTGTGGCTTAAAATGGCCTCCTCCAGTCACTCTCATTATCTCAGGTGCTGTGAACAAACATCACGTCTATCTTTTTAAAATCCATCATTTTAAAAACAGCGGCTCTTTTAAAATCATCACGGAGAGCACGCCGCCGACAAATCAAACAAACAAAGCAACAAACAAAACGAACGACACTAAACACTAAACTAAGACAACTCTAACTAAAACAAACAATCACTAACACATAAACACAAAGAGAAAAGATAGAAAAACTCACAAAACCGCAACTCAAACAAACCGCTCTCAGCGCCACTCTGCAGTAGTGTTGTGTCGTTCGTGAACGATTCGTCATCTTTTGAGTGAACGAACTGAACTGAATCACTTCCTGAACTGATTCCTTCCTTTCTCAGGTCACTTGAGCTCAGTCTCAGCATGTTGGCCGGGAGTTGAACTGCCTCGTTTGTTAGTTCATGACTCGTGATCCGTTCACTGAACGAACGAACGAGTGGACGAATGAGTGATCCTACCAGGAAGTACACACTAGGGACACGCTAGTTGAACATTGATGCTCTCTCTCATGTGCTACACAGAATATGTGGGTCAGAACAGTCAGGAAGGCACTTCCTGTATGTACTCAGGGGTATGTAACCTGTGTGCAGGTATGACCACATCAAATCTTCATCCAGAGGAGGAGGAGGAGGAGCTTCAGAGGATCACACAGGATTAGGAAGTGCTGGAGGTGGAGCTTCGGTCAGAAGTGGACCAAAGAAGCCAATGGTCCTCAGAGAAAGAGGTGACTGACACAAGAATAAGGAGGAGCCAGCTAGAGTGACGTTTTGGCCACATGTCTAAATTTGGCGAGTCTGATGCTGTATATTCAGTGATCTTAATTATTGCATAAAGGTTGCATGGAGCAAATTATTATCAAGCAGAACTAGTCTTATTGTGAGTTAAGTTCGGGACACATTAACCACACATCAAATAATGGACAGCAAAAAAGCTGTTTGGTACATGTCCTTCCATTGCTCATGTTTTTAAAAAGCTGCACTTGAACACACCGTAAAGACTATAGCATGAGATGTAATAACATTGTACAGCGACAGGTGGCTGTATTCTCTATTCAGCAATTTAAAAAAGTGAAACCAGAAGACCTAGGACAGCAAGCAAGCTCCTGCTATGATACATACATGCATACATACATACTATATTGCCATAAGTATTCGCTCACCTGTCCAAATATATGAGAATCAGGTGTTGCAATCACTTCCATGTCACAGGTGTATAAAATCAAGCAGCTAGGCATGCAGACTGCTTGTACAAACATTTGTGAAAGAATGGGTTGCTCTCAGGAGTTCAGTGAATTCCAGCGTGGAACTGTGATAGGATGCTACCTGTGCAACAAATCCAGTCGTGAAATTCCCTCACTCCTAAATATTCTTAAAGCACGCCGCCACTGGACTCTAGAGCAGTGGAGACGTGTTCTCTGGAGTGATGAATCACGCTTCTCCATCTGGCAATCTGATGGATGAGTCTGGGTTTGGTGGTTGCCAGGAGAACGATACTTGTTGGACTGCATTGTGCCAAGTGTAAAGTTTGGTGGAGGGGGGATTATGGTGTGGGGTTGTTTTTCAGGAGCTGGGCTTGGCCCCTTAGTTCCAGTGAAAGGAACTCTGACTGCTTCCAAGACATTTTGGACAATTCCATGCTCCCAACTTTGTGGGAACTAGAGATGGGACTTTTTTTTGACAAAACGACCGACAATTGACACGCACTCCCCTCAACAAAAAAATAGTGTGTTGAATTGTCGTGGGCGGGGCTTAAATGCAAAAAAAAATCTTAGTGTAATGTTTCATGTTTTTACTGAATAATTAATTGTCCTCACACACGAACACGTGTGTTAACAAGTCTTTCCATCTGTGTCTGTCAGCGCAGCAAAATCCTCGCCTGTGACTCCATATCTCAGGGTTTCCCTCAGCGCTTTATAGTTAAGGCAGCCGCTTTGACAACAAATGCTCCCCACTTTGACTACGTCAAATAAATGCCGTACCCCCGCATACACAGACAGCTGGCTAAAATTAGAATGCATCGTGATGAGGCTGAATAGTGGCACCTGCGCCATCGATCACCTGCTGTCAACATATTTTTTTCCATCGGGAGAGAAGAGAGTAGCCTACATGCTGAATCGATTCGGCCGGTGCCGTGGTGGAGCACAGCCGGTACCGCGGCTAAACAGTCTATGGGCTTAACCCGTTACCGCGGCAGAGCCTGGTGCCGTGGCAGACCCCGGCTGGTGCCGGCATCTGTGATTCTTCATTGATATGATAATTTGATTAGTTTAGGAGTGGCAGTGATTTACAGCTATTTGAGCTGGTGATCAGCTATTAAACAGGTGGCTCACCTGTTCAGACAGGGCACGGAGGTGTAACTGCTATTGATCAAATATGAAATAGAATGATCAGATTCAGAACAGCTTCAGGTATGAGGAATTTGACTCCGATTTTCAGCAATTTCAGCACACAAGGTAAAGAAATAATAAAATATGTCAAAGGTAAATAACAAGGCACCGGCACTGGATTCAGGAGTGACAGTGAGGAGAAGCCTTTTTTCAGGTGTAGAGGTGCCTGTGGTTCAACATGTGTACTTTACTGTAATAAACATTATATTGTCGAAAAGCCCAATTTATCTGCTTTCAGAATCAACTGAATGCCTTCAATAGCACACACTGATCAGGAGTTACGGTCATCGGAAGAGAGGCTGTGAAATCCTGTCTGCGACGTTGAATAAACATTTTAAGTTTGCAAAAGTCTGTCATTTTTATTATCACTGCTTTGATTGTCAGTATTGGACATTATAGCCATGTCTTTAAGCCTAAAATGATGTAGTACAATAGAATATTTTCCATCCTCCACATTGTTGCTGCCACAACTGTTTAAAAAAAAAAAAAAAAAAAGGCAGACAATTCGACAAAATTCAACACATGGGCCTCGACAATCGACACACAAAATCCTGTATCGTCCCCATCCCTAGTGAGAACAGTTTGGAGCTGGCCCCTTCCTCTTCCAACATGACTGTGCTCCAGTGCACAAAGCAAGGTCCATAAAGACATGGATGACAGAGTCTGGTGTGGATGAACTTGACTGGCCTGCACAGAGTCCTGACCTCAACCTGATAGAACACCTTTGGGATGAATTAGAGCAGAGACTGAGAGCCAGGCCTTCTCGTCCAACATCAGTCTGTGACCTCACAAATACACTTCTGGAAGAATGGTCAAAAATTCCTATAAACACACTCCTAAACCTTGTGGACAGCCTTCCCAGAAGAGTTGAAGCTGTTATAGCTGCAAAGGGTGGACCGACGTCATATTGAACCCTATGGATTAGGAATGGGATATCACTTAAGTTCATATGCGAGTCAAGGTAGATGAGAGGAATACTTTTGGCAATATAGTGTACATCATGGAGATAGAATTGTCTCAAAAAGATGATATATGTATAAATACATTTATAAATATCCAAATACAAAATACAAATATGAAACGTGACATAGAAATAAAAAACAAATTTGTATAAATACATGTACATTTGTCAATATATTTTTGAGATTGGAAAATAAATATGCTTGATTTTGTATGTGGAGTCTGCATTTGTGGATACCTTTTTTGCTTTTCTCTCGATGACGTAATTTTGAGACATTCCTACCGCACACCACAATTCACAAATACATACCACTCAATACAAATACCCCCTCCACTGAACAACCAGCAGATGGCAGTGTTTCGCAGCTAGTGCTCCTCACCGTTCTGGCTGTACAGTTAGGGTACCATGTTCTGGCTCAGTGGGCAAACTGGGGTCTGTGCCTCTGTAAACACCCTAAATATGAGTTTTTGGTCTCAATGGTTAGTTTGAATAATGTTTTAATACAACAGGATGTTCATTTACTGAGTTATGGTCTAATATATGGTGAAAATAACATGTGTGGGGCGTGGCTACCATGTGATTGACAGGTCTCTGCTGTCATTACATCCTGAAGAGGAGCAGAGCTTATATAGCTGTCTGTGTCTGCCTTCCTGTCTGTGAAGAACTGATACTGATACTGAACTGTTACCGTATGCTGTGACGTTTGTTCCCATTTACCTTTTCATCATGAGTGTGGAGCTAATGTTAGCGTCACAACAACACAGGCATCTTTTTGAGACAATTCTATCTCCATAATATGTACGTACATACATACATACATACATGCATGAATGCATCCATTTCATGAAAATATCCCTGTTGGAACAAACAGATGTGATTCAGATGAAAAATGAAAAGAGCCTGAGCCTTGCTTTGCTCACTACCACCAGTCAGACTGATTTCTCTCAGACAGCTCTGAATAAACAGCTACAGCACTTATAAAAAGTCATCATAACCCTTTGAAATAATAACAGCCAGAAATGAGAATTCATAACATCCATGTTCTCCAGCTTTATTCACACATTTTACATTACAACATTACAATATATGAAGTGTTTTATTTTTCAAAATTTCTGAAACTGAATTCAAAAAAGAAAAACTACAATAGCAGGCTCCTGTCCAGTCCAATACAACATACTGCTGCCTGGTGGGCTGCAGTGCTGTGTTTGCTCTCATCTGACTGTATACGCTTCAGGATCTTCTCTGTGTTTGTCAGCAGACCTTCAAGGAGACTCACTGTGACTCTTTTTCAGTAGAGGCTTCTTTCTTACCACCTTGCGATACTGGCCAGCCTTGTGTAGAGCTGTTCAGACTGTTTTTTTTTAGTTTTTTTTAGCATTGTCATCTACCATAGCTCTGCATTTTAACCCAGCCTTTATTCTGGTGTCAAACCTAAAACACTTTCTTTTAGAATGTGAACTGTTTTGAAATGGTTGTGCTCTCTGTGCCACCAAATGCATCTGTCCTGCATTAGTGAATGTTTTAGAGTATAAGCAAAGCCCAGTCCTGGTCTGAATTTGTTCTGTCTTTGCTAAGTGAGAAAAACAAAGTGTTAGTACTGATAAGGATTACCAATCAGGAATATCAATAGCAGTTGTATGGATAAGCTGTTAATGACACTCAGTGATGGATAACAGCCTAAGCAGTCTGTTCCTCTCTCTCGCTCTGTCTCTCAGTCCTGGGTGTAGACAGTATGTTTGGGGGTCCAGCAGACAGTCTGGGGTCAGAGGTCACGGCGGCGGCAGCAGCAGCTCCTCATTCATATGTGGAAGCCATCAGGACAGGTCTGGAGGCGTCATCACAGGAACAAGGTTGGATAAAATAATGGCTTCTGATTGGTTGTTAAGTAGCAGCTGATGTGTTTTGACATGTTTTCCTGTGCTCTCTGCAGCGCCTCACCTTGTGGGCGGGGCCTATCAGGACCTCCCCCAGCTGTGTCCCTACGCTGCTGCCGGACACTGTTACTATGATGACAACTGTACTTATCTCCATGGCGACCTGTGTGAAGTGTGCGGGCTGCAGGTGCTCCACCCCCATGACCCAGAGCAGAGGAGAGCGCACGAGAAGGTGTGCACGTCAGTTCATTTGATGTCATCTAACCGTCCCACAGGGCGGTTCCTCATGTCTCTGTCACTGAGTTAGTTTGAGTCATGGCAGTGAAGCAGCTGCAGCTTACTCAGTGCGTACAGAAGTGAAACAAAATGGCAAATAATGTTCGTAATAAGCTAAGAATAAAGGATTTATGTGCAACATATATAAGATCCTTCCACCTGAGCTTAGTTTTTATCTGCTGTGGTGGACTAAATAAAAACTAATCCAGGTTGTACATGCAGGTGGAAGTGAATGAGCTGCCATCCCTGTAAACCTGTGTCGAATACTGACGTACTGTTACAGTGAAGTTTTTGTTCATCGTTCCTTCAATAATAACTATTTTAACAGACAAAACCAGTAAAATCTGTGTACCAAATTGTCGTAGTAATATGTAGCCAGAGCATAAAGAGAGAGTATACATCACAGAGATCAAAGCAGGAAGTGGAGATGATTTTTGGTGAAAGTGTCCTCTACTCTACCTCTGATAAAATAAGAACAGAACAAGGTAAAAACAAACTTTTTTTTTTTTACTATGAAATAAAGAGTCTCTTCTTTCATTTGAGCTATTCAGTGTTTTCAGAGACATAGTACAAAATATTCTGTGGGTCTAGAAATATGACTCAAAATGGGCAGAAATACTGGAACAAGACACTTGTGGTTTTATAAAAGGGCTTGCACTCAGAGAGTTAACGTAGTATAACATTCAGATGTTGTGATCTACATTTCTAGTCATTGCAGAGCTGTATTCATTTTAGAAAACACTATGTACATTGTGTATCCATAGAGACAGGATGTTGGTGTTGGTGAAGTTGCTCTTGCTGTAGTTTTTAATGTGTATTTCATGCAGCCGCTCTGTGTCTGTCTGCAGATGTGTCTGCTGGCCTTTGAGGCTGACATGGAGAAAGCGTTTGCGGCCCAGTTAAGCCAGGACAAGGTGGGTTCAGTCCGTCCCTGCTGGAGTTGTCATGGTGACAGTAACAGTGACAGTGGTGTTGTTTTTTTGTTGTTTTTTTTAAGGTGTGCTCTATCTGTATGGAGGTGGTGGTGCAGAAGCTGAATCCATCAGACCGCAGATTCGGCATCCTGTCCTCCTGCTGTCACACCTTCTGTCTGGCCTGCATCCGACAGTGGCGCTGCACCAGAAACTTCAGCAACAAGATCATCAAGTAAGAGTCACACAGAGCGAGGTGGTGGTGGTGAGGTCAGGACGGGTCTGACTGATCACTTACTGTCTCTGTCCAGGTCGTGTCCAGAGTGTCGAGTCGTGTCAGAGTTTGTCATCCCTTCAGTCTACTGGGTAGAGGACCAGGATGAGAAGGACCACCTCATAGAGCTCTTCAAGTCTGGAGTCAGGTGAGCAGCCAGGCAGCAGCTGCTGCTCAAAGGCTAATTACATCTGGAGAGCAAGCAGTAAAGCTAAGGGTTAGGGTTAGGGTCTGTCTGCATGTCTGCATGTCTGCATTAAACACGAAAACTAAACTGGTGGCATTTCCCTCTGTGTGTCTCTGCAGTAAGAAATCCTGTAAGTACTTTGATCAGGGTCGAGGTTCGTGTCCGTTCGGAGGGAAGTGTTTGTATCTTCATGCCTTCCCAGACGGCAGCCGAGCAGAACCCGACCGGCCCCGGAAACAGCTGAGCTCCGAGGGAAACGTCCGGGTCAGAGACCTCAGCCACCGTTTTGATTCAGAGTTGTAGTTCATCAGTTCAGTGCTCCAGGCTCTTGTAGTCTCTAAACTGTGTTGTTGTTTGTTCTTGCAGTTCATGAACAGCGTCCGTCTGTGGGACTTCATCGAGGAGCGCGAGCATCGGCCGGCCCCATCCATGCCATCCCTCAGTGATGACATCACTGAGCTGAGGGAGCTCTTCATGCAGATGTCAGGACCGAGCAACGACGGGCCGGAGACCCCGTCGACTGCAGACCAATAAGAGACCAGAGTGGACCACGTCCTCTGGTCTCCACGGGGGGTCCGACTGTCAGCCATGTTTGTGGACAAGTCATTGGAGTATTAAAACATGTCATCACTCTGCAGCTCTTTGGTGTGTTTCACTTTAGAAAACTAAATTCATAATGTTCACATCTTTGGAAATTGATATATTATTGCCATTTTATTTATTGTGTAAAAAAGTAAATACAGAGTCAGTGTGAAGTCTCTCCATGGTGTTGTGTGGAATTTATCTTCCTCCTCCGGTCTCCCCAAACTGTTCTAGAATCCCCCAGCTAGTGACTCACCCAGTGAGGCAGGTTGTTATTGAGATACTCAGTTAATGACATAGATTGTATTAATTCCAGATAGACCATTAAGCCAAACTAGAGGTAGAGCATCTGTGTTGAATTCATTCACCCAGTAGTTGTACTTCATATGAACAGTATTTGGGTTCAGTGGGTTTTCCATTCGCTAATGTATCACACATTTTGATTTTAAAAACAACACAAAGACACTGTGGCTGAACTCATTTTAACAACTTTTCTACCAAACCAGTCAAAAGGTCAGCAGGTGACCAGCAGGCACAGGTCCTTACCAGCTGCTGTGAGGGTCTGTTGCTCAAGTAAAAAAACAAATGCAGCTGCATTTGCAGCTGCAGCAGAATTGAGTTTTCTGCGTGTTGTATTGGTCTCTTTGCTTTAGCAGGTTCTGGAAATTGTTGCATGAGGTGAACAGGCCCTGTTCTTAACTTGCCTCCCATTTACTGTCTACATAAGGAGCCGTGCAATGCATTCTGGTACGGTGGTGGTGTGATTCAGAAGTAGGAGTGTCACATCCATGCTTCTCATTTTCATGAAGCTGGGGTCCAGACTACTTTATGAAAATCAGTGGTGCTCAACATGGCGTCTGGGAACGTCTGAAAAGCTTTCAGCAGATCGCTGTTGATCTAGGGATTCAGCATCAGGAAGACGTTTTGATGAACAGTGTCGATAGAAAAGAGGACAGACGAGCTGCCATGTTGGTCCTGGCTTAAAAGCTTGTCTGATGGCAGACAGACCAGGCCAGGCCAGGCCAGGCCATACCTGTGGACATGAAGACCTTCACAGCTCTAAGCTACAGCTGGAGCTGTAGCAGCTCCTTACACTGATTGGTTCATTCAGTGCTGATTGGTTCGTTTCACTGTAAATATATGTTATCAATCATATACAGAATGTCAGTTATATTATTCAATATAATTACTCATTATTTTAATAATTACAAATTACTTCTGATAGATAATGAATGCATTTTGAGCTACTGCACTTCTTTGTGGTGGGCTCTCATCATTTAAATACTGTATATTGTTAAAATAAATAAGTTTACTGACATGAATTAACTTTGATAGTTAATAACTAGACCTGATCATAACTGCTGTCTCGTGATTCGACATGTGTTCGTTTTTTTAGTTGTTTTTCTGTTGTCATTTAGTTTGAGAGCTATCTTTTTGTTTCTATTGTCAATCTTTTCAAATGATTTCACTTCAGATCTTTATGTTTGGTTGATTCCTTTTCATCAGTATTTTTGTTTTGAATGGTTGTTTGTGTTTATTATGTTAACTTGTTTGTGTGTTTGGAGCTGTGAAGACCAGCAACCACTTTGTGGAAACTGAATCCAAATGGTTGAGATTATAAAGTTTTCAAATAACAATAAAGTTTTAAAATCAATGCCAAATTACATTGATGAAATGGTTTTTTTTTGAATGAAATATAATCCTGGACATGTTTATGCCTGTTGACTGTTTAATTCAGTGTGAAAAATGGACAGGTGAAGGACATTAGACAGGCTGCAGGTACAGGTTTGTCAGTGAGAGCAGAAGCATCCTGGGATACTGTAGAGTCACACAAAGTTTGTTTGCTGCTGTTATTTCAGGATTAATGTCGTGTCAGAGGCCCTGGGGCAAAACAGCTACTGAGAGATCCATTTGATTAAACAAATATATTTGTTTGTGAACACTTCTCTTCAACTCTAAGGAACAAACAGGATCTGTTTTTTGTCAGTGAGTCTGTCCCACTGTAACCAGTTCACTTTGTCTCACTGTACCCAGTCCACCCTGTCCCACTGTAACCAGTCCACTCTGTCCCACTGTAACCAGTTCACTTTGTCTCACTGTACCCAGTCCACTCTGTCTCACTGTACCAAGTCCACCCTGTCCCACTATAACCAGTCCACTTTGTCCCACTGTAACCAGTCCACTCCGTCTCACTGTAACCAGTCCACTCTGTCCCACTGTAACCAGTCCACTTTGTCTCACTATAACCAGTCCACCCTGTCCCACTGTAACCAGTCCACTTTGTCCCACTGTAAACAGTCCACTCTGTCTCACTGTACCAAGTCCACCCTGTCCCACTGTAACCAGTTCACTTTGTCCCACTGTAACCAGTCCACTCCGTCTCACTGGAAACAGTCCACTCTGTCCCACTGTAACCGGTCCACCCTGTCCCACTGTAACCGGTCCACTCTGTCCCACTGTAACCAGTCCACTCTGTCCCACTGTAACCAGTCCACTTTGTCCCACTGTAACCAGTCCACTTTGTCCCACTGTAAACAGTCCACTCTGTCTCACTGTACCAAGTCCACCCTGTCCCACTGTAACCAGTCCACTTTGTCCCACTGTAACCAGTCCACTCCGTCTCACTGGAAACAGTCCACTCTGTCCCACTGTAACCGGTCCACTCTGTCCCACTGTAACCTGTCCACCCTGTCCCACTGTAACCGGTCCACTCTATCTCACTGTACCAAGTCCACTCTGTCCCACTGTAACCAGTCCACCCTGTCCCACTGTAACCGGTCCACTCTGTCCCACTGTAACCAGTCCACTCTGTCTCACTGTACCAAGTCCACTCTGTCCCACTGTAACCAGTCCACCCTGTCCCACTGTAACCAGTCCACTCTGTCTCACTGTACCAAGTCCACCCTGTCCCACTATAACCAGTCCACTCTGTCCCACTGTAATCAGTCCACCCTGTCCCATTGTAACCAGTCCACTCCGTCTCACTGTATCAGTCCACCCTGTCCCACTGTAACCAGTCCACTCTGTCTCACTGTACCAAGTCCACCCTGTCCCACTGTAACCAGTCCAATTTGTCCCTCTGTAACCAGTCCACTTTGTCTCACTATAACCAGTCCACCCTGTCCCACTGTAACCAGTCCACTTTGTCCCACTGTAAACAGTCCACTCTGTCCCACTGTAACCTGTCCACTCTGTCTCACTGTACCAAGTCCACTCTGTCCCACTGTAACCAGTCCACCCTGTCCCACTGTAACCAGTCCACTTTGTCTCACTGTAACCAGTCCACCCTGTCCCACTGTAACCAGTCCACCCTATCCCACTGTAACCAGTCCACTCTGTCCCACTGTAACCAGTCCACTCTGTCTCACTGTACCAAGTCCACCCTGTCCCACTATAACCAGTCCACTTTGTCCCACTGTAACCAGTCCACTCCGTCTCACTGTAACCAGTCCACTCTGTCCCACTGTAACCAGTCCACTTTGTCTCACTATAACCAGTCCACCCTGTCCCACTGTAACCAGTCCACTTTGTCCCACTGTAAACAGTCCACTCTGTCTCACTGTACCAAGTCCACCTTGTCCCACTGTAACCAGTCCACTTTGTCCCACTGTAACCAGTCCACCCTGTCCCACTGTAACCAGTCCACTCTGTCTCACTGTACCAAGTCCACCCTGTCCCACTGTAACCAGTCCACTTTGTCCCTCTGTAACCAGTCCACCCTTGTCCCACTGTAACCAATCCACCCTGTGCCACTTTAACCAGTCCACCCTGTCCCACCGTAACCAGTCCACCCTGTCCCACTTTAACCAGTCCACTCTGTCTCACTGTACCAAGTCCACTCTGTCTCACTGTAACCAGTCCACCCTGTCCCACTGTAACCAGTCCACTTTGTCTCACTGTAACCAGTCCACTCCGTCCCACTGTAACCAGTCCACCCTATCCCACTGTAACCAGTCCACTCTGTCCCACTGTAACCAGTCCACTCTGTCTCACTGTACCAAGTCCACCCTGTCCCACTATAACCAGTCCACTTTGTCCCACTGTAACCAGTCCACTCCGTCTCACTGTAACCAGTCCACTCTGTCCCACTGTAACCAGTCCACTCTGTCTCACTGTAACCAGTCCACCCTGTCCCACTGTAACCAGTCCATTTTGTCTCACTGTAACCAGTCCACTCCGTCCCACTGTAACCAGTCCACCCTATCCCACTGTAACCAGTCCACTTTGTCTCACTATAACCAGTCCACCCTGTCCCACTGTAACCAGTCCACTTTGTCTCACTATAACCAGTCCACCCTGTCCCACTGTAACCAGTCCACTTTGTCCCACTGTAACCAGTCCACTCTGTCCCACTGTAACCGGTCCACTCTGTCCCACTGTAACCTGTCCACTCTGTCTCACTGTACCAAGTCCACTCTGTCCCACTGTAACCAGTCCACCCTGTCCCACTGTAACCAGTCCACTTTGTGTCACTGTAACCAGTCCACTCCGTCCCACTGTAACCAGTCCACTTTGTCCCACTGTAACCAGTCCACTCTGTCCCACTGTAACCGGTCCACTCTGTCCCACTGTAACCTGTCCACTCTGTCTCACTGTACCAAGTCCACTCTGTCCCACTGTAACCAGTCCACCCTGTCCCACTGTAACCAGTCCACTCTGTCTCACTGTACCAAGTCCACCCTGTCCCACTATAACCAGTCCACTTTGTGCCACTGTAACCAGTCCACTCCGTCCCACTGTAACCAGTCCACTTTGTCCCACTGTAACCAGTCCACTCTGTCCCACTGTAACCAGTTCACCCTGTCCCACTGTAACCAGTCCACTCCGTCTCACTGGAAACAGTCCACTCTGTCCCACTGTAACCGGTCCACTCTGTCTTACTGTACCAAGTCCACCCTGTCCCACTATAACCAGTCCACTTTGTCCCACTGTAACCAGTCCACCCTGTGCCACTGTAACCAGTCCACTCCGTCTCACTGTATCAGTCCACCCTGTCCCACTGTAACCAGTCCACTCTGTCTCACTGTACCAAGTCCACCCTGTCCCACTGTAACCAGTCCACTTTGTCCCACTGTAACCAGTCCATCCTGTCCCACTGTAACCAGTCCACCCTGTGCCACTTTAACCAGTCCACCCTGTCCCACCGTAACCAGTCCACCCTGTCCCACTTTAACCAGTCCACTCTGTGCCACTGTAACCAGTCCACTCTGTCCCACTGTAACCAGTCCACTCTGTCTCACTGTACCAAGTCCACCCTGTCCCACTGTAACCAGTCGACTCTGTCCCACTGTAACCATCCACTTTGTCCCACTGTAACCAGTCCACTCTGTCCCACTGTAACCAGTCCACTCTGTCTCACTCTACCAAGTCCACCCTGTCCCGCTGTAACCAGTCCACTCTGTCCCAATACAACCAGTCCACCCTGTCCCACTGTAAACAGTCCACCCAGGCCCACTGTAACCAGTCCAGCCTGTCCCACTTTAACCAGTCCACTCTGTCCCACTGTACCAAGTCCACCCTGTCCCACAATAACCAGTCCACTTTGTCCCACTGTAACCAGTCCACCCTGTCTCACTGTAACCAGTCCACCCTGTCCCACTGTAACCAGTCCACTCCGTCTCACTGTAACCAGTCCACCCTGTCCCACTGTAACCAGTCCACTTTGTCCCACTGTAACCAGTCCACCCTGTCCCACTGTACCAAGTCCACCCTGTCCCACTTTAACCAGTCCACTCTGTCCCACTGTACCAAGTCCACTCTCTTTCATTGTACCAAGTCCACCCTGTCCCACTGTAACCAGTCCACTTTGTCCCACTGTAACCAGTCCACTCTGACCCACTGTACCCAGTCCACTCTGTCTCACTGTAACCAGTCCACCCTGTCCCACTGTAACCAGTCCACCCTGTCCCACTGTAACCAGTCCACTCCGTCTCACTGTAACCAGTCAACCCTGTCCCACTGTAACCAGTCCACTCCGTCTCACTGTAACCAGTCAACCCTGTCCCACTGTAACCAGTCCACTCCATCTCACTGTAACCAGTCCACTCCATCTCACTGTAACTAGTCCACCCTGTCCCACTGTAACCAGTCCATTCTCACCCACTGTAACCAGTCCACTCTGTCCCACTGTAACCAGTCCACTCCGTCTCACTGTAACCAGTCCACTCCATCTCACTGTAACTAGTCCACTCTGTCCCACTGTAACCAGTCCACTTTGTCCCACGGTAACCAGTACACTCTGTCCCACTGTAACCAGTCCACTCTGTCTCACTGTAACCGGTCCACTCTGTCCCACTGTAACCAGTCCACTCTCTCTCACTGTACCAAGTCCACCCTGTCCCACTGTAACCAGTCGACTCTGTCCCACTGTAACCAGTCCACCCTGTCCCACTGTAACCAGTCCACCCTGTGCCACTTTAACCAGTCCACCCTGTCCCACCGTAACCAGTCCACCCTGTCCCACTTTAACCAGTCCACTCTGTGCCACTGTAACCAGTCCACTCTGTCCCACTGTAACCAGTCCACTCTGTCTCACTGTACCAAGTCCACCCTGTCCCACTGTAACCAGTCGACTCTGTCCCACTGTAACCAGTCCACTTTGTCCCACTGTAACCAGTCCACTCTGTCCCACTGTAACCAGTCCACTCTGTCTCATTCTACCAAGTCCACCCTGTGTCTCACGATACCAAGTCCACCCTGTCCCACTGTAACCAGTCCACCCTGTCCCACTTTAACCAGTCCACTCTGTCCCACTGTACCAAGTCCACTCTCTCTCATTGTACCAAGTCCACCCTGTCCCACTGTAACCATTCCAATTTGTCCCACTGTAACCAGTCCACTCTGACCCACTGTACCCAGTCCACTCTGTCTCACTGTAACCAGTCCACCCTGTCCCACTGTAACCAGTCCACTCCGTCTCACTGTAACCAGTCAACCCTGTCCCACTGTAACCAGTCCACTCCGTCTCACTGTAACCAGTCAACCCTGTCCCACTGTAACCAGTCCACTCCGTCTCACTGTAACCAGTCCACTCCATCTCACTGTAACTAGTCCACCCTGTCCCACTGTAACCAGTCCATTCTCACCCACTGTAACCAGTACCCCCTGCCCCACTGTAACCAGTCCACCCTGTCCCACTGTAACCACTACCCCCTGCCCCACTGTAACCAGTCCACTCTTACCCACTGTAACCAGTCCAAACTGCCCCACTGTAACCAGTCCACTCTGTCCCACTGTAACCAGTCCACCCTGTCCCAGTCCATCATGTCCCACTGTAACCAGTCCACTCCGTCTCACTGTAACCAGTCCACCCTGTCCCACTGTAACCAGTCCACTTTGTCCCACTGTAACCAGTCCACCCTGTCCCACTGTAACCAGTCCACCCTGTCCCACTTTAACCAGTCCACTCTGTCCCACTGTACCAAGTCCATTCTGTCTCATTGTACCAAGTCCACCCTGTCCCACTGTAACCAGTCCACTTTGTCCCACTGTAACCATTCCACTCTGTCTCACTGTACCAAGTCCACCCTGTCCCACTGTAACCAGTCCACTTTGTCCCACTGTAACCAGTCCACTCTGTCTCACTGTAACCAGGCCACTCTGCCCCACTGTTACCAGTCCACTCTGTCCCACTGTAACCAGTCCCCCCTGCCCCACTGTAACCAGTCCACTCTGACCCACTGTAACCAGTCCAATCTGCCCCACTATAACCAGTCCATTCTGTCCCACTGTAACCAGTCCACCCTGTCCCACTGTAACCAGTCTACTCTGCCCCACTGTAACCAGTCCACTCTGTCCCACTGTAACCAGTCCACTCTGACCCACTGTAACCAGTCCACTCTGTCTCACTGTACCAAGTCCACTCTCTCCCACTGTACTGAGTCTACCCTGTCCCACTGTAACCAGTCCATTCTGACCCACTGTAGCCAGTTCTCTCTGTCCCACTGTAACCAGTCCACCCTGACCCACTGTAACCAGTCCACCCTGTTCCACTGTAACCAGTCCACTCTGTCCCACTGTAACCAATCCACTTTGTCCCACTGTAACCAGTCCACTCTGTCTCACTGTACCAAGTCCACCCTCTCCCACTGTAATCAGTCCACTCTGTCCCACTGTAACCAGTCCACTTTGTCCCACTGTAACCAGTCCACTCTGTCTCACTGTACCAAGTCCACCCTGTCCCACTGTAATCAGTCCACTCTGTCCCACTGTAACCAGTCCACTTTGTCCCACTGTAACCAGTCCACTCTGTCTCACTGTACCAAGTCCACCCTGTCCCACTGTAATCAGTCCACCCTGTCCCACTGTAACCAGTCCACTTTGTCCCACTGTAACCAGTCCACTCTGTCTCACTGTACCAAGTCCACCCTGTCCCACTGTAATCAGTCCACTCTGTCCCACTGTAACCAGTCCTCTCATCAGGATTTCTTCCCGTTTCTCCTGGAGGCTGTTTAATATTGTACTTTGACTATTTACATAAAGACAGTTCAAAGCCGTTTTATGTGATTAGATTAAAATTAATTAGACTATTTTACAACCAAGCTAGGTGAAACAACTGGTCTTTCCATCTCCGCCAACTCGTGGCTGTTGGAACATTAACTTCCTGATAAGTGAAGCAGCATTTCATGTTTGGTGAGCTTTGTAAGCAACTGACAAAAGCCACAGACTTTCCACTGTAAAATCTATGAACATGGTATCTGTACAAAGACATGAAATAGCACTTTAATGCTCCACAGACAGCAGGAATGAAAGGTTTTAACATGAATAAATCAAATAAACAGCACAATAATGTTTCATGAGTCAGATCAGATACATCGAGTCATTAAAAATGCAGATTCTGTTCATTTATCTCAGGAACAGCAGTAACATATTTATATATACTGGTGCCAGGTGAGTATTTCAGAAACTGTAGATCTGCTGATAAGGTTGAGAGAGAATGGTCCGAAATAAAGCAAATTTCCAGTGAGCTGCAGCAGTTGTGCTGACGATAATGTCTTGTTGATGTGAGAGGTCACAGGAGAATGGGTAGACTGGTTGGAGATGATAGAAAGATGACAGGAAATTATCACTCTGTCATGCTACCACATTCTCAGTGTGCTTTATTGGAGCATCTCTTATTGCTGCAAACGGTTAACATTGTACTTAACTGTAGTCAATTCCTATTGTCACCAAAGGTGCGTGTGATTGTGTGATTGTACCAAACTCAAACAGTCATGACAATGAGTCTGTATTTGGTACCATGGCATTGAGAATTTATCCACACGAACAGGAAACTTGATCTGAGACTGTATAGAGAAACCATGACATACCAACGCTGTTACACTATTGGCTCATAAGCCTTGCTAGAAGAAGATTATTAGCTTTGACTTTCACTTAGCACCTTTCTAAAGCTCTGTGAATATATTATTGTTTCAAACATTTTCAACTTTTTCAACTGCAAGACCACAAGGTGGTGTACACAAACTTTTCGGTATAATGGGATGGAGACAGATAGCTCCCTGTCCTTTTCCCAGCACACAGACACAAGTGTGCAAGAAAGCCCAACAGAGCCTCAAGCTGCTGAGAAAGCTCCGGATGTTCAGTGTCAGCAAAGGCGATTTACCAGTCGCTAAAAAAACAAAAACTAATAACACAGTCTGTTTTCATGAAGGCTAATAATTTAATTGCTTGAGTGAAGTGGCAAACAAATAGCCTCCAGCGATCATTCAGTATATCAGCAACTTAATGCTGTGGCAGCTCTTTGTCCACAGTATATATATTTATACCTGAGCAGGTGTGCTGTTGAGTTCAGAAGTGAAGCACTTGACTGAAGACATGATGACTTCAAAGATCATCCTGACTGTTGGTGAGTCTCTTCTTTTTCAAAGTGTGCTTTATCTGAACTGCTTTTAGATTGTGTTTTCCAGAGCTGGTTTGAATGTCAAACTATTTCCATAAGGCAGCGTTCACACAACACGGTCAGTGGAGGCTGGAGGGCTGGTGCACCGTCTCCCTTTTGGGGGTTTATTGCTTTTAATTCATATACAGTAATAGAGGGTGCTGTCATTTTGTTCACCATTGTTCTTCAAGCTACCAAGCTGGCTAACAGTTATTTTAGTATTTCAAGTGTTATTTTGGTCTTTGTTAATCTGAATATCACAATTCACCAATGTGGAGTTTTTGGAAAAAACAGAGAATTTGAAATAATTTGTCATCCAGCAGAATTGCTGGATGGTGCTCTGTGTATAGAAACAACTCATCAAACATTTAGTCCTGTCAGCGTTCAGCACTAGCATGAGATTCTGCTGCAATATAAAACTACCATCTGCGTAGGACTGAGTGATACTGATCTGTGCCTCTTTGTCTTTCAGCCCTGGTAGCTGGATTCCTCCTGCTTTCTGGAACTGGTGAGCAGTAGAACCACACTGACTGATCCTCCACCAACAAACACCACATGAGTTTAGCACTGAAATGTCCTGAATTTGGACACCATGATCATTCATCAACTAAATATAGTGGCATAAGAACAATGTGGAGTAGGAGCAACACTTTAATTCAATGGTAACATCATATCACATCACAGTGTGTAGGTAGGCTTTTATGAGTATATCAGCTTAATATTTTGCACTCATCACGTCATCAGTGACACTCTGAATGTCTCATCAACACAATGGTCAGTCCACAAAGAGGCTCAGGCTGTTTGGCAGTGACATGTTTGTGTGATTTGTGTGATTAGATGGTGCTCCTGCCCCGAAGACCGAAGACCAAAGGTAAAAAAAACACAACCTATTCCTCATATGTCAGTAATTTAAAAAAAAAAAAAAAGACAAAAATGATTTAATGATGTAGTATTTACGAGCTAAAAGTAGTGGATGAGGCATAAATAAACAAGGAGTGTATTCAAACACACTCCTGTACGCAGTATACACAGAAATAGACTGGAAGTGTTAACACAAGTAAGTGTAATTTATTTCTTATGGTATCCTCTATTATATATTTATTTTTAAATTCATTTATTTTTTTTACCTCTTTATTTATTTGTTGACTGGGTTTGTCTCCTGTTGAACTGATGAAAATCTTCTTGTGTCTCCTGCTGTAGTGTTCACCAAAAAGAGAATGAACAAGAGGTAATCTGATATTTCTGTCTATACACTCAGAATATACACTCAGAAATAATTTACTTTGCATGTGTTTATATTTCAACAGATGGTTTTAAATGAACTGGAGAAGGATTTGGGAAATGAAACGTAAGTCATGACATATAAAACGATGAAGAGTCTATCCACCACCAAACATTCAGGCTGCTATCCCACATGATTTGACAGCTCTATCAGCATAGGGTTCAGGTTCACTGAATGGCCTGGATCTGGATCTGTGAGACAAACCTAGACCAGGTCTTCATAACAGGCTGACTGACAGTGTGTGTCAGTTATCATAGTCCTTCATGGAGCCATTTTTCAGCAAACACATCTGTTTTTCACTCATCACACTTACCCAGGATGCTGTTATCCCTCAGTCCATCCACAATAAACATCCATAAATCCACTTAGCAAAAAAACAAAACAAAAACAAAAACAAGATGCTGCAGAAGGCACTCAATCATTGTGTTTTTAAGGTTTTAAGGTTTTTAAGGCTTTATTTATATTACATATTTATTTAGTTGTCTTTAGATTGTTTTATTTATTCAATCTGACTCTGTCTTTACTTATTTTATTTTGTATGGTATTTCATTTTATGTAATTTAGCATATAGGCATAGACATTTTATGTATTGGATTAAGTTTTGCTTTCTTTTTATTCATTATATTTATTGATGTTCTATGTTATAAATTTGTTGCTTTATTAATTCAAGCATAGTTTTTTATTTATGTTTTAATTGTTGTTACTGTTCGCCTGATGAAAATGCTTCTGTGTTTCCTGCTGTAGGGAGGCTATCATGGAAGAAGAACTGAAAGAAGTGGTAGGTGAAGCATCATCATTCATCATCACCTGTTGACGCTCCCTGGACATCCACAATAAATGAATGTTTTCTGAAATGTGGTTCCAGCTTGAGGAAGACTTGCTGGGCGAGAAGTTAATGGAGGAGACTTTGGAGAGGTATGAAAAATGAGGAGGAGGAGGAGGAGGAGGTTTGATGAAGAGTACGAGGAAGGGGGACTGAATATAATCTGAAGATAAGATAAGATGATTATTATTTTCAGACAGTTGCAGTACATTTTCATATTGTGTGAAGCTCAAAGGACATGAGGAAGTGTCTCTGCAGCCTCTGTCTGTCTCCTTGGCTCCATAACCCCTGATAGTGTGTCTCACTTTCATTTAGGAGCCTTGGTAAACATTTTAGAACTGCTTAAGTTACAGCTGGGGGTGTCCTACAGGACCTCAAAACATTTCTCTTAATACAGAACTTTTGAGTGAAGTCAGTGAACTTTCTGTTTGTCTACTGTTGAACTGATGGAAACTTCTGTTTCCTGCTGTAGCGAGGACGCCATGGCAGAGGAAGCGGAAAAAGAATTGGTATTCACCACATTTTATTTCTCATCATCATCATTATCATTATTTCTATTGACACAAATGTATAATTTCAAAATTGATGGTTACAGCTTGAAGAGGAGAAGTTGAGCGGGATGATGGGCTCTATGAGGTATGAAAATGTGAGGTGGAGGAAGAGGTTTGAGATGAAGGAGAGTATCTTACCGACCTGTTTGATACACAATGACTGGACGCTGCTGTCCCACATTATTTGACAGGTTTATCAACACAGACTTCAGGTTTACTGAATGGTCTGGATCACCCTGTTAATGCGTCTTTGTCTTCTTCTGTAGTATGATTCCTCCTCCTCCTCCTCCGTTTGTCTTTGGTGGAGTACCAATGGCAATCTGATCTTCACCACCATCATCAGGAATCGTCTGTCCACATGAAAGAGCTTCATCGTTTTGATTTACGTACCTATGACATTTACAGATGTGTGGTGCACTTTTGGTGATGGGTTCTTTAGTTTCCTTCTTGCTGATAACATGTCTCTAGTTGTCTTCATGATGCCCTGCCTGAATAAAGCAGCAGTGAAAGGGTTCTTGTGGAGAGACTGGTTGTGAGATCAGTGTTTGAATCACCCTGAAGTAAATCTTTCTTCTACTCCCTCTGCTAATAAATGTTTTCCTATTCATTCATCAAGTGTGAGTAGCAGTGTTCATTTCCAAGATGAAAAATGGGATGGAAAATATATGCCTGATGAAAGTTAGACAAAGAGTGTTTTCACATACAGTCATGGAAATAATTATTAGACCACCCTTGTTTTCTTCAATTTCTTGTTCATTCTAATATCTGGTACCACTAAACGTATAATACAATGAACACAACAAAAAATGCAGCTGGTCACATAATACTTTATGTCCTATTTGACATTCTTAAGCTTAATTGATTCCCAGGGTATATAAGAGGCCATTTCATGTCACAAGCAGCACTGCACATGCAAAGGCCTAGAGTGGTTTCCTGCTTACATTCAAGCCGTAGCACAACTCAGAAGTTGTCAGCTCTCACATAATGCCTAAAACAAAAGAATTATGTGAAGCAACAAAGGCAGCCATCTTGGCACTGTTGGAAATTGGCATGAGTGAGAGACAGGTAGCGAAAAAACTGAAGATCTCCAAGACAGCCGTTCATTCCAACAAAAAAAAACAAGCTGAACATGGCACTACCAAATTGCTACCTGGCCGTGGCAGGAAACGTCTTTCTACCCCACGAGATGACCGTGCACTCATCCGTTCCTGTGTCAGGAATCGTCGTCAGACCTCCAGGGACCTTAAAAATGAGTGGGCACTGTCGAGTGTGTGACTTGCTCGGCAAGGACAGTTCGAAACCGACTTGTTGAAGCTGGTTTGAAGTCACACAGAGCACGCAAGAAGCCCTTCATCAATGAAAGGCAGAGGAAGGCCCGGTTACTCTTTGCTCGAGACCACAAGGATTGGACTGTTGATGATTGGGCTAAGGTTCTCTTCAGTGATGAATCCAATTTTGAATTGATGCCCACTCCAGCCAACTTACTGGTTAGGAGGAAGCCTGGAGAAGCTTGCAACCCAGACTGTCTTGCCCCTACAGTAAAACATGGGGGTGGATCAGTCATGATCTGGGGTTGTTTCAGTCTGAGTGGAACAGGGCAAATGCAATTGTGTGAAGGCCGAATGAACCAGGTCAAGTACAGGACTACCCTTGAAAACAGTCTTCTTCCATCAGCTGGAAAACTCTTTCCTGCCTCGAATGACTGGATTTTCCAACAAGACAATGCCCCTTGCCACAGGTACCCTTGCAAGGTCAGTTAAAGCCTGAATGGAGAACCACAACATTCGCACCATGCCTTGGCCTGCTCAATCACCAGATCTTAATCCAATTGAAAACCTGTGGAAAATCATCAAACTCAAAATGGAGAACCACAAGCCCAAAAACAAAGAAAATTTGTTTGAATTTGTCCAACAGGAATGGGCTGCTGTGACAGCAGAACAATGTCAGAAGCTGGTGGAGAGCATGCCAAGACGCATGGCTGCAGTCATCAAAAACAATGGTTACGCAATCAAGTATTAACTCTTGTGTGTATCATGTGTCTAAAGCAAACAGAAAAGAAAACATGGAATGCTTAAAAGTAGTGTTTTTGGTGGTACAATGCCATAGCTATTGATGTAAGAATTTAAGTAATTTTGGTTATTATCAAGAAAACCATGGAAAATGAATAATCCTTAGTTCTTAAATTAAACTCTCATGAGCTATTTTTGTTGTTATCATTATAATTGTCCAAACAAATGTACCTTTAGTTGAGCCAGGCATTAAAATTAACAAGAAATTGAAGAAAACAAGGGTGGTCTAATAATTTTTTCCATGACTGTATATACTGAGCTACAAAAGTCAGCACTGGAGCAAGCGTGTAGCACATGAAAATCAGGTCAGAGCCACTGAAATTGAGCTCACAACGGAAAGTGGGGGCCACACTCATTACTGACCTTCTCTGTGACATTCATGACCACTTTTTGGTCATGCAAACAAGAGCAATACTCAAGGCAGAAACTTTGTACCACAATTTGTTGAATTTGAGTAATTGAATAGCCGCAATGAAATGTCAGAAACATGACAATACATTGAATGGACCCATGTTTGTATTTCTCATGTGGCTCAGTATAGTTAAACAAACCAAACTCAGTCCTCTCAAAGACCAAAAAGTGGTCCCACAGGAAGGGGACCTGAACTCTGTTCGTACATGTGGTTATCAGCATCCATCTTTGAGCGCTGGACTCTTTCTGCTGGTCTTTTAGAAAGGGCTCGGTAGTCAGGTAGTGCAGTCGTGGTGCCTCTCAACCTTTGAGAATCACACAGTTTCCTTTTGTCTTATTTGTGCAGGTTTAACTTTGCTTTTATCCTGAAGATAAGTGAATGTCACTGGTCTGCTGTCTCTCTCTCTGTCACCTTTAATTACATTAATCCAATCAGAGCATCTTAACTCCTCACAGCTGAGAGCAGAGAGTCAAGCAGTAACAGGTGGCTGGGACACCTCCACCTCCTCCTCCACTTGGACTTTCCAGATTCTCACTTGGCTCATTTCTGGTTTGGTGTTATGAGGCTGCCTCATGGTTCAGTGGGCTAAAAGACCCCAGCGACCAGGCTGTTAGGCTGCCAGGTGGTGGGAGGAGGAGGAGGAGGAATAGGAGGTGGAATAGGAGGAGGAAGAGGGGCCAGGACTGGAGAGGAAAGAGGGCAGAAAGAAAGGCCGGCTGTGTGGACTGTAAACCTGCTGCAGAAGACTGGAAAGAATGGGAGCTGCATATGGAAAAAAGGCAAGTGTCTAAAGTTAGTTCAGCTGTGTTACAGTAGAGTGTTCACAGTCTGCCATCAGTGGAGGAATGGTACCATGTTTACTGCAGTACAGTGCTAAAATACAAGTACCTCACCTTCACCTGACAGCTTTCGTTAATTTGCTGATTCAGAACACTAATACAAAAAATATCAACTACTAAAACTATTATTATTATAGATTGTATAATATAATAATAATAATAATAATAATAATTAAACAATAATTATATATATATATATATATATATATATATATATATATATATATATATAAATAACAAAAGCTATCACCTGCTGCTGAGAGAAGAATGGTCAGGAGGGTGAAGAGTCAACCGAGAACCACCAAAAAGCAGATCTGCCACGAATTAGAAGCTGCTGGAACACAGGTGTCAGTGTCCACAGTCAAGCATGTTTTGCATCATCATGAACTGAGAGGCTGCCGTGCAAGAAGGAAGCCCTTGCTTGTAATTTTTGTAAAACTTATGAGGTATATCAAATTTTGACTCAAGTATTATTATTGCTATTTTTTACAGTATAAAGCCTATAAAATACAGCTGTGTCTTATTATAATAATATAGTTGTTTAAGCTGTGAGCCAGACAAGATTCCTTATAAATTTATATATGTCTATAAATAAATACTATTTATTACAGTATCATATCAAGCATATGAATCAGACCTATCAGCCTGACATATGCTGCAGACATCATGCTGCCTAACAATCATTATGTTGTCATTATTAAGTTTTCTTCATTATCAATGTAGTGCAGTTGTAAACAGCAGCTGCTTATCAGCATCTTAACTATTGGATTGAGATCTGGTGACTGTGGAGGCCACTGGAGTCCAGTGAACTCTTTGTCATGTTCTAGAAACCAGTTTGAGATGATCTGAGCTTTGTGACATGAAGCATTACCTGCAGGAAGTAGCCATTAGAAGATGGTCCACTGTGGTCATACAGGGATGGACATGGTCAGTAACAATACTCATGTAGGCTGCAGAGTTTAAACTATGTTTAAACTACTATGTTACACCAGCAGCAGCCTGAACCATTGATACAAGACAGGATGGATCCATGCTTTCAAGTCAAGTCAAAGTTTTTTTCTAAAGCACCTTGACCAAAGCGCTATACAGGGAACAATATATATACACTTAAAAATAAAGAGAGAAATGAATAAAAAAAATAAAATAAACACAATGTTAAAAGACAAAGAATGCAAATATTAATATAGATATATATATATATATATATATATATATATATACACACACACAAAAAAAAACACCGCCAGTAACCGTAACCGGTTTTGTTGGCCAAATAAAAAGATCTCAGTTTTATGTTCATCAGAGCGAAAATCACAGTAACTTTCATCCAATAACGAATATCACTCAGACAATTTAACAGCACCTTTAGAGGGGATCCTTGAGTTGCTTTTGTTGGCAGGTATATTTGAACTTTAAAGCAATGAAATGATACGTCATGCCTGTGAAATATAGAATCCAGCTGCAACATATATAATGAAAAAAGAAGAGGGCCCTAAATGGAGCCATGAGGCTCTCTACATTTCAGTTGGGAAGTGGCTGAGGAGAACTGGCATAGCTGGACAGAGAAGCTGCTGTCTGTCAGGTAGGATTCAAACCAATTCAGAACAGTACCCGTAATGTCAACACAAGTATTCAGATGTGATAGGAGGACATTATGATCCACTGTATCAAAGGCAGCTGTGAGATCCAGGAGGGCCAGGACAGCATAGCTACTAGTATCAGTTGTTAAAGCTATAGTCTGTCATTCTGTTCTGAAGCTCTTTTTGTTCTACTGGGTGAAATGGTTCTTCCATCCTGAGAGCATCAATACATTATGTGTTCAGGAAAAGAAAGGAAAAGAATCAGACCTCTGTGACAGCTGCAGGACTGTAAAAACTCTGACCAATCAACTGACACTCAGAGCGAGACGAGAGAACCAATCACGTCTCGTCCTGCTCACATCCTCCTCTGTCCCTCCCTCCTCCTCACTGTTTCTGGAAAGATCCAGCACACTCCTCTACAGAAATAATAATAGTTAGCAGGAGAATCTGTTCTGTAGGGAACAATGTCAGAGAAAATGCATCCAAAAATATCACTTCCTGTGTTACTTCTGACGACTCACCGTGCTAAACAGACAAAGAGAAGAAAGAGGGAGACAGAAAAGACTGAAAGACAAAACTCTGGATAAAGATAAGAGGACAAACCAGAGTGAACATCAGTGGAGACACTGAGACATCTGAAGGGATTGAAAAGTGATGAAGAAGTTTCTTTCTTTCTGTTGGACAGCTAATTATTTGTTTAGCTTCAGGAGGAGTTATTATTTTCATAAAATATGTAATGTTTGCTAACTTAGCTACTTTTGTAGCACATTTGTAGCCCAATGCTAACGTTAGCTTCTCTGTGGGTGTAAGCCAGTCGTAGGTGCAGCTTGTATTGAAGAGGTTATATGATATGACATTTTGACCTTATTGCACAGTCATAGTCTCCAGTGTCTGCATTATAAAGGTGCTCACAGACTCCAGCAGACTGTGAGAGGAGTGAATCTGGATGTCCGTTCAGCTCAAAGCTTCCATAGTGGAGTGCTCTGCCACTAGTCATTTCCTGTGAAATTTCTGTGAATCAGAAGATCCATGTTACCTTTAAAGTGGGTTGATGTGAAAAATAGATGCAGAGCAGTGTTTTGTGTGACAACAGTGTGGAGCGGAGGTCGCAAAATTTGAGCTTTGGGCACTTCGTTTCCATTCCGTCAAGTATGTTTTGGCCTTTAGCTCAGTGCTAACTTATCATGCTAGCTTATCTGTGCTTGTAAACTGGTTATCAGTGCCACTTGTATTGAAGAGGTTATAGGATATAACGTTTTGACTGTATTGCACAGCCATAGTCGTTACTGTCTGCATTATAACGGTGACAATGTGACGTTGATATATTGTTTTACAGTTGTGGTGATGTAACGGCTCTCCCTGCTGAATCCTACTGTCAGATGTTCAAGTTTGAGGGGGCGTGGCTATTACGGGAGGGGGAGGAGCTTGAAGAGGCTGAGAGGAGGTGCCACTTTCAAATCTTGCTAGCTCTCGAACTTCATAGACTATAGCTTTAAAAGAAGATCATTTAAAATTCTTAAAAGCACAGTGCCTGTGCTATGGCATGGCTTAAAGCCAGATTGGAATTTTTCCTTCTCCAAGACCTTAGAGAGAAAGGGAAGCTTGGAGATGCGCCTTCAGTTTGATAAAATGGTGGGATGTCACTTAAATCCCCTTTTTTTCCTCAGTCTGATCAGCTGTTTGTATTAACAAGCAATTGAACCTAAATGTACCTTATAAAGTGGCCGGTGAGCGTATATAACAGTTGAGTCACCAACTCACTGGAGGCAACAGATTAGAGCTTTCATATGAAACCAGTGATGGAGGAAGTAGATCCTTTACAGGAACATGAAGTATTAAATCTGTGACTGTTCTATTTTATACAGTAATTCAGTTTTATTACTCACACATACGTTGAGGTGGAGCTCATTTTGAACTCTTTACTACTGATTCTTTTCATTGTGGATTCATCTACTGATTATTTTCTCAAACAATCCATTCACTGTTTGGTTTGTAAAAACAAAAATCCATCAGATTTCATTAACTCTTCCTCATAAGTTTTCATTTTCAAAGGAAATAAAAATGGAGAGCAGTAGCAGGAAATGAACAACCTCAACTACAAATACTTGGAATGTGTACTGCAGTCCAGTACTTGAGCACCTGAACCTGCTCCTCTTCGTGGTTCCTCACGCTCAGTCAGAGTTTCTGGGGAACCAGAGAAAGATGACAAATATTTGAGCTATGGGATGCTACACACCTGTTGAGGTGGGCGTGTTGGGGTGCGTCTGTTGGCATGACGACCAGCAACAGCTGAATGCAGGGTGGCGGTGTGTATGGATGGAGATATCAGACGGGGTCATGTAGCAGTAATGTCCCACTCAGATGGACTCATGAGTGTATTTTTAGTTCCCGTCAGCAGCAGCAGGTGGACAGACAAGACCCTGCAGAGAAGTCTGCAGCTAACGTCTGTCATCAAGACCACAGATCTGTAGTTACCATGGCAACTGTGTGACATCATCTGGCCACAGGCAGCGTCATTCAGCAATGAAAAATATCATGTGATCTCAAATTTACAGAAATAATCAGCAAAACATATTGGTGGAATCCAGCAGAAAAACTAAAATTAAAAGTAAAATTGTCAGTATCCAGTGTTTCTCTCGACATATCGATGTTTTTCACATTTAACATCATTTAAACATGTTTATAATCCATTTTTTGTACAACACTAAGAACAAATCCCAAACTGTGACTTCATACTGAAGGTCATGAAGCTGCAAACAGCAGTAAAAAATATTTTGAAAAAAAAAAGCTATTTAGATTTTAAAATATGTGATTAAATTAATTAGTTTAATGCTGCATTTTTATCGATTTTACTGCATTCCACAGAACAATAGAATGCGATTCAGCAAGAATATGAATATGGTATTATTATACGATTAATACAGTGACATCAATGTCTCATTGTTGTGCCTCATAACAAATTCATAAACTCATGTGTGAGTGAGTGAGTGAGATTTGGACAGAATAGCAACAAGCTATTTTGAGCTCCAGTTACATAACAGCTCTCATTAAGAAGAAGCAGGAGGGCAAACAGATCCAGGATCAGTCTGATGATCACTTGTAGCGTCATGTCTGATGTCCCCAAACACAGAACCTATGTTTAAATAAATACAGTTTGTGTGTTTGTAGTGTTGATGTCTTCAGTGGGCTAAAGCCAGATTAGATCAGATTAAGATCAGAGGAAATCCCTGTGATTAAAAATACTGAAACGAGATGAAGATATAAAAACCTGTCCGTGATCGAGTAGCCTTTTTATCTTTGGTGGGATCCTAATGAGTATGAAATGACCTGGAAAAATCTAGAAGAATCACTGCTTTAAAGGAGAAGTGCTGGTATTTTTTTTTACAAATTAGACCTTATTTCTGGGTTAAAATACTCACCCATTTCACTTTGGAGTTTTTTTTGATAATACTGGATTTGATGATATCCATTTAACAGGAGTGAAGAAGGCACAGAAATACAGCCAGCAAATGACACAAACTTGACCATTTCTCAAATAACAGATGTTTTGTTAGAACGTGTCACTGACAGGTAAGAACCCAAACGCAAGACTCCAGACAAAGTATCAACAAAAAGGATTTATTTACAACAAAAGGCAAACAGTACAGCGAGGAATAATCACTCAAACCTGACTAGTCAAGGAAAGTAAACTCACAACAAGGCATGGAAATCTATATGAACTAAACTAACAGAAATACTCAGGCAGGACTGCAGGATAAGGAGACAACTGAAAACTACCATAATAAGGGAAACTAAGGGCGCTCACGAAGAGGAAAATATAAACACTAAACTGAAACTAAGAACGATCACCAACGGTGACGTAAACTAAAGGAAAAACAAGAACTACACTAAGGGGACACATACACTACGCGAAGGGAATGACGATGAAGAAGCAGACTACACGTGGAAACAAACAAAATAACAAACTAACGAGACAGCTCAGACTCACACAACGGGAAAAACCTAACGAGGACGTGATCGTAGACGTGGATGAAGGCTGGTAGTTTGGCGACACACACAAGACATGCAGGCACAAGACAAGGGGAGACGCGGGCATAAATACACTGGGTAACAGGGAACAGTTGAAAACAATCAGGGGCGGGGTTGACAATCACCAGAGGAAGAGTCAAGCTGAAACACAAGGGAAGACAGTCAATTTCAAAATAAAATCGGAACCGACAAGACTAAATGACAAGACAGAAAATAAAATAGATGACCTGACTAGACCAGCATGACATGTTTAATAAGATGGGCTACACGATTACTATTCTCATTTGAGTCAGGAGTTCGTAACTTGAGTAAGTTCAATCTGTAAACAGACTTTACTTCCTGTGTATCATAGTTTACTGAGGACCCCTAGTGCCCACCTACACCTACACCTACATTGCAATACAGAATAAAAAGGTACATGGACAAGCCTCAGAGTATCAACTGTGTAGGACGAAAGAAAGGAAGAAATCTCAGAAAATAAATAACTAATAATAATGATAATATTTGGGAAAAGTAAAAGTAAAATAAATAAATAAATAATGTGGCATACTTATTTGTGATGTCACATACACATCCATGCTTTGTTTTAGTTCAGGCACTGTGAAGGCCACATTATTTATTTATTTATTTTACTTTTACTTATTAACATGACACATGCTGACACATCTGCTACAGGTTATTATGTCTTTATGAATATATTTTCAGATACAGTGCAGTGTTTGGAGGCAACCAGTGGTATCACTGCAGATTGCTGACATCCCCTCTGCTCAGTCCTCCTTTACTGCAGTAGTAATGTTGTTCTCATTCAGAGGCCATCCATACCACAATAACACTACCTTAGGAGCAACATACAGGTTGGTCAATAAAACTGATTCTGATTGTGGTTTCCCCTCCACAGTCAGAGCTGTAATGTTGCTGTACATCCAGCAGAGGTCAGACTCTCCTCAGGTCAGTCAGTGAGAGTTGTGACAACTCAAATCATGGGCACCGTGGGCGTGTTTCAATGGAGTGAAGATGGGATGTTGCAACAAATCACTCATTATCATCTTAAACTGTTTGTGAATGATAAAATATTTATCATCCTTTGCTAAAGTATAAACACTTAACAAATATGTCATGTTTAATGACAGATAAATATGCCTAAATCACCTAACCAGTGGAGCTGCATTTACCTTACCTTCTCTGATAGCGCTCACAATGTAGCCTACGATTAAGGTACTTATCGAGCCACTGGATAAAAATGACAACTTCTTGGTTATTTAGTTTAATCTATAAATATTTATCCTCAACATCAAATTAACCCTTCCCTTTGCCTACTTAGCTGTGATGACCAGACTGTGTCTATTGTTAAATGTCTGACTGATGACTATGCCCAAGGGAAAAAAGACCAGACACATGTAGTATGATTTTATTTATCAATTCAAGAGTTGTTTTCTCTTTCATAACAAAACAAATCAGACATCAGCACTATAAAAAGAACTTAATAGAATAATATGTAAAAGTGAAAGCAATAATATGGATCTTGAATATTACGGTAAAAATATACATGTTGTATTAGGCAATCTATTAATACAGTATATTTGGTTACTTCTTATATTATAGCATATAATACATTCATTTTGAATGTTTGCATTCAAATCTTGGCAGAACACAATAATTTGTACAATATATAGGCTAAATAAGACTCTCAGGAAGATCCTCCAACAGGAAAAATCATATTTAAATTACAGCAGTGAAATCTGGGGAGAGCCATTAAAAGAGATCTTGGATATTACAGTAAACGTAAGTAAGAAAGTAAACTTCCAGTAGATCCTTCTGACCTTCCGCTCCCACAAACTCCTAATAACATAAGCGTAGGCTGCACAACATGGCATTTTTCATTCGAAAAGTGATGGCATTGCATGTGTATAATGTATTTCTCTCTTGTGAGCTGTCACAGTTGCATTGTTTATAACGATGGTTTGATTGCTTTTATGTCTTATACATGGCATCCACAAAACCCTTTGAACCAATCCCATGACAGAAGTGTCTTGAACGTTCTGAACACTAGTTGTCGGTGCTCTCTCTAATACATGACTCTGAGGTCAGTTCTGCTCTTGATTCAACTTAACAGACCTCAGAGGTCAGAGGTCGTACTGACTGACTCAGTGTCCTCTGATCCTGCACACAGCTGATCATCTCTAGAGCCACTTTTATTTGGACTAATGGCCTCAAACCTTTCTCCTGTGACTCATTTAGTAGCATATTTAGTTTAGTTTAGAATACAAACTGACCTGATGGGGATGGCATGTTACCTGCACCATTATCACAGAGAAGGAGAGGAAGAGCAGTTCTCTAAATGTGGAACTGGTCCTTTACAGACTGGGGACCAGGATCATTTGTTAAATCTTGCAGTAAACAACATTCATGTCACCTCCAGAGACCCCCTCCTCCTTCAGGACTGGGAAGAAAGGGGGAGGAGAGACTCTATTAGACAGTGAGGGCCTTGTCACCATGTTGAAGCCTGATGAAGTCTCCTAGCAACCAACACAAAGTCCATTCAGTCACAGAGGATGCCGTCCAATTGACCTGGAGTCTAAAGGAGATGGCAGCTGAGGAACAGGGGATGGAGGGGGAGCTGGGCTATGCAGCTATGTACTGTACAGCACAGGTCCAGGCTTCCTTCCTTTGGGGGTCCAGGGTTGCATTGTGGTAATGTAGTTGTCTGTAAAAGAAAGTAATTCATCTCCACTTCTGACTTATTCTCAGCTCCTCCTCTAATGTCACCTTGTTCAGCTGAGACGTCACAGCGACTTCAAACTAGAGTCTCTTCTCTGAAATGAATCCTCCTTATTCACTCCTTCTTTCTTCTTCTTCTTTTCCAGAAGGCTTACAGCATCAACCACGAGCCTCCACCAAAGCAGAGGTGTGTGAAAAATGGAAAGCAACCAGTCTGCAAAGGTAAGGTAAAGGTTTGACCCTCTCAGGTTACCATCAGAGAACGGTGCACTCTGGGAATCTGACCTGTGAGTGCTGGTTTTATCACCGAATATCTCCATCTCCAGTGTCATAATGAAGCAGCTGACTGGATTAAAAGACACATTTAAAACACATTCAGTGAATAATTTCTGACATAAATGATGGAGCCACTTCCATATGGTTCATGTCTGATCACTGGTCATGCGGTGCTGTGAGAACACAGAGGAGCAGGAAGTCGTGTTTCCTGTCAGACCTCACTGAGCAGCTGCAGATCACTGACACACGGAAACTTTAAGAGCAGAGCAACCTCTGTCTGCAGGCAGGCACATCACCAAACACATTTACCTCACCGGCTTCAGGTTGCAGATAGAAACGTATAAATTTTATAAAGAAAATATACATCTTTTAATTTGAAGGACATGCTCCTCTGAGGATGAACCCTGTTGTTTCCACCATCCTCATACTTTCACTTGTTGACAGTTTTTATTTCAAAGACAAGAAACCTGAAGATGGCAGCGTGGGAAAAGGTTGAGGAGGAGGAGGAGGAGGAGGAGGAAACACAGGGAGGCTCATGTGACCGTTGTTTTACACTCTGCATGACTCAGTGGGAGGAGAGGAGTGCTGCTGCTCCTACAGAGAACATGAGGGCTCACACAGACTGAAGCACATGAAGACCATCAGGACCTGGATGTGGACCATATGGATCAGATGGACCAGATGGACCAGAGGACCAGCAGCAGCCCTGAACAGTCCTCCTCAGCCAGGGAGGGGATGGTGAAGTCTGGTAAGAACCAGAGGAGGACTGACTGATCCTGGATCCTCACGAAGCTTCTCCTCACTTCTTTAGATCTTACTCTGGATATGAGCGACACTTCTCAGTCACACTTTTCAGTTACTTCTGTAAAATATGTAGTTTCATTCTTCTAAAAATGAACCTTCTGCTCTGTTAATTGGTGAGTTCAGTTACTCTCCTGGTAACTGTGGGATTTGAAAATGTGTATTATTTAGCTTTTGTCTGTCTGTCAGTGCTTTATTGAATGAACTGAATCTGTGTTTGGGGAGTACATGAAAATGTACATTATGTTTAGGATAAAAATCTTAATTAGGTTAAATACAATTATCGATGAAAATCAAAGGGGAGTTGTTGGATTTGGGATTTAAATAAATTATGTTAATATTTAGGAATAAATTACTTGTTTTGAGATTATATGCAGTTTTAGTTCGTAGGTTCATATACCTCAGAAACATATAATAATTGTATTTATGAACATTTCTTTATTATTTTAGGGCTGGAAAATGTGATTTTGCTGGGGGTGTACAGTGGTGTGTAGTAGCATAATTATTCATATTCTATAAATAATACTACATACTTAAACCAAACCTCAGAATTTGTTTGTGTCAAGGTGGAGCTCACTTAGCTTGTACAGTATGTGCATCATGTTTTAAAGACTAGGTAAAGTGAAAATCAACATTTGTTTGCACACATTACAAAGTAAATGCTCAGAAAACTAGACAGAAACAGTAGCTAGGGGTGTGTTTTGGAGTTTGACAAACTCTCATCAGAGATGACTGGATATCATTCACAGATGTTGGTGATTTAAATTCCCTAGTTTAAAACATAAAATATATGGTTCTGCTGGAGGCTGAAACAGCCCAGTATCTCAGAGCACAGAAAACACATGTGATGTCAGATCACAGATTATTATCATCGGATCTATGTGTAAAATGTTACTAGTATTATTAATAATAATTACATGTGAAAGACCAATATTAAAATGTTATTTTATGTTATTTATAATATTTACTACTTGGGTAATGCTAACTTTACTTACTTACTTGTATTATCAGGATATTCTGCGTCTATAATTTACATTTCATGAATAATTCCTCTATTGAGTCATGTGTTGAGAGCAGCATGGTGCTAGCTGCTTATAAAGCAGTGTGAGGCTGGTGTGGATGAGGGGAGCGTAGGATGGAGATGAAGTCATTGTTGGTGGAGAAATTTAATTTGAGTGGGTTCAGATAAACTTACTATGCTGAGATTGTTATATAATACAAATCTCTTCATAACAGAGAAATTAAAGGAATGTGGAGTCATGCAGACTTGTTGTTTTAGTCCTGGTTTAGTTCAGTAATCTCAGGTGTTTTAGTCCTGGTTTAGTTCAATAATCTCAGGTGTTTTAGTCCTGGTTTGGTTCAATAATCTCAGGTGTTTTAGTCCTGGTTTGGTTCAATAATCTCAGGTGTTTTAGTCCTGATCTGGTTGAATAATCTCAGGTGTTTTAGTCCTGGTTTGGTTCAATAGCCTCAGGTGTTTTAGTCCTGATCTGGTTGAATAATCTCAGGTGTTTTAGTCCTGGTCTGGTTCAATAATTTCAGGTGTTTTAGTCGTGGTCTGGTTCAATAATCTCAGGTGTTTTAGTCCTGGTTTGGTTCAATAATCTCAGGTGTTTTAGTCCTGGTTTGGTTCAATAATTTCAGGTGTTTTAGCCGTGGTTTGGTTCAATAATCTCAGGTGTTTTAGCCGTGGTTTGGTTCAATAATCTCAGGTGTTTTAGTCATGGTTTGGTTCAATAATTTCAGGTGTTTTAGTCCTGGTTTGGTTCAATAATTTCAGGTGTTTTAGTCCTGGTTTGGTTCAATAATCTCAGGTGTTTTAGTCCTGGTTTGGTTCAATAATTTCAGGTGTTTTAGTCGTGGTTTGGTTCAATAATTTCAGGTGTTTTAGTCGTGGTTTGGTTCAATAATTTCAGGTGTTTTAGTCGTGGTTTGGTTCAATAATCTCAGGTGTTTTAGTCGTGGTTTGGTTCAATAATTTCAGGTGTTTTAGTCGTGGTTTGGTTCAATAATCTCAGGTGTTTTAGTCCTGGTTTGGTTCAATAATCTCAGGTGTTTTAGTCGTGGTTTGGTTCAATAATCTCAGGTGTTTTAGTCCTGGTTTGGTTCAATAATCTCAGGTGTTTTAGTCATGGTTTGGTTCAATAATCTCAGGTGTTTTAGTCCTGGTTTGGTTCAATAATTTCAGGTGTTTTAGTCCTGGTTTGGTTCAATAATCTCAGGTGTTTTAGTCCTGGTTTGGTTCAATAATTTCAGGTGTTTTAGTCGTGGTTTGGTTCAATAATTTCAGGTGTTTTAGTCGTGGTTTGGTTCAATAATTTCAGGTGTTTTAGTCGTGGTTTGGTTCAATAATCTCAGGTGTTTTAGTCGTGGTTTGGTTCAATAATTTCAGGTGTTTTAGTCCTGGTTTGGTTCAATAATCTCAGGTGTTTTAGTCCTGGTTTGGTTCAATAATTTCAGGTGTTTTAGTCGTGGTTTGGTTCAATAATCTCAGGTGTTTTAGTCCTGGTTTGGTTCAATAATTTCAGATGTTTTAGTCCTGGTTTGGTTCAATAATTTCAGGTGTTTTAGTCGTGGTTTGGTTCAATAATTTCAGGTGTTTTAGTCGTGGTTTGGTTCAATAATTTCAGGTGTTTTAGTCGTGGTTTGGTTCAATAATTTCAGGTGTTTTAGTCCTGGTTTGGTTCAATAATTTCAGGTGTTTTAGTCCTGGTTTGGTTCAATAATCTCAGGTGTTTTAGTCCTGGTTTGGTTCAATAATCTCAGGTGTTTTAGTCCTGATCTGGTTGAATAATCTCAGGTGTTTTAGTCCTGGTTTGGTTCAATAGCCTCAGGTGTTTTAGTCCTGATCTGGTTGAATAATCTCAGGTGTTTTAGTCCTGGTCTGGTTCAATAATTTCAGGTGTTTTAGTTGTGGTTTGGTTCAATAATCTCAGGTGTTTTAGTCCTGGTTTGGTTCAATAATCTCAGGTGTTTTAGTCCTGCTTTGGTTCAATAATCTCAGGTGTTTTAGTCGTGGTTTGGTTCAATAATCTCAGGTGTTTTAGCCGTGGTTTGGTTCAATAATCTCAGGTGTTTTAGTCATGGTTTGGTTCAATAATCTCAGGTGTTTTAGTCCTGGTTTGGTTCAATAATTTCAGGTGTTTTAGTCCTGGTTTGGTTCAATAATCTCAGGTGTTTTAGTCCTGGTTTGGTTCAATAATTTCAGGTGTTTTAGTCGTGGTTTGGTTCAATAATCTCAGGTGTTTTAGTCCTGGTTTGGTTCAATAATCTCAGGTGTTTTAGTCGTGGTTTGGTTCAATAATCTCAGGTGTTTTAGCCGTGGTTTGGTTCAATAATCTCAGGTGTTTTAGTCATGGTTTGGTTCAATAATCTCAGGTGTTTTAGTCCTGGTTTGGTTCAATAATTTCAGGTGTTTTAGTCCTGGTTTGGTTCAATAATCTCAGGTGTTTTAGTCCTGGTTTGGTTCAATAATTTCAGGTGTTTTAGTCGTGGTTTGGTTCAATAATTTCAGGTGTTTTAGTCGTGGTTTGGTTCAATAATCTCAGGTGTTTTAGTCCTGGTTTGGTTCAATAATTTCAGGTGTTTTAGTCCTGGTTTGGTTCAATAATTTCAGGTGTTTTAGTCCTGGTTTGGTTCAATAATCTCAGGTGTTTTAGTCGTGGTTTGGTTCAATAATTTCAGGTGTTTTAGTCCTGGTTTGGTTCAGTAATCTCAGGTGTTTTAGTCGTGGTTTGGTTCAATAATTTCAGGTGTTTTAGTCCTGGTTTGGTTCAATAATTTCAGGTGTTTTAGTCCTGGTTTGGTTCAATAATCTCAGGTGTTTTAGTCCTGGTTTGGTTCAATAATTTCAGGTGTTTTAGTCCTGGTTTGGTTCAATAATTTCAGGTGTTTTAGTCCTGGTTTGGTTCAGTAATTTCAGGTGTTTTAGTCCTGGTTTGGTTCAATAATCTCAGGTGTTTTAGTCCTGGTTTGGTTCAGTATCCTCAGGTGTTTAAAGGCACTTTCACACTGCCCTCCTTTAGTCGGCTTTAAATGGACCAGAGTTTGTTTCCTAGTCTGCTTCGTTTGGGTGTGAAAGCTCATATGATAGTGCGGACCAAACAAACGAACTCTGGTCCGCTTGAAAACGGGGTCTCGGTTTGTGAACATACAATACATGCTTAACCATTCTGTGGCTACAGCTAAATAAAATCCATCAACATAATTATTTTTATAAAGTCACTGATGATAAACTGGAGAAGGGATTTGTGAACTCATGAAATGAGAGCAGAGTCAAAGTCTGTCAGTCCTTTCAGTTCATTTGTGCACTGTAATAACAGACCAAATGGAAAACAAACCAGACTATGACTTTGAGAGCACCATTAGTCCTGTTTGGTCCAATATTCTCTCATATTTTAGTTTAGTTCAACAGAGCTTTTCTGCTGTTAATGGTAAAAGCATTTCCAGGAGCTAATCAATAGTTGCACAGTTCAAACTTGTTTGTCTTTTGTGCCACTGTGAGTGTTGATGTAATAGGGAAGCAGACTTCAACCTGCTGAGCAGTTGTACGGTTTGCAAAATCTATAGTCTCCCCAAAAGCAATCACCAGTGACTCCATAGTGTTTATTTCAGCTTGGATTTATTTCAAATTTACATGCATACTTATTTTATTATTATTAACATCAATATAGTTGTTGTTAGGTCCGGTTGCTCAGAGAGTTGGACCAGAATGAATAGTTAATAGTTAATAACCTGGGGTGAGCTTGTTGAATCAGAAGCTGCAGGATTTCACCTTCACAGATACTGTGAACACCAGCAGGTCTGATCTGAGTGTAGACCTTCAAATAAATATATATGCTCTGTAATGTAATTCTCAGGTTGAACGAATTAAAGGAACCGTATGTAAGACGTGTATTTAAATGAATCATAAAATGGCCTTGATTTGTCACCAGACATTCAGAAATCATGTTCATTTCAAATACTTATATCACTGACAACAGTAGTCCAGCCAGGATATTCTCATTTAAAAAGCTAAGTTGCAGCCCTCAACTGATGTTGATGTTGTCATGTTGTGTTTTGATCTGATGCTCCACCCTCCACCTATCTCCCAATCACCAAGTCAGTCAGCTCTGCTCTAGTTACCACAGCTGCAGCTATTTATCCGAACGTGTCGGATAAATAATGTCTAACGTTACGAAACCTAAAAGACTGTCACCGCGGACCACCACCCACAGCTCTCCTCCAGCACATTTTACTCCTTCTAAGTGCCCATGATGATGCCCAGGGTGGCTGCTTTTCATTCACTGTAACACTTTCTGTTCCTGTTGTATCCTGCAGCCTAACTGGCAACCTCTAGTCAGGGGAGAGAGAGAGGAGACACTGCTCTACAGTAATTTGAAAGTGATTGCAGTACCAGTTTTGGCCACCATCCTACATACAGTTCCTTTAAAGAGAAAATGCATTATGTTCTGATATTACTGCGTAACATGATCACCTTTCCTCCTGGCTGAGGTGGAGTCGGACAGTCTTCCTCTCATAGAGTTATCACAGCTTCCAGCTGTAACCAGATAACAGAGACGTCGATAAACTACAGAGAGGGTTTAGTTTGCACGTCCTGCCTCAGATCAATATGGAACCACAGAAAGTCTCAAAGTCTGTCCAGACTTGCATCAGTCTTCATATTCAACCCTCCTCTTGAATACACTGACACTCTGAGATTAAAGGTCAAAGTCAGAGATGGAGTCCAGAAAAAAACTGTATAGAAGTCCCAGTATTATCATCCAGCCTCTGCTGTGCTAGATTACTGGTTACTGATGGATTTTATCCACTGCAACATGTCATCGAGACAGGACCTTTAAAGCAGCCCTCCCTGATGCTGTGGAGTCTGAACAAATCTCTGCAGCAGCTTCAACCTCCGGAGGAAAGTCTGCAACCAAAGGAGTGGAGGCCATCCCAGCAGCCTGGACTGCATACAGAGCTCATTTCATTTTTGTGAAATATGAAGCAGCAGTGTTCGCTGGGCTCTGGTTGCACTTGAGAAAGAGGTCATTGTGTGAAGCGAACTGTATGACATCTGATCTCTGTCTCCCAGAATATCTGAGGACTCGGATCAGATGCCTGTTAATCTGTCTTTTCTTCTGGCAGACAAACAGAAATGACAGGCAGAGACAGGAACACTGTGGCTCAGACTAAAGCCTGAAAACATGGATGTTTTCATAAACACACAGCTTCAGTCTGACAAACAATATGGCAACAAATCCCTGCCAGTGTCCCCTCTCAGGCTGCAGTGCTTATTACATGATCAAACATCCTGATGTTTGTTCTGAAGGCGGCGCTAGAGGGAGCATCACTGAGCCAATAAAACATAAAAGCAGAGCAAGCAAAGTGACGTTTAATCCATGAGCATCCTTATGACTGCATCCTTCTGTCCTCAGCTTCAGCGTATGCAGACCTGCAGCAGCATCGCTCTGAAGGCCTCCACCGAAAAACGTCCCCAGTGTCCGCCTACGTCCCCCAGCCGGACTACCTGGAGGGAGAGGAGGACAACGACCTCATCAAACCCAAGAAACTGGTGAATCCTGTCAAAGCCTCAAAAAGCCACCAAGAGCTTCACCGAGAGCTGATGAGCAGCTGCAAACGGTAGGAGTGTGTGTGTGTGTGTGTGTGTGTGTGTGTGTGTGTGAGTGTGTGTGTCTGTTTGTCTACACCCACATGTGAGGACAGTGGTTGAAGTTGGGGACATTATGGTGAAAATGAGGAGCAACATTTGACACACATGAAAAGTGGAAACTGTTTCAGGGAAAACTTTCAAGCTTGCAAACCTTTTTTTGGAACTTTTTTTTAAAATACCAAGACCTTGTGGAGTACCTGAAGATATGAGTAGTCTCTGGTGTCTCTCCAGTCTGTACTCAGCAGTACTGAGTACCTGAAGATGTGAGTACTCTCCGGTCTCTAGTCTCTCTCTCCAGTCTTGCAGACCTAGTTGTGACAGTGAGGACTGGAGTTCTTGGCGTCTATCTCCAGTCATCCAGATCAGATTGTGTAGAGTTTCTGAAGTCACGAGCAGACGCTGCTAAGCAACAGCCTCCCACCTCACAGGCCTGCAGCCGAGGACGCTGGGAAAGTTTTCACCTCATTCACGCTTAGAGCTTCAGCACTGTGGTGAAGCAAGGTCGTTTTTTTCTCTTCAGTTTTAGCATTCAGGAGGAAACATGGAGCTGGAGGTGGCCCAGAGAGACACAAATAAAACACACTCATCAACATCAGCAGCTGTTACACAAATCAATCACAACTATGCATAAAAAATACACAATGCTGGTAAGCACTGTGAGGAGAAAGATGCTGATGAGACGCTGCAGATCAACCAATAAAACTGGTGCAAAGAACAAAATATTAATACTAAAATCATCATGTTTTTCACATAATAGGATGAGATATGACAAATTGGATGTGTAATTTCTGCAGTGCAAGTTGTTTCATTGTTTATTTTTTGGAAATATTTCTGTTTAATACAAGGTGAACTCAGTTTATCTCAATTTAAAAGACGAACACACACGCGCACACACACAAAATGTGTGTTGAGAAACATGATATCATATCCCTGACTGCCCTCTGCTGGACAAAACACAGAAACATTTTTTTCAGATTCACACAGTATCTTGTACATATGTAAATAAATACAGTGTTTGTTTTTGACATAAATATGACAGTCCTGTTCTGTCACATTCACCTCATGTATATATCATATATTATGTGCCTGGTACATTAATGGTGGGGATGTTGATCTTGAAATGTGGAGCCAGATGACACTCGAAAATGATCCAACCTGAACACCCAGCCCACTGAAGTCAGTGCACTGAGTGCACAGACAGACCTGCATCAGTGATCCTTGTCCTCTCATGACCCTGTCTCTGGTTCACCACTGGTCCTTTCTTGGACCACTTTTGATAGATCCTGACCACTGCAGACCAGGAACAGACCACCAGAGCTGCAATTCTGGAGATGCTCTGATCCAGTCCTCTAGACATCACTGTTTGATTCTTGTTGTCAAACTCCTGAAAAATCCTGATGCTGGAACATTTTTCCTGCTTCTAACATCAACTCTGAGGACTAAATGTTCATTTGTTGTCTTATATATCCAGAAGCCATGATGAAGAGATGATGAGTGACATTCACTTTATGTTATGCCTGATCATTGTGTTTCTATATAAATATAATATGTTGCTGTGTGTACTCATTCAGAGGCGGTGGGGTGAGTGTGGAGATGAAGCCAGAGCTGCAGAGAGTTCTGGAGTCGAGGAAAAGAGATCAGCTGATCAAACAGAGGAAACAGGAGGATGAAGCTCGTAGAAAGATTTCTCCTCTGGAGGCAGAGCTGCTGAAGAGACACCAGAAGCTGGATGAAGTAACACACACACACACACACACACGCACACATTTCATCACCTATGTGTTGTCCTGAATATTTTGTCTCTCTTGCAGTTGGACAAGCAGCAGGAGAAGGAGCAGGAGGAAAACTTGAACGCTCCAGAATTTGTCAAAGTGAAGGAAAATCTGAGGAGGACATCATTCATCAGTAAAGAGGAGAAGGAGGTGTAGAGACATCTGCTGTCCTGAGAGAGAAGCACACTGTCCACACTCTGAGGACATAAACACACTGAGGACAATCAGAGGACACAACGATGTACTGAGGACACTAACGATGTAGACACACTGAGGACACTCTGAGGACAATGTGAGGACAATCAGAGGACACAAACACACAGAGGACACTACCGATGTGGACACACTGATGACAGTTTGGGGGACACACTGACGGTGGATGATTACTTGACTTGTCCCATCTGTTGGACGACTGTTCAGAAGGAAGGACTACGATTTGATTTTTCGTCAGTTATTGTTTCCTGACATATTACAGAAATGTGTTTGACGAAGAAACTGGAAACATTTTGTCTCATAATTGTAAGAAAAAATCTTAATTTAAACCTGATCTAAAATTATGAAAATTATAATTACCGGATACAAATTATAATTACACAGAAATCATAATTCCAACACACAGAAGTTATATTTACCAGATATAGCTCATCATTATAAGATGCAAGATTTTCATGTTGCTATAAATGCCAGTTGTCTAATTCCAAGAAAAGATTTAATTCATATGAGATTCACATCTTATGTAATTAGAGATAGACAAGATACTACCAGAAAGTTCTCTTGTGATTATGAAATGTTGACTCTTAATTATTAGAATTTAGGACATTAGTGTGTAAAGATTTTATCTTGAAATCACTTAGTGTAAATTATGCACATGTATACAATAGTGATGAACAAATGAATGCTCCTGGTTTAAAGAAAAAAAACTAGTGTAATGGAAAATTACATCTTTATATAAATAAATAAATTCCCATTACATCTTTAAACCAAGAGCACCATCTAGAGGAGTCAAAGAATATCACAAGTGCTTCATGAAGCTTCATTTTTCCATCACTAGTATACGTTATGATATACAGAAGTCAAGACAGATCATATTATATTATTTTCCATACCATATTATTTTTTTTCAGTTATGACATCATTATCATTGTTAGTGTTTCTGTCATTACTGAAATTATGGAAGATTATTGCCATAAAAGAAATAATGATTTCAAACATTTTCTTGTGACTTAGCATTTCATTATTACAAGATATGTATAGTCATGGAAACATTACATCATTTCTTCTTATAATGAAGAGTTCACTGCTGTGAAGATTCTTCATGAAAAAAGGTCTCGTCAATGCAAGATGTTAACTCATAATTACAATTAAGGAATACAGAAGTCAAAATTACAAAAAATGATGTGATTTCTTTTTTCCTTGTTATACAACATGCTTAGTCATAATAATATGATATGAAAGCAGTATTTATGAATATTTTCTCACTATTACAACTTCCATATTCCACAATTATGTAAGTGTGATATATTGTACAATATAACTATATGATATACAGAAGTTGAAATCACAAGAAATTATGTCAGAATTATGAGATTTGTATTCTCTTCTTGGAAGATGTGTTTTTGTTCTCACCAGGTCAAAAGTGAAAGCTCTCACAAGAAAAGGACAGACGCTGACCAAAGAAACAAAACATTTACATTCAGACTTTTCTAATGACAGCGTTTCTTCTGGCGTGTAATTCCAGGAATGTTTTTAGAAAATGCTGCCTCCCTTTAAAGTCAGGAATGAAAATGTGAAATGTGCAGGAGGCTGGACATGATCGCCTCCCATGTGTCAAACCCTTTAATGACAAAGAACTAACTGTACCTGTGCCTAAATCTCATCTGTGTGTCTGTGAATGAAATAGGTGCTGCAGGATTAATATTTCAATACGATTAATATCATCAATACATGAAACTTGAGCTGCAATATGATGTGTGAAAAGAGATTATGTTTTATACAATTTGTCTATTCTGTCGGCAGCACGGTGGTGCAGTGGTTAGCAAGAAGGTACCGGGTTTGATTCCCGGCCTGGGGCCTTTCTGTGTGAAGTTTGCATGTTCTTCTCATGTCTGTGTGGGTTCTCTCTGGTACTCCAGCTTCCTCCCACCATCCAAAAACATGCATGGGGATTAGGTTAATTGGTTAATTTAAATTGACCGTAGGTGTGAATGTGAGTGTGAGTGGTTGTCTGTCTCTATGTGTCCTGTGATGAACTGGAGACTTGTCCAGGGTGTACCCTGAGATAGGCTCCAGCCCCCCCGCGACCCTATGAGGATAAGCTGTAGAAAATGGATGGATGGATGGTCTATTCTGTCCTGTTCTAATCACATTCACAATGACAATTTATACAGAACAACGGTTAATAAGACAAGAAAATATATGCTCATATCAGGATTTTGTCTTGTAATTTCAAGATTATTACATGTAATATTATTAATATTATACGTTGAAGTCATAATTCTGAGGAAAGCTCTCATAATTATGACTTGTGTTTTTATTGCAATTTCAACATATATGTGTGTGTGTGTGTATATATACACACACACACATATATGTATATACACACAGCAGTCACCCACCCAGAACCCCATAGAAACGGTGTCTGTCCCACGACCACTGAAATCAGTTAAATCCATAGTAAACAAAAGGGGAGTTGAACAAAATAACTTAATAAAAATTAAATCCACTGCTGAAATAGTTAATCAGGACAGGAGAATTAAATGTGGACTTTTAAATATCAGGTCATTATCATCTAAAGCTCTACTAGTAAATGAATTAATATCTGATAACCAGGTTGATTTATTTTGTCTTACTGAAACCTGGTTGTGTCAAGATGATTATGTCAGCCTGAATGAATCCACTCCTCCTAGTCATATTAATACTCATATTCCTAGAGATACAGGTCGTGGAGGAGGAGTTGCAGCCATTTTTGATTCTAGTCTATCGATCAAACCTAAACCTAAATTAAATTATAAGTCTTTTGAAAGCCTGGTTCTTAGTCTTTCTCACCTTAAATGGAAAACAGAGAAACCAGTTTTATTTGTTATAGTGTACCGTGCTCCAGGTCCATATTCTGAATTTATATCTGAGTTCTCTGAGTTTTTATCAACTTTAGTCCTGAGAACTGATAAAGTAATTATTGTAGGTGACTTTAATATTCATGTGGACGTTGACGGTGACAGCCTTGGTACTGCTTTTATCTCGCTGTTAGATTCAATTGGCTTCTGTCAGAATGTTCAGGAACCAACTCACTGTTTTAACCATACCCTCGACCTGGTCCTGACCTACGGCATTGAAGTAGAACATTTATCAGTCCACCAACAGAATTCCTTCCTATCAGACCATTACTTGTTAACCTTTGAATTTTTTCTTCTGGACTACACTCCATCAGGTAAATCCATGTACACTAGATGTTTATCTGAAAGTGCTGTAGCCAAGTTTAAGGATATAATTCCATTAGCTTTTAATTCAATACCTAATATCAATATACTTGAGGGCTCAGACTTCAGTCCTACTCAAATTGATAATTTGGTAGATAGTGCTGCAGACTCTCTGCGAGCATCTCTAGACTCTGTTGCTCCTCTAAAAAAGAAGATAGTAAAGCATAGAAAGCTGGCTCCATGGTATAACCCTCACACCCGCAGTTTAAAGCAAGCAGCAAGAAGATTTGAAAGGAAGTGGCGTTTAACCGGTCTGCAAGCGTCTCGCCTGGACTGGCATGATAGTTTGAAAGCTTATAGGAAGGCTCTCCGTAAGGCCAGAGCAGCTTATTATTCATCATTAATAGAGGAAAATAAAAACAACCCCAGGTTTCTTTTCAGCACTGTAGCCAGGCTGACAGAGAGCCACAGCTCTATTGAACCATCTGTTCCCACAACCCTCAGTAGTAGTGACTTCATGAGCTTCTTTAATGAGAAGATTATAACTATTAGGGAGAAAATCAGTCACACTGTGCCTTTGACTGAAACTGCTTTGTCTTTAAACACAGGAAGCATAGGACTCATTGAAGAACTTGATGTATACTTGGACTGCCTTTCTCCCATAGACCTCCACAAACTGACTTCATTGATTTCCTCATCTAAGCCTTCTGCTTGTCTCTTAGATCCCATCCCAACTTCACTGCTTAAAGAAGCTTTACCGTTACTGAGCACCTCTTTATTAAACATGATCAACTTATCTTTGCTGTCAGGCTATGTACCTCAGTCATTTAAAGTAGCCGTAATCAAACCTCTTCTGAAGAAGCCCGGTCTTGATCCAGAGGTTTTAGCCAACTATAGACCAATATCCAACCTTCCTTTTCTCTCTAAGATCCTTGAGAAAGCAGTGTGCAGTCAGCTGTGTGACTTCCTCCAGAACAATAATCTATTTGAGGACTTTCAGTCAGGATTTAGAAAATATCATAGCACCGAGACCGCTCTGGTGAAAATTACTAATGACCTGCTAATTGCGTTAGACCATGGACTCGTCTCAGTACTTGTCTTGTTAGATCTTAGCGCTGCTTTTGATACTATTGACCACCATATCCTGTTGCAGAGATTAGAACATTTAACTGGCATCAGAGGAACTGCTTTAAGCTGGTTCAAATCCTACTTATCGGATCGATCACAGTTTGTTCACATTAATGATGAGTCCTCCATGCAGTCCATAGTCAGTTATGGAGTTCCTCAAGGTTCTGTGCTTGGGCCTATTCTATTTACTTTATATATGCTTCCTTTAGGCAATGTTATCAGGAAACACTCCATAAACTTTCACTGTTATGCAGATGATACTCAGCTATATTTGTCATTTAAGTCAGACGAATCCAGCCAGTTAGCTAAACTCCAAACATGTCTTCAGGATATAAAAACTTGGATGGCGCACAATTTCTTGTTGTTAAATTCAGATAAAACTGAGGTTATTCTAATTGGCCCTGAAAATCTCAGAAATAACCTATCTAATGACTTATTTACTCTAGGTGGCTTTGTACCAGCCTCGAACACCACTGTAAGGAATCTAGGGGTAATTTTTGACCAAGATATGTCCTTCAACGTCCACATGAAACATACAGCTAGAACAGCTTTTTTTCATCTGCGTAACATTGCAAAAATAAGGCATATTCTCTCCCAAAACGATGCAGAAAAATTAGTCCATGCATTTGTAACTTCCAGGCTGGACTATTGTAACTCGTTATTATCAGGCTGCCCTAATAAGTCTATCAGGACTCTCCAGCTGGTCCAGAACGCTGCAGCACGTGTTCTGACCAGAACCAGGAAAAGAGACCATATTTCTCCGGTGTTAGCCTCTCTGCACTGGCTCCCTGTAAAATCTAGAATAGAATTTAAAATCCTCCTCCTCACCTACAAGGCACTTAATGGTCAGGCACCATCTTATCTTAAAGAGCTAATAGTGCCTTATAATCCTGCTAGAACTCTACGCTCTCAGAATGCAGGACTATTAACGGTTCCTAGGGTTTATAAAAGTAGAATGGGAGCTAGAGCTTTCAGTTATCAAGCTCCTCTTCTGTGGAACCAACTCCCTCTTTCAGTCCGGGAGGCAGACACCATCCCCTTATTCAAGAGTAGGCTTAAGACTTTCCTTTTTGATAGTGCTTATAGTTAGGACTGATCCAAGGTTGACTCAGGCTGCCTTGGATCAATCCTTAGTTATGCTGCTATAGGTCTAGACTGCCGGGGACTTCCTCTGACACACTGAGCTTCTCTTCTTCTTCATTTTGATGCCTCCATTAAGTCATTTCACTAACTCATCTTCTTCCCCGGAGCCCCTGTGCTCCCAGCTCCCAGGTGTCTGTGAGCTGAGGCTACTTGTTGAGAAGGAGGTGGTGTCATCCAGGCTTCGTCTGTCCTGATGGTGGTGAGATGGAGAAGAGGCGATGCTGCTCAGGTTGTATCTGTTAGAGTAGTGGAGAAGAGGATGTGTTTCCTCTTCCTCCCTTTAACACATGCTGCAGATTAGTTTTGTGCCTCGTAGTCCCTGTGCGTTCTCATCTCACAGGTATCCATGGATCCAGTCTACCTGGTGGAGTAGTGGTTGTGCAGACCAGTCAGGCTTCATCTTCTGGTTCTGAGTGACGTGGTGGTGATGAGGTCATCCTGCGGAGGTTTCTCCTGTTTGGTGTGGTGGAGTGGAAGATGTGCTGCCCAGGCTTCTTCTGGTTGGCGTGGTGGAGAGGAAGACATGCTTCTCATCCTTTGCTGATAGCTTGATGATGCTCTTCATCCCCTTGGACACTCTCATACAATTCTATATATACACACTGTATATTAGCTGTTGTTATATTGAGTTGGACATTTCCATACAATTTTGTATGTTAGTGTTAATGTGTTTTCATTGTTGTTATTCTGTACACATGGCATCTATTGCACGTCTGTCCATCCTGGAAGAGGGATCCCTCCTCTGTTGCTCTTCCTGAGGTTTCTTCCGTTTCTTTTTCACTGTTAAAAGGTTTTTTTTTGGGGAGTTTTTCCTTAGTCGATGCGAGGGTCATTTGTAAAGGACAGAGGGTGTCATATCCTGTACAGATTGTAAAGCCCAATGAGGCAAATTCATAATTTGTGATATTGGGCTATACAAATAAAGTTGATCTATATATCTACATATATATGTTTTTCCCTGCTTTGTCTTGCCATCAGACATCACAACTTAGGGAACTGAAGCTGTTATATCACTATGGCTTGACCTTTGACCTTGCAGAACAAGTTGCTGGTCTTTACTGTTGCATCAATGAGTTAATCTGTTTGTTAGTCTGTTTGTATTATTATATGGCCTTTGAATCTGAAGTAACAACCCCCCTCCCAAAAAAAAGTAGAGCTACCTTTTCAGATTTATGGACGTTATACAAAATTCCAACTTACTGCTTTCATATCACATTATTATACGATGCAGAACTGTGTTCTTGTTATTATAAGATCCTAATTAAAAATTGTGACATGACTGCACTTGGACTAATGGTATTACAATGAATGATTTAGATCTCTTTTTGTAATTTTGAGGTAATTATGGATTACACAGATAATGACCTTGGCTACATCGTAACGTGTAAAAGGGTTTTATGTATATACATTTTTTGTCAAAGACATTGTGACGCCATGACCTCCTCTCTCAGGTCGCACAAATGTTACTGAAGCCTTACATTTGGGCAGTTTTATTATTGATAGTGAATTGTACAATCATTTTTAATTTTCTGATTATAGAGCACTTAAGACTTTAACTGAAAAAAAAGATTATATGAAAATCTAAAACATATGTATTTTGGTTTGTACTTACACGTAATGCTTATTTCTTTTTGTGGCTTTCAAAGCAATGTTTTATTTTTCCAATTAACAAGTTCAGGTTCACAGCTGAATAAAATTACAAGCTGCAGTAGAAATGTTTTTATTGACATTAATCAATAAAGAACAATAATCTTGCTCTTTTGTTACTTTATTATCCAGGCAATTTTTCAAGTATGATCACTATTTTGTTCAGATTTTTAGATTTAATCTAAATCTCTTGTGTGTCAGCAGGAGCTAAAAACTGCCAAATAAGATAAGCTAATCCTTTATTAGTCCCACAAACAGGGGAATTTACATTGTTACAGCAGGAAAGTGGATAGTGCAACATTACAGCAAGAGCTTATAAAAAATAAATCTTGGATGTGTGTGGATTAACGGGAACTGAGTGAGGTGTTGAAGTTTGACAGCAGCAGGAAGGAAGCACCGGTGGTATCTTTCCTCTCCAAAACGGGTTGTCAGTTGACTGTCTTCCACTGATTGGCCATCCAGTGTCGTCATTGGTAGCGTCATTTGATGCGTGACGTCCGACTAGCCAGTAAAAGTCAAACACAACTCGACCCCGCCATTTTTTCAACTGCTTTGCTGTTGTTACATGAGAAAATGGCATCGCAGAAAATAAAACCATGGTCAGTCGAGGAGGTCCAAACATTCCTTTCCACAGAGCCAGCAACAAATACATGATTGTATGTCCTCCGTTGTTTGTGATAGTAGTGTTGTTGTTGTTGTTCTTCGTCCTGGTTTTCTGTGTCGCATGTAAACAACTTCAGTTTCGCACTGCCGTATGACGACCCCGCCCACGCCGAGGAGGTACTGAGGTACTCAGTTGTAATGGAAAAGCACCAAAACTGGGCCGTACTGTGCCATGACGTGCTGTTACTGTGTAATGGAAAAGCTACAAAAGTGTCCTGCAGGGGGTGGGAGGTGTTGTCCAGCAGGGATGATAGCTTAACCACTATCCTCCTGTCTCCCACCACCTCCACTCCAGAGATGTCCAAAGAACATTCCAGTACAGAGCTGGACTTTCTCACCTGTCTGTCCAGTCTCTTCCTGCCCCTGGATTTAAGGCTTCTTGTCCAACAGACCACACCATAAAAGATGGCTGATGCCATCTGCTCTGACCCTTCATAAACGGTGTGTTTGTGTTATTGGTCCAGTCCAGTTTATTGTTTAAATTAAAACCCAGGTATTTGTAAGATCTGACAACCTCAATGTCTGTTCCCCAGATGTTCACAGGTGCAGGTGGAGAGTGTTTTCGCCTGCCGAAATCCACAACCAGCTGCTTGGTTTTACCCGAGTTGCTCTGGAGGAGGTTCTGCTGGCACCAGTCCAAAGGCCTGGAGCACTTCTCTCTACCCATCATCAGCTTCAATGAGGCAACGATGGCAGAATCCTCAGATTCTCTGCAGGTGACAGGTTTTTAGTTATGGCAGAAGTCTGCTGTGTAGACAGTGAACAGAAGAGGAGCCAGAACTGATCCCATTGCTGCAGAGAAGCTTGACACACAATCCTGTATCCACGTATACTGTGGTTCCTCTGTGAGGTAGACCAGAGCCCATGTAGGGAAGTGGTGGTGCACCCCAGCATGGTCCACCTTGTCCCCCAATATTCCCCAGTCCCCCAATGTCCTTCCAGAAGGTTCTCCTCTCTTACCATATTTTCCACAGAGTCTTACACTAATGGCAAGCACTCATTCTCCTTCTACCAGAGTGGATGGCTTAACTCTCTGATCAAAGTGAGTCTTGTTTCTTTTGGCTGACTTGGATGTATTCTTGGAAGCAAGCTGATAGCTTTCTGCCAGCCGAGAGCGAAGGTTTTGTTCGTATTTTGAGTGCAATGTTGAGGGTGTGTCTACCAAAAGGAAGATCTACAAGTAACCTTGAAGAGTGTCCAAACATGAGCTTGTAAGGGGTGTAGCCTGTAACTTCATTTCTGATACAATTCTATGTATGAACCACATAATCTATTTCTGCCAGAGTACCCAACATACATGTGTTCAAAATAGGATGGTATGGCGTGGTGCGGGTCTTTTCAATGTCAGAAATATCACAGAGTTCTCTGTTTAGATGGGATTTGAAATCAGGGTTAGGGTAGGGTAATCAGGTGCCATAATGCATGATAAAATTCTCCCACAGACATTTAGCAACCATTTTCACCTTTTGATTGGCAGTTGGGTCTGGTAACACAAGCTGGAATAATAGACGCTCTCCACCACGCCTCCTCCAGTACAAGTTGTCCTGGAGTTCAAGGTGGTTTCCCTCTCTCAACAGAAGGGCCAGGTCTGGGAGTTCTTTTTGCACTGTGGGATGGAAGTTCTCACCAGTTTTGAATTGATAAATGAGTTCTCTGAGACTATGGTCAGCTCTCTGCTTCTCCTGGAGGTCGAGGAGGGACAATGAGGGCACAACTGGCAACCCTCGATGAGACTCACAGGTGTAGCAGTCAGGAATGGCAGAGACTGATATGCCCAGCGACTCAACCTAGGTAAGGGTTAAGGCTGGAATATACTTCTCCGTCTGCGTAACACGTGATCCGACTCCGTAGCTACGGAGACCCCTCGAGCCCTCGCACTTCTCCGTCATGATGCGTGTTGTGCGGCCCTGCCGTGAAATGCACCCCCTCGGAAAGTGAAGCAATTCACCTTAATATCGCAGATAAAAGCAGGAGAAAATACTATTTTATGATTTAATTATTTGTGAGGGAGATAGAAGAGAAGGACATTGATTGCTTTCAGTCTTTAAAACTCCTCTTCCTCGTTCTTTTCAACACAAAATCGGATAATAGCGAACGCAAACCAACAACTTTCGGTATGTTCTGTGGAAATATACCCCAGCCATAATTACTGAATGAATTAAATTGATTTTTTGAGCAGGTTGAATGTGTTTGATTTGCCTTTCACAAGGATAATCAATACTTTAGTTCCTGTCCTGTCTGTGCTGCTGCAGAGATGACCTGTCTGTCTGTTTCTGTGTAGGGAGAGATGCTGCATTTCACAGCAGGGTGTAACTAGAGGACCAATCACAGCCCTTGTCGTCTCCGTCTTCCCTTGACGGATTAACGGACAATTAAAAAAAAATTCCTGCGCCCGGAGACGACGGAGAGGCTCTCCGTCAGGCTCTCCGGCGACGCAGAGGGCTCTCCGTCTCTACGTACGGCACTTTACGGAGTGCTATAAATTGGCCTTTAGGGTTTAGAAAGGTCAGTTGTCAGAGGGACTTGTAGCTCTCACCAGACAGCTGTGACATATGGCAAACAGTGTCTGGATCAACTTCAACTGCATTGCCAGGTTCATCCACATGGTCATCGGTGAACTGTTGGACCATGTCCCATTCTTTTTGATAGTAGGCATCAGAGGGCTGGAGATGGAATCTTTGGAAGTATCAGGGTCTATGTTTTGGCTGCCAGCTCGATATTGAAGTTTATAGTCATAGGTGGAAACTGCAGCAAGCCATCTGTGGCTGGCAGCGTCCAGCTTGGCAGATGTCAAGATGGCAGAAGTCAATGGATTGTGGTTGGTCACAACAACAAAACTCATTCCGAAAATGGAAAATGAAAATTTGAAAATGAAAAATTTCTCTGTTATACTCCACTTCAAAACAGAAAATACCGAATATTGGGACTCACTGGTGGACAACCCACAACTGGCTTACACTATGATAATTAGTGGTTCTTTAGGTTCTTGACAAAGTGCTGCTCGGAGTCCTATGGTGCTCGTGTGTGTGTGTGCAGGATATACGGCTGTTTGGGATTTGCAAAGCCGAGCACCTGGGCTTGTCATCAGTGAGTGTTTCAAAGGAAAGTTGGCATTGCAATGTTATTGAAAGGCTGTTTGGCATCACGACTTGGAGTGAATGTTCTCTTGCAGCCTTGACAGCAGGCTGTGCAATTGCGGCATATCGGTGAATAAACCTGTGATAGTATCCTGCAAATCCTAAGAAGGATCTTAGTTCTTTCAGTGTTTGGGGAACTCCAAATCATTTATTTTTTTGGGATCCATCCCCACATCTTGCTCCAAGAAGATATAGTCAAGATAGCACACAGATGCTTGGAAAAACTTGCACTTGTTGGATGACAACTTGAGGCCGAAATCTTTGTGGGATACTCTCAACAATTGATTTTTGTGTACTTCAGAAAAAAATAATTAGGCCATCCAGGTAGACTAAAACCTCTTTGAGATGTAAGTTGCTCCATAAGGCACTGAAAGGTACTCGGTGCATTAGCAATGCCTAGCAGCATCCAGTTTAACTCCCAGAAGCCCAGTGGAGTTACAAATGCAGTCTTGGGTTTGTTAACTTCAGGCTTTCATTTTGGAAAGATCCAGACTTGAGGCTGAGGACACTGAACCAACATGAACCAGTAAATGCAGTAAATAACTCTTCCAAATTTGGGAATGCGTAGTTGTCCTTGACAGTGTGGAGGTTTAGCTTGCAGTAATCAGTACACAGCCTCACATCTTCATTCTTCTTATGGACGACTACAATGAGTGATGAGAAGGGTGATTCAGATTCTCTTATCACTCCTGCCTCCAACAGATCCTGCAGATGGTCATGGACTGCCTCAATATTACGAGGGTGAATAGGTCAAGCTGGATGTTTAGAGTCTCATCTTGAAGGCAGATATGATGCTTCACATGATCTGTATGTCCGAAGATCATGGTGCGAGAATACTTCTGGAATTTGCTCGAGTTTGAGCCCGACTCATTCCTTCCAATCCAGGGAATTGGAGAATTTCCAAAATCAAACTCCAGATTGATTTCCTTTGTACTCTGCTGTGTATTGCAAGTGGAGACATTGTGAGTCAGAATTTGGGGTGAAATAGAGTTCAGCAGTGATGCTCAATGGTCAGAAGTGTGATGTTCTTATGAGATTCATTGGTGATCAGGATAGGAACCCTGTGAGGTGCGTGGCTGGGCAAGGTAACAAGACAGTTCCTTACACACAAACCTCCAGGCAGTGTAGTGTGTGGATGTTCAACAAGAGCATACTTGCTGGTTGGTGGTGGATTTGCACGAAACCTTGATGATGATGGTGCAGCCCGGTGGAACTTTGATTGGTGATTTGCTTGCTAATCTCACTGCACCTTCATAGGCCCCTTGGGTCTGCTGATGCCGCAGTTGGAGCAAATGGAAGACACCATGCAGGATGGTTACAGAGGTCCTGAAACTACTTATAAAGTGTGTCTGTATCTTTATCCCTGTCAGGACTTGAGACTGGAGTCCTGGTCTGATGTCTGGGACCACTAGCACCAGGGTGCACATCAACATCAATGGACATCAGGAACGTGATTGTCATTTCAGTGTTGCCCAAATATCAGAATGCTTGCACAGCAGCATATCCTGTAGCAAATCACACAGAGGCTTGGCAGGTTGATATGAGAAATGTTGGCTGTAGATTACTTGTGATCCAGTTTCCAGCAAGCATGAAAATTCTTGACCAGCTATGATCACGTGGCCAGTACACCTGGACCCGATCAAACCCCTGGACAGGTGGACAGGTGGATAGCTGGTAGCTGTCTTCCTCTGTCCGGAGTAACTGCAACAACTCAGCAAAAAATGGGGGGGTGGGTCTTGCACTGCTTGTGCTGAAGTTCTCTTATCAAAGTGCTGTCCCTGCAGCCATGACAAATTTGACAGATGTTGATTCAGCTCTGTGGCTTTAACCCTCTCCACACTTATATCAGGTTCACAAAAGTCTAATGCCTGGACTTCCAGTTATGCCGCACTGCTAGGCACACGTGTGGCAGAGAGCTCCCACATGGATTTAAGAAAATAGCTATCCGTCAGCCTCTTTCAATTCAGCAACAGTAGCTATTTGTCTCTTAAAATACAGAAACTACTAAAATTGACAACGAAACTAAAGGTCAAAGCTCCAAAAGCCATTAAATCAACGGATGCCTCCATGCCGCTAGCAAAATCAGATGAAGATGCTGCTAGCTCGAACCAAATCCTGGATGCTATTCACTCAATGAAGGAGGATTTTACATCAAGGTTTGATGAACTACTGAGCGCTATCCAGGGATGAACTTAAGGCATTGACTGGCCGAATGACCTAAGATGAGGACAGAATTAGCACCAATGAAGACAATTTAGCATCTCTGAAAACAAACCACTAACATGAAAATGGCTATGGAGGAGCTAGTGCTAAAAGTGGATGACTTACAAAATCGCGCACGCCGATCCGTTGGTGGGTTTGCCCGAGTCAACAGAAGGAAGTGACGTGTGCTTGTTTGGAAAAATGGATTCCTGAAGCGCTTTGTGAACAAAACTTTCCTGGGCCAGTGGTCATAGAGAGGCCGCATAGGGTCGGTACAATTAACAAGGCGGAGAATCCACAAGCCGTCGTCTGACCCAGAGTGGTGGTGATGAAGTTCCTGAATTACGCAGACAAAGGGTTATGAAAGCTGCCAGGACCAAGGGGAAAATACTAATCGACGATAAGAAGGTTCCCGACCTTTCTGCTGATCTGCTTAAACGGAGAAAAGTCTTTGATGTGGCGAAGAAAGAACTGTCTTCCCTCTCTATACGCGACGTACGCTATGGAATAATCCATCCTGCTACTCTTCTGGTGACGGTCAAGGGAAAAGGGCACACTTTCAATTTAAACACACACAATTTAAATCAGACTCTACCTATTTTACTTGACCCAACAATTTACTTTGGTAGATCTGCAGGTTACAAATCAATTACTCCAAATCGGAAATACTGTTTTTGAATGAAAGGGAAAGACTAAACCGTCCGATTCACACTCCCTTTACGATCTCCCTAAAAGGTTTTTCTGACCTAGGTGTGAATATAGCTCCGACCATTGACAAACTTGTGCCTAATAACTATGACTCCTTAACAGAAAAGGTTACTCAGCTTATAAATAGAGAGCCAAACCTATCCATCTCTATGATTGGGCGAATAAATGTGTTGAAAATGTCTATCCTACCTAAATATTTGTACTTGTTTTAATCTATCCCTCTGGCTCCCCCACCTTCACTATTTATCCATCCATCCATCCATTATCTACCGTGTATCCTCATAGGGTCCCGGGGCGTGGTGCTAGAGCCGATCCCAGCTGTCTTAGGGTGGAAGGCAGGGTCCTTCACGATTTAGTTTACTTAAAAAGCTTTTTTCAAACTTTATATGGAACAACAAGCGCCCCAGGCTCAGACTTTCCCCATTACCACATGATAGAGGTGGTCTACAATTGCCTAATCTGAATTGGTATTACTGGGCAGCTCAAATTAGAGCAGCAATGATTTATTTCAAGAGAAATCTTCCTCCAGCCTGAGGTTTAATAGAATCACATTTAGTTAAAGCTGCAGTCCATCGTGGGAGAGAGCTAGCAAGAGAGCTAGCAAGATTTGAAAGTAGCACCTCCTCTCAGCCTCCTCTAAGCTCCACACTCTCCTCCCCCTCCCATCGGTGCTCTGTCCAAAGCTACTGTTGTGGAAATATTCTGTCAGGATGGTCTAATCTCCACAGGGTTCTTTAATTACACAAGGAATGAGTAACTTCACTGATTCAGTTGCCCAAAAGAGTTGCTTTTAATATCTGTCTGCAGAACAGAGATGAGAGTTCAGACACATAGCACAGAGCTTTGTGAGTGAATGCCCATACAGAGTAATAGAAGAGGGTGTATTTAACAGCCACAGGAATCAGGAGACACAGACACGTTGTCAAGGACTTCAACACAGAATGTGTTGGCAGCGCCAAGTCCTGGGCTTATCAGTCCAGGGCAGAGTGACATAATGTGCCGTTGTCTTCAGAAATGCATACTTTGATTGTATCAGCATGAGTTCACACATAACTTATACAATCAGGCATGAGTTCATACATAACGGCTTCTGACACATTCTGCTAAATTTCCATCACACTACACTCCCTCAAATTTGAACAGTAGCATTCAGCAGGGAGAGGTTAGCCCATATGCTACATCACCACAGTTGTTAAATGTCCCGTTCAAAGTCTATATATCAGCGTCATTTAATCACCTTTATAATGCAGACACTGATAACTATGGCTGTGCAATATGGTCAGAATGTCATATCCTATAACCTCTTCAATACAAGTGGCACTGACGACCAGTTTACAAGTGTCGCGTGGCCAGGAGTCAAACCACTGAGTGACCCTTTAAAATACCATATGCAAAGATCTAAAATCTATTAAAATGTTAACAGAGTTTAAAAGAATTTAAAAGGATTTAAAAGGCCGACAACGCCACCTAGGGATTTGTAGAGCCCTAGGGCTCTAAAAGGCTGCAGGTTCGTTAAATCAGGGGTGAGCAGAGTTACAAAACAACACCAAGGGTTAACTGTTAGCGAATTTATTACAATAAAATCAAAAGAATAAAAGAGCAGAGATGGTGCCTAAAAGAGTCTGTCACATCCTTCCCAGTACCCCTTTGTCGCTGCCTCTTCCTGTGGAGTCGCTTGCCCACGTGTGACGACAGTGGCCATGGAGTCCTCCGCTGACCGTCCTTCCTGCACTGCTACAGCTCCCGACTGCTCCCCCCCCCGCCAGCACCTCCTCTGCTGCTCCGGTCGTCCTGGGGAGTGAATAAACTAGAGCCAGTACCGCGGTGACACTGAACAGCCCCAAAATTACACCCCTTGCCTGGCCCCGCAGCCGGCCCTCCAGTACCCGCCGCACACAAGGCAGAAAATACTCACGGATTTCCTGGGCGGCAGTCAAACTACCGGCCCAGGCTGGAGTACTCTCGCCAAACGGGTACAGGTTGCTGCGCTTCAGGCTGCTGCGCTTCAGGCTCCGGTGTCTTTGTCTTCTCGGCTGTCTGGTCCGTCGGGTCGTCGCGGTCTTTACTGGCCCTCGTGGTCGCTCTGTCCTCCCTCGTGTCGTCCGCTTTCCTGTTTTTCACCTATTCCCCTCCTGCGCACCGCACCGGTTGTTCATTCACTGATTGCTGTTTGGGAGTTGGTCAGTGTCTGTTGCTTTCACGGACGATCGGAAAATACAAAACTGCATGCAAAAATACTCACAACAATGCTGCACAATAAAAACAATCTCATAAAACTTGGTTAAAACAAGCACAACAACTTAAAAGCACCATAAACAAATAAATACACTAAAAACATGCAGAAAAGTATTAAAACATGCATAAAACTCCCATTGCCACTGACCCTGTCACACATGCACAGATAAGCTATGATAAGCATGATAAGTTAGCACTGGGCTAAAGGCCCAAACATACTCGAGCGAATGGACACGGAGTGCGCAAAGCTCAAATTTTGCGACCTCTGCTCCACACTGTTGTCACGCAAAACACTGCTCGCCACCTATTTTTCACATCAACCCGCATTAAACGTGACATGCATCTTCACAGAAATTTCACAGGAAATGACTAGCGCTTCACTATGGAAGCTTTGAACTGAACAGACCTTCAGATTCTGCACCGCTCACAGTCTGCTGGAGTCTGTGAGCACCTTCATTATGCAGACACTGAAGACTATGACTGTGCAATAAGGTCAAAATGTCATATCCTACAACCTCTTCAATACAAGCTGCACCTACGACCAGCTTACACCCACAGAGAAGCTAACGTTAGCATCAGCTAAAACATACTACAACAGTATCTAACTTAGCAAACATTACATATTTCATGAAAATAATAACTCCTCCTGAAGCTAAACAAATAATTAGCTGTCCAACAGAAAGAAAGAAACTTCTTCATCACTTTTCAGTCCCTTCAGATGTCTCAGTGTCTCCACTGATGTTCACTCTGGTTTGTCCTCTTAGCTTTATCCAGAGTTTTGTCTTTCAGTCTTTTCTGTCTCCCTCTTTCTTCTCTTTGTCTGTTTAGCATGATGAGTCGTCAGAAGTAACACTGGAAGTGATATTTTTGGCTGCATTTTCTCTAACATTGTTCCCTACAGAGCAGATTCTCCTGCTATCTATTATTATTTCTGCAGAGGAGTGTGCTGGATCTTTCCAGCAATAGTGGGGAGGAGGGAGGGACAGAGGGGATGTGAGCACGATGAGATATGATTGGTTCTTCCACTCCTACCGAGTGTCAGTTGATTGGTCAGAGTTTTTACAGTCCTGTAGCTGTCACAGAGGTCTGATTCTTTTCCTTCCTTTTCTGAACACATCATGTATTGACTGCTCTCAGGATGGAAGGACCATTTCACCCAGTAGAACAAAAAGTGTTTCTGAACAGCATCATGGATTGCAGCTTTAACATTTCTTTAAACCTTTATCTATACTCTGCAAGCAAACAAAAATTAAACATACATACTGGTGAAAATAACACATAAAGCTTTGGGGCATTGCTACTCTCTCTGCTGTCATTACATCCTGATGAAGATTTATAGTGCTAATATAATTTTTAGTGGTTATACAGCAGGATACTTATGGTGCTTTTCCACTACACAGTAACAGCATGGCATGGTAGGGTACAGCATGGCACGGCTCAGTTTTGGTGCTTTTCCATTACAACTGAGTACCTCATAGTATCTCCTTGGCGTGGGCGGGGTCATCATACGGCAGTGTGAAAGAGCATTTACACGTGATACAGAAAAACAGGAAGAAGAAGAAGAGCAACAACACTACTATCACAAACAATGGAGGACACCAAACTGATCATGTAAGCAATCAAAAGCAATCCCATGGTACTGCACCAAGCCTGTGGAAAAGCACCAATAGACATAGACATCAGTTTCGTTACTTCGCCCGCTGGTGGTATGGAGGAACACCTAACGTAACACAGCTTCAGTGTCTATAGTGGTGGAAAAAAGTTTTCAGACACCCTGTGCATTTGTGAAATATTGCATTAAAAGTGTTCAAGTGCAATTTCTTTTGTTACAGTCACAGCCAAAACACTAAACAAATCATAGAGAGTCATTAAAAATTAAAATTAGTTGATTCCATAAAAAGACATTTTATGGAACCAACTATTAGGCAATTTTGAGTATTGGGTTATTTTGGTTCCAGTGACCCACTAATGAAGGTTGTGCTTTTTATTGAAAGACACAAGATTTGTTGCCAAGCTTGGTCTGTGTTATGTTTATATAAAGCCAGTACATTTAACAGTTCTTCAGAAATAAAAAAAATGGCTAAAACAAGGAACCTAAAACAGGAAACATGTCTGTACAGATTCCCCAGCCAGAAAGGGTACATCTGCCCCCAGACAGCCAGGAAGTGCAGATGCAGTCCAGCAGCTGGATAGACTCTGCAGAGGGTTTCATCAGCTAGAAATGACCTCATCCTGATCTGCGTGTGCAGTGAAAACCACCGAATGACATCACAGGAGCTTCGGCAGCAGTGGTCAAACCAAAGTGGTGTCCAGTGTTCCACCTGCACTGTACGGGGTCGACTTTTAGATCATGGTTTAAGGTCCTACAAGGCTGTCATAAAGCCCCTGATCAATGAGAGACAGAGGTTAGCCTGGCGTCATTGGGCCCAAGAACACAAGAGCTGGACAGCCAGGAAGTGGAAGAAGATTCTGTGGTCAGATGAATCCACTTTCCAGCTTTATCTTCCTCCTACTAATGTGAAGGTACACAGAAGGCCAGGCGAAACTCATGTACAGTACCAGCCGTCAAGCATGGTGGAGGCAGTATCATGAGTGCTGCTGGTGTTGGTCATCTCACCGTCTGTGATGGCACTCTGAATTCTGACAAGTATTGTGCCATTCTTGAAGCCCATGTGCTCCCTTCTGCACGTGCTCTGTTCCATCGAGGTCAAAAGTGGATGTTTCAACAGGATAAACTCCTGTCCACACATCCAGGACCAGTAGAGCTTGGCTGCAGTGTCCAGGTCTTATGCTTTCACACTGAAATTAGCGGGTCAATGCGAGATTTTTTTTCTAAATATGTTTACTACATTTTCCAATAGTAAAACAGGAACATACATAACATACAAAAAAAAAAAAAAGAAAAATAAACGTACATTACCATGCCGAATACACTTACACACTCAAAGAATGGTACACAGAGACAAAAAAACGTGTTAAATTATGCCATTTATGAGACAGCACATTCTCAGCTATGGTACAAACCCATCCATCCATCCATTCTCTTCTGCTTATCCGGGATCGGGTCGCGGGGGTAGCAGCTTAAGCAGGGAAGCCCAGACTTCCCTCTCCCCAGCCACTTCGTCCAGCTCTTCTGGAGGGATCCCGAGGCGTTCCCAGGCCAGCCGAGAGACATAGTCTCTCCAGCGTGTCCTGGGTCGTCCCCGGGGTCTCCTACCAGTGGGACGTGCCCGGTACACCTCACCAGGGAGGCGTACGGGAGGCATCCTTACCAGATGTCCTAGCCACCTCATCTGGCTCCTCTCTATGCGGAGGAGCAGCGGCTCTACTCTGAGCCCCTCCCAGATGGCCGAGCTTCTCACCCTATCTCTAAGGGAGAGCCCAGACACCCTGCGGAGGAAACTCATTTCGGCCGCTTGTATCCGTGATCTTGTTCTTTCAGTCACGACCCACAGCTCGTGACCATAGGTGAGGGTAGGAACGTAGATCGACTGGTAAATTGAGAGCTTTGCCTTTCGGCTCAGCTCCCTCTTCACCACGACGGACCGATACAGCATCCGCATCACTGCAGAAGCTGCACCGACCCGTCTGTCGATCTCCCGCTCCATTTTTCCCTCACTCGTGAACAAGACCCCGAGATACTTGAACTCCTCTACTTGGGGCAGGATCTTCTCCCCGACCTGGAGAGAGCACTCCACCCTTTTCCGACTGAGGACCATGGCCTTGGATTTGGAGGTGCTGACTTTCATCCCAACCGCTTCACACTCGGCTGCGAACCGCTCCAGTGAGAGCTGAAGATCACGGCCTGATGAAGCCAACAGAACCACATCATCTGCGAAAAGCAGCGACGTGATACTGGGGTCACCAAACCGGACCCCCTCAATGCCTTGGCTGCGCCTAGAAATTCTGTCCATAAAAATTATGAACAGAATCGGTGACAAAGGGCAGCCTTGGCGGAGTCCAACCCTCACTGGAAACAAATCCGACTTGCTGCCGGCAATGCGGACCAGACTCTGGCACTGGTCGTACAAGGACCGAACCACCCGTACCAGGGGGTCCGGTACCCCATACTCCCGGAGCACCCCCCACAGGACTCCCCGAGGGACACGGTCGAACGCCTTCTCCAAGTCCACAAAACACATGTAGACTGGTTGGGCGAACTCCCATGCACCCTCCAGGATCCTGCTGAGGGTGTGGAGCTGGTCCACTGTTCCACGGCCGGGACGAAAACCACATTGCTCCTCCTGAATCCGAGATTCGACTTCCCGACGGACCCTCCTCTCCAGAACCCCTGAATAGACTTTACCAGGGAGGCTGAGGAGTGTGATCCCCCTATAGTTGGAGCACACCCTCCGATCTCCCTTCTTAAAGAGGGGAACCACCACCCCGGTCTGCCAATCCAAAGGTACTGTCCCCGATGTCCACGCGATGCTGCAAAGACGTGTCAGCCACGACACTCCCACAGCATCCAGAGCCTTTAGGAACTCCGGGCGGATCTCATCCACCCCCGGGGCCCTGCCACTGAGGAGCTTTTTAACCACCTCGGCGACCTCAACCCCAGAGATAGGAGAGCCCGCCCCAGAGTCCCCAGTCTCTGCTTCCTCGTAGGAAGGCGTGTCGGTGGGATTGATGAGGTCCTCGAAGTATTCTCCCCACCGATTCACAATGTCCCGAGTCGAGGTCAGCAGCGCACCATCCCCACTATACACAGTGTTGGTAGTGCACTGCTTCCCCCTCCTGAGACGCCGGATGGTGGACCAGAATCTCCTCGAAGCCGTCTGGAAGTCATTCTCCATGGCCTCACCGAACTCCTCCCTCACCCAAGTTTTTGCCTCGGCGACCGCCAAAGCCGCATTCCGCTTGGCCAGCCGGTATCTGTCAGCTGCCTCCAGAGTCCCACAGGCCAAAAAGGCCTGATAGGACTCCTTCTTCAGCTTGACGGCATCCCTTACCGCAGGTTTCCACCAACGGGTTCGGGGATTGCCGCCACGACAGGCACCAACCACCTTACGGCCACAGCTCTGGTCGGCTGCCTCAACAATGGAGGCACGGAACATGGCCCATTCAGAATCAATGTCCCCCACCTCCCTCGGGATGTGGTCGAAGTTCTGCCGGAGATGGGAGTTGAAACTCCTTCTGACAGGGGACTCTGCCAGACGCTCCCAGCAGACCCTCACAATACATTTTGGTCTGCCAGATCGAACTGGCATCTTGCCCCACCATCGAAGCCAACTCACCACCAGGTGGTGATCGGTTGACAGCTCTGCCCCTCTCTTCACCTGAGTGTCCAAGACATACGGCCGCAAGTCCGGTGACACGACTACAAAGTCGATCATCGAGCTGCGGCCTAGGGAGTCCTGGTGCCAAGTGCACATATGGACACCTTTATGCATGAACATGGTGTTCGTTATGGACAATCCGTGACGAGCACAGAAGTCCAATAACAGAGCACCACTCGGGTTCCGGTCGGGGGGGCCGTTCCTCCCAGTCACGCCTCTCCAGGTCTCACTGTCATTGCCCACGAGAGCATTGAAGTCCCCCAGCAGAACGAGGGAATCCCCAGAGGGGGCGCTCTCTAGCACCCCCTCCAAGGACTCCAAAAAGGGTGGGTACTCTGAACTGTTGTTTGGTGCATAAGCACACACAACAGTCATGATCCATCCCCCCACCCGAAGGCAGAGGGAGGCTACCCTCTCGTCGACCGGGATAAACCCCAATGTACAGGCACCGAGCCGCGGGGCAATAAGTATGCCCACACCTGCTCGGCGCCTCTCACCGTGGGCAACTCCAGAGTGGAACAAAGTCCAACCCCTTTCAAGAGGACTGGTACCAGAGCCCAAACTGTGTGTGGAGGTGAGTCCGACTATATCTAGTCGGAACTTCTCCACCTCACACACCAGTTCGGGCTCCTTCCCTGCCAGAGAGGTGACATTCCACGTCCCTAGAGCTAGCTTCTGTAGCCAGGGATTGGACCGCCAAGGTCCCCGCCTTCGGCTGCCACCCAACTCACAACGTACCCGACCCCCTTGGCCCCTCTCATGGGTGGTGGACCCATGGGAAGGGTGACCCACGTTGCCTTTTCGGGCTGTGCCCGGCCGGGCCCCATGAGCGTAGGCCCGGCCACCAGGCGCTCGCCCACGGGCCCCACCTCCGGGCCTGGCTCCAGAGGGGGGCCCCGGTAACCCGCGTCCGGGCAAGGGAAAACGTTTGTGCTTGATCTTTTTCACCATAGGAGGTCTTTGAAAAAAAATAAATAAAAAAAAAATAAAAAAAGATGATTCAAACCCTCTTGCAAGAATGGTAGAAATATTTAACCCAACATATGACAAAAAGGATTCCCATGTTTTACAAAATATATCATCTTTGTTGTGTAGTTTACATGTCAGATAGTCCAAAGCAATGTATTCAAGAGTCACCTTTTGCCACTGAGCTTTGGATGATGGATGGAATGGATGAATGATGGAACTTTATCTGTTATCCAGATTAAGAGAATACACTTCCTGGCACAGAAAGCAAATATTTGGTGAAGTTTTCTTCTAAATTTATCAGTAATGGACAGTACAGTAGTGGATAGGATTAGTATTCGTAGGATTAGTATTTCTATTGGTAGATAGAATTGTTGTGGAAATATTCTGTCAGGATGTTGTAATTTCCACGGGTTCTTTAACTACACAAGAGTCCGGTGAATAAACTTCACTGATTCAGTTGCACAGAGAAAGTTGCTCTTTTATTATCTGTCTGCAGAACAGAGATGAGATTTCAAACACACAGCTCAGAGCGTTGTGAGTGAATGCCCATACAGAATGTCAGGAAAAACAGTATTTATGCGCTTCTGATACATACATGCGTACATGAGTTCCTGCTGACAGGCAATACCGTCATAGTGAGAAACGAACATGCTGTATGCTTTAATGTAAGCAGAGTCCACGTGTATTAGGCCTGATGGTGAGGAAAAGGCATACTGCACACACACTGTTCTCTGTGAAGACTAAACAAGATAACTTCTAGCATCATCATCATGATAACAGCTTCTGACACATTCTGCTAAATTTCTATCACATTTCCTCCCTTTTGTTCCTGTAAGAACACCTAAGTAAATACAAGGTTTACTGAAAGCATCAGACATCAGATTGAACCTCCTGCAATGTGTTATTAAGATCAAACAACATTAAGATGTCAGTAACAGGAAAAAAAAGTTGCATTTGTTCTTGCGAGAATAGAACTCTCTGGTTATAGCAAAGCTGAGACAGACAGAACGGGGATTCTAGAATTACACAAGTGATATTACATTACTGTATATTAATCAGTACAGATAACAACCATCTTCATAAAACAGAATGAAAGAAAAGACTCAGAGTGAGAACCTGTTCCCGGGCCTATACAGGCCATCGGGCAGTCGCCTCACCAAGTCATTATAACTTTATGATTCTCAAATGTCCATGCTGTAAACAAACAGATCCAATGCATCTCAGTTCTTCTCAGAGGTCACACCTATCAATGGTTACACTGCAAATTCAGGCGAAAACCCTTTTCTAGGGAAAAATTCCTGAATGACCCTCTCATGGAGCCCAGAGGAGAAAAACCCCATTGGTGTCAGATGAGGGGAAAACACCTCCGTGGTCTCCTCTCTCGGCTTGCAGTGAACCTGGTTGTAACACAGAATAAACAGACATTAGAATCATCATAAAGGCATTATAATCACATGAATATTTATGAAAATGTTGAAAAGTTGACTGTATACTGGTGCAGATCTCTTTAGATTTCTTTGTCCGCTGTTCTGACATCATGGTTTCGTTGGAACAGAGCGTTTACTTTCACCATCTGTTCAGTTGGTGACTTGGCACATCACATGTAGCAGGGAGCGCTGTTACCTCCTCCTGATATTGTGGATCTCCAGGTGGTGGGTCAGTTGGAGCTGGTACTTCTGCAGTGGGACTCGTAGATTCATGTTGCTCTTTCTGCAACCTTCACTGCTGTGTGCGTTGTGAGGAGGAGCCTCTGTGTTTCCATCTTTTCCTCCTGAAGTCTTTCACGACCACGTAGTCTCCTGGTTGGAGCCGATGCAGTGGACCTTCAGCTTGACCAGGGAGTGCAGCAGACACTTGTTGTCTCAAGATCCTGGTGGTGGGATGGACAACAGTCACTCCATTTCAGCTGAACACTGGGCCATCTTCTTTTCCAGTTGAAATCAATCTGACCCCTTTTGAGGTACACTGGTTAAACTGGCTGTCTGTATCCTGGATGTCTCATTTCCACCTGCCTCCAGTGTGTCTGCAAAATACAATAATAGCAAAACAACACAACAAGCAACAATAGCAAACATAGATAAAACAATCCATTAAGTGTTATTTTTACTCAAGACTTCCTGCTTTAATTTCATTTCGGTGTTTTTGTCTGTTCATAGAACTGTTTATTAACATGAGACCTTTATTTTGACATACCGTATGTATAAGAATAAATACTCAGTGCAATTTTGATGTAGAAAGACAATGAGCCAGCCCGATGTATAGAGTTTATTCTGAAGGACTATTTGTTTGTGTCTAATGCAGCCACACCTTTCGAAACTGAAACTATTTGTACGCTTTCCTACATTTTTCCATCGTATCTGAGCTTTTGAATGTTTTTTTTTCTTTTTGACGATTTTCTTTCACTGTGTATTTATTTTGAAAATACTACCGGAAGCGCCTTGTGTTGTTGGTGTGCGTTGTATCACACTGCTGGTCCGGTAACTGCCGAGGGGAGGCTGACTCACGGCCGACAGCCTCGCTAGAGACCGGGCTGTGGAGCAGCCGGAGACTCGTACAGCGGCCGCATTGTTTGACCCGTAAACACAGGCTGCGGTTGCGGAGCCGGTTATCTGGTTCTACCGTTTGAATGTGTGGAATATCGTTCGTACCGGTGGCTGCATACTGTTAATTTGTTTGGATATACCGATAACGAAGCCACAATTGAAAAGGATAGATATATTTTTTGGCAGAAAAGTAAACCGCTCTAAAATGGCAACCACCTCCCGCTCCCGGCGACCGTAGACCGAGGCTCAGGTAAGGTTTCCCCACCTGGAAACAAATCTAGCTGACGTTAGCCAGCCCTGCTTTCATCAGGACCATGATCTGACACATTTCACTCGGCGGCGGTGAAGTTGCTGTCTGATCACTGGCTGTAGAACGGCGGTCCTTTCTTTGGAAAGAAGATCCAGCCAAATTACATTGAAAACACTGACAATCTCTACCATTCCCCTTTTTGGTGAACATGGGTTTCTCTTCAAACATGGCCAGGGGTTGTTTACAAATCGATATGGTCTACAGGTAAATTCGGCGTACATTTTATCCACCGAAGTGTAAGTTGTTACAATATGTTTGGTAGTGTTTGTTGAGATTTTATAAGTGGTCTTGCCACCGCCCTCCATTGCAGGCTGCGGGTGGAAAAAACCCCGACAGGAGCAGGGTTCAAACCATGCATGAACTGATATTTAACTTTAAGCATTTAAACACTAATTACAATTCAATGTAATGAATGTGTCCGGTTGTAAGAGATGCTTAAATTATCCGTCCTGGTCGGTGTGGATGTTGGCCGGCAAATGAGGCCACGTAAAGTACCAGATTTTTGAATGGAGTTTGGTGGGGCGCTTTCTCCGTGGGGCTGAGTAGTGTGTTGGTTGAAGCTGCAGCAGGCAGTTGGGAGGCAACTGGCAGCTGCAGTCGCAGCTGTTACAGAGATGTTTGGACACGTTACCACCACATTTTCCAACTACAAATTAAATATATAAATCTCTCTATATATGTATTTACTTTGTCGTTACTGATGTTTGTCACCTGTTTCTCTTTGAGTCTGCGCAGTATATTCTGCGTCTCTATTTCTCTCCTGTCTCTATTTAACTCCTAATCTTTTACTTTTTCGACCACGAAAGTGAAATAACTGAGATCACAGGCTAAACAGCAACAACACACAAGCTGACGATCGTCATAAAAAGAGCAATGACAGTCTCATGCTCAATGACGTCATATGCACCTGTCAAACCGCACAGCAGATCTGCAGCTTTCAGATGTTATGAGGCACTGTAAAATAAGATGCATTCGTTTTAAGGTAAAACCATCTAGGAAAACACCATGAAATGTCTCCTATGATACACTTTTTCTACAATTTTATATAAGTCTTAGACGTCCAACACCAGTTACATCACCATAGAGACCATGTTGGTCACCTCACTGAGTTTAATGCAGTGGATCAAATGTGTTTTCATTGTTTCCATCTGTGAACCTTTTTTTTGATGCTATCTACTTTAAAACTGTTTTAAACACTCAGTAAAGCTCAGAGTCTTCAGAAGGAGCTGTGTTAAATGTCCTTGGGTCAGCGTCGGTTTTAGTGATCTACTGATCGCTACTGATTCGCTAAGTAAAGATACACAATAAAGCAACACAAAATGGAATAACTTACAGCTCCATGTTTGTAGCTGTGTCCCAGACAGTTGGTGCAGATCCATGCTTCATGTTCAGCTGGTTAGTGAAGTCTGCTTTGTGACATGATGAACACACACATGCTAAACTTTAGGAAGCTCTCTTGCTACATTTCCAGCTAAAATAAATCGATCCACTGGGTCTTCAGAGGACGAACAGAGTAAAAATGTCCTCCTGTACTTGTTGAAGCAGCCAACACACAGAGCAGCTGCCGTGCTTTACTCCTAACTTTGCCAGGTTTGTTTGAGAAAGTTAGAGAGGAGAAACAATGGTGGCCGCTCTGTAACTTTAGAGGAGGGTTGTCTATTTGGGAGGAGGCTGGCTCAAAGGCAGTGTCCTCTACTGGAGGGAGGGGCATTCCCATTATTGACGTCAAAAGTTGGAAAATGTTCGACTCGTCTGTTTCAGCACACATTAGCTAAGAAGAGGATCAAGCAGGAGAAGGAGGTGACAGACTTTTTTCACTCCGAGGGCCTTATTCACAGTCTATAGGGACACATACTACTGTTATACTACCTTTATAAAGTGAATTTTGCATAATAGGTGACCTTTAATGTATCTGTGCTTCTCCTGTAATATTGATCTGTAAATATTTTGCATGCAGCATAACTTCTGAGACCAATGACTTGCTCAAGGGCAGTGGGAAAAACCCCAAACATAAACAGATTTAGCTGTTGTACGATCAAGCACTTTTCAAATGTGGTCAGTCGTGAAGATGATCAATATTCTTAGTTAGATGGTGTTAGTTGTGAGTTTGAAGCAGCTACAGCACTACAATATGCAGTGTATAATGTCACCATGGAGTGCAAGCTGGGCCATGTGCAGAGCTCTGCACTGTAGACCATCTAGCCTGAGCAACAGCTGTCCTTGGATAAGGATTTCTTGACTGACACACAGTTTATTGGTCATTGTTTAAACTCAATAATCAAACAAAATCAACAGCCTTATCAATAAAGTCAACACCAGTTACATCACCATGGAGACCATGTTGGTCACCTCACTGAGTTTAATGCTGTGGATCAAATGTGTTTTCATTGTTTCCATCTGTGAACCTTTTTGAACCTGATGCTATCTACTTTAAAACTGTTTTAAACACTCAATAAAGCTCAGATGGAGTCTTCAGAAGGAGCTGTGTTAAATGCCCTTAGGTCAGTGTCAGTTTTAGGGATCTACTGATCCACTTCCGGTTCAGATACCGATGTCTGAGGTTTAGTATTGGCTGATACCGATCCGATACAGAAAAACAGTGATGAGTTACTTAACAAACTATGGGCTATTGTGTGGAAGAACTGGGACAATTCTTTTGTTCTTTCCTATTTTTTTAGACGAATAAACAGATCCGTACTGAATTAATTATTTACTATGTATCTACTTGGACGAACAAACTGGCCAAAATGCAGAAAAAGATGCTAATTTTATCAGCATGTTTGATCATTAGTTAAGACTGTTGTTAGGCCACACGGAGACTGGTTAAGGAGTAAACGCCAGTTTTTTGTCATATGTTTTTTTTTTGTCCACATAGAACCAGCATTTCAGGAGCCTTTATATGCTACTGTTTGAAATGACCCCCAGAGTGGAGAAATCCCTAAACGCCACGTGTTGTTTCTGCATGCGCTTTACTTGTGTTTCTTCTTTGATGTTGCACTTATACGCATGCTCTTTTTCTTCTCTGTTTTGTTGTATTAGTGTGGCTGCATTACAGCACCACCTACAGGCCGGTCATATATATTACAGCGTTTCAGCGTTAGCACATTGCTGCCAACGCATTTCGGGCCATCCAAGGCTCCATCCACACGACAACAGCACAATAACGCTGGTCGCAATGTTGCTGGAAGTACTTCCATCTATATGGCAACACGATGACGAGGGACAAGGATGTAATACATATGCCACATCAATAGGTGGCGCTGCAAAGAAACACAGAGATAACCACGAAAAAGACTGAAAGAAAGCAATGAGCATGCACAGGAAGTCCTTGTTTACTACTACTTCTGGTCATGTGATGATGTGACATCATCGTTAGCATCTGTGTATCTAGAGTACACACTGCAACTCTGAAATGGCATTGTCAGATCTTCTCACTCTGGAACACCTTGTCAGAAAATAAATGTTTGGGTTCACTGACAGTGCCGGAGCGTCTGTACACAAGGCGGAATCAGTATTAAAATTTGTCGGATTCACAGAATTTCATTGTCGTGTGGACGGCACCCAAGACATCAAAGCATTAATTGCAGTAATGTGCTAATGTTGACAGCCCTATAAAAAATATAACAAAACATTACTCGCTGAAAAGAAATGCGAGCCTCCGTGCAGTGCGTTGCTGGCGCATGATGACACAGCATAGAATTACACTGAATAGATGTGCTTGTCCTCATGAGTCTGACAGTTCCAGTAGTCACACATCAATAGTCAGATATTATGGTCTGTGGGGTTTGGAGTCTGAAAGTGATCACAGCTTAATGACACTGATCCTCATCTGTTACTGTTGGTGCCAGCTGGTTCAGTACTAACCAGTCAGACCAGTGCTCTGTGTCATTGTGGAAGTGGGACACAGCTGGTTTGTGGTGTGTCTCCCTGTGGGAGGGACCCCATCATCCGTCTCCTCCCCTCCCCCTCTGTGTGGGGATGGTGGGGGTTGAAATGGAGACACATGAACCAGTGTCTGTTATTTTATGGTGGTATAAATATTATAGTGGAGCTGCATTCCAGGTTGAAGCAGAGATCTGATGTGACATCAGTTTCATGGAGCTTATAGTTATATTGTGGAGGTAACATGAGGCTGTACAACAGTGTCACTTTTAGGCATGTGGACATTTTTTGTAACTTTTTTCTGCAATTTTGTGAAATTATGCCACCACAAAGCATCGGCCTCTTCTGTATGTGACTTGCACATTGTGCTGTATGATCACATATATGCTGGTCTTAGATCAGCTTCCTTACCTACTTCTACACCACCACCCATGTGGTTCGTCCCTCTGTCACAAATGAAACCCAACATGCTAAACATTCACGTTTAACTCCACTGAACTGCTATTTTATTTTATATTTAAATGCCTCTCACCCTCTGATCAGGTCTCAGCTGGTTTCACCTCCTCACAATTCATCCACATCCTCTTTGTTTCCTTCCTTCCTCCTCATTGTGTTTGTGTTCCTTCTTCCTTTCACACAGGGCTGCAGGTTTGTTGGTCTCTGGAGGTCTCAGTTTATCAGAGGCCTCATGCATATGACCTTTAGTTTTCTACCTCACAGCCTTTGATGTGCACATATAAATATCAATATTAAGTGATATACTGTACAAAATTTAAAGTGAAGGTTTTGTAATCGGTTGTCCATGAAAAACACAAAGGTTCACTTCCTGTATGATTCCCATCAGCAGTTTGTTGTTATCGTCATGTGACCATCAGAACCATTAAAGATCTATAGCATCTATAGTATCAAGAGTATATAAGGTGTTTACCACCACTGCCCTAAATCAGTATTGCTGATTACTAAAATTTTAATGTCTTTGTCATGGTTAATCCACCAGTATGTGCAAGCTCTTTAATCAAATTTATATATTTAATACTAAAATAGAATTATTGTTGTCATCCATCCATCCATCCATCCATCTTCTACCACTTATCCTCATAGGGTCACGGGGGGCTGGAGCCTATCCCAGCTGTCTTAGGGTGAGAGGCAGGGTACACCCTGGACAAGTCTCCAGTTCATCACAAGACACATAGAGACAGACAACCACTCACACTCACAGTCACACCTACAGACAGTGGTACAGTGGTTAGTATGAAGGTGTAGGATGGATGGATGGAAATTCCTCACTCCTGTTTAAAATGATGAAGAGTAGATATCTGATTGTTTTCCATCTCCCAACAGTTCCATGTGTCATCGCTGGTTCTTCTAGCAACAGAGCTCTTCCCTGCTGTGGAGGGTCATGTCTGCGGCTCAGACCCAGAAGGAGGGCAGCGAGGCGGGCTGGGGCTGTTTGGAGGCTCTGGGTCTCAGTCAGAAAGAGCTGGTCCTGGCTGAGGCCCTGCAGATGGAGTATGATGCCCTCTCCAGACTCAAACAGGACAAGAGCGGGACAGAAACCAGCCAGGCTGGCTCTGGAACTCCAACCCGCTCTAAGACCCTGAATCCTAACATCGGACGCCCCCGACCCAGCCAGCCCATTCCTTCCCAAGCAGGAGGAAGCCTGCTGAGGGGCCTGTCTGGATCTGACCCCTCCTTGAACCAGCCTGGTGGGTCACAGTCTCCTCAATCCATCAGAGTGCTCCCACCTCAGGGAGGATACTTCAAAGAGTCCCTATATATCCTGGACAGTCCAGAAGTCTGCAAGTTTAGGGACTGCTCAGGTTCCAGCCTTGGTGACTCACTTGGATCTGATCCAGGGTTTCTTCCCAAAGGCTTCCTTACTCTTCCAGATGATGTCCCCCCTGCCATCCCCCCGAGAAACCCCATCCCCCATTCATCAGGGTCAGAGAACCCCTTCCTGCCCCCTCGGGGATCCACCACGCCCCGTGACGTGAACCTGTTCACACCCGATGTGGATCTGCCCAAAGTGACCTCCGGAGAGCTGAACTACGACAACATCAACGACTCTCTGTCCAGACTCAACGGGAGCGAGCGGGGGCCTCGAGGTCGGAGGGCCAATGGAGACCAATCGGGGAAGCCTGTGGCACGAAGTAAGACCCTCCCCCCTCAAGTCCCGCCCAGGACATACGTACCTGTTCCCAAGAGCAACAAGAACCAGCGGCGGGTGTCTGCAGACCCGGTAAGAACCTGCAGAGTTATCTGGTCACCAAAACTACCAAGTGGTGCTCCTGTTACTCAGATGTGACATTAAGTACCCCTGTCAGTTTTAATAAGTTGTGATTAGATTAAAGTCAAAGTTGTTTTTTTAATAATTAAATACATAGTTAATAAACTGTGTGCTGCTATGCTGAGCTAGCAGCTACAGGCTAAGCATTCTAGAGCAGCTAATCAGATGGATGCTAACGGTTAACAGGCTAAAGCTGCTATTTAGTAGTGACCAAGTGTCCACAGACCTGAGGATGAAAATAAATGAAAACGTCATCCAACTGGAGATCAGTCAACATCATGAAATCTCTGGAATAAGAGACCAACTCTGGTTGGCTGGTTGTCACCTGACATCATTGATCAGATAGTCATTGACGACATGATCTGAAATACAAATTATTTAATAGCGATTTTAAAAAAATAGAGTTTTACAGAAATTGACACAGTCTGCAAGTTTAGGGACTGCTCAGGTTCCAGCCTTGGTGACTCACTTGGATCTGATTCAGGGTTTCTTCCCAAAGGCTTCCTAACTCTTCCAGATAATCAGATGGATGACAGATACTTTTTTTTGGGTCTTACTGCATATGAACCGCCTGTTTTTGATGAAATTCATCAGGGACCCGTAGTAGTGCAGTCGTTACTGCTGCTGCCTCACAGCTAGAAGGTCTCAGGCTCTAGTCTGACTTGAGTCATTCTGTGAGGAGTCTGCATGTTCTCCCTGTGGTAAAGCGGGTTAGCTCTGGTTCCCCAGCTTCCTCCTTCAATCCAAAGACAGCTCAGGTTAACACCTAATTTCCACCGGATGCGTAACAGTGCTGACACTTTGTCGGACCCAATGCTCATCCATTCAAATCAATGTGTCAGTTTCCACTGAATGTGGAACGCTGCCGACATGCCGACGCCTGCCAAAACAAATTGACAAGCTCCTATTTTTGTCGGACAGCAGGAATCTCGCGATTTCAGCTGGTATTGACGGACGATGGCCGAAGGACGTCGACAGATGTCGGCGTTGTTCCACATCCAGTGGAAATTAGGGGTTACTGGTGACTCTAAACTGGTTCTAGGTGTGAATGTCAGTGTCTCCATGTGCTGGTCCTCTGATGGTGTGCTGGTCTGTCCAGAGTGAAACTCACCTTAGATGACTCTGTATGTGATTGACAGGTGTCACTGGGCTCCAGGATGAATGGGTTTGGATATGAACTGTTCCAGGTGTCCGAGGAGAGAGACGAGGAGGTGGCTGCTTTTTGTCACATGTTGGATGTGTGAGTAACACGCACGCGTGGGCCCTCATTATCCATGTTTGTGTCTCTGCGAGCATTTTCATCTTTCATGAACACATGACTGATCTGTTGGCATCCTCAAAGATACAGTATATATTTATAATGCCTCCACACAGCCAAAACCTGCTGACATGAAAGGACAGTCAATTTTGTGAAGACCTCTCACTTATATTGTACTGTGCCTATAGAAAGTCATCATGCTCATTTCATTTACACATTTTGCTTGACAACATTCATGTAGAAAAAAAATGCAAAACTTCTGGAAAAAATGTGATCAGTGTCCTAATGTTTAATAATAATCATTATTGATACTGAAGTTTAACCCGTCACCTGCTGGGAAGAGATTGAAATGAGATGGAGCAGAAGGAGCCTCCATAAAGTATTGAATCTTGGAATTGATCGATATCCCAACCCTTTTTCATTCTAGTTTTTCATTCTTAACAAAAACTTGAATGTTCAAGGCAAAAATGATAATTTCAGGCTCCAAGACAACAAAGTGGATATTTCTAAAGGTTCTGATGACTTTCTATATATCAAGGTGTTTCTGGTCTAGGAGCTCTACTACTCATGCATGTGAATATGTGTATATATAGCGTTGCCATTTTCTAAAGCAGCAACTTTTGCCAAAAGTAGATAATTATAATTGTGTAACCAATATTTAGTTTTTGTAAAATTTCAAATGTTCACAAATTAGCTTGAATTGAAACACACCTGTTTCCCACTATCATGGTTTACACCTGAAACTGGTCCTCATAAAATAGAAAACAAGCTCAAACACACACATCCTGACCTTCGGTCTGACCACTGATAAGATGACGCAAACAGCATCACAGTAATACTGAGTGTGCTTTCACTACTTCTACTACTTGAGGCTAACACTGATATCATGTCTTACTCTTACACTGATAATTTAACGACATGATGCCGATAATACTGAGGTACTTGTTCTTCCACATAAAGCTGATGATAATATACATCATACCATGGGCCTTAGCTGCAGTACTGCAGTTCTGACAGTACTCGGTGTTTCTTCAGGCTGCGTTCAGCGTACCCACACAGCGATCGCTTGAAGAACAGCGGCTTCATCTGGTCTCCGTCCGTGGGGGTGGAGGAGCTGCATCAGGGCCTGGGGGTCAGCGTGAAGGTCACTGTCATCAGTGAGCACTTCAGAGAGCCGCTCACCTTTACCTGCGATGGTAAGACAGGATCTGACTGACCGACCTGACTCACTACTCCAAAATAAAACAGGTTGACTCTGTTAGAGAGAAAAAAATACTGGTTTTCCTTTACCCTCTGTCGTCCTGTGTCTCTCGGCGTCTCTCTGACCCTCTGTCGTCCTGTGTCTCTCGGCGTCTCTCTGACCCTCTGTTGTCCTGTGTCTCTCGGCGTCTCTCTGACCCTCTGTCGTCCGCTGTCTCTCGGCGTCTCTCTGACCCTCTGTCGTCCTCTGTCTCTCGGCGTCTCTCTGACCCTCTGTCGTCCTCTGTCTCTCGGCGCCTCTCTGACCCTCTGTCGTCCTCTGTCTTTCGGCGTCTCTCTGACCCTCTGTCGTCCGCTGTCTCTCGGCGTCTCTGACCCTCTGTTGTCCGCTGTCTCTCGGCGTCTCTCTGACCCTCTGTCGTCCTCTGTCTCTCGGCATCTTTCTGACTCTCTGTCGTCCTCTGTCTCTTGCTGTCTCTCTGACTCTCTGTCGTCCTCTGTCTCTCGGCGTCTCTCTGACCCTCTGTCGTCCTCTGTCTCTCGGCGTCTCTCTGACCCTCTGTCATCCTCTGTCTCTCGGCATCTTTCTGACTCTCTGTCATCCTTTGTCTCTCGGTCTCTCTCTGATTCTCTGTCGTCCTCTGTCTCTTGGAGGTTCGTCCACGGTGGATCTGTTGATCTATCAGACTCTGTGTTACGCTCAGGACGACCTGGATCACATGGACGTAGATGACTACCTGCTGAAGGTCTGTGGACACGACGAGTTCCTCAACAAGTAAGAGCAGCTATCAGTCTTCTTTTTACAGTGTTGTTATTATTATCATTATTACAGTATTCAGTGCTAATGACACATTTATCAGACCACCTGTCCTGTTCGTCTCACAGGGCCTCCAGAATCATTTCATTCACTTTAACTTAAAGATATTAGCTTGATTTAAGATCTTGCACATACTGGTGGATTAACCATTACAGAGACATCAACAGTATTGCAAATTTAAGGCAGTGGTGGTAAATGCCTTACACTGAGTGGTGGAATAACAAATATGTTAACCACTGTATGTTTGTTATTGTCATCTGAGTGACACTTGATTGTGACGTGAGCTGCTGGTGTCTTTTCAAAAAACAGTTTGACTTCAGTCTGCGATAACGTTACATGTCTAGTAAAAATGAATAATGGTTCTTTGGTAATCCAGTCTGGCAGACATCACAGCTGCTGCATTAAAACTGATCTGTGGTCTGTGGTTCTGACTCTGCCTCACATAATAACAGAGTGCAGCTGAACTGTGACTGCTGGTAGACCACTTACACTAATGTTAACACACCAGACAGACCACTGTGTGTGCGTGTGTGCGTGTGTGTGTGTGTCCTGTTGGTGGAAGTGTGTTCATGTCTGATAAGCTGCAGCTGTGAATGGATGACTGAACTTCCTGCAGTGAAACAATAACTGAACGTGTGTCTCTGTCAGCAGAAGCATTAGTTCAGAGGTGATCTAAAGACATTATTCAGGTCTTACTCTGTACATACTGATGTTTTATTTATTAGTGGTCAATGTTTTGAAGAAGAACGTTATGATACACAGTTAACATACATATCAAACAAACAGATACCAGATAATGTATCTGTATGAGTGACTCAAAAGTTTGACGGAGACGCCATGTTTACAGCTGGTTTGTGCTAAATGTGTCAATAGATGGATGATTTTATAAAATGAGCTCCTGTCTTGTTTTTCCTCATGAGACAGAGGTGGTCCATTCCTACCGTCCTGGGTTTGGTCAAGCAGTGATCTCTAATGTGGAACCCTGATATTAACTGTTAAAGGTTTATGATGGCCACAGTATTCGTTGTTTAGAACATGTACTCTCACAGGCTATGGTTAGACTGAGGATATGACCACAGATGCTGACAGACCTAATATCTTGTGAAACTATTTGATTCCACTGGCAAAATATGTTTTACAAATGGTTGAATCCTTCTGTTTTTGAAGCATTGAAAGAGTAATTGAAAATTATGGCATTTAAACTAATGCTGTCACTCACTTTTATAAGGGGCTTTTGGAAGACAGTCTATCCGTTTAAATGTTCTTTATTTCGATAAGTTTACTTCCCAGTTTAGATAATTAGCTTTCATCAGTAGGCCTGTTTTGTTCTCAGATGACATGACGTGCTGTCCTCTGGTGGACAGGCAGCTGGCTCATCATGATCCAGCACCAACATGGAGAACACCATGTTTTCCATGAAGACTCTGCCAAGAGCTGGAGGTGGGATGATATGTGATGGAGGAGTGCTGGAAGAGTCAATCTGTTGTTCTCTCTCCGTCTCTGTCTTTCTCCCTGTCTCTCTCTACCTGTCTTTCTCTCTCCTGGTCTCTCTCTCTCTACTTCTCTCTCTCTCTCTCTCTCTCTCTCTCTCTACCAGTTCTCAGACTCTGGCTGGTCTGGAGTTTGTCCAACACTGTCTAAAGTTTGACTGGGACGTCCGCCTGGTGCTCACCAAGAGGTCCTCCATCAATACAGAGCTGTCTCGCACGGTCTGAGCACACGTATTTCTTCCCTCATTGTAATATTTTTTTTACAACATCGTAAACATGGATGTAGAGAGCCTAATGTATAAGACTTTCATCACCAACAACTGCCAGTAATTGTTTATGTGCATGACAATAGAGTCCTTTGAACCTTGAAATATTGGTTGGTGTTAAAGTGATGACTTTTGTTCCTCATGTATGAAGTGGGATTTCTGCAGGTGAAGAGCAGGTACTGAAGAGGCTCTCTGCTGTTGGCTTTTTGGAGCCAGGTGACGTCACTACCTGCACCTGTACCTGTGTATGAAGGTGGCATCAGCAGCGAACAGCAGAGAGCCAGTTCAGCAGACTGTTTTTTCTTCATTAGATGAGAAAGGTAAGGTTCTGCTCCAGACTTAAATAGTTTTGACCTTTTAATAACAGAAAGAAGATGATGAGATGTTATCCACGATGAACCACAGCATCTTGCTGCAGGAGCGTCCCATCAAGCAGACCGTCACCAGGTGAGGGGCAGTAACAACCATCATTTTTATGGTTCCATATTTAACAATAAAATGAATTCACAGAAAAAAAGTTGGGATAAAAATATTTTTTGAGTATTATTTTCATATGTTCTCAAGCTTCTTAAAGTGAGTTAAAGGGGTTGTTCAGAATTTTGGACATAGGATTTCATTTCCAAGTGAGCCAGAGTGTTGGAGACAAATTTCATTCTAGCTGTAAAGTTCACTGGTGCTAGGCTAACGCAAGTCAGTGGTTCTAGTTAACCTGCCATTAAAAACAGTTTTACCCACTCCACAGTACAGTTATAACAACAGATTATCGATGTAAATGTCTGTGTTGATAGAATAATTTTAGACATAAAACTAACCTTGTATTTTGAAGGATTTATGTCTCAGTAGCAGCAGCTAGTTCAACAGCGGTGGACTGATATCAGGTAGCAGCTAGGTTATCAGAACTATAATAGTTTGTTTACCTTGCATTCCTCCTCCGTCTGCATTTGTGTGTATTGTCCTCACTGTCACCACCAGTCTCTGGTTCTTCTGTCCTGGTTTTCTGCAGCTCCAGTGGACACTGTCTCTACAGATGCTCTCTCTTCTTCCCTTTTAGCATCCATCTCTTTCAGCTCTTTGTCTGTATATTCTGGCTCGTCCAGGTACGACTCATTGGAGAAAAATTGCTCATCATTGTCTTCAAAGGCATCAGAAAGTCCTCCAAATGTGGCAAAAACTGGTCTTCAGAACAATCTTCTTCATGTACTCTACGTCGTCTATCAATGACAGCTGCATGTAAACATTTACGTCGATAGTCTGGCATTATAACTGATTTGTCTCAGGTGCACTGTGGAGTGGGTTAGACTGTTTTTAATGGCAGGCTAAACTAGAACCATTGACTTGTGTTAGCCTAGCACCAGTGAACTCTGCAGCTAGAAGGACTGAATGAAATTTGTTGAAAACTGTCTCCACACGTCTCCACCACTCTGGCTCACTTGGAAATGAGACCCTATGTTCAAAATTCTGAACTATCCCTTTAATTTCCATATTTTTCTCTGTGTGTGATCAGGGAGGCTTTGACTCTGCTGCTGGACACTTTTCACAATGAAGCCGAGTGCTTCCTGCTATCAGAGGTAACACATCTTTTCACATTGACTCTAATAGCAGTGTAGTAGTTACAAATGTCGTGATTTCGTTTAATGAAGCTTAGGATTCAAGTAGCATTTAGCCCACTGGCAGTGAACGCTGAACAAATCCAACTGGTCATAATAGGCTATGATGTTGACAAGCAAATTTTTATGCTATAATGTTGGAAATACTGATTACAGCTTACTTTTCCCCCATTAGCTTGTTGATTGGTGCTCTTTTAACTGTCCAGGCCCACCTTTCAGCTCCACCTGTTTCATGGTGTGACTGAAACAAATAAATAAATTTGATGTTGTTGCTTTCAAAAAAAAACTTTTACCCCCTTCACAAAATGTCCTCATTTACCAAAATGCCCCTCCTTTCGAGGTACAAAACTCAAATTTAAAACTGTTCGTGAATTAAATTGAAACAGATCCTTCTGTTTGTCTGTGAAGGTGGAGCTGCCGCTGCACGTGGAACGTCTCGTCCAATCAGTGAAGGCACTCTGCAGCTCGTTAGCTGCCGTGGAGACACCTGATGTGACTTCCGCCCTCAGCCAGCTACCAGCATGCCCCTGTCGTCTGCAGCCCAAAGTCCTCAAGGTGGAAAACAGACAGACAGACAGTTATGTTCCCAGCAGGTGTTAGTGGAAACTTTGCATGTTGCTGACATCTCATCTCTCTTTCACTCTCTTTTCCTGTCTGTACTCCCAGGATGCTTCAGTGCTGGCAGTCAGAGAGAACAGAGGTACATCCCACTATCCTCAGCAACACACAGCATAATAACCAAGGAGCTGCCCGCCAAAATCACAAAACAACACATTCACTCTCAGCCCAAAACATATCCACAATGATTTTATAGAGTCTGAAGATCAAAAAAAAAACACAGGAAATTCAGTTTTTGCAAATTGGATCCAAAGCTAATGAAATGTGATTCCAGTCAGAGTTCTCCAGATCAGATTTCAAAGTGTGGAGGTGCTGCTACTGCACTAAATATAATATTTTTTACTGCTCCACATCTGTGTTACAGTTACAATCAGTGTTATATATGATGCTGTGTTACTATGAAAGCCTGAGGAGCAGAGGGTCCTTTAACAAGTACATTTGCTGATAATACTTTTACTACAAGACTTTTACTCACACAGTTTTCCTAGACTGTGGTATTGCCACTTTTACACCATATATATGAGTACATCATGTTGTCATTAAATACCTAGAACACTGGGCCTGAAATGGTTTCCTCTGGGCTAAGATGTTTGTTTCTTGTCTTCATGATCTCCTCGTTTCACAGAGAAAGTGGTGGAGAAGTTGACGGCGGCCATCTTGGATCTGGTGGAGCTGTACTGCAGTACGTTCAATGCCAACTTCCATCCAACATCCCAGAGTCGCTGCTGCACGGCGCCCGTGCAGGAGGCTGGCCTCGTCACCAACGTGCTCTCCTTCAACGTTTACGCTGCCCACCGTATCCCCATCACCTGGGCTACCAGGTACATCAAAACAAACACACACTCAGACAAAAAAACACACCAGGACTGCAGCCAAATAGTGTCCTTTTCTTAGGAAGGTTCGTAAGATAAGATAATGCTTTGTCTCACCAGTAGGGAAATTTACAACAGCAAAGTGATCGAGCAACATTACAATAAAGGTCTGCGTAAAAATAAGAAGAAGTCTGTCAAGAAAAATACAGTATATTAAAATAAGAAGCTAACAGAGGCAAACAAATCTTCGACATAAATAAATAAATAAATATGTGCAGGACTAATAATATAGAGTATGAAGGAATAAATATTTGAATATTCAGCAGACCACATGACAAAATTCCTCTCTTATCTCCTGAACCCTGGACTGTATGGAGACGAGGCAGCATAGCCCCCCCTACAGGCTGCAGAGGGAACAAACACACTGATGATTCAGCATACTGTGTGTGTTTCCTGAAACAAAGGCAGCTCAGCTGAGAGCTGCTGCCCCTCCCCCACTAACACACACACACACACACACACACACACACACACACACACACACACACACACACACACGCATTGGGACAAAAGACTTACTGCCTGGGAAACAGAGCTAACCTTTGACCTCTGAGTGGAGGCAGGGCAGGCTGACACCTGGCTGCCAGCATCAAATACCATCTGTGTGTGCGTGCGTGCGTGTGTGCGTGCGTGCGCTCTCACAGTGGTGGCATGTAATTGAGTACATTTACTCAAGTATTGCACTGAGTATTTCAATTTTATGGTCATCTCTATTCGTACTGTGTGCAAGTGAACATAACTCAGTCTGAACTTTAAGTATGAAAAGTAAAAGTACTCATAGAATATTAACTATTTTAGTGCCAGGCATTTTTTTAAAATCAAAAGTATCTTGTTCTGACGTTTTTGCCCATTTTTCAGTCATATTTTAAGACGCACAGAATGTTTTGTACTTTGTCTCTGAAAACACAGAGAAGCTCAAATGAAAGAAGAGTTGCGCTATTTCATCATTTGTTTTTACCTTGCTCCGTTTTTGTTTTGTGTGGAGGAGGGTAGAGGACTCTTTCACCAAAATCACCACTTTTTGTACAGAATCTGTGTGTTTTGCTCTCTAAATGTGATCGTCTCCACTTCCTGCTTTGATCTCTGTGGCGTATATTAACTCTTTATGTCCCGACTACAGATCACAGAAGCCCCAACATTACTCACACTCTGTGAGAGACTGTGATCAGGGACCAGCTGCAAAAACAAAACACTTTGATGTAGTTTTGCGTCAGTGGCACTCAAAGAGTTAAAATATTCTGCTGTTATCACTAATGTATCATATAAGAGCATTTTAAAGTGGAAATACTCAAGTAACGTAGGTACCTCAAATCTCCACTCAGGTGCAGTACTAGTGTAAATGTACTTTGTTACATTCCACTGCTGCATCTATATAACAACATTAAGGTTTTACATTAACAAACAAATGACGTATTTATGATATACAATAAAACATGTAGTGCTTTATAACCTGTTTGTCTTGTCTTTGACTGAAGTGTCTGTGAATCTGTGATTGATACATGTTGGTGAAACCTCACCTGAGAGTTATTTAAAAGTGTAAGCTGTCCTCTTGTGTTTCATGAGTTCAGATTGTTTAGTGTCGGCTCCCTGACGTTCAGAGACCCGATCTGGAGACAGATTTATCCTGACATAGTGTCCCTGTCCTGCTCTCTGATTGGTCAGTTACGAGGGTTTCTTCCTCTCCTGCTCTCTGACTCATGGAGGGGCGGAGCTCTGCGCACCTCAGCACACCAGCAAACAGTCGGTCAGCAAATACCTGTTCCACCTGGTGGTGTGGGACCAGAGGTACGTATCACAGCCTCACCTGCACACACCTCTCAGAGTGATGACATCACAGTGTCACTTGCACACACCGCTCAGAGTGATGACATCACAGCAGGGCTGGGGCGATTTGTCGACGTAATTGTAATTACGTTGACAATGTGCATTGACACTCCACATGATAATTTCAATTTTCGTCCCAACAGTGGCATCAGGATTATCAAAATGTGTCTGTTACAATAGAGTTACAGTGAAATGTGGTGACATATTCTGCACTGATATCTGTTAATCCCATCTGATGTGTCTGCTCTGTGGCTTCAGCTGAATGAATGGAAGTTCAAAGCGACAGCATGCCGTTGCTACAACACTTTTGGTGTTCTGACGTTTGTATCTGTTATAGTTGTGTTCTCCTGCCTGCACATGGTGGTGCTGGCAGCCACTCGTTCACGGTGAATGGGTCACTGCCAGGAAACAGCAGAAAATTAGTTGATAGATTAGCTGACTAATCGAAAAAAAATAATTGTTAGATTAATCAATAAAAAAAATAATCATTAGGCGCAGCCCTACATCACAGTATCACACGTTGATGATTCCAGCTTCATTTGATGGATCCTCTGCAGAATGAAAACAGGTTATTTAGGTTTAGATGGTTAACAGTGCTGTCTCTGTTTCTGCAGGGTGTGCTTCCCGGTGCAGATCAACCAGCTGCCCAGAGAGTCTCAGCTAACGGTGACATTGTATGCCAGCTCTCTGCCGCCCCCTGGAGGAGCCGAGGAGAAGGGGAAGCAGCGGCGCAGCATCGAGGCTCTGGGCTGGGTCACCATGCCGCTCTTCAACTTCAGACAGTGAGTGACGGTGCTCAGACTAAGTCAAAGGATATAAAGCATGTTTGAGAACTTTTTTGATCCCTTTGGACAGATCTGGTCCCATGTCGTGTCTTTATGCTAAGCTAAGCTAACCAGCGGCTGAACATGAGAGTGGTGTCAATCTGAACATCTGACTCCCAGAGAGAAAGAGAAGAACTACAGTATTTATTCATACTCTCCATTTATATTTCCTACATGTCTTCATTAGAAACCGACAGTGCTTCAGACTTCACATTAAGTCATTGAGTGCCAGCCCTTTTTAAAACCCGAAAGTGCCTTGTGCCAACGTTTTTGGCCATTTTGAGTCATATTTCATGATGCACAGAATATTTTGTACGGTGACTGAAAACATATTATTTCTTTGGTCCAACTGTGTCTGTCTGCAAGATTTATCAACATATCACATAAACTAATAAATGAATGAAATCAAGCTTTGAGACAGACCTCTGTAGCTTCTATGTGGTGGTGCAATGTCTCTTGACAGCACAGGTGGGTGGGGTTACAGGTTTATTGTTAAGATTGTTAAAATTATGTTGAAACCAGCCGCAGAAAATCCAGCATCAGCCACTCTTGACTGTTGCAGCTGGGTTTTATGGCCTCATTTCCTCCACAGCAGGAAGTGTGTGTGGACTGACCAGAGTGCGTGTTTGTGTGTCTTTTCAGCGTCCTGACATGTGGCAGGAAACTACTGGGCCTGTGGCCGTCGGCTCCAGGGAGGACTGGAAACGCCCGGACAAGCTCACCAAACTTCAGCCAGCCAGACAGCGTGATCCTGCAGGTGAGACAGGAGGTCTCACTCTGCCTGAGTTCTCAGGATGAAACATCAGAAGCTCCACTCCAGTCCATATTCACAGTCTGCATGTAGACAAGTTCAGGACAGACGGGCTGTCCATCATTGCAAATATTACATATACTGTATATATATGTGTGTGTGTGTGTGTGTACACTCTATGTGTGTGTGTGTGTGTTTAATAAAAGTCCAAGCCACAGACATGAAATTCAGACATAACGAAAACTTTTAAACCTTAGATCATCAAAATAAATATGACACACAAAAAAACATTATGCATTTTATATTACTTTGATCGTGAAGAAAAGGTAAAACCATAATGACTGTGTCAGTGTGACAGTCCACACTACGAGCAGAAAATAGAAAGAAAACATTTAACAGAGGCTCATGGGTTAGTTCAGACCCACACACACACACACACGTATGTAGGTCAGTATAACACACACACACATCTCTGGCTCTTTGTTTCGGTGCAGTTGACTGATTCAGGATCTGTTTAAAACTGATTCACAGCTTTAAAGGGACAGTCCACAAATAGTCCACGTAAAGTTCTTATTTTTTCTTTCTTTGATAGTAGCTTCTTGTTACTCAGAATCAGATTTATTGACCATGAACTAACACAGGCATGGAGCTAAAGGACGTCAAAGCTGGGCAAAGGATACTTAAATTTAACATGCTCTCTTCCTGTCTGTCTCTCTGTCTGTCTCTTTCTGTCTGTCTCTTCCTGTCTGTCTGTTTGTCTGTCTGTCTCTCTGCCTGTCTGTCTCTCAGGTGGACTTCCCTACCTCGTCATTTGAGGTCCGTTTCAGCACTCCTCCTCCAGCAGACTTCTGTCCTCAGTACGACTTCTCCAGATTGGACACCATCAGTCAGATCCAGCTGCAGGATGTCCTCCACAAGAAGGCTGTCTTCTGGTCAGAGACACACACACATACGTGATGCAGTGGTTGATGTAAAAACGATCTGTGGGGAAAAATGTGGGACTTTAATTTCAGGAAAAACAAAAGTCTTCAGGCAGACATCCCTGTCCTCAGTCAACATCAAACATCTGTTGGTCCTCACAGTGTCTCTGTGTGTCTCTGTGCAGGTTGACAGTGGAGGACAAGCGTCTTCTGTGGGAGAAGAAGGCCTTCTGTCAGTCAGAGAGTGCAGCTCTGCCTCTGGTCCTGGCCAGCGCCCCCTGCTGGGAGTGGGCCTGCCTGCCGGACATCTACGCCCTCCTCAGACAGTGGGCCTGCCTGGGTCACCTGGACGCCCTGGGTCTCCTTCATGCTTCGTACGTCACCCTGCTCACGACACTCACCTGAGTAATCATGATAACCTGAGTAACGTCATGTTGTGTGTGTTCCAGCTTCCCGGACCAGGAGCTGAGGAGGACGGCTGTTCAGTGGATGGACTCCATCTCTGATCCAGAGCTCCTGGACTTCCTACCTCAACTCGTCCAGGTCACTTGACCTCCAGCTAACTGGAGAGGCTTTTATTTCGTCAGCTAACTGGAGAGGCTTTTATTTTGCTGGCTGTAGAGAAAGCCGAATTCCCTGTGGCTTATATTTGATTTCCTTCTTGTTTAAATACTTTCATTATCCTACATGTTTACACATTGGTGTTAATAAAGCTCTTTTTAATGCTCAAGGGCAGGACAGAGTACAGGTCATATAGATTGTTTCCCTGCGATTTAACTTATTATATTTTCCAGGTGCAGCTGTAATCAGTGAGTGAGAACAATTTAGATCTATGTTGTACTGATCAGTGCTGTGGAAATGTCTATGATGTTATAGACATTAAAGATGTGGACACTGTATGATTTAACTATTCATAAATTTTCATTTTCAAAATGCCAATTAGTCAGAAATTAAGAGAGGTAAAACGTGTATGTATGTGTGTAAACAGTATGTCTGTATAACTGACTGTTTGTGTCTCAGGCTCTGAAGTACGAGTGTTACCTTGACAGCTCTCTGGTTCGTTTCCTCCTACGGAGAGCCATTGGGGACATTCGCATCGCTCACTACCTCTTCTGGTCAGCTGATCACACTTTAATTAATTAATCATTTTATACATTGCCTGGCCAAAAAAAAAGTTGCCACCTGGATTTACTAAGCAAATAGGTACGAGCCTCCTATTGGATAATTACTGCAGGTTCAGCGGCAGTATGTGCTCAAAGAATGAGGTCAGCTGACTACCTGAATATACTGAATGACCAGGTTATTCCATCAATGGATTTTTTCTTCCCTGATGGAACGGGCATATTCCAAGATGACAATGTCAGGATTCATCAGGCTCAAATAGTGAAAGAGTGGTTCAGGGAGCATGACGCATCATTTTCACCACAGAGTCCAGACCTTAACCCCACTGAGAATCTCTGGGATGAGCTGGAGAAGGCTTTGTGCAGCGGTCAGACGCTACCATCATCAATGCAAGATCTTGGTGAAAAATGAATGCAGCACTGGATGGAAATAAATCTTGTGACATTGCAGAAGCTTATCGAAACAATGCCACAGCGCGTAATCAAAGCTAAAGACGGTCCAACGAAATATTAGAGTGTGTGACCTTTTTTTGGTGGCGACTTTTTTTTTTGGCCTGGCAGTGTATGTCACATGCATGAATCTCTGTCAGTCAGTCATCACAAATCCAGAGTTAGGATCAGTTTAGTCTGTGTCTGTCTGTCAGGCTGCTGAAGGACAACCTGCAGGACAGTCAGTTCAGCGCTCAGTATCAGCGCCTTCTGGCTGCTCTGCTCTGCTGCGTCGGCCGAGGTCTCCGTGAAGAGTTTGACCGTCAGTGCTGGCTCGTCTCCGTTCTTGCCAAGGTGGCTCACAAAGTCCGAGACGCCTCACCGTCCAGCAGACAGGTGGGGAGGACAGGAACAATGTGTATACTGCCTCAGACATTAACTGTCCTGCCAAGTTGTGTTCTTCATCCAACAGTCCAGAAGAACTTCGGTTTACTGACACTCATATTGGAGGAGCTGAAACCAGAAAATCTTTGGGACTTAGCCTGAAGAAGTTGACTTGTAATTAATTGATTATCAAATTATTTTCAAATAATTTTATTATTTTTCAAATTAGAATCTTTTCTTTAACAAAGAACAACCTGGCTTAAACGCCTGTGGAATGACTTATTTTATCTCCCCTCTGGGGATCAGTAATGGTTTATCTGGTATTATATATCTTTGATTGAACTAAAACTAAAAGTAAAAAGTTGACATAAAATATACTGTATGCATGTAATGTCTCTGATTGGTTCATAAAGAAGTAGCAATAAATAAATTAATTAAATATCACACAGACACAAATCATCAAGTGTCCTGTCATTGTAAGGCTTTTTATGATTTCATGTTAAATGTTATGTCATGTTATTATTATTAATAACAATAATAATGATATGTTTTCCAGTGTGTGCTCAGGGAGGGTCTGGAGGAGATGAAGCAGTTCTTCTCAGTGAATAGCAGCTGCAGACTTCCACTGAATCCAGCGCTGCTCGTCACAGGAATCAAAATCCAGGTACGGCAGGTCTTCAGCTGGTCTTGTGCACACATACACACACACACACATACTAAACTAAAGCTGAAGCTAACGTGTTTCATACTAAACTAAAGCTGAGTCAGATGTTGGCTGAAACTTCTTTTATCCTTGTTAGCATCAAGGCTAACATCTATTGATGCTAATTTCTAATTAATATTTGCATGCTAAAACACAAAGCTAACATGATGCACATGGTAGACATTATACCTGCTCAACATCAACATGTTAACAGTATCTGAGTCTGGATTTTTTTTATTTAGGGAAAACTTACATGCACAACCATGTGGTAACAAGTGGAGGGTAGGATCCCTTCCGTGTTTATCGTCCTGGAGGTTTTTACTGCAGAGGACTCCTTCTCTCCGAAACAAATGGGCTCAGTGACTTAAAGTGCTAAAAACACTGAATAAAGCTACGCTGTTTGGCAAACACAAGGCCTCCCAGAGGGGCTGTGATCTGAGCTGTCACTAATGTTTCTCTGATCTGATCCAAATATCCGATGACTAAAATCCCCTATCCATTTAAAGGTCAGTTCACCCAAAATCAAGTACCAAATAAAGCACTGCACACAACCCTTTGACACTGTTGGATGTTTAAGTACATAAGTAATTTTTGAACTCCATTTGAGCTTACATCGAGTGTTTGTATTAAAAACATGCTGAATGATCCATCATCATCAGATCCTGTCTGCAGTGTAACCATGGATGTACGGACGGCTGTTGCTGCATTACTTTGATACTAAAGAAAATTTAAAGACATGATGATTATCAGGGAAGTTCTGCAGCGACTCTTTTTCCTGAAATTTCAGGGGTTCGTCCTTTGGAGAGCAGGACTGAGATCAGCTTAAATATATGAATCATAAATATATCAGTGATCATGTTCACTTCTTTTCTTCTCTGTTTTTTATAGTCGTGTTCCTTCTTCAACTCCAATGCTGTTCCTCTCAAACTGACCTTCCAAAACTTCGACCCCCTGGGCGACAACATCAACGTCATCTTCAAGGTGAAACATCTCACCTGTTCTCACCTGGTCTTTATGTCTCTGGAAATGAGTTCTAACAGGTTAAACCCAAAGATGAATACGTGTCAAAATGTGTAGAGAATGAAATGGTTTAAACTCAGGAGGGCTGAGGTCTGACCTTTAACAACAACTGATGTCTTTGTACAGTCAGGGGATGACCTGCGTCAGGATATGCTGACGCTGCAGGTGATCCGGATCATGAACAAGATCTGGATCCAGGAGGGTCTGGACATGAGGATGGTCATCTTCAAATGTTTCTCTACTGGCAGAGGACGAGGTGAGGGCACACCGGGTGTACACTACGGGAGGACAGGTGTACACTACGGGAGGACAGGTGTACTACATGAGGACAGGTGTACTACAGCAGGACAGGTGTACTACAGCAGGACAGGTGTACTACAGGAGGACAGGTGTACGCTACATGAGGACAGGTGTACGCTACATGAGGACAGGTGTACACTACAGGAGGACAGGTGTACACTTCCTGAGGACAGGTGTACACTACAGGAGGACAGGTGTACACTTCCTGAGGACAGGTGTACACTACCTGAGGACAAGTGTACTACAAGAGGACAGGTGTACTACAGGAGGACAGGTGTACACTACATGAGGACAGGTGTACACTACCTGAGGACAGGTGTACTACACGAGGACAGGTGTACTACAGGAGGACAGGTGTACGCTACATGAGGACAGGTGTACACTACACGAGGACAGGTATACTACATGAGCACAGGTGTACACTACATGGGGACAGGTGTACACTACATGGGGACAGGTGTATACTGCAGGAGGACAGGTGTACACTACATGAGGACAGGTGTACTACACGAGGACAGGTGTATACTGCATGAGGACAGGTGTATACTGCAGGAGGACAGGTGTATAGTACAGGAGGACACATGTATATCAGGAGGATAGTTGTATACAGTACTACATGAGGACAGGTGTACACTACACGAGGACAGGTATACTACATGAGCACAGGTGTACACTACATGGGGACAGGTGTACACTACATGGGGACAGGTGTACACTACATGGGGACAGGTGTATACTGCAGGAGGACAGGTGTACACTACATGAGGACAGGTGTACACTACATGAGGACAGGTGTACTACACGAGGACAGGTGTATACTGCAGGAGGACAGGTGTATACTGCAGGAGGACAGGTGTATAGTACAGGAGGACACATGTATATCAGGAGGATAGTTGTATACAGTACTACAGGAGGACAGGTGTGTACTACAGGAGGACAGGTATGTATATCAGGAGGACAGGTGTGTACTACAGGAGGACAGGTGTATATAAAGAGGACGGTGTGTGGTTACCTGTTCTCAGGTGTGTGATTACCTGTTCTCAGGTATGGTAGAGATGATTCCACAGGCTGACACGCTGAGGAAGATCCAAGTGGAACATGGAGTCACTGGGTCCTTTAAAGACCGACCGCTGGCCGACTGGCTGCAGAAACACAACCCTACTGATGAGCAGTACGACAAGGTACACACACCTGTACACACAACTGTACACATGAACAGATCAGTCAGCTCTCACTCCCTGAGGATCCAGTTTGATTTGATTTGAGTGTGTGCAGCTGTACAAAGCTGTGAGGTAAAGATTCTCCTTGTTTAAATGTTAATGAATGAAGTGTGTGTCCAGGCAGTGGAGAACTTCATCTACTCGTGTGCTGGCTGCTGTGTGGCAACGTACATTCTGGGAATCTGCGACCGCCACAACGATAACATCATGCTGAAGACCAGCGGTCACATGTTCCACATCGACTTTGGAAAGTTCCTGGGACATGCGCAGATGTTCGGGAACATCAAGCGGTAAGTCGCAATGTCATATTTATTTTCATGATTGTGATGTGATGGTGAGGTATGACACACCTGTTCAGCCTGTCACAGATAGTTTACCTTACAGGTAAGGATCGCTGAAGTTTGATATGAAATGCATCTTGGGAGTAGGGCTGGGTATCGATTCAGATTTCAAAAATCAATTTGATTATGATTCTCAAGATTTTGATTCGATCTGATATCGATTCGGGTTAGTGTTATTAAAACCATTATTTTTGGAGCTGTTACCTGAAATAAATGACTGAATACTTATGTAACATAGTAATACTAATATTATATTGACGTTCAACAGGAAATTAAGGAAGTATTGGTGATTAATGATGGTTGTAAGGACCAGTCCCCCTCCCAGAATGTTGGTACAATTGCCAGGAATGAAAACGGCTCAGAGGTGAAAAAGATGAGAACATTTGAAACATGTTGAGACTGAACAACTTAAACACTAATATTGCAGTAAAACATTAAATTTAATTATTGCACAGTGAGAGAGTTGTAGCTCACCACTGTGTAAGTCACTGGCTCCAACATTCTGCATACAATCACCTGATTATCAAAATAGATTAACAAAATGAGCTGGCATGATTGTGACCATGTCCACTGCTGGGAGCATGAGCTTCTCTGCTGTTGTGTCAGGTTTTTTGCACCTTGCATGTGATCGGCAACTTTGTATGAGGCTACAGTGCTTTTTCTGTTTACTGATGCTGCACTTATAAAACGACCGGTCTGTTGGCGATATTCATCAAGTTTTCGGTGAAAAAAAGTCCAGCGGCTTATTGACATAATTTGGGTGTAAAAGCTAATTAATACTCAGGCAGAACAGATGCAGAGTGTCCTCCACGGAGCTCCGTGCGTCCTCACAAAACACTGCTCCGCAGGTATTTTTCTGACTTGCATTAAATGTGAGACCGATCTTTTGATTCACAGAAATTTCACGGCACTGCGCTGGACAGTGAAAGCTCTGAGAGGAGCGGCCACTTCGCGCGGATTTCTGTGCACTCAGTGATGAAAGTACTACCAGAAAGTAGCTTAGAGTGTTTTGGGCGTTTTCAAAGCCGGGCCTTGGCTAACGAAGGACTAACTTCACTGCTGTTTGATGGCGTGTTCATTGTTTTGAGAGCTTCATTGAAGTGTGACGTGAATGTTAAAGTTCACCGGAGAAAATGCGATCTCTGGACATACGAATCGATCTTTCGGAATTAATATAAGAATCGGATAATCAATTTTTTCAACACAGCTATACTTGGGAGTCGTAGTTGACACTCCTTCAGTTTTTATTCAGTCGAATCATCCAGCTCACATTTGTCTGTGAAAATACTCCCTGTATGTTGAGATAAATATTCATGCTGCTCTAATGAAAGAAAAAAAAGAAATATTTGAATGAAAAAGACTAAAAAATAGAAAATGGAAAACTAAAGGCATTGGAGTGTTTCCCTGTGTGTGTCATGTGACCCATGCAGGGACCGCGCCCCCTTTGTGTTCACCTCCGACATGGCGTACGTCATCAATGGAGGAGACAAACCATCGAGTCGCTTCCACGACTTTGTGGATCTTTGCTGCGAGGCGTACAACCTGATCAGGAAACACACACACCTGTTCCTCAACCTGCTGGGCCTGGTGGGTACAACACACACAACGTGATAAACAAAATCCATAAATCCACTTTACAAAAAAAGATGCCACAGAACTTCATGAATTTTCATGTGTCAAAGTAATCCAGTGCTAACCTGTTCAGACACGTTCGTTTCCATGGTTACACAGCAAACATGTCATGCTGTGTGTGCAGATGCTGTCCTGTGGAATCCCTGAACTGTCCGATCTGGAGGATCTGAAGTACGTCTATGACGCGCTGAGACCTCATGAATCTGAGGCCGACGCCACCATGTACTTCACCAGGTACACACACGATGGGTTTACTACCTGTAAGGCGAGGCAGGGCAGGTGATTAAGGTTTGATTGAAAGGGTTTCAGTGTCAGATATGATGAAGATGGAGGGCAGAGCTTTGACAAAGCCCTCCACCAGATCAGCCTACTGCTCCTGGTCTGAGAATAAAGAGTGATGTAGCACACAAGCACACACATGGAAACCAGGCCTTCAAGTGTCCTCTCTCCACCTGGGCAGGTTGATAGAGTCCAGTCTGGGCAGCGTCGCCACCAAACTCAACTTTTTCATCCACAACCTTGCCCAGATGAAGTTTGCCTCCTCTGAGGATCGACCCACGCTGTCCTTCGCTCCAAGAGTCCACACGGCAAAAAGTGGCGGCCTCATCAGGAACCTCTACATCTGCAGACACATCAGGACCGCCAGTGCCGGCAAGGGATACGTGAGTCCCCCTGACACAGGACAGATGTTTCAGAGTTATTGTATATGTGTACTGTATGATATTGTATTCTGATGTTGTATTGTATTCTGAATTAGCTGACACTGATTGTCGCATGCCCTCATCTGTTATTTGTTTCTTATTTGTTTGTCTTCACTGTTCTTATATATACACTGATCAGTCATACCATCATGACCTCCTGTCTAATATAGTGTTGGTCCCCCCGTTTGACCTCTGACCCCTGAAGGGTTATTCTGTGCTATGTGTCTTCAGCAGCATTAACTTCTCTGCTCTGTTGGATCAGACCACCAGGACCAGCCTTCACTCTCCACCTGCATCAGTGATCCTTGTCCTCTCATGACCCTGTCTCTGGTTCACCACTGGTCCTTCCTTGGACCACTTTTGATAGATCCTGACCACTGCAGACCAGGAACAGACCACCAGAGCTGCAGTTCTGGAGATGCTCTGATCCAGACCTCTAGACATCACTGTTTGATTCTTGTTGTCAAACTCCTGAAAAATCCTGACACTGGAACATTTTTCCTGCTTCTAACATCAACTCTGAGGACTAAATGTTCATTTGATGCCTTATATATCCAGGAGCCATGATTAAGAGATGATGAGTGTTATTGACTTCACCTGGCAGTGGTCAGAGTGTTATGATTTATCAGTGTATATACAATATATGAGGGTGTGTGTCACTGAGGGGCCCCACAGATATAGAATAACTACAGGTGTGTGTGTGTTTCAGGCGTTTGTAGTGAAGGTGGAGCGTGAAGGTCAACAGGAGGCGCTGCTAGTTCAGAGGACGTTTGAGGAGTTTCATGAACTTCACAGCAAACTGAGACTCATCTTCCCCTCATCCAAACTACCCAGGTACACACACACACACACACACACACACACACACACACACACACACACTCACACTCACACACACACACACACACACACACACACACACAGACTGAAGTCAACAGGATGTTTATCTCAGTGTTCACCGTCTTTCATGTTGTTTCCCAGTTTCCCAAGCCGTGTTGTGATTGGTCGGTCCCGCGGAGAGGCGATGGCTGATAGGAGGAAAGACGAGCTGAATGGTTACGTATGGCACCTTATCCACGCTGCCCCAGAGGTCGCTCAGGTCAGTCACACTCCAATAATGAGTATGACTAATAATAATAACAATGTGTACAGAGGTAGGCAGGTCTTTAGCACGCATTGGTTGCATAGCAGTGACGCACAACTGCACTCCAGTGACACCATCAGTGAGGAAATAGACTTAGTCAGGTTTCCATCCTTATGTAGAACAGAAATAAGCAGCTGGTTAATTGTCCAGTCAGTGTCATTAAACCACTGCATGGTGTCTTATCTCAGGTTAGGAAATACTTCATTTACAATGCTTTATCAACATTTTGTTGTCACCTAGCAACCAACGCTGCTTTTCTCATATTGTCACAGTAAACCTGTAAGCTGTCAGGAGCAATGCTAAGGAACCCAAGAGCCAAACACAAGACATGAGGACTGAGGTTCAAAGTAAAGAGGATGATTTAGTGTAGGACTTAAAGGAGAGCTTCAAAATGTGGAGCTGGGCTGATGGCAGGCAGGGCTGAGCTGAGCTGAGCTGAGATGGGAACAGGCTAGATGAGAGCCAAAGAAAGACCAGGGGTCCAAGGCTGAGGAGCAGAACAAAGAAATATACAAAAAGTAGTTAATGTGAGGAAGCTCCACACTTTGCTCATGTTTTCAGCTCTTCATGCTTCGCCCTCATTCTCAGTGATTCTCTCAGACAGGAAACTGTTCCCACATTTACTGTTTCATAGTTTGTGTTGATGTTATTCATGTTGTGTCTGCAGCTGCTGTATCAGTCAGTGTCAGTGAGTCTCAGCTTCAGCAGACGTCAAGTATCATTTTCACTCAGCAGTTTCTGAGAAGTGTTCTCAGTGTGAGGAAACATATCTGTGTGGTGTGTGTGCATGCTGTATCAGGTCTTTCCAGTTTTAGAAACTTGGCAGTCAAAGGAGTCTCTTTTGTCCCACACTCAGACTAAATATTACATTATTATAAATGGATCGATCTCGCTTATTTACAAGTGCATACTTGTTCTAGTAGAAGCCCAGGAGCAGAGTCTCTGTCGGGGAGAGGAACTCGCTTTGGACTTTGGGACCTTTTATATTCACACAAAGCTATGAAACACTGTAAAGGGAAGGGAACAGTTCCCCTTTAACTCTCGCTGAGTGCCAGCCGTTTTACAAAGCAAAAAGTACCTTGTTCCAGCATTTTTGTCCATTTTGAGTCATATTTCAAGACCCACAGAATATTTTGTACTCTCTGAAAACACTGAATAGCTCAAATGAAAGAAGAGACTCTCTATTTCATCATGAAAAAATTTTTCATGATGAAATAGAGATGTTTGTTTTTACCTTGTTCCATGCTTGATTTATCAGAGATAGAGTTGAGGCTAGTTTCCCCCTAAATGTCACTGTGGTGTATACCATCTCGTTATGCTCTGACTACATCTCCCAGAAGCCCCAATATTACTCACAGGCTGCGGGAGACCATGATCAGCGAGCTGACGTATTATTACGTCGATGGCACTCAAGCATCGGATTTCAAATGAAATTGAAATACTTCAATGGCAAAGGTTAACAATTCACTGAACGCTGACACTAGCAGGTTGACTCCTTTAGGATCAGAGTATGGAACATAAAAGACAAAAATGACAGATCAAATGTTACTGTTCATTTCCTTATAACTTATAACAGCAAATGACAGGAAACAATGTCTTAATAAATGCCTTAGACCTACGTAAACTAACTAATAACTATCATTTATTACTTCAAAGTGAGAGTTGATATAACATTTACAACATAATACAACATACAACATAACTCAGATAACATTTGGTCCTGTTCAAAATTAGAGTAAAATTTACGCTAAGGCCTTTCACCTTCAACCTTTCAGAGTTAATTCTACTCAATTTAGTGTCAAAATCAACAGTGAAAAGTGTAAACTTATTTCACACACTGTTCAGAGTAATGTGATTACACTTTATAGAGTTAATAAAAACATTTAAGCCATCCATTTTCTACCTCTTATCCTCACATAGGGTCGCGGGGGTTAAAGGCAGGGTACACCCTGGACAAGTCGCCAGTTCATCACAGGGTTAAAAAAAAAAACAAACCTCAAATTGTGTAATAATATTTCAGTTTTATTTCTCTACGTCAACATCTAAGTCAGTTATGCTGTTTTACTGTGATGCAATGTGACTGAATAAACACTAACAGTGAGGTTAAAAATAAAAATACAGTATGTTGCTGAAAAAAAAAACCACTTGTTATATTTTCAGTCAACTGTTTTTTTTTGTTTACATCCCATCTGTGATGATGAGGTGTGCAGACATGTAAAATAAATTAAGTTCAATGGAGGTGTATACTGTATTGTGTGTTGCAGTGTGACCTTGTCTACACTTTCTTCCACCCACTGCCCCGTGACGAAACACCAGGCACTGCAGCCAGTAAACCAGCAGGTACACACTAACACACACGCACGCACGCACACACACACACACACACACACACACAAACACAAACACAAACACACTGTACAAACTCACAGAGATGGACGTTGAGCAGCTTATTTATAAGAGACAGAGCACATTGATCTGCATTAACAGCAACACTTTAAGTTAACAGTGATAGGAATTCATTACAGTAAAACCAGTTAGTTCAAAGTACAACTGGTCCACCCACATGCTTCTGTACATGCACATGCAGGCTGGGTTTAAAGTCCAGTGTGTCTGCCCACACTGGTCACACTGGTCATTTAGGTGGATAGTTAGAAACTTCATGTGTACAGTGTGGTGAGAAAAAATTCACAGTTCATGAGTTCATAATGGTCTCTGCCTCAGTAAATACCAGTAGTGGGAGAAGTATTCAGATCCTTTACTGCAGTAAAAGTACTATTGTCACACTGTGAAAATACTTACTGAAGTAAAAGTATGTAAGTATTCAGCAAAAGTAATGACTGGATGGGAAGGAGATGAAGAGCTGTAAACCTGCTGAATAAATGTAGTGGAGTGAAAAATATGTGGTGAAGTAGTAGAAGCGTAGAATAACAGAAAATAGAAATACTCAAGTAAAGTACAAGTACCTCAAAATTGTACTTAAGAGTGTGTGTGTGTGTGTGTGTGTGTGTGTGTGTGTGTGTGTGTGTGTGTGTGTTGCAGAGCTGTCCTGGTCTCCAGCTGCAGGAAAAGAGCTCGGCGAGGTCAAACTGTCCATCTCCTACAAGAACGACAAACTGTTCATCATGGTGATGCACATACGGGGCCTGGTCAGTCTGTCTGTGTGTTTATCCAGACTTGTTGCTAGGCAACTGCTCTGTGACATGAGGGTTTATTTGAACTTTGATTTCAATATTGATTGTATGTCTTATGACAATCAGCTGCTCAAAGGTTTGTGTGTGTGCTCCTGCAGCAGCCCCTGCAGGACGGCACTGACCCAGACCCCTACGTGAAGCTCTACCTCCTCCCAGACCCCCAGAAGACCAGCAAGAGGAAGACCAAGGCAGCACGGCGTACTTGCAACCCCACCTACAACGAGATGGTAAAGCTAGCTCACCTCAACACTGGAGCTTAGTTACAAAGAGTACTCTAATCATAATAGGCCGGCGCTATGACCAATCAGAGCAAGGGACAATGTGACCCTACCAGCTGGTATATTAGACTTTTGCCGTACCCAAAGAGCTGATTCAAACGACCGCTATTCGTTAGCCACAGCCATCTCCGTTATTCTGCTGTCTCCAGCGTCGCGCAGCCCTGTCATCATCATGCTAAGCCCGCCTCAACGACTCGCTACACAGATAGAGCGTTGTGATTGTTCTGACAGATTCCTTGCCGCAGCCAGGATTAGCCCCTATGGTGTGCCACTAGACCATCCTGCTTGGCAAAAAAAATTTCTACCGCTAGGGTGAGTCGAGGCTACTCTAATCCTTCAGTGAAAACAAGTACTAGTACCACACTACACACAAATACAAGTCACTCAGCTGCAGCAGTCCTCACAGTCAGTGAGGTATTACCTGTGTATAATCCAAAGAGGGAAGCAGGTGATTCCATCGCTCAGTATCCTGATTTCATTTTCATGTATAGCAGCATGTTGTTCCTTTTCTAAACTGGATCTAAAGGGATGCCACACCACAGTTGCAGGTTCAAAAAGGTTGAGGTTTAATGAAACTCAAAAGAAGCAGGGATAAAATTCAAACCAAAACACTGGTTAGGGAAAGGCATTTGACAATCGCAATTCAAAAAAACACAACTATCCATTTAAAGTATGAATATTCATGTAGATAAATAATTTGATTTGTCCCCAAATTATTTCAGTGTGAGTTTGATCATAAAGTGTCTGTCCCTGTTTTATTTCATTGTTATTGTCATTATTACTGCTCCCCCCCTCCAGCTGGTGTATGAACGGATCCCTCAGGGGGACCTGGACCAGAGAGTGATCCACCTGCGGGTTCTTGGTGATGGGGCTTTCTGGGAGAACACCCTGCTGGGAGAGACCTTCATCCCTCTGAAGAGACTGGTCCCAGGTCAGCACTGGGTGGACTGGCACCAGCTGGGTGGTGCCGGCTCAGACTCCACCCACTGAAGGACAGGGAACAGGAAAAAGTGAAAGAAGAAGAGAATCAGTCCGAACAAATAAAGGAAAGTCCTTTCAAAGTAAAAGCCATGTGGCTGATCCTCCCTCTGTGTGTGAGGGAGTCTAAGATTAAAGCTGCAGCTTAACCCCACTGATGTCATCAGTTCATTAGGTTTGTTTTCTGTTTAAAAACAGACAAAATGTGGACATTTATTGAAATAATAATTTAAGAAAATGTTACTATAAAACTTCAAATGTAATTTCAAACCAACTGCACAGTGAAGTCACATAAACAAGCTAATTAGATTAAACAGAGACATGTGAACACAAAGGAGAAGCTTTCCTCTGTTTTACCTGATACCTGTCAGAATATTAGCTGTCATTTAAAGGAAGACTGTGATGCTGTGTTCACACCAAATGCTAAACAATTTTTCACTGAGCATCAGTTGCTCAAATTAAACAGTAGTTTGTGTTTGTGTTTGTGTTAAGACACTCCGGCGAGGTACAGTATCTCTCGTCACTGCCTTTCTTTTCATCATCAACCACGGCTGAAGTAATCCTGCTGCTCTGTGCCTGGTGTGGAGGCCCAGGAAACCAAATGCCAACTGGGTTCACAATCCTGTGTCCAGCAAATCAGCAACAATATTGTATATACCCATAGATATCTACATATTTTAAGATGATGCATCATTCTGTAAAAAAATGTGTATGTATTGTCATCTTTGACTTGTGAAAAATTTGCTTCACGTTAGGTGTGAACACACCATGAAAGGACGCACTGTAGCCTGGTTTTTGGTTCTGATGTGAATCACTTCTGATCTGGATCAGTTTGGTCTGACCGATTTTTTTTTTTAAATACATGTTGCTCTGTGTGAAAGACAACAAAAGAAGAAAAGCAGATGAGAAGTTAAATATTAATATAATAGTAATAATTACATTGACAGGTTGTGTCTCATGTTTCATTTTTTTTCTAACTTGAATACTGTTAGATTTCCATCTTTCTGCAGAGATAATGACACTAATCAGACTGGATCATGTCGGGGTAATTTTCCTTTTCCAGGACCAAAGCTGCTTGAAGATTTGTGTCCTGAAAGTGAAACCACACATCCTGCAGTCAAAGAGTAGAAGAGTTTAAACTGTGTGAGCTTCTCTGTACATGCACAGCTTTAGCCTCAGTGTCGCTAACAGCATATTTTTATAGGGAGGATGACTGGATTTTTTTTTATCTGTGGTGCATGAGAGAGACTCTGTTTGACTTTCAGCTCTTATCTACATTTCATTCCTTGTTTTTTTTTTTTTTAAAAACCCTCTGATTTTTGTACTTTTTGGGAGCGATTTTAAATGGCCTCTGGATTTCTGATAATCTAGCAGCAGTGAACATTGAAGGAGAGTTTGTGTATGTTGGTTGTTTCTGTGCTGCAGACACACTGAGGAGGTGGACCTGCAGGAAACAGACTCCACTGATCTGCTCAGCACTCTTTTCCAAATGTGAAACGTTGAATCTCAGAATAAGATTTGAGATCTGAGAGAAAAAGTTTGAATGTTTGTTCCTGAGGTATTTGAAATGAATTTATTTCTGTTCATATTACCTGAAGTCGTGAAGATGTTAATCCTGTGCGAATCTGCTGTCTGTAATTTGTCAACTAAATATTCCACCGCAAGTTACTAAATACATGATATTATATGCCAAACACAGGTTATGTCATAATGTGAATCCTGTGTGATTTCCAAATCACCACGTCCCCCTGGCAATACTAGTCTCTGTTATTTTAGGGACTTTTACATTATTACAGCAGTAAAGTAAAGTGGAGAGTGCAGCATTACGATAAATATTAACCACATCAGAGCAGCAACCACGCTGTTTGATCCCATGGTCGGCTACTGTGGTGCAGCATATTTGGTCACTGTGTGTTTGTGATAAGTCCACTAATGAATTAGTTGATCGACAGAAATTATGAATAATAATTAATTAATCTTGAAGGTAATTTTTCATTTTTTAATTTTCAATTTTTCAGCAAAAAAAGCAGTTTTCCCCGTCTCAAAGGTGGAGATTTCCTGTTTTTCTTGCTTTTTTCTGTTATACTTCATATTAAACTGATTATCTTTTACATGTAAAGACATCACATAGGACTATTTTCTGACATTTTATACACAAAAACAATTAATCAATTAATCTAGAAAATAATCAGCACATTAATTGATAACAAAATAACAATTACTTGCAACCCTATTGCAAAACACTTAATCAATTACAGAGTGAACATGAAATATATTTTTATTTTATATTGATATTCTTAAGGAAAATTGATTTTAATGTCAGTTCAAGATTAAATATTCAAGGACCATGTGACTCTGATTTAGTGTGAAGGGACTGATGTAAATGATCTACTTTTTGTAATGAATTAAAGCTGTGGACTGATAGACATGATGAGAAGAGTGATGTGCAGTGTGCAGAATGTAAGTTCACAGTGAACTCTATGCTGTACAGACTCAATGAAAATGTGAGTACATTTTTCCACTGCAGCGTAGTCAGATTTAGTAGCTCTTATTATCATTAATGTGTATTAATTTCATTTTGGAACATGTTTTGTATGATTTGCACTACAAAATAAACTTGAATTGCAAAACACTGAGTTTTTATTGAAACAAAAAAATGTCTTTGCTTTTTATATACTTGTTCTTTGTCTTTAATTTTAGATTCAAATCAATATGAGTCTGAGTACTTCTTTCAACACTGGAGATGATGGACAACTGATTTCTATCCACTGACTTGAAAATGGTTTAACACTCAGGAAAAGAGTAACGTGTGTGTATGCGCGCACACACACACACACACGTATATATGTATATATGTATACATATATATATATATATGTATATATATATACATATATACATATATGTATATATATATACATATACATATATAAACTAACAGCAGGTGGATATCAGTTTTCATCTGCTGTGTTTTTTATGAATACATGTGGTCTTATCCACAGTTAATTATAGTATTTTTTTGGTAATTTTAACAAAAAAATAACTAAGCTAAATCATCTCAGTGTAGTTCAAAGGGTTATTAATATGAAAGTACATGGTCTAAAGCTATTTCCAGTGCAGTTGGTAACAGAGCTGCAGGTCCAGATAAGGGAGTAGCTTGGTGTGGGAGGCTCACAGCTGATAAACACATGGCAGCACTGAGGACTTCGGGCTCTCTTGTTATATAACAGGCAGCAGCGGCACGTGGTGCAGCTGTAAGGCAGCAGCCGTGGACACGAGGTACTGTAACACCGCGACGCTCCCTAGCTGCGGATTTCACGGAAAAAAAAGAAAGAACACTCCGTGACGGTCCCTTAAGTTTCTGATGAAATCTCTTAACTGGAGCGCAAAGACGAGAGCCAGACACGGAAGCGACACGGCGGTTAAATCATAGATTTATTCGGGAAAACAGGGACATTATTAACACTCGAAGTAGACATAGCAGTCTGAACTGGAAAACAAAGTCAACCAATTGTGGGTTTTGATCAAGTATTTCGAGGCTACTCCGGTGAAGTAACCGCTAACTTGCTACTGCTAAGCTAGCCTGCTGCTGCAAAGCTAACCTGCTAACATCACCGGCTCAGAAGCAGAAGACCTCCAGCCGCCCGGCGCCTTCTTGCCTTCTTCGCGTAGTGTATAAGGAGACAAAATGGCTCTTCTATCATCCTCATCTCACCGAGATTTACCTACCGTGTTTTCCGTCACCATCTTCACGAAATTCTCCACCAGAAAGAAGTCCAACCACCACTCTCAGGGAAGCGTAAACGCCGCGGAGCTCGCCGGTATTACGGACGTTATTCCCTGGGTTCCTTCTAGCTGTTGTGGTAGACGTGCCGACCAGTCCGTTTAAAATACACTGAAAGCACTGGACTTCTTGTTCAATAAATGGATAACAATTGTTCCTGCTCCTGTTGAGCTGACCTGGAGCCGTAGCCTCCTACAGTACACTTTGACAGCTGTCACTTTCACAGCTGAACGGACAGATCTCTGTTTCTCAGGTAATGTCGCGTATTTTTTGTATCGCACTTTCAAGTTGAAGAAAATGTTCAGAAGTGTGAGCGGTGAAGGAAATGTATCCGGGGAGCAGAGGTCGTCTCCTCCGGCGGGGCGTGTAGTCACCTCTCCAGGGCTCGGGAGCCAGGAAAGCTCGTGGATTGGTCTGCTATCCAGGCCTGCGATGGCTTTTCTTCAAAGATATCTCCCGGGGCGACCTCGAACCTCGGCCCAGGCTGAGAGAGGAGCCGGGTGGATCAGTGGGGGTTTGAAAAACAACTTTGTCGATGAGGAAAGAGAGTTTTTAAGACAGCTGGACGACATGATGCCGCTAACACAGCACCCGGCTCCTCACCTGACCTGCCTGCAGTGTCAGCATGACGGAGCCGCCGCCTTGTTGGAGCCAAAGGGCGGCAGCACTTTACCGTGGCTGACCGCTGATTCTCTGCGGGAAATGGGGATTCGAAACGCAGAAGAGATTGACTTAAATCTCTGCCAGCAAACTCAAATTGGATATTTGTCTTCTGTTAGGACTTTCCTCACTCATGTTTTGTTGAGTTCTGTGTCATCTCAGGAAATCAAGCCATCAGGGGGGAAGGACTGGGAGCTAGCAAAGGGCAGCGGGGGTAAGAGCAGGAGGTGGTGGGGCAGCTTCTGGGGAGGAGAAGAGCGCTCCCAGGAAGGACTGATGTCAGATGTGTCCTGGGCTGCTGAGGTCCCCAGCACAGACTGGCTTTGTCCACAAACAGTGGCAAAAACAAAAGTGTCTGAAACAACCGATGTGTTTGTCCAGAGTAGTGACAGGGGATGGACGCCGGGAGAAAACACGAGACGAGCTGACCACAAAGAGGAACTGGCTAACAATGGAGGCCTTCAGCTAGTCCAGAACATAGAAGGGTCCACAACAGACCACTGGCTCACCATCAGTGACCACCTGAGCAGCTCAGGAGCTGCCACCGCCTGCAGTGAGGTGGCTTTTCTGACCCCTGATCAGGACAATGGTTACTCCAGTCTGGAGGAAGAACAGTTCCAGGTGAAAATGTTGAGCAAAGAGCCGCTGCCACAGGAGACTGAGCCAGCTGAAAAAAGTGCTGCCGCTGAGACAGAAATGGAGGAAGAGACTTCTGAAGAGGGAGAGTCTACATCAGGAAAGGATGAAGAGGAAGAACAGGAACCAGCCCCTCAGGAGGGTCAGTGTGTGGAGGCCACAGTGCTCACCGCCCCCCAGTGCCAGAATAAAACCATTGCCTTCATCATGGGCTGCCCATGTAGCGATGATGACAGCAGCCAATCAGACGGGGAGTCAAGTGACGAAGCTGATGATGATGATGATGGTTTTGACAGCGAGGGCTTGTCTGACCTGTCTGACTCAAGCAGCGAAGATGAAGACGGTGATGAAGCTTCAGACTCGGACAGCGATGCAGACTCTGAGGCGGAGCGCCTGTGGAGCTCTCTGTGCCAAAGTGTGGATCCGTACAATCCCCGAAACTTCACTGCACGGCTGCGCACAGTCAGTACCCCACCCAGGACGATCCCCACATCCACGCCTCCGTCCTCAACCCAGTCCACTCCCGCCTCCTCTCCTGACCTTACCCTGCCCCCTCCCTGCTCTCATGTAGCATCTCCTCCCCTGATCTCCTCCTCTCCTCCATCCGGCAGCGACACCTGGGATGACTCCACCTCAGCTAGTGAGGTGGACGAAGCGGAAAGCCTCCGCCTGTGGAGCTCCTTCAGCAACTCCTCAGACCCCTACAGCCCCTTCAACTTCCAGGGCCCGCTCAGGACTCGAGGACTTGTTGAGGCAGGGCCCAGGACCAAGACCAGGGCTAAGAAGGGATCCCAGACTGCCCCTTGCTCCCCCCACCATAACCCAGCATCTCCACCTGAGTACAGGAAGGAGGAGGCTGAGGAGAGGCTGGACAGTGGCTTCTCTGAATCCTCCACCTCCTCAGGCTGCTCCTCCACACCAAGCTGCAACGCCACCAAAAAAGTGGGTTTGTTTTCTTTTCATGTCATTCAGAAAGTTCTTGACTCCCACAGTATTATTTTATTTACAATATTTATTGAATTTTCTTGTAAATCCATTAAAACCTCTAAAGGCCTGTAAAAAAAAGACAAACGCACAACAAAAAGACATTTCTCCCAATAAAACATTACAGAACATTAGTAGTTTTCTACAAACTCAATATATTAAAATATTAGTATTCCAAGACAAGAACATGTTATTTTAGTATGAGGACTGAGACTCTCAACACAGCACAGGTGTTGAAATATTGCAAACAGAGAGGATATAGTGATAGTAAGTGGAGTAAATTTGAGCTGTGTCTTGAATAATCCTGAACTTAAAACATGACCTATCTCTGTCTCTGACAGTATTTTCCTTCGGTGGGACTAATAAAGGTTAATTGTAATATTGCATTAGAAAAGCCGTGTGGAAAACTGAAACTTGATTTGTAACTTCCTCAGTTCCTCAGTTTTCTTTATGTTGCGACATTACAAGACTTTGCTTAAAATTAGAAATGTGGAAACATGACTACAGTGTAGTTATCAAGGAGAAGAAAAAAATGAATCAACAAAACCGATAAAATACAATAGAAATTACAAAGGGAGGTAGTGTTACATTTTCTTACATTTCAGACGTCCTCAACAGCCAATCGGAGATCAACCCTGCCCTGTACCACACCTGTGCTGCAGAGTCAGGTTACCTGACTTGACGTTGAGCAGGGCTTTAAGTGTGTGTCCATGGTATTATGTTACTTCACAGTGTCCACATAGACTAGAAGTGAGTGAAATTACAAAAGTGTCAGCATTAAAATGTACTTGCAGTAGGGATATGACATTTTAGGAATAAAGAAAATAACTAAAAACATGCTTTCATCATGAACAGTTGCTTATTTTGACAGTTAATGCATGTTATCAATGAATATAATCAGTTAAAAATAACAGAATATATGTAATGTAGATTAGCAGATTTGTGTTGTAAAGATGGTGAACATGTTTCTTAGTCCTCCTTCATGTCATGATGCTGTGGCACCCTGCAGAGGCTTTAATTTTAATTTGGATATGCTGTAAAACTATGTCTGCTCACTCAGCAGGTCTTTAAAACATTTTTCCTGGTTGATTCTATCAATTGTGCTCCGAGTCAAGTAAAAACTGTCTAATAAAATTGTTTAAGGAGGTCCAGAGTAACCAGAGTTGTTCTTCCTGTCAGGTTCGTTTCTGTGATGATGTGGAGGAGTTCTTTGCCAGCTGTGGTGAGGAGGAGGAGGACCGCCGGGGCCCCTGGGAGGAACTGGCTCGGGACCGTTGCCGGTTCCTGCGCCGCTGCCAGGAGGTGGAGGAGAGCATCGCCTACTGCCTGCAGCCACAGCATCGCAGGCTGGTGTACTGCCGCCTCAGCAGCATCCTCTACATCCAGGACGCCTGAGCACGCCCTGTCCTCTACGACACAGAGCTTGTTGTTCTAGACTTGTCTCTCTGAGTGATGAGAAGCAGTGAGACACCACAAAGACACTGAGGGAATCTGCAGGTTGTCTCTTTGGACTGAACATTGATTCAGCACAGTGAAATACTGACTGGTGATCTGAAGGGCTTCTTCACTCTTAGCTGTTGAAGTCCTCACTATGTTCTGCTTGGACAGCGTCCTCTTGTGTTTCCTGGAGACAGGGGTCTAAAAAAGGTCTTTAGTCGTGTGTTATCATCCAGTTTTAGAAACAAACTGCCATTTTCATCAAAAAGTACCACAGGGAATGTTTCAGCAGATGATTGAAAAGAAAATTCAGTTTGTTTAATTTGTTCACGTGTGGTGAAATAATTTCTGGCTCAAAAATCCCTCAGATGTCACAGTCGACAACGGAGAAGATTATTTTCGTTGTTGATTATTCTAATGAATAATGTGCTGTTTATTCAATTCATCTTTTGTCATCACAAAAATGCTTCAGAATTTCCTAAAGTCCAAGGTGACTTGTTGATAATATTCTGAGCTCTGGGGATTTCCTTTGTTCAGAGAGACGGATCAGTATTTCTCGACAAACTATTAGTCGTGTCCTTAAAGCCAAAGATGTAAAGGTCATGCTTGAGTGAGAGGAAGTGTTCCTATATGATTGATTTGCATGAATTGATCACATTAATATAGAAACTGTTCCTGGACTTGCCCTCACATTAATTACTGATAATCAGTACACAGTGTTCTGCCTCTAGTCAGTATACACATCACTGGTATTCAAGTCCCTTTAATGACACAGCTGACACATAGCAGATTCTGCTCAGTAACCATAACTAGTATGAGCTGGTTATTCAGGTTTTACTACTAAACAGCTGCATGAGGACTTTAAATTCTGTTCATACAAGTATTTCATGATTACTATCCACTATAGACATTGAAGGAATTCTTGGTCAACTGATGCTGAAGGATGTCTTTAATCAATTTATGAGTTGATTTCAAAGTTCATGTCCAGTATTATACCAAACATTTTTAAGAAGTGGAATAACTGCAGCTCAAAACGATTCACTTCTTGATAAATCCATTAATTGTTTGATCTATGAAATGGAGAAATAAGTGGTATAACAGAAAACACATTTTAGATTCTGGAACCAGAATGTCGTTAATAAACAAATCGGTATTAAACCATTTTAGGTGCCCTCCACACGGCCACGGAGTTCTGTGAATTCAAAAAACTATAATATTGATTCCGCCTTGTGTACGGACAGCTCCTGTGTTGACCCACAATGGTATTTTCTGACAACGGGTTCCAGAATGAGAAGATCTGACAACGCCGTTTCAGAGTTGCCATGCGTACGCGGTGTTGTTTCTAACGATGCCGTCACATCATCATGTGACCAGAAGTAGTTGTCACCAAGGACTTCATGTGCATGCTCATTGCATTCTTTCTTTCTTTTTCGTGGGCCTCACTGTTTTCTTTGCAGCGCCACCCATTAGCGTGGCATATGTATTACATCCTTGTCACTGTCACTCGTTGCCATGTAGACGGAAATACCTCTGGCAACGTTGTGACCAGCGTTATTGTGTGGACGAAGTCTTAGTCGAGTAAAACCTGATATTAATCCAATTAGCAATAAACAATGAGGCTCAATAAAGACAAGAATCCTAGCAAAGGCTGTTTTGAAAGTTAAACATCAGAACACATTTACTTTGAAGGGACAGTGCTGGTGATAAAACTCCCCTCATCCTTCTGTATCAGTGACCTTAAAGATGAAACTGGGATCTTTTTATTCCATTAAGTATCAGAACAAAGTGGAAATGTTAGACAGTCTCAAACCCAGAGAGTTCATTCTGAGTCAGAGGTTTATTAATTTAAGGTGTCTGCATGTTGTCTAGAAGAAGAGGCAGAGTCATTAATCACAGGAAACTGGTCTGACACGTCTCATCTTTATCACTGATGTTGTGACTAATAATTGATAATCACAAGGGGGCTTAAAATTGATCCCCAACAGGAGGAAAAAACGGGATGAAACCGGTGTTATGTTATTTCCAAAAATCATTTTATTTTTCTAATGCTTTGTTAAATGGGTAACTCATTCTGCTTAATCCTTTCCTCACAACAAAATGTCACTATTAAATATTAAATCAATATTTGATGATCGCACTAGTGTTTTTGCTTTTCCTCTCTCTACATTTCCGCAGACGACCATGGTCTTCAGTAGAAAAGTTGAACATTTAGTTTACACAAACATACTAAAGGAAAGGTATTAATAGTGATGGACAAATGAAGCTTCATGAAGCACTTGTGATATTTTTTGACTCCTCTAGATGGCGCTCTTGGTTGAAAGAAAAAGGCTAGTGTAATGGAAAATGAATAAATTCCCATTATATCTTTAACCCAAGAGCACCATCTAGAGGAGTCAAAAAATATCACAAGTGCTTCATGAGGCTTCATTTGTCCATCACTAATATTTTTTTATAAAACGTGATCCATTGTTTGCGGTTTCTTTAAGCCAGTCTTCTAGATTTGCAGCAGCCATTCCTGACTTCTGGGTTTGGCCACTCTTCATTCTGTTAATGACTTGAAGCAGCAGAAACATGACCACATCATTTCTTTTACATATATATATATATATATATATATATACAGTCATGGAAAAAATTATTAGACCACCCTTGTTTTCTTCAATTTCTTGTTCATTCTAATATCTGGTACCACTAAACGTATAATACAATGAACACAACAAAAAATGCAGCTGGTCACATAATACTTTATGTCCTATTTGACATTCTTAAGCTTAATTGATTCCCAGGGTATATAAGAGGCCATTTCATGTCACAAGCAGCACTGCACATGCAAAGGCCTAGAGTGGTTTCCTGCTTACATTCAAGCCGTAGCACAACTCAGAAGTTGTCAGCTCTCACATAATGCCTAAAACAAAAGAATTATGTGAAGCAACAAAGGCAGCCATCTTGGCACTGCTGGAAATTGGCATGAGTGAGAGACAGGTAGCGAAAAAACTGAAGATCTCCAAGACAGCCGTTCATTCCAACAAAAAAACAAGCTGAACATGGCACTACCAAATTGCTACCTGGCCGTGGCAGGAAGCGTCTTTCTACCCCACGAGATGACCGTGCACTCATCCGTTCCTGTGTCAGGAATCGCCGCCAGACCTCCAGGGACCTTAAAAATGAGTGGGCACTGTCGAAAAATGTGACTTGCTCGGCAAGGACAGTTCAAACCGACTTGTTGAAGCTGGTTTGAAGTCACACAGAGCACGCAAGAAGCCCTTCATCAATGAAAGGCAGAGGAAGGCCCGGTTACTCTTTGCTCGAGACCACAAGGATTGGACTGTTGATGATTGGGCTAAGGTTCTCTTCAGTGATGAATCAATTTTGAATTGATGCCCACTCCAGCCAACTTACTGGTTAGGAGGAAGCCTGGAGAAGCTTACAACCTAGACTGTCTTGCCCCTACAGTAAAACATGGGGGGTGGATCAGTCATGATCTGGGGTTGTTTCAGTCTGAGTGGAACAGGGCAAATGCAATTGTGTGAAGGCCGAATGAACCAGGTCAAGTACAGGACTACCCTTGAAAACAGTCTTCTTCCATCAGCTGGAAAACTCTTTCCTGCCTCGAATGACTGGATTTTCCAACAAGACAATGCCCCTTGCCACACGGCAAGGTCAGTTAAAGCCTGGATGGAGAACCACAACATTCGCACCATGCCTTGGCCTGCTCAATCACCAGATCTTAATCCAATTGAAAACCTGTGGAAAATCATCAAACTCAAAATGGAGAACCACAAGCCCAAAAACAAAGAAAATTTGTTTGAATTTGTCCAACAGGAATGGGCTGCTGTGACAGCAGAACAATGTCAGAAGCTGGTGGAGAGCATGCCAAGACGCATGGCTGCAGTCATCAAAAACAATGGTTATGCAATCAAGTATTAACTCTTGTGTGTATCATGTGTTTAAAGCAAACAGAAAAGAAAACATGGAATGCTTAAAAGTAGTGTTTTTGGCGGTACAATGCCATAGCTATTGATGTAAGAATTTAAGTAATTTTGGTTATTATCAAGAAAACCATGGAAAATGAATAATCCTTAGTTCTTAAATTAAACTCTCATGAGCTATTTTTGTTGTTATCATTATAATTGTCCAAACAAATGTACCTTTAGTTGAGCCAGGCATTAAAATTAACAAGAAATTGAAGAAAACAAGGGTGGTCTAATAATTTTTTCCATGACTGTATATATATATATCCATCCATCCATTATCTACCGCTTATCCTCATAGGGTCGTGGGGGTGCTGGAGTCTATCCCAGCTGTCTTAGGGCAGAAGGCAGGGTACACCCTGTACAAGTCTCCAGTTCATCACAGGACACATAGAGACAGACAACCACTCACACTCACATTCACACCTACGGTCAATTTAAATTAACCAATTAATCTAATCCCCATGCATGTTTTTGGATGGTGGGAGGAAGCCGGAGTACCAGAGAGAACCCACACAGACATGAGGAGAACATGCAATTGGAAGGAGGAAACTCTGACATGGGTGGCAAAGTTCATTCCCATTCTTACCGAGTTAACAACTTATTAACTTATACCGAAACTTACAGAAATACCTTCATAATTCTGCTAATAATATTCACTGAACTCAAGGTATGAATGAGACAATGTGTGGATTCAGAGCCATCTACCTCCTCTGAACCACCTTGCCGTTCTCTTCGCTCATCTGTACCGTAATTCAAAGTAAAATGCATTAACAGAAATGCTTTTTCACTTTCAGAATATAGCTGCTTTTTATTATTTGACTCATAAATAAAATTAGTAATAAACATCCAGATTGCATTTTCATTTTCTTCTTCAAGACTGCTCATTTTGTTACACAATTAAAAAGAAAACTGTTTTTTCGTTTTCATGCCCGTCTCCCGTCAGTTACTTCATCAGCCCCAGTCTGACCGACCATTGCGTACCACGCAACTAATACGACAGGGGGTGGTGTGTGTATTCAACACTGGAGCAAGAAGAGAGACAAGAGGAGAATGTGAGGTCATGTTGGTACCATAGTCTGTGTGGTACATGTCAGAAACAGCGGGAACTTCCCCTCCATGTCGAAATCTGTGCCACAGCTGCTGAGGGAGGCCACAGCTGCCCTGAGCGGCAATAAAATCAGCCGCAAACAGCAGGTTTCGACTCAAATCTGTCTCCGACCACGGCGTCAACGATGATGACACCTTCTGCGTCTGATCGCCATAACGCTCGAGGTAAGATTTCAAGCTAGCAAGCTTAGAACGGGTAGATAGTGCCACAGTAATCCTACCGCAGGAGACCCTCCTGTGACATTAACCACCACACCCCCCTGCCACAGTTGCAATAATGGCAATATTTTTGTTTTCACCTTCACATTAAATGTTATGGAAGACTTTGCACCTACCTCTAAAATGTTTGCTTTTGATTCTGTCATGATCAAGACAATGTCAAATTTCATTTATGTTAACATTTCTAATGTACTGCGGTTTTCTAAGCACTTGATGGCACTGTTGCATTGTTTTGATCAATTTCAGCAATAAAGTTAAGGAGGAAAAATTGAGTCTCGTTTATTGAACTTTGTGGACAGTTTGTGTGTAATTACACAACGCAGCATGTCAGTCATGCTCACAAAGCAATAAGAACTGCTATCATACCATCAAATGTGATTTGAAAATATTCCGTATGAAACCTTAAATTACATATTGCAACAAAGATGACAAGTTTAACTTTTTTATCACACAGAATCTGCTAGTGCAGAGAGAACAAAAACAAAAGCATCTGCTACAAAGAAAAATAACAGCAGGTTTCATCACAAGGCCCAGACCCAAAAAATATCATAAAGCTTCATTTGTCCATCACTAGTTATATTACGGGGTAGCACGGTGGTGTAGTGGTGGTGTAGAAGGTATTGGGTTCGATTCCCAGCCTGGGGCCTTTCTGTGTGGAGTTTGCATGTTCTTCCCGTGTCTGCGTGGGTTCTCTCCATGTACTCCGGTAGGTGTGAATGGTTGTCTGTCTTTATGTGCCCTGTGATGAACTGGCGACTTGTCCAGGGTGTAGCATCTGCCATAAAGAATAATCCTACAGTACTCCGTCATTAGGAGGATCTTGGCTATTCTGAAAAATAGATTTGTCTGCAGGAAATGTCTATGTTTTTGAGCTTTATCGTTTACTTATAAAATAAATAAGAATAAAATATTGAAAACCTGGCAAATTTATCCAATCATCTTTTTTAATTCTATGTGTAGTTATACTACCATCCCCCACCATCCATGGGGAGAGATTAGTGGTTCGAAGCAGAGGTCTTGGCAAATGATAGGGTTCAGAGCTGTCACTCACCTTCTCACTCTGACACGCACCCACTTTCCCTGTCCTGATCCTAAGGCTGCGCTCCCAATGAATCACATGTCTACTTTTTAAATGAGACACGGAAGAGGGAAGAGATGGATGAATTTGGGGGGGGGTTATCATCTGATAGCCTCCTTTTCGGAATATGAGCTTTACACGGCCTTTATGCTGAGATGGATTATAAATTGGATCATTCTCCTGCAGACATTAAACTCATGTCCATCATCCAGCAGGTGAGATTGAACCTTTTTTCCCTTTCTTGCTTGTGGGAATTGAAAGACTGTCGTGCCGTAATCCTTGATGTTAATCTGATGACAACTCATGCCAAGTTTGTTACAAGGGTGTACTCTGCCTTTCACGGATAGGCTTCAGCCCCCCCCATGACCCTATGTGAGGATAAGCGGTAGAAAATGGATGGATAGTGATGTGGAGTCCTGCATCATCACTGCATCTCCATCTGCAATGTACAAGAAGTGCTTTTGGTTAAATGTTGTTTTACAATTCAATCTGTAAGTGTAAATATCAAAACTAACCCTTCAATCTAATGAAGGCAAAATGATTATGATTACGTTTTGGCAATGAACCTATATGTTGGATGCTGTATTGGTGAGGCTAGGTTTAAAGGATGGTATAGGGCTGGTTCTGTGTGTGTGTGAGCTTCATTCACTCAGTTTACTGGATAGTTGCAGGCACATGTGAGTTACAGGCGACGGTGATCACTGTTAAGCCTGGTTTATGCTTCTGCGTCGCGGCAAAGGCAGAGCTACAGCGTAGACCTGATGCCGTCATTGAGTGTTTAAAGCTCTGCGTCGAGGGAACGCGTTGCTCTGCAATTCACTGCCAAGCTGCTAGGGGGGTGTGGCTGTGTCTTTGTGTGGCTTCTGGGGGCTCATATTGGATTCCTTGGTTTTCTTCCGACAGTAAACAATGACAACTGAGATGGAGCGGGTGTTTCTGGAGATGGAACTCATAAAATTGAAAATGCTGTTACTACATGTTGAAGCACAGAAGACGTTTGCAGAGGTGGTGCGGAGGCTGTCCGACCATTCCGTACCGCTCGTGCCGCTCCGCAAATAGCGGTGTTGTTGAGCTGTTGACCGGAAAAGCAACCGCCGGAAATTACATTCTGAGTGGACCAATCACAGTCATTGCCGTTCGCATCTCAACGCGTTGACGCGACGCGTAGTCAAGATTTTTTGGAGGTGCGTGTCAGGCTACTGCGTAGGGTCCGCGCAGGCGGCATAAGCTACGCCGTTGCCGCGACGCAGAGGCATAAACCAGGCTTTGTAGGCACTGAGGTCCAAGGACACCTATGAGTGTTTATGTGCGTGGTTCTGCAGAGTACAGGACAGAACAACAATAGTGATTTTAACTGCAGATACCATAATCCAATATATCATATCATCACCTCAATAACATTGCATTAAATACCACAGCATTTACAATGCACAGGTTGCCACAGTATATGATCAGACATCAATAACCCACATAGTATAACTTCACCATACACATTAATTCACCACCTCAGCATTTATATAAGCTGCACAGTAATATTAAGAATAAATCACAACAGATATAAAGTGCATCTGCACGTGCCGATGCATCCAAATGGATCGCGGCACCGACACCGTGCAAGTGCTCCACATCCAGCCACACAGCAGTCAAACAAACAACACCGGCAGTTGTAAATGAAATAAAGATAATGAGCACTCACCCATTACTGAACTGAAGCAATACACTTACATTCAGCAATGCACAGTAAAGTCCAGCGCGAATGAATGAAAGTAAAACAAACAAGACGGGAGATTGTTTTGCTGCTGTAACTACAATTACCACAATGCTTTGTGCTCTTAAAGCAACGCTGATAACTTAAACTAAAGTTAACTAAAGGTAACTAAAGTGGAATATAGTGAAGCAAATAATACATAATGATAAATACATAGCTTAAACTTCTAGAACCGTTCTAACAGCCACACCCGAATGTACAAAGTACATTCGCTCCCTAGAAAGGTGACACAGCTTTTTACTGTCTCACTACGCAGTAGTGGAGTTGGTGCTGCTGTCTTCATCCTCGCTGGACGGAGCAGCAGAACGACCAACCTAGCCACTGGTCTGGTGTAGTCTTGATCGCAGATTCTTACATCCGCTGACCGGACGTGTCCATCAGCACTGGGGTGGGCTCTAATGACATGGCCTATTGGCCACTGAGCCCGGGGAAGTTGGGGGTCTACCAGCATCACGACAGAGCCCTCTATGAGATCGCCTGGTGTAGAGTGCCACTTCTGGCGAGTCTGAAGGCTGGGCAGGTAGTTCTGCAGGAAACTGGACCAGAGGCGATCGGCCAGAACTTGGGAGTGCCTCCAGCAATGGTGGCTCAGAAGTGCAGTCTCTGGATACACAATTTGGGGTAGGGAACCATCCAGCCGCCCCATCAACAAGACGTTGGGTGTCACAGGATCGAGGTCAGCGAGGTTAGAGGAGACATACCCCAATGGTTTGGAATTAAGTATCCCTTCCACCTCAAGCAGTACGGTCTGTAGTACTTCTTCTGGAACTGGTTGAGCTCCCACTGTAGTGTACAGGGCTATCTTCACGGAGCGGATCTCTTGTTCCCAGACTCCTCCAAAGTTGGGTGATGCAGGAGGATTGAAGTGAAAGCTGATCTTTTGTTGGGCAAGTCATCGTTGCAGATCTGGGGACAATGTAGCAAACGACTCCCGTAGCTCCTTTTCCTCTCCCCGGAAATTTGTTCCCTGGTCAGAATATAGTTCAGCTGGGGTCCCTCGTCGGGCGATAAATCGCCTGAGGGCCATCAAGAATGAGTCAGCATCAATGGTGTTCAGGAGGTCTAAATGGATGCCTCTAGTGGTAAGGTACTTAAATATAATCCCCCACCTCTTCTCTGTGTGCCTTCCCACTTTGACTTGGAATGGCCTGAAGCAGTCCATCCCTGTTGAGAAGAAAGCTGGCTTAAAGAGGCGCAGACGGGCAGGCGGCAGGTCTGCCATTTTGGGGAACAAGAGTTTGGCCTTCCAACGCCGGCATTGGAGGTGTGTTGGTAACGGTGTACTGCTTCATGGCCCCTCAAGATCCAGTATGAATGACGGAGCTCAGCAAACACCCTCTCTGGCCCTGGATGGTGCAGGCGACTGTCAAAGTCTTGAATTAGGAGCCTGGTAGATGGGTGATCAGGATCCAATACAATAGGATGTACTGTTGACTGCTTAAGATCAACAGCATGACGGAGTCTGCCGCCGACACGGATGAGTCCCTCCTCTTCATCCATCTCAGCGGACAAGGTGAGCAATCTACTGGTTGAGACAGGTTTGCCTGCTTTCAGGAGCCTCAGCTCATCAGGGAAGCTCTCCTGCTGAGCTCGTTGGAATATGAGGATCTCTGCATTACGGTAATCTTCGGCTGTACAGCTGCCGGTCTGCTCTGCCACCCCATGCAGCTCCTGTATTGCTGCTTCGAGCAGCTCCTTCAAGGCGGCATAATGCTCTGCCTCTGTGCCTCCCGTGCTGGGGGTGGTGGAGGTAACACCATAGAAGGTAGACTTACGGTACTTAGAGGCATCATCGGCAGGCTCGCTGTTAGGCTTGACAGACCATTCCTCTGGGGTTTGAAGAAGGAATGAAGGACCTTGGCTCCACCTGTTGGTCTTCACAAGGTCTTGTAGGGTCCTCCCCCGGTGATATCGTCAGCGGGGTTCCTCACTGAATCCACATAACGCCAGGTATGGGGACTGGTCCGTCCTGTATTTCTGCCACTCAGGTGCCGACGAAGATCTTGAATCAGCAGGACTCCGACTGCAGCCACGTCAGCACCATTGTGGAGTCTGTCCAGAGGATGGTCTGGTCTATCTTCAGAGTTAGCTCCTTTTCTAGGAGCTTAACTAATTGAGCACCAGTGACCGCTCCACACAGCTCGAGTCTGGGCATGGAGAGGAGTCGCTTGGGTGCGACTCTGGACCTGGCCAGCAGGAAAGACAGATGGACTTGGCCTTGATGGTCTTCTGTTCTCAAGTACGCCACTAAACAATAAGCTTGCTAAGAAGCATCAGTGAACACATGTACATACTTTACGGGTGACAGTGGACTGGTCCATTTCAGCAGGTATTTTTGGTCGTGGCAGTGTGGTTTATGGCAGGAACTGTAGTTCTTCCATCCATTCATTCCAGGCTTGTAGGAGGTCTTGGGGAGGAGTGGATCATCCCAGTCCCTGTGTTTCTCCCAGAGGCATCAGATCAGCACTTTGGCGTGGGTGGTGTAGGGTATGATGAACCCCAAAAGGGTCGTACTGACTGGCTAGGACCCGCAAATGTTCCTCATTGTGGGGACGCCGTATTTCACGAGGTTGGTGCTTGTAGTCTATGATGTCAGTGTGACAGTGCCAGCTGAGTCCTAGAGTGGATTCAGGAGAGTCAATCTCTATTCTGGGTGAGCCAGAGCTCAATGCTGTCAGACCTGTCCTCCTTGCAAAGCGTTTGACTCGTTAGAGGCAGTTGCTGGCCCGCTGTCGTAGTTCAAACCCATCAGATGCAAGGATTCCCTGAAGTCTGTCTGTAACTGTCTGACATCCTCATGCATAGGCAGGCTCTGCAGAAGGTTGTCTACATAGAAGCACCTTTCGATAGAGAGAACTTCATGTCATCTCCTGCCTGGCAGTGGTCAGCTACATGGCGCTGTAGGGCATATGTGGTGCAACAGGGACTGCAGGTAGTGCCAAATGGTAGAACCTGCCACTCAAACACTGCTGGAGGGTCATCTCTGGTCAAGTCACGCCACACAAACCGTAGGAGGGGACGGTCACTCCTGGGCGTGAAGCACCGAGAGGCGTTCCAGGCAGCAGCGACTCGTTCAGGTTCAGAATGAGTCAGCATCAATGGTGTTCAGGAGGTCTAAATGGATGCCTCTAGTGGTAAGGTACTTAAATATAATCCCCCACCTCTTCTCTGTGTGCCTTCCCACTTTGACTTGGAATGGCCTGAAGCAGTCCATCCCTGTTGAGAAGAAAGCTGGCTTAAAGAGGCGCAGACGGGCAGGCGGCAGGTCTGCCATTTTGGGGAACAAGAGTTTGGCCTTCCAACGCCGGCATTGGAGGTGTGTTGGTAACGGTGTACTGCTTCATGGCCCCTCAAGATCCAGTATGAATGACGGAGCTCAGCAAACACCCTCTCTGGCCCTGGATGGTGCAGGCGACTGTCAAAGTCTTGAATTAGGAGCCTGGTAGATGGGTGATCAGGATCCAATACAATAGGATGTAGTTGTCTGCTTAAGATCAACAGCATGACGGAGTCTGCCGCCGACACGGATGAGTCCCTCCTCTTCATCCATCTCAGCGGACAAGGTGAGCAATCTACTGGTTGAGACAGGTTTGCCTGCTTTCAGGAGCCTCAGCTCATCAGGGAAGCTCTCCTGCTGAGCTCGTTGGAATATGAGGATCTCTGCATTACGGTAATCTTCGGCTGTACAGCTGCCGGTCTGCTCTGCCACCCCATGCAGCTCCTGTATTGCTGCTTCGAGCAGCTCCTTCAAAGGCGGCATAATGCTCTGCCTCTGTGCCTCCCGTGCTGGGGGTGGTGGAGGTAACACCATAGAAGGTAGACTTACGGTACTTAGAGGCATCATCGGCAGGCTCGCTGTTAGGCTTGACAGACCATTCCTCTGGGGTTTGAAGAAGGAATGAAGGACCTTGGCTCCACCTGTTGGTCTTCACAAGGTCTTGTAGGGTCCTCCCCCGGTGATATCGTCAGCGGGGTTCCTCACTGAATCCACATAACGCCAGGTATGGGGACTGGTCCGTCCTGTATTTCTGCCACTCAGGTGCCGACGAAGATCTTGAATCAGCAGGACTCCGACTGCAGCCACGTCAGCACCATTGTGGAGTCTGTCCAGAGGATGGTCTGGTCTATCTTCAGAGTTAGCTCCTTTTCTAGGAGCTTAACTAATTGAGCACCAGTGACCGCTCCACACAGCTCGAGTCTGGGCATGGAGAGGAGTCGCTTGGGTGCGACTCTGGACCTGGCCAGCAGGAAAGACAGATGGACTTGGCCTTGATGGTCTTCTGTTCTCAAGTACGCCACTAAACAATAAGCTTGCTAAGAAGCATCAGTGAACACATGTACATACTTTACGGGTGACAGTGGACTGGTCCATTTCAGCAGGTATTTTTGGTCGTGGCAGTGTGGCTTGCGGCAGGAACTGTAGTTCTTCCATCCATTCATTCCAGGCTTGTAGGAGGTCTTGGGGGAGGAGTGGATCATCCCAGTCCCTGTGTTTCTCCCAGAGGCATCAGATCAGCACTTTGGCGTGGGTGGTGTAGGGTATGATGAACCCCAAAGGGTCGTACTGACTGGCTAGGACCCGGCAAATGTTCCTCATTGTGGGGACGCCGTACTCTACGGGTTGGTGCTTGTAGTCTATGATGTCAGTGTGACAGTGCCAGCTGAGTCCTAGAGTGGATTCAGGAGAGTCAACTCTATTCTGGGTGAGCCAGAGCTCAATGCTGTCAGACCTGTCCTCCTTGGGTAAACGTTTGACTACGTTCGGCAGTTGCTGGCCCGCTGTCGTAGTTCAAACCCACCAGATGCAAGGATTCCCTGAAGTCTGTCTGCCAACTGTCTGACATCCTCATGCATAGGCAGGCTCTGCAGAAGGTTGTCTACATAGAAGCACCTTTCGATAGAGAACTTCATGTCATCTCCTGCCTGGCAGTGGTCAGCTACATGGCGCTGTAGGGCATATGTGGTGCAACAGGGACTGCAGGTAGTGCCAAATGGTAGAACCTGCCACTCAAACACTGCTGGAGGGTCATCTCTGGTCAAGTCACGCCACACAAACCGTAGGAGGGGACGGTCACTCCTGGGCGTGAAGCACCGAGAGGCGTTCCAGGCAGCAGCGACTCGTTCAGGTTCTGGCCTCTGAACTGATAGAAGCAATTGAAGACGATTCTGTTTTTGTTATTATGACTCACCATGTGGTGAGGGATGTACCACTCTTCACCCTCTTGATTGATGTCTTCAGGGCTTAGCTTGTTGACGTAACCTGCATCCACCAACTTATGGATCTCGGTGCTATAGGCTTTGGCTCGCTCTGAATCTTTAGCTAGCCGCCGTTCAGTGCTCCGCAGACTCGGCATGATGGCATCTTTAGGGGCATGAAGGAGAGGCATGTCTCCTTTCCGCAGAAGAGGCGTGGCATAGCGCAGAACTCCTGCTACTGCCACTCGGATGGTCCTTTCTTCCAGCAAGGCGATGGCTGCTTGGTCTTGCTTTGACCTGGTTATGACCTTCTCACTCCTGTATGGAAGAGTGCCAAGCTGCCAAAGCATTTCGACATGCCTGAAGAGCTCTGAAGCTTGCGGGGGTACTGATGTCACCAGACACTGCTGGAGGTGAGCTGCTGGACGAACCTCGCCGGGCCAGTCCAGCCCAGTCGGGTTCAGACAGCAGCTAGCCCATCTGGAGGGCCCAGTCTAGCTGGCTCAATAGAGGTGATCAGCTGTGGGTGGTCGGAGCCAATCAGTAGCAGGGGTCTGACATTCTGAAAGGACTTGATAGGTAAGCCAGCTAGGTGGGTGTACTTCTTCTGGAGTCGGTCCACCGGGTAGGACTAGTCGGCCAGACCAAGGCGAGCAGAAGTGAAGGCTCTTGACACAAAAAAGCTTATCTTCAGCGGGAGAAATATGGAAGGATACTGTAGAGCCATGGAGGGTCTGAACATCCTGCCGGATGGTCCTCAGGGACAGGTCTTCAGGGGTGCATTGCTCTCTTTAGCCTCCCTTGCGCCATGTAGGACAGTGACAGGCTTTCGTCTCTGGTGACTCTCTGATTTGAACACTTGCTTCTCCTTTGGCCCTCAAGACGATGTTTGCAAGTCGAAGTCCTGACATCAGGATTCGTACTGTAGCCACCGAGCAAGATCGATCGGGATGGGGACAGTCCCTGGTTCCTTAACGGTGCATCGACGGAAGTCTACTCTTTGCTCTGAAGGCAGTTTGCTTAGCAGTCTCACTACATGGGACCCACAGCGAAGTTCTACATTCACCTTCAGTGCCTAAGGTCTTCAGGAGGCCAACCAGCAACTGCACATAGAGGGCGAACTGCTCGAAGTGCTGCAGTGTCACCATGGCGTACAGCAGGTGAGTTTAAGGCACTGGCTATTTTCTTGAGGGCTATTTGGTGTGGTTGACCAAATTTCTCATTGAGGGCTGACATGGTGTCATTTTAAGGCATGGGGGAATTGAGGTAGGAGTCTAGGATCACCCTTGCCTCATCAAACTTCAGGTGATCAACCAGAATCTGGTACTTAAACAGTTTGGTCCCTTCAACCGGTAAAAGGTTCTCCAGGGCTATCCTCATACGTGCCCACTCACATGGTTCTCGGTGACTGAAGTTGGGTATGGTTGGGCGTGGACCCCGGTATATCTGTTCAGCTCGTTGGGTGGAGACTGGAGGGTGCGCTGGGGGGGTCATCTTAGCCGCCTCCTCCTCTGATGACCATTTTTCTTGTATCCCATGCCTGACTCGTTGCCTGTGCCCGTTGTAATGGACCTCATAGTCATCAAAGTTGGTAGGTGGCGGGTCTGACGCCTAGGCCTTGCCCTGTGATACTGGTCGTCAAACTCCATGACCACAAATGTTGGTCATGTTGGTTTCACATGCTGTGAAACCATTTTGTTCTGGAAAATGGGCTACTTCATTATAAATATATGTAGGGTCACCACTGTTTGGTTAGCATCAACTTCAAGAACCTTTCAAGGACTTTCCAGGTCCAGTTTCTTTCAATTTCAGGAACATATGATGATCCGATGCAGCATGTTTAACTCTAGGCTGCAAGTCAGATGGTCCATATGGATGAAATCTGCAGCTTTACACAGGTCACGTCCCAGTATCATAGTGTTTGAACCTGTGGCTATGGTTAATGTCAATTTAAAATCTATCACCAAACTTTTAGGTATGAAGTGAGTCACAAGACCTGTTCAATCCTTAAATGCCATTTCTAGTCCTAATCAATGTACTTCCATTAAGATGGCCTGCTCTTATTGCCTTTCCTCCCACCAGAAGCTGCCTCCATCAGCTCTTATTCCACATTCTGTGTGATAAACAATTTTCTTGTCTGTAAACAACATTTAATGCACGTCTGCCCATCCTTGGAGAGGGATCCGTCCTCTGTTGCTCACCTTGAGGTTTCTCCAATTTTTCCCTGTTAAAAGGGTTTTCTATGGAGTTTCTCCTCAGGCGATGTGAGGGTCTAAGGGCAGTGGCTGTTGTTATAATGCTATATAATAACCTGACTGGGGCTGCACAATTATGGCCAAAATGATAATCATGATTATTTTTATCAGTATTGAAATCACGATTATTAATCACAATTATTCATTATGTTAAGTAAACATATCTTTTTATTGCACTTTCTTTTTTAAACAAACTGTATCAACAAGGCTTAAAATTTAAACTTAAAATAACAATAAATCATAAATAATAAAATAAAATGTACCCAAGAGAAAGTATAAAAAAATAAATATGCCATTGCAGAGTGCAATCATAAAGTGCAAAGAGGAAAAAAAAGAAAAAAAATGAAGCCCATGCAGAAAAAAGGCACATACTACAAGGAACAGGAGCATACTACAAGGCCTACAGATTTTCGGAAAGAAACACCAGCCTGTCAACATTTTCTGGCTTCAGAGACAACCGAAGGCACGTCACTATGTTTCTCCCAGTGCTTAAGACCACTTGTTGCAGGTATGCTCAAATATTTGTTGGCCAGCTTTTTTAACAGTTGCGGGTCGACTCGCTGATGTTCCCTCCACCAGTCCTGTGGATTCTCCTCACTATCAAGGTCGGCACACTGCAGGTAGGACTGAAGCTCAGAGGCTCCAGCTTGAGGAGGATGTGTTGGGCTGGCTCTCTCAGTGATCTTCTTTCTCTTGGATGTGCTGGGTGTATCCTCTGCCCTGTCTACAGTCCCACCATCACTTGGGCCCTGCTTCTTGAAAAGTGCACGGTAAATAAAATATGAATAACAAATTCAGTCCAATGAATTATATTTGTCATCCACATTCAGAATGTAGATTACAGCACATTAATTACTTTTTAGCACATTTCAATCCACTTTCTTTAATTTATTTATGTATCTACAATTATTACTTACCATGCTCACAGATGCAGCCATCTCAGATACAAGTCTGGCTTGGATCAGTGCAACCCTGTCTCACTTGTGTATCTCAGCTTGAAATGGGTATCCAGAGCAGAAGCCATATCGAGCAGCAAATGTGTCTCAGGATCCTTGTATTTTCCCTCCAGGTACGTTAGGATTTTTATGTTGATGGTTTTGTGAGCTCTGGATCATCATTGTGCATCAGTAAACTCAGTCAGAGGGTGGAGGGATTTGTGGATGGCTTTGAGGATCTCAATGTCCTAACATGATGGGATGAGATGTCTACACTTTCTGTCAGAAGACAAGACTTGAGAGATGGCCCTCTGCTGCTCCAGGACTCTTTCAATCATTGCCTGCCTTGACCCCCACGTTGTGGGGCATTCTGTCTTCAGCCCATGCTCTGGAAGCTTCAGCTCCTTTTTATACCTCCAGACATAGGAGAAACTGCTAACAAGTTTTTTGCAGATCCCTACTGCACGGTCAATCTGAGGATCTTTCATTGCATTCTCTGTAAAAAGAACATGAGATTTATATGTAAAATTAAAACAGAACAAAACCTTGCGTACACTTCCTTTTAAATCTTTTATTTTCATGTGTTGTTTTAAGATTTAATTGAATTTAACTGAACTGAATTTTATTGAACTTTATTGATCGGCATCGGAATAGGTAAAAAATTTCCTTCGCACACACACACACACACACCACACACACATCATCATCACTATTCAGTAAAATTTTGGTGAATTAAGATGCACAGATGTTTTATTTCATCCATCCATCCATCCATTATCTACCGCTTATCCTCATAGGGTCGCGGGGGGGGGGGGGCTGGAGCCTATCCCAGCTGTCTTAGGGCGGAAGGCAGGGTACACCCTGGACAAGTTGCCACCTCATCGCAGGGCACATAGAGACAGACAACCACTCACACTCACATTCACACCTACGGTCAATTTAAATTAGCCAATTAACCTAATCCCCATGCATGTTTTTGGATGGTGGGAGGAAGCCGGAGTACCTGGAGAGAACCCACGCAGACACGGGGAGAATATGCAAACTCCACACAGAAAGGCCCCGGGCCCGGGATACGAACCCGGTTGTTTTATTTCAATCTTGTTTATTTTATTTGTTCACTTACAGTCCTGGTCAAAAATTTCCATACACTTGTAAAGAACATAAAGTCATGACTCTCTTGAGTTTCCAGTTATTTCTACAACTCAGATTTTTCTCTGATAGAGTGATTGGAACAGATACTTCTTTGTCACAAAAAACATTCATGAAGTTTGGTTCTATTATGGGTCAACTGAAATGTGACCAAATCTGCTGGGTCAAAAATATACATACAGCAATGCTAATATTTGGTCACATGTCCCTTGGCCATTTTCACTTCAATTAGGCTCTTTTGGTATCCATCCACAAGCTTCTGGCAAGCTTCTGGTTGAATCTTTGACCACTCCTCTTGACAGAATTGGTGCAGTTCAGTTAAATTTGTTGGCTTTCTGACATGAACTTGTTTCTTCAGCATTGTCCACATGTTCTCAATGGGGTTTAAGTCAGGACTTTGGGAAGGCCATTCTAAAACCTTAATTGGAGCCTGATTTAGCCATTCCATGACCACTTTTGATGTGTGTTTGGGGTCACTGTCCTGTTGGAACACCCAACTGTGCCCAAGACCCAACCTTCGGGCTGATGATTTTAGGTTATCTTGAAGAATTTGAAGGTTATCCTCCTTCTTCATTATCCCATTTACTCTCTGTAAAGCACCAGTTCCATTGGCAGCAAAACAGCCCCACAGCATAATACTTCCACCACCGTGCTTGACGGTAGGCATGGTGTTAAAGGCCTCACCTTTTCTCCTCCAAACATATATTGCTGGGCATTGTGGCCAAACAGCTGGATTTTTGTTTGGTCTGATCACAGACCTTTCCTTCAGAAGGTCTTATCTTTGTCCATGTGATCAGCAGCAAACTTCAGTCGAGCCTTAAGGTGCCACTTTTGGATCAAGGGCTTCCTTCTTGCACGGCAGCCTCTCAGTCCATGGTGATGGAAAACATGCTTGACTGTGGACACTGACAGATATGCTTTTTGGTGGTTCTCAGTTGACTCTTCACCCTCCTGACCAAAAAAGTCACCAAAATTGCTAATTCATGTTGCCGTATGTATATTTTTGACCCAGCAGATTTGGTCACATTTTCAGTTGACCCATAATAAAGTCATAAAAGAAACAAACTTCATGAATGTTTTTAGTGACAAAGAAGTATCTGTTCCAATCACTCTATCAGAGAAAAATCAGAGTTGTAAAAATAACTGGAAACTCAAGAGAGCCATGACATTATGTTCTTTACAAGTGTATGGAAACTTTTGACCACGACTGTATGTCTCTTAAAGGAACCGTATGTAGGACTGTGGCCAAAACTGGTAATGCAATCACTTTCAAATTACTGTCAAGCGGTGTCTCCCCTCTCCCTCTTCCCTGACTAGAGGTCGCCAGCTAGGCTGCAGGATCTAACAGGAATGGAAAGAGTTACAGTGAATGAATATAGAATATAATAATAATAATATTTTATTTTAATTATATCTCAATGCAGTTCTCAAATTTTATTTTATTTTTACATTGCTTATTTTGTTTGTGTTTTTAATACCTCCTAATTTTAGTAAAAATAAGACATATTTTGGCTCTACAAAAAAGGATTGTGTCATGTCCTTTTAGATTTTTTTTGATCATTGATTTTTGTGTGTGTGTGTATGTGTTTTGCAGGGTGAACATCAGATGGACATCACTGACATTGTGGTCAATGTGGTCAATACTTGTCAATGGACAGACTCTGGCATAATACAGTTTAAAGATTTATTAAATATGAATATGCAGTTATTTGAGATCAGAATATACCACATTAAATATCGACAAATTCAAAGTGTCGTTCTCATGAAAACAAAATTACAGCTTGGGCTATTTGAACTGGAAGTCACCATAATATCTTCAAACACAATAAAAGGAAAGATTAGTGAATTTTATCATATTGTATCAGAAGGTCAATCTTTCTTCCAATTGCTAAAGAAGATGGGAGAAGAACTTAGGGAGATCCTTTGAAGATAATGTCCGGTTAAATATCTGTAATAAAAGTCATTTTCCATTTATAAGTAATAAAATTCCAACTTCATTCACAAAACCTACTTAACTCCAGTAAAAATGCACAAAATATCAAAAGTCATTTCAGAAATGTGTCAGAGATGCAAAAAGATGGAGGGAACTTTTTTGCATGTGTTTTGGGACTGTATCCGTTTAAAAAGCTATTGGAGCTCAATCCATTCTTTTACTCAAGCAGTTTTGGACATACAATTGATTCAAGTAGCAGTTTATACTTACTAAATGACACTAATTTACAATTAGAGCACAACAAATGCAGGATACTCATTTTGCAAAGAAATGAATACTTTTACTTTGGAGGAATGATTTTCTCCATCTTTTAAGATTTTCCTTGATCAGCTATCTTCATTTTTGTCTTTAGAAAAACTGACTTTAACCATCTCTTTACAGAATTTTGGTGCCCTATACTCCTGGACACAGTGAGAGCATGAATCTGTACACCAAATGTGGTATGCCAGAGTTATTCAACTAAAATTCAAAAAGGTACCAAAAACTCACCAAGGAAAAAGGCTATCAAAAGTTTTAGCTTGCCAAGGTTAGTACCACGAGGTAGACTGAACGATCTGGCGGAGGCTGGCCTGCAGCGCTGGGGTTTTTGTACTGCAGGCGGTGATTAGCTGATGGTCTTCAGGTGAGCAGGCAGATTAGCAGCAGAAGATGATTGAACCACACCTAGAACACAGACAGAGACAGACAAGGAAACATGGGGGAGGGGGAAAAACAGCTGACACATGAGGAGGGAAGGAAAAGACACAGACTATAACAGTACCTCCCCCTCAATGGGAGCCTCCAGGCGACCCACCAGGTTTGTCAGGGTGGTCCCGATGGAAGTACCTAATGAGACCAGGATCCATGATAAAGGATCTTGGGACCCAGGACCTCTCCTCAGGACCATAGCCCTCCCAATCCACAAGGTACTGCAAGCCCCTGCCACGCCGGTGGACATCCAGGAGCCGTCGAACTGAGTAAACAAGGTCATCACCAGTGACCTGGGTGGGTGGAGGGGTGGTCGGAAGGAGGGCAGAGATGACTGGAAGAAACTTCTTTCAGCTGAGAGACACGAAAATTAGGATGAATCCTCATAGTTTTGGGCAGCCTAGGTCTGACAGCAGATGGATTTATGACATGCTCAATGACGAATGGACCAATGTAATGGGGAAATAGTTTCTTGGATTCTGTTCTCAATGGGGCTGGGGTCCTGTGGCGGGCAGCAATTTGCTGGTTGCGGTCAGCAGAGCGCAGCAGGGCAGCACGGGTGTCCCTCGAAATCAGCAAGGGCATTCTCTTGGGAGGGAAACAAAGGTGGTAAGTAACCCAGTGAAGCTTCAAAAGGGGACAAACCCGTCGCAGCGCTAGTCAGAGAGTTGTGGGCATACTCAATCCAGGCAAGATAAAAGCTCCAGGATGATGGGTTAATGGCCGTAACACAGTGCAGGGCTGCCCCAAGGTCCTGATTTGCCCTCTCTGTCTGGCCATTTGTCTGATGATGGAAACCAGAGGTGAGGCTTACAGTAGCACCAAGAGCTTGACAGAAAGTTTTCCAAACCTGGGATATGAATTGGGGGCCTCTGTCAGAGACAATGTCCAACGGAATACCATGAAGACGGAAAACAGGCTGGATAAGGTGGTCTGCTGTTTCACGGGCTGTGGGGAGTGGGAAGAGCAACAAAATGAACAGCCTTGGAAAACCGGTCGACTATGGTAAGAATGACAATATTGCCTTGTTACTGAGGTAACCCTGTGAAGAAATCAAGGGCAATGTGGGACCATGGATGGCCAGGAATGGGAAGAGGACGCAGCAAACCAGCAGGTGGGCGATGGGAAGACTTCCCCCTGGCACAGACAGTACAAACCGACACATGGGCTCGGGTGTCGGCCTCCGTGGTATGCCACCAGAAGTGTCGCTTCAGGAGGGTTAGGGTGCAGTTCATACCAGGATGGCAGGCGAAACGGGACGTGTGCACCCACTGGAGGACCTGGGAACGAACTATATCAGGTACAAACAGGCAGTGGGGTGGGCCGTTACCTGGATCTGGCTAAGTTTGCTGAGCCTCTCGCACTATGGACTCTATCTCCCAGGAAACTGCTGCCACAATGTAGGTTGAGGGAAGGATGGTGCTTGGGCTAGATGCAGTCTCATCCACAATGTGTTGCCGGGAAAGAGCATCAGGCTTCACATTCCTGGACCCAGGTCTGTAGGTGAGAGTAAAGTTAAAACAACCAAAAAACAATGCCCAACGTGCTTGGCGAGAGTTCAGACGTTTAGCTGTTTGTATGTAGGCCAAGTTCTTAAGATCTGTCCACAGCACAAATGGTTGCTCTAATCCCTCCAGCCAGTGTCTCCACTCCTCCAATGCCAGCTTAACTGCTAGCAGTTCCCTGTTGCCAACATCATAGTTACGCTTGGTAGGGGACAGGCAACGGGAGAAAAAGGCACAGGGATGGAGCTTCTGGTCTGGGCCTGAGCGTTGAGAGACTGCGCCCACTCCAGTGGGAGAGGCATCCACCTCAACGATGAACTGGCGAGATGGATCGGGTTGGGCCAGGACGGGAGCAGATATGAATAAAGTCTTTAATTGTGAGAATGCACTTTCTGCCTTAGGGGTCCAGGCAAACTGAATAGAGGAGGAAGTGAGTCTAGTGCCACTCTGCCACTGCCTTGATCTTCTCCGGATCAGTCCTCACCTGCCCACTCTCAATGATGTAGCCCAGGAAGGCAACAGAAGTGGCGTGGAATTCACACTTCTCAGCTTTCACAAAAAGTTTATTCTCCAGCAACCTCTGGAGAACCTGGCGGACATGGAGGACATGGTCTGATCAGGATCTGATGTTCTGGGAGAAAATCAAAATATATCATCAAGGTACACAAAAACAAAACGGTTGAGGAAATCTCTCAGCACATCGTTTACCAACGCCTGGAAGACTGCTGGAGCGTTTGTTAAGCCGAAAGGCATTACCAAGTACTCAAAATGGCCAAGGGGAGTGTTGAATGCTGTCTTCCATTTGTTTCCTTCCTTGATTTGAACCAGGTGGTAGGCATTCCTGAGGTCCAGTTTAGAGAATACGGTGGCACCTTGAAGAGGCTCAAAGGCAGAGGAGATCAAAGGCAGGGGATATTTGTTTCTTATAGTGATGTTATTTAGTCCTCGATAGTCAACACAAGGGAGCAGTGAGTGATCTTTCTTGGAAACAAAGAAAAAAAAACAGCATCAACGGGAGGAAGATGGTCTGATTATGCCAGCAGTGAGAGATAATATTAATAATAATAATATACTTAATATACTTCTCCATAGCCTCTCTTTCTGGACGGGAGAGATTATAGAGACGGCTAGTGGGAAGTGGAGCACCAGGTAGCAAATCTATAGCACAGTCATAGGGGCAGTGTGGGGGCAAGGAGAGAGCTAAATCTTTCCTAAAAAACCTCACTCAGATCATGATATTCTGCAGGTATTGTTGACAAATCAGGGAACTCAATGGTAAGAGGCGGAACTGTGACTTCAAGAGAAGAGCAGATCTTAAGCAGGATGAGTGGCAGAATGAACTCCAGCTGATACTCTTTCCAGCAGCCCAATCAATGTGAGGATTATGGTGTTTTAACCAGGAGTGTCCCAAAACCAGAGGATTTTTTTGGGGAGGAGATGATTTCCAACTCAATGCTCTCCCTATGATTTCCAGATAGAACTAGGGTAACGGGAACAGTACAATGGGTTACTTTAGCCAAAAATTTTCCATTAAGAGCACTGGCAGTGCGTGGAGATTCAAGTCTTTCAAGGGGGATGCCAGATTGGAGGGCCAGCTCCTTATCCAAAAGTTACCCTCTGCACCGGAATCAATGAAGGCATAGAGAGACAGAGAGAACCCTTCATAACACAGTGTGGCTCGAATCTGTGTTTTAGAGCAGTCAGGGGCTCACCAGTACGCCCACAGCTACTGGTAAGCCCTGTCTTTTGGTCGGACTGGACAAGCAACAAGGAAGTGACCACGTTCGCCACAGTAAAGGCACTCACCTGCCTTAATCCGGCGGAGACGCTCAGCGGGGGAGAGGTTGGCTCGGCCCAGCTGCATGGGTTCCTCCAATGTAGCTGGGGGTGAAGCAACCCTGTTCTCAGAGAACAAATGAAACCCAGTCTTTGAGAGAGCTGGAGTTAAAGACAGAGCAGTGTGTGATGTTTGGGCCCGGCCAGCCCACTCCCTACACCGTTCACGTAAACGATTATCCAGCCTGGGGTGCGTTTCCCAAAAGGTTTGTTGCTAACGTTGTTAGCTACTTCCTACCTTCGAACGATGGATCTACGACGCAGGTGTTTCCCAATAGCATCGTCCGAACGACGCAACTTCCGATGTTTACAACCAACGTAGTCCGATAAATCGTTAAACGACGGAAGTGTTTCCCAAAAGCTTAGTTGGAACGATGCATCGGAAGTTGCATCGGAAAGTTGTGTCGTTCAAACGAATAGCATGGAGCTGTCGTTGAATGTTCGTTCAGGTGACGTCATGTCCTCTTCTTCTTCTTCTTGGGGCCTGAAATGTCAGGATTAGGCACCCTGTGATCCATGATCCCCCTACGGCATGAATGAAGGATGGCACTTCTTCTTCTTCTTCTTGTGGGGTTTTATTGGCGGTTGGCAAACAACGTATTGGTGCATTACCGCCACCAACTGGTAAGGAGTGTGAATCAGGATGACTACTAATACCCCTTCAACAACAAAAAAAAAAAAATTATATTCTATCAAGCAGCCTCGTTGCTTTAAGGAACTGGAATATAAATTTGTAACTCTTGTGCCCTGAGCTCTGTTGTAGAATGACTCTGATATCCAGTGGTATTTTAATGTTCCTGAGATGTGTAATTAAACTCTGTCTTTCTCTCTCATATTTCTGACACTGAAGTATTATGTGCTCTATTGTCTCTTCTTGGCCACAGTAGTCACAATTCCCTGTCTGATGTTTTCTCATTATGAATAGTGTACTGTTCAATGCAGTATGTCCAAACCTGAGCCTTGATATTATTGTTTCTTCTCTTCTGTTCCTTCCTGCTTTTCTCATTTCTCCCACTTTCCTTTGTATTCTGTAAAACCATCGTCCCGTCCTCTCTTCCTCCCATTGTTTTTGCCATCTTTCCCTCAGTCTTTGTTTGATGATGCTCTTAGTTTCAGTTTTACTGACATTAACTGTCAAATCGATAGATGACTTTCCTGCTGCCTCCTTTGCTGCCTTATCCGCCATCTCATTTCCTCTGAGCCCAATGTGTGCTGGTACCCACACAAAAATCACTGTCAGCCCCATCATCTGAATTCTGTATAGGGTTTGCTGCACTTCAATCAGTATGTCTGGTCTGCTGTGTGACTGACTGTCCTGTAAAGTGATTAATGCTGAGCTGGAATCAGAGCATATAACTGTTCTTAGTGGTCTTGTCTCCTCAACCCACTGTACTGCCAACAGTATTGCGATCATTTCTCCGGTATAAACTGACACTTCTCCACTGATCCGCCTCCCAAGGATGGCACTTTAACTTTCACCTCACAGTTGAGGTGAAAAGACGCAAGTTATGTTGTAAAAACAGATGTTTGTGTAGCCCCAGATGTTTCAGATTGTAACGTAAATAGTCCACTATTAAATAATTATTTTATCTTATATCATATTATATTGTTAGATAGATAGATAGATGCAGATTATGATAAAATATGATAATAAAATGAGGTGCAATTTCTTATTAACTATGAGATAAAAAAGACAAACAGAAATATAAGTCTGACAGTTACACTGCACTTGCAAATGACAGTGTGTTACACACAGTTACACATAAGATTTCTAACCGACAATCAGTCATCATTAAAGCGGTCCAATTGAATAAGGTGGTGACCAACAATTGATGAACAAGTGGTGTTAAAGCTTCACAAATATTGCACATACACCAGTCGATACTGAAATACAATGGCAGAAATTTTACTAGGCTACATCTTATCTGCCGGCAAAAGTGAATCATTTTATTGCCCCCAGGAGGATTTGAACCCACGCCTAACTAAACACCATGTTGACACACTGCAGTGCCCACACTTTAACCACTGTCCTATCCCACCACAGATTAATGCAGGAGCTGTAGCGATGTATAGGGAGATGTAAATAATTTTTTCTTAAATTTATTACGATTATATGACACAAACTGCATTCAGTTCTTGCTTTCAGTGAGTAGGAAACATGATCATGTTGATGAATATTTCCCAAAGTTGCTAAAGATGTCACACTGGCTTGATGGAAATAAAACTATGTTTCTGTCGTCAACACGCTCTCAGCAACGAATGCATCCGAGTGCTCTCCGAGCGCTTCCGAAACATCTGGAAACTACGTCGTTCGGACGACGGAAGTTCAAACTAACGTCGTTCCAACTTACATAGTACAACGGTAGTTGGAGATTTTTGGGAAACGGTCGGAAATGGGAAGTTCGGTCATTCGGAAGTACTACGTACTACCGTGGTTTCATGCTAACTTCCGTCGTTATTTGGGAAATGCACCCCTGATAGCTAGGTAAACAAGAGAGTCAAGGTGAGCAGGCTCATCACGAGTAGCTAGTTCATCCTTCAACTGATCACTGAGTCCATTCAAAAAGCCCCCCTGAAGCTCCTGGTCATTCCACCCGCCATCAGCAGCCAGTGTCCTAAATTCCACAGAGTAATCAGCCACACTTCCACTCTCCTGGTGGAGGTTTAACAGGCGTTTGGAAGCATCCCCACAATGGTCAGAATGATCAAACACTCCTTTAAGCTTTGCAACAGAATCATCTAGTGAGAGACTGTGAAGAGGCTGGTTAGTATTTATTGCCTCTGCCCAGGTTAATGCCTTTCCTCGCAGTAGGCCCACAATATAATATACCTTGGATTGGTCCGAGGGAAACGTCGAGGGGTGCTGGCTAAAAACCAGGGAGCACTGGAGGAGAAAACCCCTGCATTTCCCCAAGTCTCCAGCAAAGGGTTCAGGATCTGAAGCATATGATTCTCTGGGTGAAGGAGGAACTGGAGGCGGAGCTGGAGGAACATGCTGGCTGGCTGGAGGGACATGCTGGCTGGGCTGAACTGCAGGAATGAGCTGAAAAGTTAACATAGGGACTTGATTGGATAATTGAGCAATTTGATTTACCATAGCTTGTGGGCTGTCAGTGATGGCCCGGAACATTTGTTCATGTTGTCCAAGAAGAATTCCTTGATTGGAAATGGCTTTTAGAAGGGAGGCTGGTTGCAGGTCTGAGACCACTGGGTCCATGCTGGCCAGATCGTTCTGTTATATGTTGAGTGGTGTGAACTGGACCCAAAAGCGAGACCTGGATATCGGTTTGAGTGGTAAGTGGCTTTATTTCAAAAACACCGGGAGAAAAACAATGTCTTCGGTGATTCAGGGCTCCTCAGGAAACACAGGACAGGCAGGCAGAGCAGAGCTGGAAGTTAGTGGTGGGCTGAAGAAGAAGAAGAAGAAGAATTCCTTTATTAATCCCTCAATGAGGGAAATTACATTTTTCACTCTGTTAGTGTATATACAGTCATGGAAAAAATTATTAGACCACCCTTGTTTTCTTCAATTTCTTGTTAATTTTAATGCCTGGCTCAACTAAAGGTACATTTGTTTGGACAATTATAATGATAACAACAAAAATAGCTCATGAGAGTTTAATTTAAGAACTAAGGATTATTCATTTTCCATGGTTTTCTTGATAATAACCAAAATTACTTAAATTCTTACATCAATAGCTATGGCATTTACCGCCAAAAACACTACTTTTAAGCATTCCATGTTTTCTTTTCTGTTTGCTTTAAACACATGATACACACAAGAGTTAATACTTGATTGCATAACCATTGTTTTTGATGACTGCAGCCATGCGTCTTGGCATGCTCTCCACCAGCTTCTGACATTGTTCTCTGCTGTCACAGCAGCCCATTCCTGTTGGACAAATTCAAACAAATTTTTCTTTGTTTTTGGGCTTGTGGTTCTCCATTTTGAGTTTGATGATTTTCCACAGGTTTTCAATTGGATTAAGATCTGGTGATTGAGCAGGCCAAGGCATGGTGCGAATGTTGTGGTTCTCCATCCAGGCTTTTAACTGACCTTGCCGTGGTGGCAAGGGGCATTGTCTTGTTGGAAAATCCAGTCATTCGAGGCAGGAAAGAGTTTTCCAGCTGATGGAAGAAGACTGTTTTCAAGGGTAGTCCTGTACTTGACCTGGTTCATTCGGGCCTTCACACAATTGCATTTGCCCTGTTCCACTCAGACTGAAACAACCCAGATCATGACTGATCCACCCCATGTTTTACTGTAGGGGCAAGACAGTCTGGGTTGTAAGCTTCTCCAGGCTTCCTCCTAACCAGTAAGTTGGCTGGAGTGGGCATCAATTCAAAATTGATTCATCACTGAAGAGAACCTTAGCCCAATCATCAACAGTCCAATCCTTGTGGTCTCGAGCAAAGAGTAACCGGCCTTCCTCTGCCTTTCATTGATGAAGGGCTTCTTTCGTGCTCTGTGTGACTTCAAACCAGCTTCAACAAGTCGGTTTCGAACTGTCCTTGCCGAGCAAGTCACATTTCTCGACAGTGCCCACTCATTTTTAAGGTCCCTGAGGTCTGACGACGCATTCCTGACACAGGAACGGATGAGTGCACGGTCATCTCGTGGAAGTAGAAAGACGCTTCCTGCCACGGCCAGGTAGCAATTTGGTAGTGCCATGTTCAGCTTGTTTTTTTGTTGGAATGAATGGCTGTCTTGGAGATCTTCAGTTTTTTTCGCCACCTGTCTCTCACTCATGCCAATTTCAGCAGTGCCAAGATGGCTGCCTTTGTTGCTTCACATAATTCTTTTGTTTTAGGCATTATGTGAGAGCTGACAACTTCTGAGTTGTGCTACGGCTTGAATGTAAGCAGAAAACCACTCTAGGCCTTTGCATGTGCAGTGCTGCTTGTGACATGAAATGGCCTCTTATATACCCTGGGAATCAATTAAGCTTAAGAATGTCAAATAGGACATAAAGTATTATGTGACCAGCTGCATTTTTTGTTGTGTTCATTGTATTATACGTTTAGTGGTATCAGATATTAGAATGAACAAGAAATTGAAGAAAACAAGGGTGGTCTAATAATTTTTTCCATGACTGTATATATATATATATTTCAATTGCACATTACACACACAAGTCATGAAACAAACACATGCATTAGAGGAGAGGTGTCAGAGCGAGGGGGCTGCCCCTTATCCAGGCGCCCCGAGCAGTTGGGGGTTCGGTGCCTTGCTCAAGGGCACCTCGGCAGTGCCCAGGAGGAGGAACTGGCACCTCTCCAGCTACCAGTCCACTCTCCACATTTTGGTCCGACCTGGACTTGAACTGGCGACCCTCCGATTCCTAGCCCAAGTCACTACAGACTGAGCTACTGCCGCCCCAAAAAGGACTGAAGGAGGAGACTGGCAGGGGATCCACAGGTGATGATCTGCAGCAGGGAGAGACCAGGCTTTAGTACCAATAACTCACCAGGGAAAAAGGCTAACAAAAGTTTTAGCTGGCCAAGGCTAGTACCACAGGGTAGACTGAAAGATCTGGCGGGGGGTGGTCTGCAGTGTTGGGGTTTTTGTACTGCAGGCGATGATTAGCGGATGGTCTTCGGGTGAGCAGGCAGATTGGCAGCAGGCGATTATTGAACCACACCCAGAACACAGGCAGAGGAAGGGGCCAGCTCCAAACTGTTCCCACAAAGTTGGGAGCATGGAATTGTCCAAAATGTCTTGGTATGCTGAAGCATTCAGAGTTCCCTTCACTGGAACTAAGGGACCAAGCCCAGCTCCTAAAAAACAACCCCACACCGTAATCCCCCCTCCACCAAACTTTATACTTGGCACAGTGAGTTCCGACAAGTATCGTTCTCCTGGCAACCGCCAAACCCAGACTTGTCCATCAGACTGCCAGATGGAGAAGTGTGATTCGTCACTCCAGAGAACATGTCTCCACTGCTCTAGAGTCCAGTGGCAGCGTGCTTTACACCACTGCATCTGACACTTTGCATTGCACTTGGTGATGTATGGCTTGGATGCAGCTGCTCGGCCATGGAAACCCATTCCATGAAGCTCTCTGTGCACTGTTCTTGAGCTAATCTGAAGGCCACATGAAGTTTGGAGGTCTGTAGCGATTAACTCTGCAGAAAGTTGGTGACCTCTTCACACTATGTGTCTCAGCATCCGCTGACCCGCTCCGTCAGTTTACGTGGTCTACCACTTTGTGGCTGAGTTGCTGTCGTTCCCAAACACTTCCACATTCTTATAATACAGCTGACAGTTGACTGTGGAATATTTAGGAGTGAGGAAATTTCACGACTGGATTTGTTGCACAGGTGGCATCCTATCACAGTTCCACGCTGGAATTCACTGAGCTCCTGAGAGCGACCCATTCTTTCACAAATGTTTGTAAAAGCAGTCTGCATGCCTAGGTGCTTGATTTTATATACCTGTGGCCATGGAAGTGACTGGAAAACGTGATTCTGATTATTTAGATGGGTGAGCGAATACTTTTGGCAATATAGTAGTGATGGGCAAAACAGTTCTTTTGACTGAACTGAAACTGACTTTTTCTTGGGGGGGGCTTCGTCTGCCATGCATGCTTGTAATAAGTCCTAACATGTAGAAAAGTGATTTAGAGTGCTGTATCCATCTATCCATTCATCCATGTTCTACCTGTAGTGCCTGACAAGTTGCACAACCATACAACTGACTGACAACGCCACCCCCTGATAGTGGGCAGAGGGGACCCCTCAGTTTGCCTTAATAGTATACCTTTATATGTAATGTGGCTATCTAATGTCTTCCCCACGACAGGGACGGTTGGCAATGAGGCAAATATATATAAAAAATAACAAATTTATTACAATTATTATAAATACAAAATATTCAGTTAAAAAGCAATGCGTAGCTAGAACTAGAACATTTTAGAAGACAACTGGTTGCAACTCCTCACTCAGAAGAAGGTCGGACTGGCACAAGCAAAAGATCCCTCTTCCTCAGGGGCCCCCTGGGGAGGCCAGAAACAAGAGACAGCAAACCCAACACCAAAACACACATGCAACACAGCAAACACTAACCACATAAAACATCAATACACCACTGCAGTATATCACACCGTGTTGCGGTTATAGGTCTACTACACACCACTACAGCGTCTCACCCATGTGGTCACCCCGAGGAGAGGAACCATACACCCGTGCGAATGCGGCCTTATACAGAAACAACCTAAAAAGAAAACACATATAAAAGAGGAGAACAACCCGCATCAACACATTTGAATCAGTTCACACCGACCTACATATGACAATTGGCCCCAAAGGCACACAAAAAAAAAGAAAAAAAGAAAAGAAACACAACACATTAAATTCACAACGACCTAAGCTTTAACAGCAAAACAGTGGCTGGCCTGGTCCTTCCTCTTAGAGAAAAATAAAACACATTAGTTGCCGGCTCAGTTTAGCACCACGACATATTTAACCTTTAAAACAATCAATGAATATAGGCCTACTCGGCAGGTATGCTCAATTGTCCCACATTGTAGTGACTATGCAGGTGTAGCTGAACGTTCCAAGTGCTACAGACACAAAGAGAGGCTTAAAGTAGTCATGTATACACAGTAAATAAAATTACTATACAGTCAATAAAAATGGGCATTATATAATTTACCAGCACATCGGTGTCCATATCTCCACAGCTGGAGTCACAATGTGATGATCCCATCAATATGGAAAGGCCATGCAGTGGTCTGTTCTCCGCAAGGAGCAAACACACCAGATTATCCTGATGAAATGGAATAAATAAATATTAAATCTATGTTTTAATAACTGACCCGACATACGCCTAAATGACCCTCCCCCATACCTGCATGTGAAGTGAACACAGCTCAGGTGTGCTGAGTTGGCTAGCAGAACAAAGAGAGACTGTCTGGCATCTCCCTCACATTTATCACTTCCTGATTTCAGTCATGTGATCGTGAAACCTCATGTGACCCTGTAGGGTGTGTGAGTGCTGCCACTGAGTGTGTCAGACCCCCTGCCTAAATCCCCACATACCGCTTATCCTGACATAGGGTCATAGGGGGTCTGGAGCCTATCCCAGCTGTCTGGAGCTGTATGGATCTGTCTTAGGGTGAAAGGCAGGGTACATCCTGGAAAAGTCTCCAGTTCGTCACAGGACAACCATTAGAGTGATGTATATATTACACTGACAATAAAGAATCTTGAATCTTGAACACATAAAAACACCCCCAAACTTTCACAATGAGTGTGTATTGGTTGCCAACACATTTTATTAGTATCAAGGATCCGGCTTTCTTTTTTTTTTTTTTTTTTTAATTTTCATTATTATGGACATACCTTTGACATTTACTGCCTTTAGAACATCTGACTTTTATTGGATGTTGGTGCGTGTCTGTAAGTGTCACTCAATGTCAGGTGGGGCTATCCACATAGACACATACATAGAGTTTAGATGATTGTATGAAACAGGCTTGGGCAATCCTAATAATACAGAGAGTGGATGACATCATTGACCACACACGCAGAGGAGTGACTGCTTCCCAACAGGAAGCTCTGAGTCAGACTAATCTTTCTAATCTAAAAATCTAATCTAATCTAATAAAATAAAATAAAAGCCCCAAACTCTGATTTATTGTTCACAGTAAAATAGGGGAAATATGCACATGGTGTGTGCCTCTGTGTGTTTGCAAAATAAATGTGGGACAGGCACGCAAAAAGTGCTTGCTGCTATGTGGCAGAGGGTAAGCAAGCATAAGGCAGGGCCATGTAGGCCCGGCATCATGTTGGTCTGGCATCATGTAGTCAGACACATATTAAAATTTCCTCAGTAATTATTGTTATTATTATTGTTATTATTATTATTATTCATAAATTAGGTTCTGTTAAATTTATCAATAGAAACTGTTTTCTTCTGACAGTTGATGTTACTTAGTGTTATCTCATTATTTATGTTAAGTTTATTTCCTGTTTTATTTTGTGGTAACTATGTTCTCTCTCCCTTCAGATCACTTAATTTCTGTCTTCTTGTCTGCTTCTGTTCGCGCAGAGTGCTGTGCGCAGGATGCACTTTTCTTTTTTGGGGGGGGGCTCGGTAGCTTTGGGGTTGTTTTGTTTGTTTATGTATTTGTTGCTATTTTGGGCATCCTTTTTCTGCCTGTAGGGTGGTGGTTTGTTTTGTCTGTACTTCGCCTGTCCTTGCTTTTAGATGGGTGGAGTTCTGGTGGTTGTTTTTGGTTTTGTGGTGGTCTAGCGGGTGGCGCAGTTTGTGGGTGTTTCTTCAGGAATCACCCCTTGAGCCTGTCCTGGCCGCCTCGGGGGTGGTGGTCTCTGCCTCCTCTTGGTTGCAGGATCTGAGCGGTTCTCTGTGGCCCTGGTGGTTCTCTGGGTTTGGCCTCATGGGTGCTCCTGCTTCCCTAGGTGGTGGGGTACACCTGGTCGGTCTGGCCATGTGGGGTCGTGGTAGATGCTCTGGCCTTCGGTGTTCTTCACACATACATGTTTTAGCCAATAAAGATTGATAGTTTAGTTTCCAGGGAGGGCTGGTGATGGTCGCACACACACACACACACACGCACACACACACACCAAAAATAATAGACTTTGCTGCAAGACTAAAATATGTATAATCTCATAAAAGGTTGACACCCTTTTTGTGGTGTTTAACAATGAGAACCAATGCAGACAAAAAAGAGGAAAAAAAAATCCTTATGTGTGTACTCCCCTTAAGATGCCCTACTCCAATGACTCCAATGAATGATTGGGCTATCTCAAAATGTCAGAATGGGCAAATTCATTCTTCAATGTGATGGAGCAACCAAAAAGATATTGTTACCAGGATGCTGACTAGATCACTTAAAGAAAGTCCCACTATTGGAGAATGCCTTCAAGCTGTCATGTGTAAGTGTCGTGGTTTTCAATATAATAAATATTTTTTGGATTAGAAAAACACTATTTCAGATCACTTTCATGGACATTGATGAACCCTATTTTGATTTATGTACAGGTTTAAGACATCAGTCTTATTATACTGGAACTCTGGGACTGAGAAACAAAATAAAGAAATTAAATTCAAGTAAGGCTGGGTAATATGAAGGTTTTTTTTAATTTTTACTGTGAAAAATTTTGTTAGAAATTTTTCTACAGTTAAGAATTTGTCATACTGTTCATACCAAGGCATATATTTTTTTACTGCCACTTGTAATATGAATTGCTTTTTTGTTACAGGATGGAACCCATACAGCAAATTAGTGACATTGCAGAAAGTGTTGTCAGCGACACAGCCTGAGGTGCCATCCGTCGTGTTTTAGTATCGCTTCAGCTCGCTTGGAACCAGGGCTGAGGAGGTACAAAAAAGTACCCAGTACTAGGTACCAGGCAGCAGTGGAAAAGCGCCACAACCTTGTAGAGCCGTACCGTACAATACCGTGCCTGTGGAAAAGCACCATAAGTTCCAGCCCTTCTGGCCTTCAGTCAAGGCTCAGTCCTGTCTGTACCTCTTCACCTGCTAAGCCTTGTATCACACCTATCCTCTCTGTTTCTGACCTTTGTTCGTTGGCATGTGCCAGAAATTCTGATGCAATAAAAAGTTATATATCCACCTCACAGGCTGGACATACAACTACATTTTTGACTTTTAACTAAGTTGTGATACTTTTAAACATATTATAAACTTTGTTTGAAACCCTGTATTATGGCTTCTTTCATAAGAACACAATTTTCAACAAAATACACAGATTCATGAAGTTTTTACTATAGAATGACTTGTTGCTTACTGTCTCTGAGAGACACTGTGGGCCTTGATGAGTTACTAGTTACTAGGCAGGGTAAAACTTTACCTTACTTGATCTTTTCCACTCCAGTTGTGAAGCTTCCATGTAGAGCAGGGAACCCAAACACACAACTCCAGACCAAGATTTTCACAGGAAAAGGTTTCATTGGCACAGACAGACAGACAGGCAGGTGAAAACAGCATGGCAAAAAGTGGCTTCCAGGTGAGACAGTTGTGACTCTAACCAGGCGGTGGAAGGACACTCAGAAACGTACTCTGAAACCCACACTAAACTAGAAACAAAAAGAAAAAAACACTCGACCAAAAGTGGAGGGAAAAACACTAAAGTGCTAAACTAGATATCTAAAAGGACAAACTAAGGCTATTAAATTTTCAAAACAAAATCACTCCCAAAAGAGGAAGACACTGAAACAAAAACACTGGCTCCAAACTTTATGAAACTAACAGAAAAACTTGTCAGAGACTATGAAAACTACAACACAAACAGTCTTTCACAGCCATGAAAAATAATAACAAAAATGTCTCTACCCTCGAAAATGTAAAAAGTACAAAAGAAAACACTACACTAGAGACTATTAAAAATTGACCAAAAGAAAATACTCTAAAAAAAGAAATGACGCTGTGAAACTCACAAAATGAAAATCACTCTGAAAACAAGTGTAACCCTGCTTAGAATCGTCACTCATAAAATAAATAATGAATAGTTTATATGATAGTTTATCATTTTGGGGGTAAAACTGTTATTAAAAGTGTATTAAAAATGTTAAAAGAATAATTCATAAAGGGTAAAATATTTTGATAAAAGAGGAGAGTTTAAAATATAAGAATAAAATGACACAAATGTGCTTGGTTTAATATTTCGTTTTATTTTGAAGAAACTCATGGGGAAAGAGGAAGTGTGATTCTGATCCTTTATTGGTTAAGGTGTGTGATTGACAGGTATAGACAGAGAGTGAGAGAGTGAGGTTTTTAAGGGAAAACAACGGGAGAAAGATGGACGACAGCATGCTGAAGATGTATGGTCACGAGTTGGTAATTCTACAATCATAATAGTTCAGTGTGTAGTGTTTCAGCATCTGAGAGACTGTCTGCTCGACGCTCAGAGCTCGGATATGGGACCTACTCCTGTTTGTGTACAGCTTAAGAAGTTTCAGCTCGGAACTCCTATTGTAGTTGCATCGCTTTAGCTTAGCTACTGAGCTAATTTGAGTGTGTTGTCAACATTCACTATCAAAGTGAATGGACTTAGCCTGGAGGAGCTAAACCAGCTTCTGATATCGGCTGTGCCTTGTGGTCTCAACGCGGGATAATGAGGATTTGGCGCGGTTGCTGCCGTGGTGTGTGATTCGTCGCCGTGGGTCATCGTTGGACAACGTGCTCCTGGACATCGCCATTGTTGGACCTTGCTCACTCACCTGTTTGTCTACCTGCTGTGCCGCCTTCCGGGACTCGGACCGGGTAAACGACCGTTCTTTTGGATTGGAGGTAACATTTTCTTTACTGTTCCTGGATCTTTGGATTAATATTGGATTTCCTCGCACTCAAAAGTCACCATATCAGGCCTGCAACGGGGTTATTTTGTTTTTGCCGGCTGTGTGTATGTGTGTGCGTGTGAGTGTGGGCCCACTGAGTTGTGTTTTGGTTTATTAATGAGAGTAATTCATATCTAAACATTGAGAGTGTTTGAAAGGTATTTTGAGTAACTATTTCTACAATTTAAAAGGGTTATTTTGGAAACTTAAAGAGTATTTTTGTTGGAATTTAAAGGAATATACAAGGATATTTTTGGGGAATTTAAAGTGTTTTATTTAAACTGAAAGGTAACTGAGTGTAAATTTGGTTAATTTCATAACTGACAGTGAAGTACATAATCACCTGATTTAATTGTTTTGGTTGAAGGGAAGCCAAAGAATTTAAGTTGAATATAGTATTCATTTAAAGTGTGTTTATATTTTGTGTTATTACCTTTGAACTTTGAGTAAATAATTGATTTGTTTATTTTTCTAAAACAGATTCTTGTGATATTTATTTTATACCCGAGTTTAGGGTGAAAATAGTGATTATTTGACACTGGGTTATCATAGAAATATTGTTGTTTAAGGTGAAGTAGTTATAAGGTAAGTTCATAGGTGTAATAGATAAGTGTGCATTAAAACTGAAATCCAAATTACCTTATAAAAATATTACGTAGAGATTAGGGTTAAAATACAGTTGATTAAATACTATAGAAGAACCCAGAGGCCTGCCCTTAGTAAAAGTTCTATTGAGGAGAGTGCTACATAAAAATGGAGGCACCGCTGGGATAAACTAAATTAGGTTTTGATTTCTACTTTAACTGAAACAAAATAAGATAAATAAAATAGCCTACAGTCAGTGTAGCCCTTAATTAAGTACATCAAAATTGTCACAATGTACGTGAACAAGCTGAAGAACTGGTGTCGAGGTGAGAACTTGGAGGAGAGCCTAGCTTTGCTGACCATCGTCCCTGAGAACACAGAAATAGAAGAGACATTACAAACTGTAAAATGTTTGGGAAAGGTACGAGTAAGAGGAAGAATGTTAAGTGACACTGGAAATGAAATACTAGGGCTTTGTGAGTGCAGAGAAAAAGTCACCAGTGCAAATGTCCCATCTGAAGTTTTGAGCTTGGATGAAAAAACAGAATGGCCAATTTTCATTGTTGCTGGAAGTTCAGGCTCTGATGGAGATTTTAACCTGAAACTCAATGCCCTGCTACAGGCAGAAGGAAAGTCTATGGAGGATGTGCAGGCTTTACTGACTCTACAGCCAGCTTCACCTACTGAAGTAATTCTTCGTGCCATTGGAGACCTGTTCAATAAATCAGCTAAGCCATCAGCGGAGAGTGGAGGATATCGTCGCCTGCGGATCTTCTCAGGAACTGTGCCTACTCCATCTGGAGAGGAACAATTTGACCACTGGTTGGAGCAAGCTTACCTCTTGGTGGAAGAGAGTGAGGGTTCTGCAAAAGACAAGAGAAGGAGAATAATGGAAAGTTTAAAGGGGCCTGCCTTAGAAGTGATAAAAGCAGTGCGCCTGTCCGATCCTGATGTTTCCCCTGACAAGTGCTTAGAGGCTCTCGAAAATGCCTTTGGACTAGCAGAGTCAGGAGATGACCTGTATTTCGCATTCAGAATGCAGCAACAACAACCTGGTGAGAAATTATCTGATTTCTTAAGGAGATTGGAGCGTTGCCTGTCTAAAGTGATACAAAGAGGTGGTCTCCCTCACACTGCCATGGATGGTGCCCGACTTGAGCAACTTCTTAGAGGCGCAGTTAATGCTGACCTGATGTTAATTCAGCTCCGACTGAGAGAGAGGAGGGCCAACCCCCCAACTTTCCTTGAGCTCCTGAAAGAAATTCGCACAGAAGAAGAATATGTAGCTTCCAGAGCAAAACTGAACCAATCAGTGTATGCAGTTCATACAAAACTTCAAGATGAAAGCAAAAACTCAGAGATACAGAGTTTGAGAGCTGAAATTAAAGAAGTGAAAGCAATGTTTGCAGCGCTCTCAACACAAGAAAGACACAAAATGAAAACCAGCAGGCTAACTGGGAAAAAGGTCCAGAGACTAATGTAGATTCAGAGGTGGTAGCTCTGAAGAAACAAGTAAAACATTTACAGCAGAAAGTTAACTCAAGATTGCCTCATCCATCTACAGCTTCACCTACAGTAATGACTGTAAATACTCCAAACAGACAAGGGGCTGAAACAGAGGAACGTTTCTGCTACCGCTGTGGTGAAGTTGGACACATGGCAGGAAAGTGCAAAAACCCTGAGAACCAACACAAAGTGATCCAGAAGCTCATCCAGGCTCTCAAAAAAGCCAAGAGCAGCAGCCCCCCACCTACTGGTGGTGCCACCTCGCAAGAAACAAATTGCACAGTGAGAAAGAGTGCAGTGGGCAGGCTTGATCCAGCAGGCATACCAGAGGGTTTAATAGGGCCACCATCTTTGGAGCCTCTGAAAGTGAATGGACATTTGTGTAATGCTTTACTTGACAGCGGTTCTCGCGTTAGCATCATATTTGAATCCTGGTACTGGAAATATCTGGCTGATATCACTATCCACCCAGTGAGTAAACTCAACATTTGTGGTTTAAGTGACACCAACTATCCCTACCTTGGCTATGTGGTTGTGGACATAGAGTTCCCAAAGAAAGTAGCAGGAACGCCCACTGCTCTATCACTCCTGGCGCTCGTTTGTCCTGATCCACCTGGTCCCAATCAAACGCCTGTGATTTTAGGGACAAATACAAAGGCTAATCTGTCCAAACGTCTAGCTCAGCTATGTGAAGGCGAGATTGGAGTGACTGTAGCCCACACCTTCGGAATACAGAACACTTGCCCTGCAAAAGACAAAGACAAAATAATGGACTGGTCAAAAGAAGAGGATGATGTAGGTTCTGTGCAGTTGGAGGGTCCAAGCCCACTTACCCTACCTGCAGGTGGCAGTAGTAAAGTAGTCTGCAAAGTTGTGCTTGGAAAATCACTACCGGATGACATCTTGATAGTTGAAGCCTCCACTACAGCCTCTTTCCCATCAGGCATCTTGCTGCAACCTATGGTGATACCAAGTAATGTGGTGGACATTAATCGACGAACAGTTCTGGTCCAAAATGAGTCGCAGAAGGAAGTGACCATTCCAGTCGGCGCTGTCTTGGGTCATTTGTGTGTCACCGATGTAGTTACCACGATCTCAAAACAGAAGTCAGCGGCTGAGGAATTTGATGCCAGTATGATCAACTTTGGTGAGTCGCCTGTTCCTGCAGTATGGAAAGCAAGGCTCCAACAAAAGCTGCTGGAGAGAAAGGATGTATTCTCCCTTCATGAACTGGATGTGGGACTCGCCAAAGAAGTGGAGCATACGATCCGCCTATCAGATTCACAACCCTTTCGCGAACGCTCCAGGCGCATTGCACCAGCTGATATCGATGATGTGCGGCGTCACATCCAGAAGCTATTAACAGCAGACATCATAAAAGAGTCCAGAAGTCCATACGCATCGCCCATAGTAGTTGTTAGAAAAAAGAATGGGGATGTAAGAATATATGTCGACTACCGTACGCTCAATAGCCGTACTGTTCCAGATCAATATACCACCCCACGCATTGATGAAGCTCTTGACTGCCTCTCAGGAAGTAAATGGTTTTCTGTCCTGGATTTGAGGAGTGGCTATTATCAAATAGCAATGAAAGAAGAGGACAAGGAAAAGACCGCTTTTATCTGCCCTTTGGGCTTTTATCAGTTTGAAAGAATGCCTCAGGGCATAACCGGCGCACCTGCGACTTTTCAGAGGCTTATGGAGAAAGCCGTTGGCGATATGAACATTCTCCGGGTGTTGGTCTACCTCGATGACTTGATCATTTTTGGAAAGACTCTAGAAGAACATGAGGAGAGACTTGTGAAAGTTCTCGACAGACTTCGAGACGTAGGGCTTAATCTCACTTGACAAATGTCAGTTTTGTCAAACAAAAGTCAAGTATGTGGGTCATATTGTGACCGCTGAGGGTGTAGCAGCTGACCCTGCAAAAGTTGAGGCTGTGACCACTTGGCCCAAGCCTTCGAACCTCAAGACTCTACGCTCCTTTTTAGGGTTTTGTGGGTATTATAGACGATTCATCCACAACTACTCATCCATCGTCCGCCCTTTGACTGACCTCACTAAAGGTTATGGACCCACCCAGCGTGGGAGAAGGCCCACAAAAAAGGAAAACAATGTCTATCTGGACGAGAGAAAACCATTTGGAGAAAGGTGGGATGCGTCATGCACTGAAGCCTTTGAGAAAATAAAAGACAGTCTGACAAATGCTCCAGTTTTAGCCTTTGCTGATCCTAGCAAACCATATACGCTACACGTGGATGCTAGCCTCTCGGGGCTTGGAGCTGTGTTATATCAAGAACACGCAGAAGAGCTGAGACCAGTTGCCTTCGCGAGCAGAAAACTGAGCTCTTCAGAAAAGAATTATGCCATCCACCAGTTAGAGTTCCTATCCCTCAAATGGGCAGTTGTTAAAAAATTTCACGATTATCTGTACGGAGCCCGTTTTACGGTGCGTACTGACAACCCTCTAACTTATGTCCTTACCTCAGCGAAGCTCAACGCTACAGGGCATCGGTGGCTCTCAGATTTGTCAGTCTACGATTTTGACATCATCTATAGATTTGGCAAAAGTAACATTGATGCTGATTTGTTGTATGTATGGAGCCAAGAGAAGAGGAGATGGAGTGGCAGAGCATCTCTCAGGCTGGAGTCAAGGCAATTTGCCAGGAAGTCGGTGTTCTTGCCTCATCTGCCAACTCCCCTATGTATGTTGAGCAGCTTGGAGCTCCACCTGACTGCATTCCTGATGTGTATGCATTCCCCACACATCTTCAACTGAACTCTCTGGAACAAATGTCCAGGCAGGACATAAGGACAGCCCAAGCTCAAGACCCTTTGATAGAGTCTACTATACAAGCTTTAAAGTGTGGACAGAGGCCAAACAACCCGGAGTTGCTGTCTATGAAGAGAGAAATGGGGAAGCTAGTTATGACTCATGGATTATTCCATCGTGTGAGCACAAGTCATACAGGAGAGAAGACGCATCAGCTAGTGCTACCTGCTAAGTTCAAGGCTGTGGTACTAAAGTCAATGCATGATGATCTAGGCCATTTAGGAGTCGAAAGAGTTACTGATATGATCAGGAGTCGGTTCTTCTGGCCAAAGATGTCAACTGATGTCGAACAATATGTGAGAAACTTTGGAGAGTGCGTCCTCAGGAAAACTCTGTATCCAAGAGCCGCACCTTTACACCAAATTGTAAGCTCTGGGCCTATGGACTTAGTCTGTATCGATTTCCTGTCAATGGAACCTGACTCTAGAGGAGTGAGTAATGTACTTGTCATAACGGACCATTTCACAAGATATGCTCAGGCTTTTCCTACTCAAAACCAGAAAGCCCTCACAGTTGCGAAGGTCTTGGTAGAAAAGTTCTTTGTGCATTATGGCTTGCCATCCCGGATACACTCTGATCAAGGCAGAGACTTTGAGTCTCGACTCATTAAAGAGTTATTGAAGATACTAGGTATACACAAGTCACGGACCACTCCTTATCATCCCCAGGGTGATCCCCAACCTGAACGCTTCAATCGAACACTGCTGTCCATGTTGGCCACACTCAATCAGGAAAAGAAACGACAGTGGAGTCAGCATGTGGTACACCTGGTGCATGCATATAACAGCACTAAGTCCGATGCCACAGGATTTTCCCCATATTTCCTGATGTTCGGACGTGAGGCCAAACTCCCACTGGATGTATGTTTTGGGACGTGTCCAAATGGAAAGGGCAATCAACCACACTCTTCATACGTCGCCAAACTGAAAGAGAACCTACAGAAAGCCTACAAACTGGCTACAGAGGCCTCTAACAGAAGGCACCAGCAAAACAAAAGAGCCTATGACAAGAGACTTCGATGTCAAAACTTAGAACCTGGTGACCGTGTATTGTTGAAGAATCTTGGATTAAAGGGCAAACACAAACTGGAGAATCGCTGGTATGATGTTCCTCATGTGGTGGTGGATAAGATGCCGAACTTGCCTGTTTACAGAGTGAAGCCAGTGAATGGGAAAGGAAAGCTCAAAACATTGCTCAGAGATAATCTCCTTCCTATAGGGGATCTTGTGAGGATTCTGGTGCTGGACAACACAGAGGATAGGCCAAAGAGATCCGCCACCCAAAGTTGTGTCTTCAGCAGACACCGAAAAAGTGCAGATCACACTGTACAAAGAGAGTCTAATGTACCAACTGCCTCTTCTGATTTGGAGTATGAACGGCCAGCTAGACCTTACAGGAAGTTTATGGAAAATCTTATTCAAAGGAGAGAAAGACACCGTGCTGATGGATCAGAGCACTTGGAAGTCATCAGTCCGTCAGATGCCAGTCACTCCGAGGGAGAAAGCTCACCTGTAGATCATGGTACAGATATTGCTCTCGAGACTGATTCTGAGCCAGATCCCAACTCCGGTGAAGATGAACAGCCTCAGTCGTGCTGTTCTAAAGTGACACCAAATTCAACTAGGCCAAAAAGATCATTAAAACCAGTTATGAGACTTACACATGATGAGCCAGGGAAAGCAAAAGATCAGCCCATTACCATTGTACACAGAGGCGTAACTATAAGAATAGGTAAACATGGGGTGGGGATGGTGGTGTGGGGGGGTGTGGGTGGGGTGGGCTGGGGGTGGTGGGGCGGCTGGGTGTGGGTGTTGGGTGGCGGGTGGGCCCTCTTGTCCGGGGCCTCCTGGGCTTGTTCTTGGCGCTGTGGGGGCATCTGGCTGTGCCTTCCCTAGGTCCCTGGAATTGTGTGTTTCTCTGTGGTTCTGGCTGGCTCTCTGGGCGAGGCCTCCTGGGTGCTCCTGCTGCCTGGGCGGGACGGACACTCGGCCAGCGGGCCCCTGCTCAGTCGTCTTAGCTGCTCTGGGCTTCGTTGCCAGTCACTCATGCATGTTGGTTCAGGATGTACGAATGCCTGTCGTGTCCCATTGTTGAGTACTGACGGGACCCGCCAGAATGGGTGAAATCAGTCTTCGGGCTTCACATCAAATTCATGCTTCTTATGCATTCTTACATCTCACCTTCATCCCTTAGTGCCCAACATTATTTACTTATTTATTATTATTATCATCATTATTATTGTTACTGTCTTTTCTGTCTTCTTCTTTTTTCGGGGAGATTGGTTGCTAGGAATAATGCATCTCATATTCCTGATTTCTAATAACACTGCATGTTTGTACCCCTTTCCCATCTATCCTATGTCATCCTGTCTATCATCTGTTTTCCCCCTCAATTCACAAGAGGTGCTGCACTTTCCTCTCTGGCTCATAATAAGAAATTCTAATAAAGAATGATAGCTTAGTTTCCAGAGAGGGCGGGGGCCAGTCACACAAATGCACAAAATATCATACTTTTCTGCAAGGTAAAAGTAAGCACCAATCTCATAAAAAGTTGACACCTGCCATACTGTGGTGTTTTACGATGGGAAGAGGTGCTGACAAAAAAAAAAAAAGAATAGGTAAACATTAATACAGACCTATGTAAATGTACCTTCAATGCTTTTGAGTAGAGACAGTGAAGTTTCATTTCTATTATTCTGATGAGGACATCAGGTATTTAAAAGGGGGAGGGTGTAATCCTGCTTAAAATCGTCACTCATAAAATAAATAATGAATAGTTTATATGATAGTTTATCATTTTGGGGGTAAAACTGTTAAAAGTGTATTAAAATGTTAAAAGAATAATTCATAAAAGGTAAAATATTTTTATAAAAGAGGAGAGTTTAAAATATAAGAATAAAATGACACAAATGTGCTTGGTTTAATATTTTGTTTTATTTTGAAGAAACTCATGGGGAAAGAGGAAGTGTGATTCTGATCCTTTATTGGTTAAGGTGTGTGATTGACAGGTATAGACAGAGAGTGAGAGAGTGAGGTTTTTAAGGGAAAACAACGGGAGAAAGATGGACGACAGCATGCTGAAGATGTATGGTCACGAGTTGGTAATTCTACAGTTATAATAGTTCAGTGTGTAGTGTTTCAGCATCTGAGAGACTGTCTGCTCGACGCTCAGAGCTCGGATATGGGACCTACTCCTGTTTGTGTACAGCTTAAGAAGTTTCAGCTCGGAACTCCTATTGTAGTTGCATCGTTTTAGCTTAGCTACTGAGCTAATTTGAGTGTGTTGTCAACATTCGCTATCAAAGTGAACGGACTTAGCCTGGAGGAGCTAAACCAGCTTCTGATATCGGCTGTGCCTTGTGGTCTCAACGCGGGATAATGAGGATTTGGCACGGTTGCTGCCGTGGTGTGTGATTCGTCGCCGTGGGTCATCGTCGGACAACGTGCTCCTGGACATCGCCATTGTTGGAACTCGCTCACTCACCTGTTTGTCTACCTGCTGTGCCGCCTTCCAGACTCGGACCGGGTAAACGACCGTTCTTTTGGATTGGAGGTAACATTTTCTTTACTGTTCCTGGATCTTTGGATTAATATTGGATTTCCTCGCACTCAAAAGTCACCATATCAGGCCTGCAACGGGGTTATTTTGTTTTTGCCGGCTGTGTGTATGTGTGTGCGTGTGAGTGTGGGCCCACTGAGTTGTGTTTTGGTTTATTAATGAGAGTAATTCATATCTAAACATTGAGAGTGTTTGAAAGGTATTTTGAGTAACTATTTCTACAATTTAAAAGGGTTATTTTGGAAACTTAAAGAGTATTTTTGTTGGAATTTAAAGGAATATACAAGGATATTTTTGGGGAATTTAAAGTGTTTTATTTAAACTGAAAGGTAACTGAGTGTAAATTTGGTTAATTTCATAACTGACCGTGAAGTACATAATTACCTGATTTAATTGTTTTGGTTGAAGGGAAGCCAAAGAATTTAAGTTGAATATAGTATTCATTTAAAGTGTGTTTATATTTTGTGTTATTACCTTTGAACTTTGAGTAAATAATTGATTTGTTTAGTTTTCTAAAACAGAGTCTTGTGATATTTATTTTATACCCGAGTTTAGGGTGAAAATAGTGATTATTTGACACTGGGTTATCATAGAAATATTGTTGTTTAAGGTGAAGTAGCTATAAGGTAAGTTCATAGGTGTAATAGATAAGTGTGCATTAAAACTGAAATCCAAATTACCTTATAAAAATATTACGTAGAGATTAGAGTTAAAATACAGTTGATTAAATACTATAGAAGAACCCAGAGGCCTGCCCTTAGTAAAAGTTCTATTGTGGGGAGTGCTACACAAGGAAACACTGGAGACAAGCACAGCAAAAGGCTGGTGGCAGAAATTCAGGATACTTGGAACAGGCACACAAGACAAAGATGTGAGGACAAGATGAAGTGGCACAAGACACAAGACGAGATGAGACTATTTTAACATGAGGAAGGGGATCACAGGTGGAAACAACCAGGACAGGGCTGACAATCACAGACGCAGGAACACAGGAGGGCAGGAAGCAAAACAATCTAAAATGAGAGAGAAACAGTATTACTTCAAAATAAAACAGGATTAAAACAAGACCACATGAATAGATGGGACAAAAATAGGAAAGTTAGCCAAACCTGACAGACAGGACATGACACCCGGGCCACAGTGACCTGATCTCGGATAAGCAGTTTGACAAGGAGACACAATAAATATTTATCATACATAAATTGAGATAATTCTATCACATGGTCCACCCCTTGTCGTGGTGTGATGGTTTGAGTACCTCAGTGACCCGGAGAGCTATGCCAGGGGGAGCGCTATAATTCTGGTAGGGCCACCCATGCTGGACAGGTCAAAGGATAGAGGTCAGACAAATGTGGACCACCTCACCCACAGGCTAAATGGGTATGCAGAGGGTTAACACCCCTACCTGTAAAAAAGACCAAGTTACATTCACCTGGGAGAGGAAAGGTCTCCATCCCCGAGATGGGATGACGCATTGCAGTGACATCCAGGACAAAAAGAGTAGCCAAATGGAACATCAGGACAATGTATGAAGCAGGAAGAACCACCCAAATAGTGAGGGAAATGAAGAACTATAAGATAGGAGTCCTCGGACTGAGTGAGACAAGGTGGCTACACACAGGACAGAGACTTTCATCAGGGGAGCAGCTGCTGTATAACAGAGGATGGAGCCCCCCACACTGAGGGCGTGGCCCTGATGATGGCACCGCAGGCACAGCGAGCGATCATCGGCTGGGAACCTGTAAACTCCCGCATCATCACAGCCATGTTCACCACCAAGAAGAACATTAAACTGAACATCATACAGTGCTATGCTCCCACCAGTGATGTGGAAGAGGAGAAAAAAGATGAATTCTCAACAACTACAGATGGCGATAGACAGAGGAGGAGCCAAAGACATTACCATACTGATGGGAGACTTCAATGCCAAGATCGGATCAGACAATACAGGCTAAGAGGACACAATGGGGACACATGGACTGGGACAGATGAATGAAAACGGTGAGGGCTTTGCAAACCTGTGTGTCCTGAACCAGCTGGTGATAGGAGGAAGCATCTTCCCAAACAAGCATATCCATAAAGCCACATGGAGATCCCCAGACCACAGAACAGAGAATCAGATCATGGCGAGATGTGCGAGTGATGAGAGGTACCGATGTGACAACAGTAAGACTTCGGCTCAAGAGATACAGCAACACAAACAGCACTCGGACAAGGTACAACATGGGACTGCTCAGGAACAAAGACAAGTTCTAGGCAAGAGGAAGATCCAACACAAGGAATGGATCTCTGCAGACACCATCCAGAAGCTAGAGACAAGGAAAAAGAGGAAAACTGCCTTGAACACAGGCCCAACAAGAGCAGCTAAGACAAAGGCACATGTAGAATATACAGCAGCTGACAGAGAAGTGAAGAGGAGCCTCAAGAAGGACAAGAGAGACTACATCGACAGCCTGGCCAGTCAAGCAGAGGAAGCAGCCGAACAGGGAAACTTTAAAGACCTGTACCTGGTAACCAAGAAGCAGGCAGGCAAATTCCAGCAGACAGACAAGCCAGTAAAGGACAAGAATGGAAACCCACTGACGACAACCAAAGAACAGCTGAAGCGATGGGCAGAGCACTTCAGAGAGTTGCTGAACCGCCCCATCCCTGAAACACCTCCTTACATCCCACCAGCAGAGACAGAACTTCCCATCAGTTGTGACAAGCCCTCAAAAGCAGAGACCAAGAAGGCCATCATGACACTGAGAAATAGGAAAGTGGCAGCGCTGGATGAGATACCAGCAGAGGCCATCAAAGCAGACATGGAAACTGCAACCAACATGCTACACAGCCTCCTCAGCAAGATCTGGGAGAAGGAAGAGGTACCAGCTCAGTGGAAAGAAGGGATTGTGATCAAGCTGCCCAAGAAAGGAGACCTCAGGGACTGCAACAACTACCGAGGGATCATGCTCCTGTCAGTGCCAGGCAAAGTGTTCAACAGAGTTCTATTGGAGAGGATAAGAGCGGCAGACTCCGAGGTCCGAGACCAGCAGGCGGGCTTTCGTAGAAACAGATCATGTGCTGAACAGATCGCCAGCCTACGCATTGTAGTGGAGCAGAGAGTGGAACTCTCCCCTCTACATCAACTTCATAGACTACGAGAAGGCCTTCGACAGTATGGACAGAGAGATGCTATGGAAGCTGCTGAGGCAATATGGACAGAGGCACTATAAATTGAGATAATTGAGATGGTACAGATATATGTATGTATATATTTCTACTCAAACATGTAGCAACAGTCAGTTTTATATTATCTTTTGAATGAAACCACATTCTTCTAACTGAAACATTATCGAATGACCTCTGTACATGAACCTCTGTACTGCCCTGTGATTCCCGCATCTGGTGATTGTCAACCCCACCCCTGATTGTTTCCTGCTGTTCCCCATTACCTAGTGTATTTATGTCCGCGTCTCCCCCAGTCCTGTGCCAGTACGTCTTGTGTTCCCATGCCAAGTCTACCAGCCCTTCTACTCGTCATCACTTCGTCACATGTCAGGTTTGCCCCCTTCAGTGTCTGTTTGTCAGCTGAGCTGTGTTTCTGTTGTCACTTTGCTTGTTTCCCACGTGCTTGTCTGTTAGTGTAGATAGTCTTCCGTGTTTGAGTGTTTTTCTGTAATTAAGTGCGTCCCTTGCCCTTTTGGTGAGCATCCTTTGTTATTGTTAATCTTGCCCATAGATCCTCACCTATGTGAGCATTTTCTTTTAATATTTAAAGTCCCCTTTTCCTCACCTTTTGTGAACGTTTTCTGTTCTTACCATTGTATATTCCATTCGTTCTTGTAATTCCACTTAAGATAAGAATTGGTAACAGTCAGGGTGTTTTAAGTTGTAACTTTCATAGCCACTTCTTTCTGTTCATTTGTAATTTTGATAGCCTGCTCTGCAGTGTTTTTGTTTCCCTTTCCAGGTAGTCAGGTCTGAGTGCTCATCCCTCCCTGTACCTTGTATTTCTGTTTTGTTTAATAAATCCTCATTTGATACTTTATTTTTTGAGTCGTGCATTTGGGCTCATTCGTTGTTGTGCAACCAAGTTCTTACAAAGCAGAGATTAAGATTATATTTCATATGCTTGTGCTGCCATGTTCAAAATATTCATAACTGTTAAAAATGAATAGTTCATACACTCATTAATCTCTCAAGTTGTAGGGCTCAAAAGGGTGATGTAACAGAATTGCAAAAAATGCATTGTGGGCTTAGCGGGCGAAAGTCTGTTTTAAGTTGTGCAATGCTGCACTCATGTTTTGTTTTTTTTTATAAAATGATAATAAACTGATATAAAATGGTATAGATTTGCTCTCCAGTTCACTGCCACAAACAGCCTCATGATCAGCACAGGAAAACGATCGATGAGCTAACATTTTTATCCTTTTCGCCATGGAAAAAAGGAGAAGGACCTCGGATTACTGAGCTAACCAAGAAGAGACAAATGGGTTGGATATCAGCTGTGAGATGACCAGACCTCACTTTCAACAACATCACTCGACACATGTTGGTGTGTTCACTACATTCATTGTCATGAAACCACCATGCCTCGATTTACCAGATAGTGGGGAAAAAACAGAGTAAGTGAAGTAAAATTCATGTGTTAGTGTCATTCATATGTGGGGGCTAAAGAATTCCATGCATTGATGTATCTGGCAAGTCATTTCATTTATATGTTAGGCACAGGAAAATCCCCTCACCTGTAACATATCTGTATGCCAACAAACACCAGGCCTACACTTTACAATGTAAGTGGACAGGTTGTGCTTTATGGTCATAATAAATACATTGCATTAGCCACATATATATGAAATCAAAATCAAACTAAACAGAAACATGTTGACCATGTGGGGCCTATTTAAATTAATTTGCATATTAACATGTGAGCACGATGAGGGAGGAGACCAAAATGTGTGCTCAAGTCCACAGTGATAGGGATGTATCGGGAAGGGAAGGTGTTTTTTGATTTCTGACAGCCTACCCTGCTTTCTGGATTGCAGCATATCTGAATCACAGGTCACGTGACCCCTTTGAAAATCGCCATTGAGTTTTTCCATCCATCCATTCATTTTCTACCACTAATCCTCATAGGGTCACAGGGGGCTGGAGCCTATCCCAGGTGTCTTAGGGTGAAAGGCAGGGTACACTCTGGACAAGTCTCCACCTCATCACAGGGCACATAGAGACAGACAACCACTCACACTCACATTCACACCCACAGTCAATTTAAATTAACCAATTAACCTAATCCCCATGCATGTTTTTGGATGGTGGGAGGAAGCTGGAGTACCAGAGAGAACCCACGCAGACATGAGGAGAACATGCAAACTCCACACAGAAAGGCCCCGGTACCTTCTTACTGTGAGGCGACAGTGCTAGCCAACCTGTGCTGCCCCCAATTCAATTTTTCCTCGCTAAAATATTGGTAACTGTGTTGTTTCTTTCTTAAAGGAATAACTCTGACATATGCATGTACAATGACTGACAAGTGAGTAATCCTCATGTATATTGTTAATATTATGTAGCCCTGTTCACTGTTCTATCCTTCCCAGCGCCAGCATGCAGCAGCAGAATGTTTGTGAATAAAAATGGCAGGAATGTTCTTAACTCTCATTCAACGCCTTCACACAGTGCCATCAGGGACCCCAAGAGCAGATCAACAAACACCTCCCCTCCTGCCGACAGCGCCATCTATGCAGTGGACTAATTCTTTGACACATCACACTTGCAGTTCAGATGAAGTTTATTTGCAAAGGAACTCCCCTCACTCAAGTCTCATCTTGATTTTTGCAATGGTCAAAACAACTTTGTGCTTTTCCACTACACAGTAACGGCAGCGCAGTTTTGGTGCTTTTCCATTACAACTAAGTACCTCCTCGACGTGGGCGGGGTCGTCATACGGCAGCGTGAAACTGCCACCACTTCATTTACATGCGACACAGAAAACCAGGAAAAACAAGAAGAACAACAGCAATACTACAATCATAGACAATTGAGGACACCGGAGCAATCATGTATTTGTTGCTCACTCTGTGGCTTTTTGTCTCACACAAATCGAAAGAAGAGAGACAGAAAAGACTCCAGGGAGTGTAAAAATAGTGAAGCAGTTGTTGGCGGAGTCGAGTTGTATTTTCTTTTACAGGTTAGTCGGGCGCTTCAAATGACGATGCTCATTGGCCAATCAGTGGAAGGCAGTCAGGTAACGTCACGTTTTAGTATCACTTCGGCTCACTTGGAACCAGGGCTCAGGAGGTACGAAAAAAGTACCTAGTACCAGGTAGCAGGTACTACTGAAAAAGCGCCACAACTGTGTAGAGCCGTGCCGTGCCCTACTGTACCGTGCCTGTGGAAAAGCACCATAAGCTCCAGCCCTTCTGGCCTTCACTCAAGGCTCAGTCCTGTCTGTACCTCTTGACCTGCCAAGTCTTGTATCACACCTATCCTCTCTGTTTCTGACCTTTGTTTGTTGGCATGTGCCAGAAAGTGCCAGAAATTCTGATGAATCACAAGTCATATATCTACCTCACAGGCTGGACATACAACTACATTTTTGACTTTTAACTTAGTTGTGATACTTTTAAATATAAACTTGGTTTGAAATCATGACAACATAATTTTTAACAAAATATACTTTGTTTTCGCTACAACTTTACTGTCTCTGTGAGCCACCGTGGGCCTTGATGAGTTACTAGTTACCAGACAGGGTAAAACTTTACCTTACTTAATCTTTTCCACTCCAGGTGTGAAGCTTCTATGCAGAGCAGGGAACCCAAACACAAAACTCCAGACCAAGACTTTCACAGGAAAAGGTTTTATTGGCACAGACAGGCAGGCAGGTGAAAACAGCATGGCAAAAAGTGGCTTCCAGGTGAGACAGTTGTGAGTCTAACCAGGCGGTGGAAGGACACGCAGAAACCTACTCTGAAACCCACACTAAACTAGAAACAAAAAGAAAAAAACACTCGACCAAAAGTGGAGGAAAAAACACTAAAGTGCTAAACTAGACATCTAAAAGGACAAACTAAGGCTATTAAATTTTCAAAACAAAATCACTCCCAAAAGAGGAAAACACTGAAACAAAAACACTGGCTCTAAACTTTATGAAACTAACAGAAAAACTCATCAGAGGCTATGAAAACTACAACACAAAACAGTCTTTCACAGCCATGAAAAATAATAACAAAAATGTCTCTACCTTCGAAAATGTAAAAAGTACAAAAGGAAAACACTACACTAGAGACTATTAAAAATCGACCAAAAGAAAATACTCTAAAAAAAAGAAATGACGCTGTGAAACTCACAAAATGAAAATCACTCTGGAAACAAGGAAACACTGGAGACAAACACAGCAAAAGGATGGTGGCAGAAATTCAGGATACTTGGAACAGGCACACAAGACAAAGATGTGAGGACAAGACGAAGTGGCACAAGACACAAGACGAGATGAGAATATTTTAACATTAGGAAGGGGATCACAGGTGGAAACAACCAGGACAGGGCTGACAATCACAGACGCAGGAACACAGGAGGGCAGGAAGCAAAACAATCTGAAATGAGAGAGAAACAGCATTACTTCAAAATAAAACAGGATTAAAACAAGACCACATGAATAGATGGGACAAAAATAGGAAAGTTAGCCAAACCTGACAGACGGGACATGACACCCGGGCCACAGTGACCTGATCTCGGATAAGCAGTTTGACAAGGAGACACAATAAATATTTATCATACATAAATTCTATCTAAATTCTATATAATTCTATCACATGGTCCACCCCTTGACGTGGTGTGATGGCTTGAGTACCTCAGTGACCCAGAGAGCTATGCCAAGGGGGAGCGCTATGCTCCTGGTAGGGACACCCATGCTGGACAGGTCAAAGGATAGAGGTCAGACAAATGTGGACCACCTCATCCAGAGGCTAAATGGGTATGCAGAGGGTTAACACCCCTACCTGTAAAAAAGACCAAGTTACATTCACCTGGGAGAGGAAAGGTCTCCATCCCCGAGATGGGATGATGCATTGCAGTGACATCCAGGACAAAAAGAGTAGCCAAATGGAACATCAGGAAAATGTATGAAGCAGGAAGAACCACCCAAATAGTGAGGGAAATGAAGAACTATAAGATAGGAGTCCTCGGACTGAGTGAGACAAGGTGGCTACACACAGGACAGCTGAGACTTTCATCAGGTGAGCAGCTGCTGTATAACAGAGGATGGAGCCCCCCACACTGAGGGTGTGGCCCTGATGATGGCACCGCAGGCACAGCGAGCGATCATCGGCTGGGAACCTGTAAACTCCTGCATCATCACAGCCATGTTCACCACCAAGAAGAACATTAAGCTGAACATCATACAGTGCTATGCTCCCACCAATGATGTGGAATAGGAGAAAAAGGATGAATTCTATCAACAACTACAGATGGTGATAGACAGAGGAGGAGCCAAAGACATTACCATACTGATGGGAGACTTCAATGCCAAGATCGGATCAGACAATACAGGCTAAGAGGACACAATGGGGACACATGGACTGGGACAGATGAATGAAAACGGTGAGCGCTTTGCAAACCTGTGTGTCCTGAACCAGCTGGTGATAGGAGGAAGCATCTTCCCAAACAAGCATATCCATAAAGCCACATGGAGATCCCCAGACCACAGAACGGAGAATCAGATCATGGCGAGATGTGCGAGTGATGAGAGGTACCGATGTGACAACAGTAAGACTTCGGCTCAAGAGATACAGCAACACGAACAGCACTCGGACAAGGAACAACATGGGACTGCTCAGGAACAAAGACAAGTTCTAGGCAAGAGGAAGATCCAACACAAGGAATGGATCTCTGCAGACACCATCCAGAAGCTAGAGACAAGGAAAAAGAGGAAAACTGCCTTGAACACAGGCCCAACAAGAGCAGCTAAGACAAAGGCACATGTAGAATATACAGCAGCTGACAGAGAAGTGAAGAGGAGCATCAAGAAGGACAAGAGAGACTACATTGACAACCTGGCCAGTCAAGCAGAGGAAGCAGCCGAACAGGGAAAATTTAAAGACCTGTACCTGGTAACCAAGAAGCTGGCAGGCAAATTCCAGCAGACAGACAAGCCAGTAAAGGACAAGAATGGAAACCCACTGACGACAACCGAAGAACAGTCGAAGCAATGGGCAGAGCACTTCAGAGAGCTGCTGAACCGCCCCATCCCTGAAACACCTCCTTACATCCCACCAGCAGAGACAGAAATTCCCATCAGTTGTGACAAGCCCTCAAAAGCAGAGACCAAGAAGGCCATCATGACACTGAGAAATGGGAAAGCGGCAAAGGCCATCAAAGCAGACATGGAAACCGCAAGCAACGTGCTACACAGCCTCCTCAGCAAGATCTGGCAGAAGGAAGAGGTACCAGCTCAGTGGAAAGAAGGGATTGTGATCAAGCTGTCCAAGAATGGAGACCTCAGGGACTGCAACAACTACCGAGGGATCATGCTCCTGTCAGTGCCAGGCAAAGTGTTCAACAGAGTTCTATTGGAGAGGATGACAGCGGCGGTTGACTCCAAGCTCCGAGACCAGCAGGCGGGCTTTCATAGGAATAGATCATGTGCTGACCAGATCGCCAGCCTACGCATTATAGTAGAGCAGTCGCTGGAGTGGAACTCTCCCCTCTACATCAACTTCATAGACTGCAAGGAGGCCTTCGACAGTGCAGACAGAGAGATACTGTGGAAGCTGCTGAGGCACTATGGAGTCCCTGAGAAGATCATCTCCCTCATCTGATGCACCTACCAGGACAGGAGCTGCAAGATTGCCCACGCCGGCCAGTTGTCAGAAAGCTTCGAGGTGAAGACCAGAGTCCATCAAGGGTGCCTGCTGTCACCATTCCTCTTCTTCCTGGTCATTGACTGGATCATGAAGACCACTACAACACTCTGGACACAGCTGGATGACCTCGACTTTGCTGATGACCTGGTGCTCCTGTCACACAACCATAGCCAGATGCAGGACAGGACTACATGCCTGGAGACATTGTCAGCTGGGACAAGGCTCAAGATCAGCAGGAAGAAAACTGAGTTGATGAAGATCAACACCATTGCCAACACACCAGTCACAGTTGGTGGAGAGCCCATCAGAGAGGTGGACTTGTTCATCTACCTGGGAGGTGTGGTTGACTGACATGAGGCATGGACAGAATCGTCACAGCCAGGATTTCTACTCAAACATGTAGCAACAGTAAGTTTTATATTGTCTTTTGAACGAAACCACATTCTTCGAACTGAAACATTATCGCATGACCTCTGTACATGGATATAAGAAAATTCTTCATCTCAAGCAGAGATTAAGTTTATGTCTTATATGCTTTTGTTGCATGTTCAAAATATTCATAACTGTTAAAATAAATAGTTCATACACTCATTAATCTCTCACGTTGTAGGGCTCGTGCAACACTGCACTCATTTTCTTGTTGTTGTTTTTATAAAATGATAATAAAATTATATAAAATGGTGCTTGCTAAAATATTGTGTAAATGTGTCGCTTCTTTCTTGAAGGAATGCCTCTGACATCTACAATGACTGACAAGGTTAATGCAGGGTAGTTGACAACTATGTTCTTGATTTGTTCAACCCTGCATTGTGCTGCAACGTTCCAGTCGACAGCAGTGTCCCTACCCATCAGAGCCCTCAAAGTCAGCCGTGTTGTCATAGTTCAGCACAAACTCACTTTGCCATGCACTTACTTACTGGAACATGCATCAGCAGCTGCATAGACATTCATAATCACCAACCAACCATTAAAAATTTGGAACAAACTTCTGTTGAAAATTTAGATTTCAGTAAAAGAATAACGATGATGTTGATTGCCACTGGAATATGGCCATGAACAGGAATTTACAAGATGTAGGCTACACATTAATCTTGTGCAATAACAATTTGCATGAGGACAGTCAGTGGGAGGGGAGAGCATCTGCTACTTAAGACAGGGTGATCAGCTGTCTCTGTGTGTCCTCTCATATTCAAGGTAACTGTTGGATACTTGTAAAGATAAATGCTTTCTTTACTCTAGTGATTTTAATGTGGCATCTAAATAGTTGTTCTTTGCATGGATAAATGATTGCTATTTGTTTGATTTGCAACCTCTGTGTGTGATGCTTTGCAGATATCCATCATGGCTGTGGAGACTTGTTATAAGAGCAGTACTGTACAAAACTTTCTATTCTACCTGGAACATTCAGGAGCCCACAAGGTCATTGTGCAGGGTCTTCACGACATCTTACCAGGAGAATTTAAAAGGTACAAAGAAGAGGCTGGGAGTTCTACACTGCACTTGTTTTTTCATATTTTAACCATTTTTTCTACCCAGATCTTACATGTTGTAGTTTCTTCGAGTTATGACTCCTCTAAAAAGTTGTTGTCTTTCAAACCTTTCATAAGAAGCCCTTGTGTCCTTCAGCCATGTTTCACTCCTCCATCTGTCCTGTGTTGCAGAATTGGAGCAGGTAAAAGCAGCCTGGATGTTCTTGGTGTTGGAAGTGGAGGAGGTGAGTGATGAGATACAGCAACTAGTTTCTCAGTAATTTGACCTATTAATAAAAAAACTTATGTTACTGAGCTCTAAATCCATACAAGAACACTAAATATTGTATTATTATTCTTATTGACAGGGTGTTTGAAGTCTTGTTAGAAGCTGGTATTATATTGCCACTGTCGATATACAGTGAGGAATTTTGGACAAAAGTAGCTGACAAATGAATGCAGAAAAGGTTGTCACAAATAATGATGGACAAATGAAGCTTCATGAAGCACTCGTGATATTTTTTGACTCCTCCAGATGGCGCTCTTGGTTTATAGAAAAAGGCTAGTGTTATGGAAAATGAATGAATTTCACTACATCTTTATACCAAGAGCACCATCTAGAGGAGTCAAAAAATATCATGAGTGCTTCATGAAGCTTCATTTGTCCATCACTAGCTAAGAGAACAGTTTTATCCAGAAAAAGGACTGTGGATTTTGACTTTCATTCACAGTAGAAAGTGTCTTGATAAAAAACAAAATTCTAAACAGTACATGTTGATACATGAAGTGTTGACATGTCAGTGAGGCAGTGAGATTTCAAGGTCTAAAGACTTCCTGGTTCATTGCAGGGGATAAGGATGCTGAGATGCTCACCATGTTGCAGTCTACATTCCCTGCTGTCCCGATCACTGCTGACATCGTGGAGGGCTCCTCTGAGCTCACAAACAATTTCAAAGGTATTAACAATTCAGAGTGAAATGCTTTTGTTTCATCATTTCTAGATTTGTATTTGATCCTCTTTGTTTTCTTTTCTGAGACATCTGCTTTCTTTGTTTTTATGTCCAACTTATAGCTCTGGTAGCAAAGACCACCAACCTTGAGAAGATCAAATTTGCTTGGCATTCAATGACCAGTGAGGAATACCGGAGGAAGGTCAAAGCAGAAGGAGACATGAAGAGATTTGACTTCATACACATGATTAATGTATGATGACTTTGCTTCTTGGACATTAACTTGAAAGGTGTTTTGGGTTCGCTCTCTGGCCTCTGAGCTTTGCATGTTTCCTACAGGAATCAGCTCTGTCTCCTTCTGTCTGTTCACAGACTACACGGCTGACCTCATTTCAACTTGAAATTATTTGATTTATTAATATATAATATTGGTGCTCTTCACTTCACAGCATGTGCAATACTTAAAATATGTTATTACATCAGCTGGCCCATTTTGTTTATTTATGTTGTACAATTTCAGGCTTAGTTTTTCATCTTATTTAGAGAAATATATAATTTTCTTAACTTCCTTGATTTCTTATTCTACTTTACTCACTCATTTACAGATGTCACTGGTTCTTTTTATAATGTTGCACTCTACCCACTTTGTCGCTGCAGCACTGTAAATTTCCCCAGTTGTGGTACAAATAAAGGATTGTCTTATCTCCTGTTAACAGATGATCTACTATGTGGATAACCTTGCCAACACTATCAAGTTCTACCACAGCCTTCTGAAGGATAACGGCAGGCTGATGATCATCGTTCAAGCAGGTAAGAGGAAATGCTTACCAGTTTTCAGGAAAAATGATGTGTTACCAGCCCTCTTGACTGTCATATAAGATTACTAAGAGTCTTTTCTGTAACAAACAACATACAATAATTTCTCTGGAGCTAAAGCATTTTTAATCTCATATTATTCAGATGGCACTAGCTGGGAGATACTGTGGAAGACTTATGAGAAGGAGATCTGTGTGGATGGCATCACAAAGAATTCATCAGGAGAGGTGACTGCCTGTCTGAAGAGTCTGGGCCTGAAATATGAGGAGCACACCATTCCCAACACCTTCGACATCTCTGAGTGCTTCAATCCAAGCAGCCAGACTGGAGAACGTCTGCTGAGTTTCTTCACTGGAAAAGATAATTTCCACCAGTTTACACCAGATATTAGAGCAGGCATGTTAGATCTTCTCAGGAACAAGTGCATCACTGAAAAAGATGGCAGGGTAATCTTCAGCAGTGATGTGAGCTGCATACTTGTTCATGCTTGAGGATGTTCTCTGGAAAAAATGTTCATATATTTAGATTTCTGTTCACACATTCACTTCAGTGCCAGATAAACAGTATCGTAAGTGTGCCTTTTCATAGGAAAGAGATTACCATGTGCACTAGTATTCTCTTAAGCCAAAACTATTGTTGGTATTGTAAGTTTCTGTAAATCATGGAAAGGTAGAATGTCAGATTTTCTGAACCAAACATATGTTTTGTGTCAGTCTTATATTGTGTCTGCAGTGAATCAATGATACGCTAAAAACTATTACAATGGTATTACCTAACAAAAGAAATTGTATGTAATAAGCTTAAAGGTGACCCTTACTTTAGGTTTAACAAGGGACACAAACAGCGGCCATCCACATTCCCTCCCCACCCCCTCTATATTGTAATTCTCTTTTTACATTCTTTATATCACATAACTTTGAATAATCATTGCTCAATATACTGCATCACTGATCAAATACACAAACATTGACCTTCAATGTATCTCTTGTTTGCAGGAATGTATAATACCAATATGTTTTACCTTGTAGCAAAATGATCAATATGAAGTCAGTTTACTGACTGACCCAGTTCTAGCAGTGTTGAGTCTTGAATCAATTTCATCAACTCTCATTTGGTCCTTTTATAATGTGAAGAAATCTAGTATTCAGTTATGACTTTTGGATTTTAGAGCATTAAAATCAGTATTGTTGAATTGCTCTCATGTCTACTTGTATGTGACAGTGGTCGCTCATATGAGATCCCCTCAGCTCTGTGGAGCAGATAACATTACACAGATGTGGCAAGACTAGTGGGATGAGGAGAGAAGTGTAGGTGAATATTAACTTATCAAATCACCAAAAGCCAGACAACGACACCTCTGGAATTTCATCCTAAGAATTAAACTTATTTGGCACCCAGGTTCATTATATTTCAAGTATGACAGAATCACAGCTCTATGAGCACAATGACAGATAAAATTGTACATGGACATGAGACTTGTCACAGGCTTGTTTACCAGTGGGGAATGAGTCAGAGGTGAGAGAAAACACAAATAAACAAGGGACATTTTGCATTTTTGAAACACACGCACGCACACACACACACACACACACACACACACACACACACAAACACACACACACAATTTGGATGAATCCAAAGCCCAAGCTTGGGCTCTCAGTCACTAAAAGGGACAAGGTAAAACATAATTGGCAGAAAAAACAGAGAGCTAACTAGAAAAGAAAGCAGATCTAACTAATGGCTATAAAACTTTAACTAAGGACGCTCGCTACCGAGGCTACAAAAGTTACAAATAACAAAGAAGAAGAGCAGGCTGTGAAATTACAAAATAAAAGGCTAAAACAGACTAAACTAAGGGCACTCACAAGGAGGGAAACTAGAAAAACTAAGTTAGCTAAGAAATTTACAAACAAAAGGGCCAACACTCATACACAATGAGGTGGAAATCTAATCTAGAAACAAAAGGAGACACTTGATCTATGATGCTGTAAAAGTAACAACAAAAAATAATTGCTGTGCTCAAGAGGAAAAAAGGACTAAGGTAAAGAACTGAAAACCAACTCACTAGGGAGGATGAAAAACTAAGGAAATCAATAATCAACTATAGCAACAAATTTTACAAAACAAACCACTCGGGAGCAATGAGAGAAACCACTGGAGATCGCCCAATGAGATCTCATTGGGCGATCTCCAGTGGTTTCCCAGTGGTTTCCCTCCAGTGGTATTTTTGACTCCTCTAGATGGTGCACTTGGTTTAAAGAAAAAGGCTAGTGTAATGGAAAATCACCATTACATCTTTAAGTCAAGAATGCCATCGAGAGAAGTCAAAAAATACCACAAGTGCTTCATGAAGCATCATTTGTCCATCACTACAGCAAATATAATTTAAGACCCAAAACTATCATCACAATTTCTTTGGTAGAAAAAATGCAATTCATTAAAACAGTCTCCATTGTAAATAAGATAATTTTAAATGAGTCCCCCAAACAGTCTGTCCCAAGCCAAAAAAAGTTTAAAAATAATGTACAACAAATATTATGACATGACTCTGAGAGAAACCAATGAACAGAGAGGTTGACTGATATTTTATAACATCCCAAATTCTTATGACATGTGGCGTAGCTCTGCCACTGTCTTCTCAATTTCACAGTCTAGGTCCATCAACTCCCCTCTCTTCTCCTTGCATCTTTTTCTCATGGAATTGGATTTAGTGATGAGTTCTGCCGTCTTGGCCCCTGCTGTATTCTCAACCTTCTCTGCAAGGCTATCTACATCCTTCTCCAGAGTTTTACACACAGTTGAGATTGTTCTTCTTTTCTTGCGTGGCTCTTCAAAATCATTTTCAGCCCTTTTTTTCCTCTCATCTTCCAAGAAGATCTGACACCGGCTGTGTACAGTTGCACACTCATTTAGCAGCTCTTTAGTTAGTGGCAATTAGACCACTCCACCACTCATCCTCACGTAGTCACAGATGTTAGGAAAAAGCAGGTGGTTTATCTCTCCTTATAGGGTACTTGTGATTACTTTTCCCTTACTTCAAATGTGGATGGTACTTTCCCTAGATGCTTCCCGTACTCTACCCAGGCAAATGGTACTCGTACTAGTCTTTTTCCGTACTTTACCCCACAGGGCCCACAGGGCAAATGGTACTATGCTAGTCTCTTCCCGTACTTTACCTCTCTGGGTAGATGGTACTTATTTTAGTTCTTCCCATACTCCACTATTTGAAAGGTACCTTGCAATCCTTTCCCCTACTATAAGCAGTATTAAACCGGTAACAAGTGTCTGACTCCCAAGACGAGTTGCCCTACCATTCACCTGCTTTCCTGTGTGGTCTTAGATGAGAGGAAGAGATGACGAGGAGATCCAAAGTGAAATCACTTTTAATGATTTCAGCAAGTCAAAAGTGCAATTTACAGATCTGGGTGTTGGATCGCACAAACAAAAAACTAGATGAGGCTTGGGCGCTCCAAGACCTCGCACAAGGCTATTTTCAATCTTTATATAGCTGACAAGTTTCACTTTCTAACTAGGCGTTGTCTTTGGGTCTTCGGGGTGTTGGATGTCATCAGTTCTTCTCTTCATTGGTTGATATTTGGTGCAAAAGGGCGTCCCGAGGCGGCACACTGGCCCTCCAAAGTGTTATTGTGTGCCCACCGGAGATATCTCTGGCCAAAGAGATAAGGACACATTCCTGTCCTCTGTGAATCTCTGTTCTTTGTTTGAAAACCATGAAACTACTTTTACACTATTCATTATACATAATAAAGCATTTCAACATATTTATCAGAATCAAATAGTAAACCTTACAACTAGTAAAATAGTATATGACTGAATACATCATAACGTGTGCGTATAATTAAAACAAACCATAACTAGTAAACATGTCTAATAATAACAAACCTAACTAGTAAAACTAGTAAACATGTCTATACTTAAAACAAATCATAAAATAGCACAAGCATGACCTTTCACATCTCAACAGGGCCTATCTATCATGTTAGGGAAAACAGAACCTCTTTTTCCCGCTGTGTGAAACCTTCCTATTGTCTCCTGGAGATACAAAACCGCAATGAGCACAAATCTATTGGTTACAAAATGCTGAGGAACTGTACAGGCTGAATCAACAAGAGTCTAGAGAAGAATACATTGTAATTTTACCATGCACTCTGAGTGTGTGAGACCTAGGCAGTAGGATGAAAATGATGTGACCTTAAAAAGAGAAACAATTCTGGTCTGCAGCTTTTATGTGCAGCTGAAAAACCATCTTTTAAGCAACGCCTCTGGTTATATGATTTTTAAACTTAGGCTAATAAAAATATAGCTACAATCTGACTAAATGCATACACAAAATCCTAACACAGATGATACTCTGTGAGACTATAGTGTCATCGTTCATATTGCACCTCTCCACCTCCTTGTTTATGGAGAATCCACGCTCCACAGTAGCTTGTCCATGGGACAGAAGCAGCAGCTTTTCCACTATCCTCCAAAGTTCTGCATACCCATTTATGGCCTTTTTCCATCCAATGCACTGAAGGCTATGAAATCCTCTCCCCTGGCCTCAACGAATAGGTACTTCTGAAACTGTCTTAACACCTGCTTTTCGATAAAGATAACCACATAGTTTCCAGTTAAAATTTGATTTTGTGGGAATCACAATAAATTTATATTCAGTATATTCTGGAAAATGAATCCCTTTCACACCATATTTTAATTACTGTGTAAGAACATTTATTAGGCCTCCAGACATTTGTTGCAACTCATATTATGATATATTTCCAGTAAATTATGGCATTTTACTGATTAAAAAACATCTTAGTCAAAGACACTGAGGAGAGACACAATAACAGCAGTGGTTCTCAAAATATTTCATGTCACCACTGACACCAATTAGATTTTTGCTTTTAGATGTTTTATTACAAAAAGTGTATGAATCCCAGTGGATCTGGAATCCACTTTTAAAACCACTGATTTAAATATCTTATTTTGCTAAACACTATGTAAATGTTCACATTTATGATATGTCTACACATATTACCTGCTGTGACTCCTCCTGACAACTTCCTGTCCGGCACAAATTTCATGATGAGGGCCTTCATTCTTTCAGGAACATGCCTGGGAGGGCGGCAAACCCCCAGATAGGAGGTAAGACTTGACGAGACGGGGCCTTTACCAAGGCTCAGGGAGAAGGCAGGCTATCCCATGACTTGTGCCCAGGGGGGCCCAGAGTATGGGCGCATTCTGGTTAAAGGGTTAATATCACCTATCATTCAGATTCATACGGGGGTGATATAGGTTGCCCCAGTCAGGAGTGAGTCATGGTTGCTAAAAACTTGACAAGATCAACTGAATTTAGTGATGTAGTAGGTGTAAAATATTGAATAAAATGTTGTGCTGCATGACTTATTTTCACTCTCACATTTAACTTTATGACATACAAATTTGCAAGTGGATCGCCGATATTGTCTCCAAGTGTATTTTAAAACTCGTCATCAACCATCGACCAACGTCATCATCAGTCACTTGTCAACAGATTTTTATGGATTAAGTTTACATGAGTGGCACTTCGTGGAGCTGCAAAGCGAAAAGAAAAGAAAAAAGGGAGCAAGGAAAAAAAACTGGACATGTTTTATTCGTCCGCAGATGATGAAAACCCTCCTCTGGAATGTTTTCTGCCCGATCAAACCAGTTTTGCTGAAAACATCCAGGATGCCAACGTTAAAAGATACACTATACTGCCAAAAGTATTCGCTCACCCATCCAAATAATTAGAAGAAGGTGTTCCATCACTTCCATGGTCACAGGTGTATAAAATCAAGCACCTAGGCATGCAGACTGCTTTTACAAACATTTGTGAAAGAATGAGTCGCTCTCAGGAGCTCAGTGAATTCCAGCGTGGAACTGTGATAGGATGCCACCTGTGCAACAAATCCAGTCGTGAAATTTCCTTGCTCCTAAATATTCCACAGTCAACTGTCAGCTGTATTATAAGAACATGGAAGTGTTTGGGAACGACAGCAACTCAGCCACAAAGTGGTAGACCACATAAACTGACGGAGCGGGGTCAGTGGATGCTGAGGCGCATAGTGCGAAGAGGTCTCCAAATTTCTGCAGAGACAATCGCTACAGACCTCCAAACTTCATGTGGCCTTCAGATGAGCTCAAGAACAGTGCGCAGAGAGCTTCATGGAATGGGTTTCCATGACCGAGCAGCTGCATCCAAGCCATACATCACCAAGTGCAATGCAAAGCGTCGGATGCAGTGGTGTAAAGCACGCCGCCACTGGACTCTAGCGCAGTGGAGTGACGAATCACGCTTCTACATCTGGCAATCTGATGGACGAGTCTGGGTTTGGTGGTTGCCAGGAGAACGATACTTGTTGGACTGCATTGTGCCAAGTGTAAAGTTTGGTGGAGGGGGGATTATGGTGTGGGGTTGTTTTTCAGGAGCTGGGCTTGGCCCCTTAGTTCCAGTGAAAGGAACTCTGAATGCTTCAGCATACCAAGACATTTTGGACAATTCCATGCTCCCAACTTTGTGGGAACAGTTTGGAGCTGGCCCCTTCCTCTTCCAACATGACTGTGCACCAGTGCACAAAGCAAGCTCCATAAAGACATGGATGACAGAGTCTGGTGTGGATGAACTTGACTGGCCTGCACAGAGTCCTGACCTCAACCCGATAGAACACCTTTGGGATGAATTAGAGCAGAGACTGAGAGCCAGGCCTTCTCATCCAACATCAGTGAGTGACCTCACAAATACACTTCTGGAAGAATGATCGAAAATTCCCATAAACACACTCCTAAACCTTGTGGACAGCCTTCCCAGAAGAGTTGAGGCTGTTATAGCTGCAAAGTGTGGACCAATGTCATATTGAACCCTATGGATTGCGCTCCAGAATGCCATAAGCAAATTTTCTTTCACATTTTTGGTCAACATGCAAACCAAGATTCTTGAGTGTATAAACGCTGCAAGCTAAGGATGCAGATATTCTGAAAGCATCTACTCTTCTGCAAAATGCAAAAGTGTAGGGAGCAATTTGATCAGGCTAACTTTGCCACTCTTGCTCTAGCTACAAAATGGGGAAGTCAAACACAGTTTGATGCAACCAGGCCAGAAAAATTAAACATCACTTTGATGAACTTTCGTTAGACAGCTGCCTCACTGACGCAGAGAGCAACTTTTGGGTGAATGTTTTCAGTGCTTATCTTGATATTATCATCCAGCAACTGTCTCAAAGATTCACCAACTTAAACTTGTTGCAGCCTGTGCCTGTTGATCATCATCAGATCATTGTCTAATATGTCTGCCATTGATAAAGACCAAATCATAAAAAAAATAACTTGTTGAGTTGAAATCACAAAATACTACTACTGCTAATAATAATATTAATAATAATAATAATAATTAATATTGATGACAACCATAATTAAAGCCAAAATCACACAAAAATAACTTACTGGGGTATTGAAAAAAGTTTCATTCTGGAACTGGTATTGAAACAAAGATACTGAAATTGGCATTGTATCCCAAAAAATTGAATGATACCAGTCCTACTGAAAGGTGAACATTCTTCCAGAGCAGCACCCCCACCCTGACAGTTTTTTTAGACAGACGTCTAATTCTAACACTAACCCCAACCCAGAGGTTAGGGTTAGGGTTGTGCCTAGGGTTAGCTTCAGACACCATAACCCAGAAGTTAGGGTTAGTTTTCTGTGGCAAAGAAGTATCTGTTCAAATCACTTTATCAGAGAAAAATCAGTTGTAGAAATAACTGGAAACTCAAGAGAGCCGTGACATTATGTTATTTACAAGTGTATGTAAACCTTTGACCATGACTGTACAGTGTCTACACACACACACACACACATATATATTCAGTATATATATACACACATATATGCATGCATATATACATACATATACAGTACAGGCCAAAAGTTTGGATGCACCTTCTCATTCAATGCATTTTCTTTATTTTCGTGACTATTTACATTGTAGATTCTCACTGAAGGCATCAAAACTATGAATGAACACGTGGAGTTATGTACTTAACAAAAAAAGGTCAAATAACTGAAAACATGTTTTATATTCCAGTTTCTTCAAAATAGCCACTCTTTGCCCTGATTACTGCTTTGCACACTCTTGGCATTCTCTCAATGAGCTTCAAGAGGTAGTCACCTGAAATGGTTTTCCAACAGTCTTGAAGGAGTTCTCAGAGGTGTTTAGCACTTGTTGGCCCCTTTGCCTTCACTCTGCGGTCCAGCTCACCCCAAACCATCTCGATTGGGTTAGGTCCAGTGACTATGGAGGCCAGGTCATCTGCCGCAGCACTCCATCACTCTCCGTCTTGGTCAAATAGCCCTTATACAGCCTGAAGTTGTGTTTGGGGTCATTGTCCTGTTGAAAAATAAATGATCATCCAACTTAACGCAAACCGGATGGGATGGCATGTCGCTGCAGGATGCTGTGGTAGCCATGCTGGTTCAGTGTGCCTTGAATAAATCCCCAACAGTGTCAACAACAAAACACCCCCACACCGTCACACCTCTTCCTCCATGCTTGACAGTGGGAACCAGGCATGTGGAATCCATCCGTTCACCTTTTCTGCGTCTCACAAAGACACGGTGGTTGGAACCAAAGGGCTTTTTGGGGCTTTTGTTCCTTTGTTTGGTTGTTTGTGTTGCTTTGGGTTTAGGTTGTCTTACAACACACACATACACACTCAAGCACACTACATATTGACTACAGTACTGACAGACTTTTGTTTAGTTTATTAATTCATTCATTACTAAATTAATTTTGTTAAAATTCAAAAACAAGTGTGGTCTCTGCATTTTGTCCAGTTCCTGGGATATGGAACATGACAATATACATACAGATACACACACACACACACATACACGCATACCTGTATACACACACATATACATATATACACACACACATATGTATGTGTGTGTGTGTATAATGTATGTATGTATGTATGTATATACTGTATATCTTTATATAAGTGTCTATTTTTCCAGAGTTCCTGTGAAATAATTCTCTTCAAAGATTTTTTTTTCAGCTGGCTGAATTTATGATAATAGTTTAATCAGTCTGCTAAAATTACCTCTCTGATCACTGTGAAAACATTGATGCTGGAGATTACCTGGATACTCCTGTTTTTTTTGGCTGAAAAGCCTCTACCAGACCTCTGTCTCTGTATCGTGGTCTGGTTTGGGGTTGGGGATCTACCCCTTCTTCCTCCTTCTTCAAATTTTTCTGCAGCTCGCAGTTCTCTCCAGGGTGAACTGCTTTCATGTGTTTAAATAAGTCGGTGGTGTTACCACAGTGGCGAATGTTTTTTGCACACATCAAATGTGGTAGTGTCCCTGTCAGCTCTAGTGAATAAAGTCCACACAGCACTTCTCTTTCTCACCACCATCACAGGCTTCTCAGTGCTCTGACTCTCCGCTCTCTGGTCGAGCGGAGAGAGAGAGAGAGACAGAAAAAGACAGGAAGTCCCAGTCCCAGGCCGTATTATTATTTTTTAAGAGCGCAGGTTAAAATACGGGAGAATACTTTTGGCAACATACTGTATAATATATATATTTTTTTGGATTACAAAAACACTATTTCAAATCACTTTCATGGAAACTGATGAACCCTATTTTGATTTATGTACAGTTTGAGACATCAGTCTTATTATCCTGGAACTACTAACAACTCTGGGACTGAGAAACAAAATAAAGAAATTAAATTCAAGTAAGGCTGGGTAATATGAAGGTTTTTTGAATTTTTACTGTGAAAATCTAGAATTTTTTGTGCAGTTAAGAATTTGTCATACTGTTCATACCAAGGCATATATTTCTTTACTGCCACTTGTAATATGAATTGCTTTTTTTGTTGCAGGATGGAACCCATACAGCAAATGAGTGACGTTGCAGAGAGTGTTGTCAGCGACAGCCTGAGGTGCCGTCCACACGACAATGGAATTCTGTATATCTGACAAACTTTGATACCATTTCCATTCCACTAAAAACACCCAATAAAACTGAGCATTTATATTCTGTTTAACAGCCACTCCACAGTCTGAAAGGCTGCCAGGGCTGCAACTCATTTAAGGCTGGAATACACTTCTCAGACTACGTAATACGTTATCCGACTCTGTAGCTACTGAGACCCCTCGAGCCCTCGCACTTCTCCGTCATGATGCGTGTTGTGCAGCCCTGCCATGAAATGCACCCCCTCGGAAATGAAGCACTTCGCCTTAATATCGCAGATAAAAGCAGGAGAAAATACTATTTTATGATTTAATTAGTTGTGAGGGAGATAGAAGAGAACAACATTGATTGCTTTCAGTCTCTCTGCTCTTCCTCTTTCTTTTCAACACAAAATCGGATAATAGCGAACGCAAACCAACAACTTTAGGTATGTTCCGTGTAAATATACCCCAGCCATAATTACTAACTGAATTAAATAGATTTTTTGAGCAGGTTGAATGTGTTTGATTTGCCTTTCACAAGGATAATTGATACTTTAGTTCCTGTCCTGTCTGTGCTGCTGCAGAGGAGACCTGTCTGTCTGTTTCTGTGTCGGGAGAGGGGCTGCATTTCACAGCAGGGGTGCAGCTAGAGGACCAATCACAGCCCTTGTCGTCTCCGTCTTCCCTTGACGGATTGACAGACAGTTAAAAAAAATTCCTGCACCCGGAGAGGACGGAGAGGCTCTCTGTCAGGCTCTCCGGCGACGCAGAGGGCTCTCCATCTCTACGTATGGCACTTTACGGAGTACTATAAATTGGCCTTAAGGCTACTCCTTGGGGGAGTGTGAAAAGACACGTGTGACCGAGTCATTAAAATCCCATCTCCAGTCTGCAGAGGCACTACTGAACATTGACTTTAATACTCACACACTTTCAGGTCCCCTCTTGGCTAAAGTTAAAAAAAAATACCAGCTGGTTTTTGACGTGTTTTTAACATGATTTAAATGTTCAACAGGGGACCTAAAAATGCTGGAGATTTGGTTCCTTGTTTGTGAATGTGTAACGATGCCAAAGTCCACTGTTACATAGTTACAGCAGTTTATACACACACACACACACACGCGCGTTGTGTACTTGTGTTTCGTGGGGACATTACATTGACTTGATTACATTAAAATGTAATAGTTGACATTATGGGGACCTGCATTTTGTCCCAATAAGGACGGTGAGTCCCCACAATGTGATTGTGTGAACAATCAGTGGAAGGCAGTCGGATGACGTCGCGTTTTAGTATCGCTTCAGCTCGCTTGGAACCAGGGGTGAGGAGGTACAAAAAAGAACCTAGTACTAGGTACCAGGTACTAGTGGAAAAGTGCCACAACCTTGTAGAGCCATGTTGTACCGTACTGTACGGCGCCTGTGGAAAAGCGCCATAAGTTCCAGCCCTTCTGGCCTTCACTCAAGGCTCAGTCCTGTCTGTACCTCTTGACCTGCCAAGTCTTGCATCACACCTATCCACTCTGCTTCTGACCTTTGTTCATTGGCATGTGCCAGAAATTCTGATGCAATAACAAGTTAGATATCCACTTCACAGGCTGGACATACAACTACATTTTTGACTTTTAACTTAGTTGTGATACTTTTACCAACAATGTCACAACAACTTTTACAACCAAAAGAAAATACTCTAAAAAAAAGAAATGACATTGTGAAACTCACAAAATGAAAATCATAAAATGAAAATCACTTTGGAAACAAGGAATCACTGGAGACAAACACAGCAAAAGGATGGTGGCAGAAATTCAGGATACTTGGAACAGGCACACAAGACAAAGATGTGAGGACAAGACAAAGTGGCACAAGACACAAGATGAGATGAGAATATTTTAACATGAGGAAGGGGATCATAGGTGGAAACAACCAGGACAGGGCTGACAATCACAGACGCAGGAACACAGGAGGGCAGGAAGCAAAACAATCTGAAATGAGAGATAAACAGCATTACTTCAAAATAAAACAGGATAAAAACAAGACCACATGAATAGATGGGAGAAAAATAGGAAAGTTAGCCAAACCTGACAGACGGGACATGACACCCGGGCCACAGTGACCTGATCTCGGATAAGCAGTTTGACAAGGAGACACAATAAATATTTAGCATGCATAAATTGAGATAATTCTATCACATGGTCCACCCCTTGTCGTGGTGTGATGGCTTGAGTACCTCAGTGACCCGGAGAGCTATGCCAGTGGGAGTGCTATGCTCCTGGTAGGGCCACCGATGCTGGACAGGTCAAAGGATAGGGGTCAGACAAATGTGGACCACCTCACCCAGAGGCTAAATGGGTTTGCAGAGGGTTAACACCCCTACCTGTGAAAAAGACCAAGTTACAGAAGCATCGATGACAACTAACCAAAACATTCAACTGGGAGGGGAAGGGTCTCCATCCCGGAGACTTCTGATGCATTGCAGTGACATCCAGGACAAAAAGAGTAGCCAAATGGAACATCAGGACAAGGTATGAAGCAGGAAGAACCATCCAAATAGTGGGGGAAATGACTATGAACTATAAGATAGGAGTCCTCGGACTGAGTGAGACAAGATGGCTAAACACAGGACAGCTGAGACTTTCATCAGGGGAGCAGCTGCTGTATAACAGAGGATGGAGCCCCCCACACTGAGGGCGTGGCCCTGATGATGGCACCGCAGGCACAGCGAGCGATCATCGGCTGGGAACCTGTAAACTCCCGCATCATCACAGCCATGTTCACCACCAAGAAGAAGAACATTAAGCTGAATATTAAACAGTGCTATGCTCCCACCAATAATGTGAAAGAGGTGAAAAAGGATGCATTTTATCAACAACTACAGTTAGTGATAGACACAGGAGGAACCAAAGACATAACCATACTGATGGGAGACTTTAATGCCAAGATCTGATCAGACAACACAGGCTACGAGGACACCATGGGGACAGATGAATGAAAACGGTGAGTGCTTTGCATACCTGTGTGCCCTGAACCAGCTGGTGATAGGAGGAAGCATCTTCCCACACAAGCATATCCACAAAGCCACACGGAGATCCACAGACCACAGAACGGAGAATCAGATTGACCACACTTGCATCGGTCAGAAATTCAGGAGATCATGGCGAGATGTGTGAGTGATGAGAGGTACCGATCTGACAACAGTAAGACTTCGGCTCAAGAGATACACCAACACGAACCGCACTCGGACAAGGTACAATGTGGGACTGCTCAGGAACACACACAAAACAGCAGTCCAGATCAGCCTTTGCAAAAGATTCCAGCTACTACAGGAGCTGATAAAAGATAGTGAGACAGACATTGAGACACAGTGGGAGGACAGCAAGAAACTCTGGCATGACACAAGAAGAAGTTCTAGGCAAGAGGAAGATCCAACACAAGGAATGGGTCTCTGCAGACACCATCCAGAAGCTGGAGACAAGGAAAAAGAGGAAAACTGCCTTGAACACAGGCCCAACAAGAGCAGCTAAGACAAAGGCACAGGTGGAACATACAGCAGCTGACAGAGAAGTGAAGAGGAGCATCAAGAAGGACAAGAGAGACTACATCGATAGCCTGACCAGTAAAGCAGAGGAAGCAGCCGAACAGGGAAACTTTAAAAACCTGTACCTGGTAACCAAGAAACTGGCAGGCAAATTCTAGCAGACAGACAAGCCAGTAAAAGACAAGAATGGAAACCCACTGACGACAACCAAAGAACAACTGAAGCGATGGGCAGAGCACTTCAGGGAGTTGCTGAACTGCCCCATCCTTGAAACACCTCCTGACATCCCACCAGCAGAGACAGAACTACCCATCAGTTGTGACAAGCCCTCAAAAGTAGAGACCAAGAAGGCCATCATGACACTGAGAAATTGAAAAGTGGCAGCGCCGGATGAGACACCAGCAGAGGCCATCAAAGCAGACATGGAAACCGCAACCAACATGCTACACAGCCTCCTCAGCAAGATCTGGGAGAAGGAAGAGGTACCAGCTCAATGGAAAGAATGGATTGTGATCAAGCTGCCCAAGAAAGGAGACCTCAGGGACTGCAACGACTACCGAGGGATCATGCTCCTGTCAGTGGCAGGCAAAGTGTTCAACAGAGTTCTATTGGAGAGGATGAGAGCGGCAATTGACTCTGTTATGGATTTTTTCTAAATTTAGGAGTTCCTAGGGTTGGCTAGTGCCCTTTTTTTACAGCAGTAAATCCTTAAACTGTCCCTCCAGAATGCAGGTTTGAAGCACAGTGTCTCAAGGAAAACAGATGGCTAGTTATCTCTAAGTTGACTAGGTAACCAAGGTCAGAGGAGTCTGCCAGCGTTGGCCCTTTGATAAGGCCAATGGCTGAGCGTCAGCAAGACAACAGGCGCCTCATTGACTGTTCAATATTTTCCATGACAAGCTGGCGTCACGAACAGGATTTCAACAGAACAAAGACTGGTAAGTGCAATTTTTTTAATGCCTTACCATGTCTGCGTTTGACGAAATCAAAAGAAATGTATGGAAAATGTTGAAAGTCAATAGAGCGTATTTTTATTGATAATAATAATTGGTATAAAGAAGAGCAGAGTGGTCAAGGGAGTGTAGTTTTATGTGGTGTTTTTCTTTTCCGTTGTGTTGCATGTTGATGCTGTTGCCGGGGGGTGAGCTGGTTTAGGCCGTGCTTGACACAGGCAGACCTACGTGAGGCTTGAACCAGAGGGAAGACGTTCCCGGGGTAGGGCCCTGGAGGCCATTTTCGGTCAAGCCAAGAACGGGGGGGTCGGCTGCTCAGGGTCCCTGTGCGGACCCCCTATGGATGTTGTCCTTGAGGGTCATAAGACTGCTATGAGTTACTAGCAGTGCTGACAGAGTTGCTGTCAGTGGGTTTTGTTCTGAGACTGTTATGAGTTGCATAACAGTGCTGGCAGAGTTGCTGTCAGTGTGATTTCTGACCACTGCTGCTGGAAATTTTAATTGGAGACCTTTGGGGCAGATGTAACATACATATTGAAGACTTTTCGTTGTTTGTCAGTTTGTTTCAGTGTAAACTAACACAATGGGTAATGAATCGTCCAAAGCTCTGAGTAGTGGTAGATCGAAAGCTAATGTGATTTAATTCTTCAAATAGCAGAAGGGGAGGTCAACCTGTCATTGAAGTCATGTGGTAATACAGATTTTTGCACACATACTGTACATCTGAGCAAATAACACATTTATACATGACATGAGACCTTGCATGCGTGTGTGGTCACAGGTAGATAGTCAGCTTGGCGGAGGGCGTCATGGTCACAGGGTCACTTCACTGTAAGAAATGATTTTGTGCTCATGTGGATTTGAATTAATGTATTAGGTAAAATACACTCAGTATGATTGTGTTTTTGATTTTGAGACAACTATTTAATTAAATTTCAAATAAAATGCACCCATTGTAGTTAATAATAAAAAATAAAACATAAGCATTATATTTATAAAATCCCAAATAGAGAGAACATTGAGTTGATTGAAATTAATATAAACAGGCAGATTTTAATTGAAGTGTGTTTTTTTTTTTAAATTATGCCCACAATTCCCATCATGCCCCTGCCCCATATTACAGTATTTGCAGTTACTTTGTTAAGGTAGCTGATTCACCTTTGTAAATGCAGATATTACTTTGTGTTTTAATGTGCCTGTTTTGAACATGGCAGTTTATGGAGTTCATTGTCATGTTTTTGCTCTTTTACAGTTCCACCATCGGTGAGGTGGCTGTAACGTTTCTTGACTTCAGCTCCATTTTAATAGACTTCATGTTTAGATGCTTTCTTCGAGTTTGAAAGGAGAGTGTGGTTGCAGTGTATGCGGATGTGCAACAATGTGTGTGAAGCACAAAATGAATAGTTAATAAAATTCTTATTTCACTATTTCTTGAGTTCTGTATTTTCTGGGCCACAGGTTGGTTATTCATCAAAAGGATGAATATTAAGATTAAATTCAGTGCATTGATAAAATTCAAACTAGATGATTATTACACAATTATGTATCATTGATACGTAGAGTTAAATTCATTTTTATTAATATTATTTACACATTAGGGAGTTCATCTTTTAAAAATCAACTCAATATTTTTGTTTAGGTTATAATTAATTCTGTACCGTTGTCTATTTGAATCTACTCATATTACATGGATAACTAATAAGGGCCTCATTTGATTAATATTTACTTAATACCAAACCTTGTGAAACTTAATAAACAATATTGCTTGTAATCTGTTCCCTCATTTTCATTGAGCAGACATGGTGTATCTTTTCATACAGTGTGTAGATGGTGATGAGGATTTAAAAAAGGTAATTGATTAGGATGCGTTGCTTGCTGAAGTGAGACATCTTCTGATATATTTGGTTCATGGTGTTATATTTATTATTACTAATGATCTGATGTGCATGGATTAATAACAATAAAGTTAACATTTTTAGTCCCACAACAGTCCAGTTTTAATTGTGCTATGTACAGTGTATGTGTAAAGAAATTAATTGTATTCTTTCTTAAATAGGTTAGAGTTATCCTTTTCCTGAATATGATAAATATATGTCACACCCATGCACGTGTCTCGGTGAAAAGAAATGCTGCTGGGCAAACCAATAGCCAACTTATTGGCTGGTGGAAAATTAAAATTTTTACATAACATTATGAATTTTAGAGGGCTAACTTACACCTGAGACTCTCTACCCCTCTCTCTCTCTCTCTCTTTCCACAGATAACATATATCAACATATCATTTAGTGTGACACTATTCATTACAACATGTCACTTTATCAGCAGATGTCACTTGTAACCTCCAAGCAGCATATTGTTTTCTTATAGTGTTCTTGTGTATTGTTTATGTTGTTGGTTTTGCACTATATTGCATTTTGCACTATTCAGCACTGTATATCTTTTTTAAATCTCCTTATTCTTGCTACTGCCTGTGGCAACTTTTGTGAAAGAATTTCCATCGGGTATGAGTTTGTTTTCCCACAGCTGCAGGGGGTCAGAGACCTGAGGCTAAGACTTTGGCTGACTAGTTGCAGACTGAAGCGCATATGGCGATAACTAAATGCGCTACTCAATGATACGACTCTTCTAAGATTGTTCATTGCGTTCAAGAGGTGAATGAATCACTGTCTGAATTTATTTTGAGATTTACACAGGCATGGGACACTAATGCAGGAATAAGTCCTGACGAGAACAGCCAGTTTGCTGTCCAGACCCTTTTGAATAACCTTAGGCCCAGCATAGTGACTGCATACAAGCTAGCTGTGACCTCCTGGCGAGCACAGAGCTGGAAAGAAACAATAGACCATCTGATGTCCTTGCATAAAGACAATGTTTTAACGCCGAGAAATCCGCTGCGAACCCAAAACAAATGTGGCAGCAAACACAACAGGAGCCGGGCCAGCGGAATAACAATAAACATAGACAAGATAATTGACATAAGGGCGGAAAGCTGGGTCATTGAGCCCGAGGGTGCAGACAGGAACACTGTTACAGTATGCCGAATCATCAGAATCAAAACAGAAAACTGAGGGAACTGAGGCTGGCCTCTTATGGAGCCATTGTTTCATTAACTTCATTACTTCAGTTGCGTGCGCTACTGCTACCGCCACCCCACCTCCTTCGAGGGGTGAAGGCCCATCTGTGCACTATAATCAGGCATAGGGTGGCCACAGAGAAACGGGATCAGATTCACCTTTGACACACACATTTCCAATTCAAGCTGCAACTATTCAACTTTCTACTAATCCCGCCGAAGAACCGATTATCCCTATACAAGTTAACAGTATCACAGAACCAATATCACGCACAGCTAACGTTATAGTTGATGGCTCAAATGTTTCGCATTCGTTCTTGATTTCTGATAAAAGCCCCATAAAAATGATGGTGGGCACCTCTGATGTGTTGCTTCACCCCCGTACCGAGGTTGGTGTTTTGAGTGAGGCCTGTGTGGCGAGCTTACCTTCTGGAGTTAAGGAGGTCCCCTTTTACCTGGCCACTGTTGCATCCCAGGCAGTGACTTCTACACTGCAAGATCAAATAGATGCGGTTAATCTGTCGGCTCTGTCGGCCGAAGAGCAGAAGGAAGCCTGGCTTCTTCTTTGGAAATACGGTTCTGTCTTTTTTTCTCACGACGGTGATCTGGGCTGCACCAATCTGACAGCACATGAAATCCCGCTCCTTGACGACACTCCCATCCCTCAGCATTATCGGCGTATTCCGCCATCAGACTATGAAGTGGTCAAAGAGCACATCAATCAGTTGCTTGGCGCACAGGTCATGAGAGCTGCAGTTTGCTTCACTGATCGTGTTAGTTAAGAAGAAGGATGGAAGTCTGCGCTTGTGTGTAGACTACCGGCAGCTTAACAGCAGAACTCCAAAAGATGCGTTCCCTCTCCCTCGCATTGAGGAATCGCTGGATGCACTCACCGGAGCCCGCTGGTTTTCCACTATGGATTTAGCCAGCGGGTACAATCAGGTTCCGGTGGCAGAGCCTGACCGACACAAGACTGCATCTTGTATTCCGTTCGAATGGAATCGCATGCCATTTGGGTTGTGTAATGCACCCAGCAAGTTCCAGCGACTCATGCAACAGGTTTTTGGAGATCAGCAATGTCAGTCATTGCTCTTGTACCTGGATGACATTGTAGTTTTCTCCTCCACGTTTCAGCAGCACCTTGAGAGATTGGAAGTGGTGCTGCAGCGGTTACAACATGAAGGTCTGAAGGCAAAGTTGTCGAAGTGTTCATTTTTCCAACTCGAGGTGCACTATTTGAGCCACATCATTTCGGCCGAAGGGGTTTCCACCGACCCAAGCAAGGTTGAAGAGATAGCCAACTGGCCGCCTCCCACCACCATCTTGGAGCTGCGGTCCTTCCTTGGGTTTGCTAGTGACTATCGCTGCTTCGTGGAGGGCTTCGCCAAGTTGGCCACCCCTTTACATCACCTTGTTGCTGAACTTGTGGCATCCAAGTCCAGACGGTCTGAATCCCAAGTTTTGTGAAAATGGAGCGGAGAACATCAGCAGAGCTTTGAAGCTTTAAAATCTAAACTTACAACCGCACCCGTGCTGGCATACGCTGACTTTTCCCTTCTCTTTATCTGGGAAGTCGACGCAAGCCATGGAGGCCTGGGCCCCGTGCTTTCGCAAGAGCAGGGAGGGACGGTCCGGCCTATAGCATTCGCCAGCCAAAGCCTGCGACCGACTGAACGCAACCCCGCCAATTATAGCTCCATGAAGCTGGAGTTCCTGGCGCTGAGGTGGGCTATGTCGGATAAGTTTCGCGAATACTTGCTTGGCCACAAGTGCATTGTCTTCACGGACAATAACCCGCTTAGCCACCTGTCATCGGCTAAACTTGGTGCCCTGGAACAGCGTTGGGTAGCTCAGCTCGCGTCTTTCAATTTTGAAATTCGTTACCGTTCTGGCAAGAGTAACACCAATGTGGATGCTCTGTCCCGCTTGCACTCACCCAGACCTGTAGATCTTGAAATGATCATTTCTGGTACGCAGCTTCCACAGCCCTTGGAACAAGCACTGCAGGGCCAAGGACTTGCAGCCTGTCAGGCTGCTATCCAGGCTTTGCCTCAACATTTGCCTTCAGACATTGGAGGACTTCAGCGAGCTGACCCTGTGGCTCGAGAAGTCCTTGTGTTTTGGCAGCAGAAACGGTACCCGAGCCGTGAGGAACGCAAGCAGATGTCCCCACTGGCTTTGGTGCTCCTCAAGCAGTGGGGGCGATTGATTGAGCGGGCCGGAGTGGTGTACCGGCAAGTCTCTCGCTCCGATGGGGGAGAAGTGGTTCTCCAGGTGCTTTTGCCAGCTATTTTGAAGGATAAAGTTTTCATGGAGGTCCATCACAATCATGGTCATCAGGGGGTGGACAGGATGCTGGAGTTGCTCAGGCAGTGGTGCTATTGGCCAGGGATGTCGGCTGGTGTGAGGCACTGGTGTCAAACTTGTGAGCGGTGCCAAATGGCTAAGGACTCTGGGCCACCAGTCCGTAGCTTTATGGGACACCTGCTTGCTTCGGAGCCTAACGAGATCCTGGCAATGGATTTCACCTTGCTTGAACCAACCAATAATGGGCTGGAGAATGTCCTTGTGTTAACAGATGTTTTCAGCAAATACACTCTTGCCATTCCCACTCGTGACCAGTGTGCCTCTACAGTGGCACAGGTGCTTGTCATGGAGTGGTTTTCAAAGTTTGGTGTTCCAGCACGCATTCATTCTGACGAGGGTTGCAATTTCGAAAGTGCACTCATTCAGCAGTTGTGTGCTCTTTACAACATTGAAAAATCCCGCACCACACCGTCTCTCTCGAAAGCATGAATGGCATTCTTGCCTACCTCAGATATTGTATGCCTATAATACCACACCGCATCGATCCACCGGGGAATATCCGTTTTGCCTCATGTTTGGTCGTGAGGCAAGGCTTTATTGACTTCTTGTTAGGAAGGGTACAGGATCCAGTTGGCGGGGCGTTAACTGATTGGGTTCGGGAGCATCAGACCCGGCTACACTTAGCTATTGAGGGGGCGCCCGGGATAAGCTGAGGGAGGCAGCCCAACGTCGGAAGGAAAATCATGATCAGTCTGTCCAGTCGGAGCCATTGGTGGTGGGCCGGTCCATTCGTCTAAAAGAGTTTGGCTGGAAGGGGCGTCACAAGATTCAGGACAGGTGGAATCCTGTAGTGTATCGGGAGAATGACCTTACCAAGGTCAAACGGGTACATTGAACGCTGCTCAAAGCCATAGTTGAGATGTCTGCTTCAGGCGACAATCCTGATCCTCTTCCCATCTTATTGGACCAGCCTGTTGTGGCGGAGAGTTCATCTGATGACGAAGACTTGATGGCTGTGGTCAGGGAATCCATTCCTCCGCCAGCTGGTCATCCTGCTGGGGAAGTTCAAACGGCCCCTGTATCGGCGATACCTGTGGTTGCGACAGTTCCTTTACTCTCTGCTCTTTCAGTCCCTTTGGTCGCCCCCTCTTCTGGGAGTAGCGACACCACTGTGTTATATATGGCACCATTATCCTCTGCACTTCCTGTCCACTTGCCAGTGCGGCCATCTTCAGTCAGTGCCGTCCCCTTAGCAGTACCTCCTTCAGTGGATGCAGTTGTCAGACGACGGACGGCCTGATCTACAGCTGGCCAACACTCCAATGTCCATCATTTACCTAGGCCTGCCAATGACGTGGCTCAGGCCAGGCCCTCAGCAGCTCAGTGAAATTCTGTGTCTGCTTTCTTTGGACCATGGTCTTAGAGGGATCTCTCAAGGGCATCGTTGGGTCGACGATGAAAATTGGGGGGGTGGATTGTAGTGGTATGAGGTACCACTGCCATATTGCACTTCTCTGGCTGGCTGAGCCAATCATTGTTTAGGAGAAGGGATAAAGGTAGGCCCTGTGCCACCTCCCGGCCTCTCGCTTCCTGCCTCTTCGGCCCGCCCCCTTCCAGGTCGTCGTGTCTGCTGTGTGCCTCAGAGTACAGGTAGGCATACCTTAGCATGTTGTCCGTGTACATTCATTAGCATTCTTTTAACTCAAACCGTAACTCTTTCATAGTTCCGACGTCTCCATTGTGGCCGAGGTAATATATTGCGGTTGCTTACCGGCGTCCACCAGAGCATAGGTGAGTTATAGAGAGCTTCTGGCGTTAATTATTGTTAGCCAGGTGCTAAGCCCCTTTTTGTTTTCTTTTGCTCCTCTCCCTCTAATAATCTGCTGGTCGTGTGTTTCCCCCGCCGTGCTGTTCCTCTTCACCCCTCTCCCTCTTTGGAAGGAACGACAAGTAACCGGGTTGGGAAGTGAAGTTTATGGACGTTGATGTCAAGTTAAGAGGGTATTGAACGATCAAGGCTCTTTATCCACGGATACTTTGTCTCGCTGTCACTCTGCCACTGTTGCTGCTGTGCGGCCGGGAGCTTCGCTACTATTGCTGCTGGTCTGCTGCTGCTACTTTATTACCGCTGCTACTTCATTACTGCTGTTACTCTATTACTGCTGCCACTCCAGTATTGCTGCTTCACTGCTCACTTTGAAATCTTGTCGGTGGCCTCTGGCCGGCTTGCCTTCTGGTGCTGACCCTGTTTCTCGCTGCTGCTGCATGTGGTGTGTGTGTGTGTGTGTGTTGTGTGTGTGTGTGTGTGTGTGAATGTTTTAAAGGCAATCTGTAGGTGTAGGTAGTTTTGTTTACTTATTTTTTTAGTGATAGGATTTCTTTTGGTAAATTTTGTTTGCATTTTGGTTGATTTTTGTTTTGGCGATCTGTTTACTTTGGGGAGTTTATTGTAAATGTTTATTTTTCATTATGGAGGGGAATTTTTCCATTTGAACCCCCTGTATTTTTGTTTATAAGGGATTATGGTTAACGGTTGAGTTAATATCTCTGGCCAGAGTCTGTTTAATTTTCTGTTGTTAGGTTGATTTAAATTAATATTTTGCAGTTCATTGATTGTTTTTCTTTTTCTTTATTAGTTTGTTAATATTATGGGATGTTGTATGTGATGGTGAGCCGTTTTAACTGTGTCCCTTGTCTTTTCCAGAGCTGAAGGTTGCAGGTGGTGGTGATCCCCCTGTGTGAGCGTGTTGCTCGTTCCAGATTTTCTTTGTGTGCACTTCACGTTTCGTTGCTGTGTGAGTGGGGTGCTCTTTTTGTTTTTGACATCACCGTCCCCTGTCGACACCTCCCCCAGCCGGTAAGCCTCAGCCTGTACCCCCTTTTCCTTTTCCAGTTGGGCTCTTTTATTTTTTTGTGCATATCATACTGTGAATTTAGTGAATAAAACGTTATCTATGATAATTGAACTCTGTCTCTTTCCCTCCCTGAGTGAACGAACCTGAGCGTCCTTTTGTAAGGGCTGATAACTGATTGCTAGTACGGGTCCTTGGGCCTTAACCGGAGGTGGCGTTGTTGGTAACCTTAACTTAGTATTAACCCTCGTATTGCCATATGTATATATTTCTACTCTATCACGTAGCCCTTCTACCCGTCATCGATTCGTCCCACGTCAGGTTACCCCCGCCAGTGTCTGTTTGCCAGTTGAGCTGTGTTTCTGTTGTCACTTTGCTTGTTTCCCACGTGCTTGTCTGTTAGTGTAGATAGTCTTCTGTGTTTGAGTGTTTTTCTGTAATTAAGTACGTCCCTCACCCTTTTGGTCTTGCCCATAGATCCTCACCTTTGTGAACGTTTTCTGTTAATATTTACAGTCCCTTTTTCCTCACCTTTTGTGAACGTTTTCTGTTCTTACCATTGTATATTTCATTCGTTCTTGTAATTCCGTTTTATATAAGAATTAGTAATAGGGTTTTTAAGTTGTAACTTTGATAGCCACTTCTTTCTGTTCATTTGTAATTTTGATAGCCTGCTCTGCAGCATTTTCCATTTCCCCTTCCAGGTAGTCAGTTCTGAGTGCTCATTCCTCCCTGTACCTTGTATTTCTGTTTTGTTTAATAAATCCTCATTTGATACTTTGTTTTTTGAGTGGTGTGTTTGGGCCCATTCCTTGCAGCCAAGTTCTTATAAAGCAGAGATTAAGATTATATTTTATATGCTTGTGCTGCCATGTTCAAAATATTCATAACTGTTAAAAAATGAATAGTTCATACACTCACTAATCTCTCAAGTTGTAGGGCTCGAAAGGGTGATGTAACAGAATTGCAAAAAATGTATTGTGGGCTTAGCGGGCGAAAGTCTGTTTGAGTTGTGCAATGCTGCACTCATGTTTGTTGTTTTTTTTATAAAATGATAATAAACTGATTTATTGGCAAGTCAAGAGGTATAGACATTATCTATTTCCCCCCATTATCAATTTAAGAGATAGTGGGGGAAAACAGAGTAAGTGAAATAAAATTTATGTCTTTGTATCTTTCATATGTGGGGGCTAAAGAATTCCATACATTGATGTATCTGGCAAGTCATTTCATGTATACAGTAGGCACAGGAAAATCCCCTCACCTGTAACATATTTGTATGTGAACAAACACCAGGCCTACACTTTACAGTGTAAGTGGACAGGCTATATATACTGTATAGACTGTATATACACACATGAAACCAAAATCAAACTAAACAAAAACATGTTGATCATGTGGGGCCTATTTTAATTAATTTGCATATTTACATGTGAGCATGACAAGGGAGGAGACCGAAATGTGCGCTCAATTCCACAGTGATAGGGATGTATCAAGGGAAGGTGTTTTTTGGTTTCTGACAGCCTACCCTGCTTTCTGCATTGCAGCATATCTGAATCACAGGTCACGTGACCCCTTTGAAAATCGGCATTCAGTTTTTCCATCCATCCATCCATTTTCTACCGCTAATCCTCATAGGGTCGCAGGGGGCTGGAGCCTATCCCAGGTGTCTTAGGGTGGAAGGCAGGGTACACCTGGACAAGTCTCCAGTTCATCACAGGACACATAGAGACAGACAACCATTCACACTCACATTCACACCTACGGTCAATTTAAATTAGCCAATTAACCTAATCCCCATGCATGTTTTTGGATGGTGGGAGGAAGCCGGAGTACCCAGAGAGAACCCACACAGACATGAGGAGAACATGTAAACTCCACACAGAAAGGCCCTGGTACCTTCTTACTGTGAGGCAACAGTGCTAACCAATACACCACTGTGCTGCCCCCCATGCAATTTTTTGTGAAGGAATACCTCTGACATATGCATGTACAATGACTGACAAGTGAGTAATTCTCATGTATATTGTTAATATTATATAGCACTGTTACCTGTTCTATCCTTCCAAGCTCCAGCATGCTCCATGAGCCCAAAAGAGGTAACTGTGACTTTTTCAGGGCTCTTATCTTAGAATAAATCCAAGTTGCATTTATGGATTGAGTTATAGCCTCACTTACAACTTTCCTCTACCCTCGGGTTAAGGGCTTTGCAGAATTTTACTAGGCATACACATCAGAGCACCTTTGCTCCTAACTCCTCATCTCTTTTGCACACATACTTTGGAGCCCACTGGCTCTTAACTCTGAACTGAGCTTACTGCTCTTTAAACCCTATTACACCTGAGCCCCCTGGCTCTAAACCATGTAACCCTCCTAAGATAAGACATGCATGTCCGTTAATATCTGCAACATTTAAAACCAATCTTCAGGTTCTTTTTAGGAACATTTACAGATATTCCTCACTGCCTTCAAGGCCTAGACCAGAATGTTTGTGAATAAAAATGGCAGGAATGTTCTTAACTCTGATTCAACACCTTCACACAGTGCCATCAGGGACCCCAAGAGTATATCAACACACACCTCCCTTCATATTCATCCCATCCTGCCGACAGCGCCATCTATGCAGTGGAATAATTCTTTGACACATCACACTTGCAGTTCAGATGAGGTTTATTTGCAAAGGAACTCCCCTCACTCAAGTCTCATCTCGATTTTTGCAATGGTCAAAACAACTCTGTGTCATCATATGGCGCTTTTCCACTACACAGTAACGGCACGGCACAATATGGTACAGCACGGTACGGTACAGTGCAGTTTTGGTGCTTTTCCATTACAACTGAGTACCTCCTCAACGTGGGCGGGGTCGTCATACGGCAGCGTGAAACTGCCACAACTTCATTTACATGCGACACAGAAAATCAGCAAAAACAAGAAGAACAACAACAACACTACAATCATAAACAATTGAGGACACCGGAGCAATCATGAATTTGTTGCTCGCTCTGTGGCTTTTTGTCACACACAGATCGAAAGAAGAGAGACAGAAAAGACTCCAGGGAGTGTAAAAATAGTGAAGCAGTTGTTGGTTTTAAAAATGGCGGAGTCGAGTTGTATTTTTTTTTACAGGCTAGTCGGACGCTTCAAATGACGACACTCGTTGGCCAATCAGTGGAAGGCAGTCAGGTAACGTCACGTTTTAGTATCGCTTCGGCTCACTTGGAACCAGGGCTGAGGAGGTACGAAAAAAGTACCTAGTACCAGGTAGCAGGTACTACTGAAAAAGCGCCACAACTGTGTAGAGCCGTGCCGTGCCGTACCGTGCCTGTGGAAAAGCACCATAAGTTCCAGCCCTTCTGGCCTTCACTCAAGGCTCAGTCCTGTCTATATCTGTTAACCTGCCAAGTCTTGTATCACACCTATCCTCTCTGTTTCTGACCTTTGTTCGTTGGCATGTGCCAGAAATTCTGATGCAATAAAAAGTTATATATCCACCTCACAGGTTGGACATACAACTACATTTTTGACTGTTAACTTAGTTGTGATACTTTTAAACATATTATAAACTTTGTTTGAAACCCTGTATTATGACTTCTTTCATAATAACATAATTTTCAACAAAATATACAGATTCATTAAGTTTTTACTACAGAATGACTTTCTTGTCGCTTACTGTCTCTATGAGACACTGTGGGCCTTGATGAGTTACTAGTTACCAGGCAGGGTAAAACTTTACCTTACTTAATGTGGGTTTCAGAGTAGGTTTCTGTGTGTCCTTCTACCGCCTGCTTAGACTCACAGCTGTCTCACCTGGAAGCCCCTTTTTGCCGTGCTGTTTTCACCTGCCTGTCTGTCTGTCTGTGCCAATGAAACCTTTTCCTGTGAAAATCTTGGTCTGGAGTTTTGTGTTTGGGTTCCCTGCTCTGCATGGAAGCTTCACACCTGGAAAGGAAAAGTCTAAACTAGAAACAAAAACAAAAACCACTCGACCAAAAGTGGAGGGAAAAACACTAAAGTGTTAAACTAGATATCTAAAAGGACAAACAAAGGCTATTAAATATTCAAAACAAAATCACTCCCAAAAGAGGAAAATACTGAAACAAAAACACTGGCTCTAAACTTTATGAAACCAACTAACTCTTGTCAGAGGCTATGAAAAATACAACACAAAACAGTCTTTCACAGCCATGAAAAATAATTACAGAAATGTCTCTACCCTCGAGAATATAAAATGTACAAAGAAAAATTCTACACTAGGGACTATCAAAAAACAACCAAAAGAAAATACTCTTAAAAAAAAGAAATGAGGCTGTGAAACTCACAAAATGAAAATGACTCTGGAAACAAGGACACACTGGAGACAAGTACAGCAAAAGGCTGGTGGCAGAAAAACAGTATACTTGGCAAGCACAGGCACACAAGACAAAAATATGAGGACAAGATGAAGTGGCACAAGACAGAAGACGAGATGAGACTATTTAAACATGAGGAAGGGGATCACAGGTGGAAACAATCAGGACAGGGCTGACAATCACAGACGCAGGAACACAAGAGGGCAGGAAGCAAAGCGATCTGAAACGAGAGGGAAACAGCATTACTTCAAAATGAAACAGGATTAAAACAAGACCACATGAATAGATGGGAGAAAAATAGGAAACTTCGCCAAAGCTGACAGACGGGACATAACACCCGGGTCACAGTGACCTGATCTGCGATAAGCAGTTTGACAAGGAGACACAATAAATATTTATCATACATGAATTGAGATAATTCTATCACATGGTCCACCCCTTGTCGTGGTGTGATGGCTTGAGTACCTCAGTGACCCGGAGAGCTATTCCAGCGGGAGCGCTATGCTCTTGATAGGGCCACCCATGCTGGACAGGTCAAAGGATAGAGGTCAGATAAATGTGGACCACCTCACCCAGAGGCTAAATGGGTTTGCAGAGGGTTAACACCCCTACCTGTAAAAAAGACCAAGTTACAGAAGCATCGACGACAACTAACCAAAACATTCACCTGGGAGAGGAAGGGTCTCCATCCCTGAGATTTCTGACGCATTGCAATGACATCCAGGACACCAAGAGTAGCCAAATGGAACATCAGGACAATGTATGAAGCAGGAAAAACCATCCAAATAGTGAGGGAAATGAAGAACTATAAGATAGGAGTCCTCAGACTGAGTGAGACAAGATGGCTACACACAGGACAGCTGAGACTTTCATCAGGGGAGCAGCTGCTGTATAACAGAGGATGGAGCCCCCGACACTGAGGGCGTGGCCCTGATGATGGCACCGGAGGCACAGCGAGCGATCATCAGCTGGGAACCTGTAAACTCCCGCATCATCACAGCCATGTTCACCACCAAGAAGAAGAACATTAATCTGAATATTAAACAGTGCTATGCTTCCACCAATGATGCAGAAGAGGAGAAAAGGGATGAATTCAATCAACAACTACAGATGGTGATAGACAGAGGAGGAGCCAAAGACATTACCATACTGATGGGAGACTTCAATGCCAAGATCGGATCAGACAACACAGGCTACGAGAACATCATTGGGACTGGAACAGATGAATGAAAACAGTGAGTGCTTTGCAGACCTGTGTGTCCTGAACCAGCTGGTGATAGAAGGAAGCATCTTTCCACACATGCATATCCACAAAGCCACATGGAGATCCCCAGACCACAGAACGGAGAATCAAATTGACCACATCTGCATCAGTTCGAAATTCAGGAGATCATGGCAAGATGTGAAAGTGATGAGAGGTACCGATGTGACAACAGTAAGACTTTGGCACAAGAGGTACACCTACACAAACAGCACTCGGACAAGGTACAAAGTGGAACTGCTCAGGAACAAAGACACACAAACAGCATTCCAGATCAACCTTTGCAACAGATTCCTACTACTACAGGAGCTGATAAAAGATATTGAGACAGACATTGAGACACAGTGGGAGGACAGCAAGAAACTCTGGCATGACACATGTGAAGAAGTTCTAGGCAAAAGGAAGATCCAACACAAGGATTGGATATTGGATATTCATAGACTACGAGAAGGCCTTCGACAGTGCAGACAGAGAGATACTGTGGAAGCTGCTGAGGCATTATGGAGTCCCTGAGAAGTTCATCTCCCTCATCTGATGCACCTACCAGGACAGGAGCTGCAAGATTGCCCACGCCGGCCAGTTGTCAGAAAGCTTCGAGGTGAAGACCAGAGTCCATCAAGGGTGCCTGCTGTCACCATTCCTCTTCCTCCTGGTCATTGACTGGATCATGAAGACCACTACAACAGGTAGGAACAATGGGATACAGTGCACACTCTGGACGCAGCTGGATGACCTCGACTTTGCTGATGACCTGACGCTCCTGTCACACAACCATAGCCAGATGCAGGACAAGACTACATGCCTGGAGACCATATCAGCTGGGACAGGGCTCAAGATCAGCAGGAAGAAAACTGAGCTGATGAAGATCAACACCACTGCCCAGACACCAGTCACAGTTGGTGGAGAGCCCATCAGAGAGGTGGACTCGTTCATCTACCTTGGAAGTGTGGTAGACTGACAAGGAGGCACGGACAGAGACGTCACAGCCAGGATTGGCAAGACAAGAGCAGCTTTTATCATGCTCAAGAACATCTGGGCATCCAAAGAGATCAGCACAAGAACCAAACTTCGCATCTTTAACTCCATCTAGAGAAAACCTGAAACAAAGATCTGTGGGAGTGAGCGGGACAGGAACCAGTGGCCAAACAGATTCTGAGGAGGAAATGGGGCTAGATTTGGTACACCCTCAGGAAACCAGCATCCAGCACCACATGCCAAGCCCTGACCTGGAACCTGCAGGGAAAGAAGAAGAGAGGCTGGCCTCGCAACAGCTGGAGACAAGACACTGAGGCAGAGCTCAAGCAGCAAGGCACCAACTGGATTGAAGTAGCCAGAATAGCCCAGAACAGAATGCACTGTCAACGGCTCGTTGATGGCCTATGCTCCATTTAGAGCAATGGGCCTAAGTAAGTAAATTGAGATAATTCATATATATATATGTATATATTTCTACTCAAACACGTAGCAACAGTCAGTTTTATAATGTCTTTTGAATGAAACCACGTTCTTCTAACTGAAACCTTATCACATGACCTCTATATATGATATAAGAAAATTCTTCACCTCAAGCAGAGATTAAGTTTGTCTTGTATGCTTTTGCTGCCATGTTCAAAATATTCATAACTGTTAAAATAAATAATTCATACACTCATTAATCTCTCAAGTTGTTTTGTTGTTGTTGCTTCTATAAAATGATAATAAAATGATATAAAATGGTGCTCGCTAAAATATTGTGTAAATGTGTCGCTTCTTTCTTGAAGGAATAACTCTGACATCTACATGTACAATGACTGACAAGGTCAACGCAGGGTAGTTGACAACTATGTTCTTGACTTGTTCAACCCTGCATTGTGCTGCGACGTTCCAGTCAACAGCAGTGTCCCTACCCATCAGAGCCCTCAAAGTCAGCTGTGTTGTCATAGTTCAGCACAAACTCACTTTGCCATGCACTTACTAACTGGAACATGCATCAGCAGCTGCATAGACATTCATAATCACCAACCAACCAAACATTTGGAACAAACTTCTGTTGAAATTTTAGATTTCAGTAAAAGAATAACGATGATGTTGATTGCCACTGGAATATGGCCATATGGAATATGGCTACACATTAATCTTTCAAGAGTTATGCAATGAAAATTTTTGCATGAGGACAGTCAGTGGGAGGGAAGAGTATCTGCTACTTAAGACAGGGTGATCAGCTGTCTCAGCTGTGTATGTTGTCTCATATCCAAGGTAACTTTGTTGGATACTTGTAAATGTAAATGCTTTGTTTACTCTAGTGATTTAAATGTGGCATCTGGATAGTTGTTCTTGCATGGATAAATGATTGCTATTTGTTTGATTTGCAACCCCTGTGTGTGATGCTTTGCAGAAATCCATCATGGCTGTGGAGACTTGTTATAAGGGCAGTACTGTACAAAACTTTCTATTCTTCCTGGAACATACAGGAGCCCACAAGGTCATTGTGCAGGGTCTTCACAATATCTTACCAGGAGAATTTAAAAGGTACAAAGAAGAGGCTGTTCTACACTGCACTTTTTTTTCACATTTTATCCATTTTTCCTACCCAGATCTTAGATGTTGTGGTTTCTTCGAGTTATGACTCCTCTAAAAAGTTGTTGTCTTTCAAAGCTTTCATAAGAAGCCCTTGTGTCCTTCAGCCATGTTTCACTCCTCCATCTGTCCTGTGTTACAGAATTGGAGCAGGTAAAAGCAGCCTGGATGTTCTTGGTGTTGGAAGTGGAGGAGGTGAGTGATGAGATACAGCAACTGGTTTTTAAGTAATTTGACCTATTAATAAAAAAACTCATGTTACTGAGGTCTAAATCCGTAGAAGAACACTAAATATTGTATTATTATTATTATTATTATTATTATTGCCAGGGTGTTTGAAGTCTTGTTAGAAGCTGTTATTATATTGCCACTGTCGATATACAGTGAACAATTTTGGACAAAAGTAGCTGACAAATGATTGATGGACAAATGAAGCTTCATGAAGCACTTGTGATATTTTTTGACTCCTCCAGATGGCGCTCTTGGTTTATAGAAAAAGGCAAGTGTAATGGAAAATGAATGAATTTCCATTACATCTTTAATCCAAGAGCACCATCTAGAGGAGTCAAAGAATATCACAAGTGCTTCATGAAGCTTCATTTGTTCATCACTAGCTAATAGAATAGTTTTTATCCACAAAAAGGACTGTGGATTTTGACCCCCATCACTTTCATTCACAGTAGAAAGAGTCTTGATGATAACATATCCTTCATTAGTTAGATCTGTATAGTTGAGGAGAATGGTGTAACACACAATCTCATGCTCTCTTGGACGAGAGGTGAAACATCTTCAGCAAACCTTCAGCAGGTCCATTTGACTCTTTTTTGCTCATTTTGATGACTGAGAAGACGACCTTTCTCTCTTACATCGACACACACAACCTAAATATATTTAACATGTCAAACTTGAGTTTAAATACATTGTTAAAGAATCATTTGCAATATTCTAAACAACACATGTTGATACAGTACATGAAGTGCTGACAGTGAGATTTCAAGGTCTAAAGACTTCCTGGTTCATTGCAGGGGATAAGGATGCTGAGATGCTCACCATGTTGCAGTCTACATTCCCTGCTGTCCCGATCACTGCTGACATCGTGGAGGGCTCCTCTGAGCTCACAGACAACTTCAAAGGTATTAACAATTCAGAGAGAAATGCTTTTGTTTCATCATTTCTAGATCTGTATTTGATCCTCTTTGTTTTCTTTTCTGAGACATCTGCTTTCTTTGTTTTTATGTCCAACTTATAGCTCTGGTAGCAAAGACCACCAACCTTGAGAAGATCAAATTTGCTTGGCATTCAATGACCAGTGAGGAATACCGGAGGAAGGTCAAAGCAGAAGGAGACATGAAGAGATTTGACTTCATACACATGATTCATGTATGATGACTTTGCTTCTTGGACATTAACTTGAAAGGTTTTGGGTTCGCTCTCTGGCCTCTGAGTTTTGCATGTTTCCCACAGGAATCAGCTCTGTCTCCTTCTGTCTGTTCACAGTCTACATGGCTGACCTCATTTCAACTTGAAATTATTTGATTTATTAATATATAATATTGGTGCTCTTCACTCCACAACATGTGCAATACTTAAGCTATGTTATTACATCAGCTGGCCCATTTTGTTTATTTATGTTGGACAGTTGAAGGCTTAGTTTTTCATCTTATTTAGAGAAATGCATAATTTACTTAACTTCCTTCTTTTCTGCTTATTCTACTTTACTCACTCATTTACAGATGTCACTGGTTCTTTTTGTAATGTTGCAATCTGCCGACTTTGTGGCTGCAGCACTGTAAATTTCCCCAGTTGTGGTACAAATAAAGGATTGTCTTATCTCCTGTTAACAGATGATCTACTATGTGGATAACCTTGCCAAAACTATCAAGTTCTACCACAGCCTTCTGAAGGATAACGGCAGGCTGATGATCATCGTTCATGCAGGTAAGAGGAAATGCTTACCAGTTGACAATATGCAATAATTCTTCTGGAGCTTCTGAAGTTTTTTTTAATATTATTCAGATGGCACTAGCTGGGAGATACTGTGGAAGACTTACGAGAAGGAGATCTGTGTGGATGGCATCACAAAGAAGTCATCAGGAGAGGTGACTGCCTGTCTGAAGAGTCTGGGCCTGAAATATGACAAGCACACCATTCCCAACACCTTCGACATCTCTGAGTGCTTCAATCCAAGTAGCCAGACTGGAGAACGTCTGCTGAGTTTCTTCACTGGAAAAGCTAATTTCCACCAGTCCTTTACACCAGATATTAGAGCAGGCATGTTAGATCTTCTCAGGAACAAGTGCATCACTGAAAAAGATGGCAGGGTAATCTTCAACAGCGATGTGAGCTGCATACTTGTTCATGCTTGAGTATGTTCTCTGGAAAAATGTTCATATATTAAGATTTCTGTTAACACATTCACTTCAGTGCCAGATAAACAGTATCGTAAGTGTGCCTTTTCATAGGAAAGAGATTACCATGTGCATTAGTATTCTCTTAAGCCAAAGCTATTGTTGGTATTGTAAGTTTCTGTAAATCATGGAAAGGTAGAATGTCAGATTTTCTGAACCAAACATATGTTTTGTGTCAGTCTTATATTGTGTCTGCAGTGAATCAATGATACGTTAAAAACCATTACAATGGTATTGCCTAACAAAAGTAATTGTATGTAATAAGCTTAAAGGTGACCCTTACTTTAGGTTTAACAAGGAACACAAACAGCGGCCATCCACATTCCCTCCCCACCCCCTCTATATTGTAATTCTGTTTTTACATTCTTTATATCACATAACTTTGAATAATCATTGCTCAATATACTGCATCACTGATCAAATACACAAACATTGACCTTCAATGTATCTCTTGTTTGCTGGAATGTATAATACCAATACGTTTTACCTTGTAGCAAAATGATCAATATGAAGTCAGTTTACTGACTGACCCAGTTCTAGCAGTGTTGAGTCTTGAATCAATTTCATCAACTCTCATTTGGTCCTTTTATAATGTGAAGAAATCTAGTATTCAGTTATGACTTTTGGATTTGAGAGCGTTAAAATCAGTATTGTTGAATTGCTCTCATGTCTACTTGTATGTGACAGTGGTCGCTCATATGAGATCCCCTCAGCTCTGTGGAGCAGATAACATTACACAGATGTGGCAAGACTAGTGGGATGAGGAGAGAAGTGTAGGTGAATATTACCTTATCAAATCACCAAAAGCCAGAAAATGACAACTCTGGAATTTCACCCTAAAAATTAAACTTATTTGGCACTCAGGTTCATTATATGTGAAGTATGACAAAATCACAGCTCTATATCAGCACAATGACAGATAAAATTGTACATGGACATGAGACTTGTCACAGGCTTGTTTACCAGTGGGGAATGAGTCAGAGGTGAGAGAAAACACAAATAAACAAGGGACATTTTGCATTTTTGAAAAACACACACACACACACACACAATTTGGACGAATCCAAAGCCCAAGCTTGGGCTCTCAGCCACTAAAAGGGACAAGGTAAAACATAATTAGTGTAATATTCAAAAGTAAATTACCAATGTACAAAGAAAGTATCTATCAATATAAATAAAAACATCAGCAATGGAAAAATGACTAACAACCTAACAAACAAAATCTGATCAGTTACATAAATAAACCCAAATGGAATGAGATGACAAGAAGAAAACCACTAACTGAAAACAAAGTAAATGAACAACCAATATTAATATGGCACAACATGAGAAAGGGGTACCCTCACTGTCCACTGGAATCCAGTTAATTCAGCTCTGCAAATGCTGCACCCTGTACAGCAGTGTCCAGGCCTACACAGAAAAGATTAACTAAACAGAGCTGCTAGCAGTCAGAGCAAACGGGTGAGCATACCTGACCCAAAGCAGGAGGAAGTGGAGTGGCTCAAACCAGACAGCAGTGTGTCGAAATGAATTTCAGAGTAGGGCAGAGACATTATTCAGAATTACCATTCACACCCATGAAACAAAACGTACTTACACGCTATAGTAAAAACCTCACACACTATAGTAAAAACCTCACACACTCACACAAAACGTTTTAGTGTAACAGGCAGGTGGCCCGAAAGAGGAAGTGTAGATTATTTTTCTTCTTTGGAGGATGGACATGTTCTCTACATGGTGGATAATCACTAGAGGAAACACTGTGGAAGTGTAAGGTGACAGTGCTTAAAATGAATCTTCATTTATTCCACTTTCATTTTTGTTTAGCAGTGCAAACTTTATTTAATGACGTGAAAGGGAATGAAGAGGATGTAATATGTTTTTTTACAAGCACTTTACAGTGTATTGAATCCCTTCAGAAAAATGAGCCCAATAATGTTTGACCAGGAAAGGCCTTATAAAATGCTTTATGACCATTCAAGAACTAATGTATATCTGCTCTTCATGCAGATGTGTCCAGATATGAGGCCAGACAGATGTCTGCTGGTGCAAATTTGTTACCCACCCTGGCCATCCCAGAAACACCATAACCAGTGAACAGATTTCTCACTGTATCCATTGGCATGACACAATCTCAGCAAAACTTACTACTACTACCACTATTAATATTCACCACAAGCCATAATTATTTATTTGTATATACATATTTTATACTTATACTATTTTATTCCTATGCTCTTCTTTCTCACACTTGATATTGTAAATAGTATTTTTTTCTCTATTGCTTTTTTAATATTGAGATTCCCCCGTGACCCTATGTGAGGATAAGCGGTAGAAAATGGATGGATAAATATTGACATTCCATTTCTTGCTGTTGCTACAATGTAATTTCCCAGGGTGGGATCAATACAGTTATTCGATTCTATTCTACTATTAGTACAGTAACAGTAACAGCATAAATTGATAGCCTACATGCTAAATATATTGGCTAAAGTTTACTATTACACTGTAAAAAAATCTGTAAAAAAAAACAAATAAAGTCCTGGCAGAAAATTACCAGGAATATATCCATTATTGTCGCAGACACTTCTGTTACTCCTAGATTTACAGTATATTCTCTGTTTATTCACAGACACTTTGTTAGGCTTCCAGTCTGGGAACCAACATGCACGACTCAGGAGTCAGATGGTAACAGTGTGACAAAAGGAGTTTATTGAACCTGGCAAGAGGTGAACCAGGCAGACTCAGCATTTCTGACAGGGAAGGGGAGAGCGCTGGGAAGTACCTACTCTGGCTGCACTCATCTAAAAAAGGGGAGAACACAAAATCACCCAGATAAGCTGAGGGAAAAAACAGAGCCTACTAGAAAACAAAGCAGTTCTAACTAATGGCTATAAAACTTTAACTAAGGACGCTCGCTACCGAGGCTACAAAAGTTACAAATAACAAAGAAGAAGAGCAGGCTGTGAAATTACAAAATAAAAGTCAGCTAAAGGCTAAAACAGACTAAACTAAGGACACCCACAAGGAGGGAAACTAGAAAAACCAAGTTGCCTAAGAAACTTACAAACAAAAGGGCCAACACTCATACACAATGAGGTGGAAATCTAACCTAGAAACAAAAAGAGACACTTGATCTATGAGGCTGTAAAAGTAACAATAAAAAATAATTGCTGTGCTCAAGAGGAAAAAAGGACTAAGGTAAAGAACTGAAAATCAACTCACCAGGGAGAATGAAAAACTAAGGAAATCAATAATCAACTATAGCAACAAATTTTACAAAACAAACCACTCGGGAGCAATGAGGGAAACCACTGGAAAGCAATCCGAGAAACACGTGACAGGGACAATGACAGGAAAGAACCATGACAATCTCGCAATGAGACAGGGGAGACAAGACTATTTAAACATGAGGGGAAAACAATCAGAAAAAAAACGATCTGAAACGAGAGGGAGACAGGGTTATTTCAAAATAAAACAAGAAATGACAAGACGCACGAGACAAAAATGGGTAACTTAACCCTGCGTCCTTAAAAATACAGTGAAAACGCCTGTACAAAAATACTACGGAAAATTCACATTAACACGGTATATTGTGCCGTACAGACTTTTCTTACAGTGTAATATATAAATGTTAATCAGAGCTGCGGGGAAAAAAAAATCTCAGAGACAGAGATTCCTCTCTAATGAGAGCCTGTGTTTAGGGAGGGGCGGCCAGTGATCACCCAATGAGATCACTGGGATCTCATTGGGTGATCGTTTAGACAGCGTCATATTATAAGACAAAGGGTCTATAATGTTCAGTCCCCCAAACAATTACAGTAAGCTCACAATGAAAGACTTCTTGCACCATTTTAAAAGTGAAATTTAATACTTTTTAAGACCTCAGCAAATTAGTGATGGACAAATGACGCTTCATGAAGCACTTGTGGTATTTTTGACTCCTCTAGATGGTGTTCTTGGTTTAAAGAAAAAGGCTAGTGTAATGGAAAATCACCATTACATCTTTAAATAAATAGTGCCATCGAGAGAAGTCAAAAAATACCACAAGTGCTTCATGAAGCGTCATTTGTCCATCACTACAGCAAATATAATTTAAGACCCAAAACTATCATAACAATTTCTTTGGTAGAAAATATGCAATTCATTAAAACAGTCTCCATTGTAAATAAGATCATTTTAAATGAGTCCCCCAAACAGTCTGTCCCAAGCCAAAAAAAGTTTAGAAATAATGTACAACAAATATTATGACATGACTCTGAGAGAAACCAATGAACAGAGAGGTTGATTATTTTATAACATCCCAAATTCTCCTCATGACATGTGGCGTAGCTCTGCCACTGTCTTCTCAATTTCACAGTCTAGGTCCATCAACTCCCCTCTCTTCTCCTTGCATCTTTTTCTCATGGAGTTGGATTTAGTGATGAGTTCTGCCATCTTGGCCCCTGCTGTATTCTCAACCTTCTCTGCAAGGCTATCTACATCCTTCTCCAGAGTTTTGCACACAGTTGAGATTGTTCTTCTTTTCTTGCGTGGCTCTTCAAAATCATTTTCAGCCCTTTTCTTCCTCTCATCTTCCAAGAAGATCCAACACCGGCTGTGTACAGTTGCACACTCACTTAGCAGCTCTTTAGTTAGTGGCAATTAGACCACTCCACCACTCATCCTCACGTAGTCACAGATTATACTCTGTGAGACTATAGTGTCATCGTTCATATTGCACCTCTCCACCTCCTTGTTTATGGAGAATCCACGCTCCACAGTAGCTTGTCCATGGGACAGAAGCAGCAGCTTTTCCACAAATCTCCAAAGTTCTGCATACCCATTCATGGCCTTTTTCTATCCAATGCACTGAAGGCTATGAAATCCTCTCCTCTGGCCTCAACAAATAGGAACTTCTGAAACTGTCTTAACACCTGCTTTTCGATAAAGATAACCACATAGTTTCCACTTAAAATTAGATATTTTTGTGGGAATCACAATAAATTTATATTCAGTATATTCTGGAAAATGAATCCCTTTCAAACCATATTTCAATTACTGTCTAAGAACATGTATTTGGCCTACAGACACTTGTTGCAACTCATATTATGATATATTTCCAGTAAAATAAAATACAACTAATACAACTAATAGCCTAGTATGACTTTTTTGACATTTAAATTATGGCATTTTACTGATTAAAAAACATCTTAGTCAAAGAAACTGAGGAGAGACACACAATAACATTTAAAGCAGTGGTTCTCAAAGTTTTTCATGTCACCACTGACACCAATTAGATTTTTGACTTTTTAGATGTTTTATTACAAAAAGTGTATGAATCCCATGTCTCTCAAGGACCCCCCGTATCGACTTTTAAAACCACTGATTTAAATGACTTATTTTGCTAAACACTATGTAAATGTTCACATTTATAATGTGTCTACACATATTACCTGCTGTGACTTCTCCTGACAACTTCCTGTCCTGCACAAATTTCATGATGAGGGCCTTCATTCTTTCAGGAACATGCCTGGGAGGGCAGCAAACCCCCAGATAGGAGGTAAGACTTGAGGAGGTGGGGCCTTTACCAAGGCTCAGAGAGGCAGGCTATCCCATGACTTGTGCCCAGGGGGGCCCGGAGTATGGGCGCATTCTGGTTAAAGGGTTAATATCACCTATCACTGAGATTCATACAGGGGTGATATACTATATCTTTATATAAGTGTCTATTTTTCCAGAGTTCCAGTAAAATAATTCTCTTCCAAGATTTTTTTTCAGCTGGCTGAATTTATGATAATAGTTTAATCAGTCTGCTAAAATTGCCTCTCTGATCACTGTGAAAAACATTGATGCTGGAGATTACCTGGATACTCCTGTTTTTTTGGCTGAAAAGCCTCTGCCAGACCTCTGTCTCTGTATCGTGGTCTGGTTTGGGGTTGGGGATCTACCCCTTCTTCCTCCTTCCTAAATTTTTTCTGCAGCTCGCAGTTCTCTCCAGGGTGAACTGCTTTCATGTGTTTAAATAAGTCGGTGGTGTTACCACAGTGGCGAATGTTTTTTGCACACATCAAATGTGGTAGTGTCCCTGTCAGCTCTAGCGAATAAAGTCCACACAACACTTCTCTTTCTCACCACCATCACAGGCTTCTCAGTGCTCTGACTCTCCGCTCGACTAGAGAGCGGCGAGAAAGAGAGACAGAGAAAGAGAAGAAGATGCCGCGCTGCACCCTACTGCCCGGTCCCGGGTCATATTATTATTTTTTAATAACGCAGGTTAAAATACGGGAGATTTACGGGAAAATACTAATACGGGAGGACGGCAGGAAAGAAGGATAAAATATGAGACTTTCCAGGCCAAAACGGGATACTTGTCAGGTCTTACAAAAAAAACATGGACGAGGATGGGTTTGGCAGTTACCAGGAGAACGATACCTGTCAGACTGCATTGTGCCAAGTGTGAAGTTCGGTGGAGGGGGGATTATGGTGTGGGTTGTTTTTCAGGAGCTGGGCTTGGCCCCTTAGTTCCAGTGAAAGGAACTCTGAATGCTTCAGCATACCAAGACATTTTGGACAATTCCATGCTCCCAACTTTGTGGGAACAGTTTGGAGCTGGCCCCTTCCTCTTCCAACATGACTGTGCACCAGTGCACAAAGCAAGGTCCATAAAGACATGGATGACAGAGTCTGGTGTGGATGAACTTGACTGGCCTGCACAGAGTCCTGACCTCAACCCGATAGAACACCTTTGTTTCCCTTCTCCTAGTTACTTTAGTTGTGTCTCCCTCTCCCTAGCACCCCTTGTAGTTTCCCTCCTTTTTCTAGTACTGTGCTTAATGCGTAATTTTCATAGCCAACTAAGTCAGCATTCCCTCTTTTGGTTTGTAGGTAATGTTAATGGTTTTCCCTCTCAGCTTTGAGAGTGGGTTTTGATTTCTTCCCCGTTAATAGTTGAGCGTAGAGAGAGTAGGGCTTCCCTGGACGCGCGCCTCCACCTGCCCGGTGGTGCGTGGCCGTGCTCCACCTCCCCGCTGGAACATTGTGCTCATTTGCCTAGCCTCCTTGAATAAAGACTTGGTGAGAACTGTACAAACTGTGTGTAAGTCGTGCATCTGGGTTCCGGACTATGGATCCTTGTCAAAAGGCTTCAGTTTTACGACTGGCCAAATAAACAAACTGTGAGGGGAGGACACTGACCATAAGGAACTCCAGGACACATGAGGAGGGGGTTTTATGGCCCCTACATTCCTGAATTCATCCTGAGCAGACACACACACCCAGAGCCATGTTGTATTCCTCTTTATCTTTGCTTAGCCAGAAGGATGAATTTTTAGTAATCAACTCTGCTTTAATTCTTCAGCTACGGTCATATAAGTATCACTTTTACCATGTCAAAGGTCAGTCTCCACACAGATCCTGCTGCTTCCTCTGCTCTTACACAGAATCAATGTGACACGTTACACTAAGTTTGTAATAATTGTGCATACACAGCTATGCATAGACTGTTGTAGTACACCTACCTACATGCTCTGATACCATGCTTAATCTGTGTGTTTAATCTGTTGATTAATTTCAATTCAATTGGAATTGAATAATAAATAAATACTTAATAATATTCAGTAAAATATCAATAAAACTTCAATTCAGAATAGTAAATTACTCACAATCTTCTCTGATGCCTCTCAAACTCAACTGCTGAATGGTACACCAAACCTAAACCAAATTTTGGTAGCAACAGCATAATACTTAATTTGGTATAGATAACCACCACTGAATTAAACTGGTCACAGTTTAATTAAGCATTCATCCTTTAAACTTTTGTTTAATCATTCATTCCATTTGGGTCACAATGAGTCAATGCCATGTATCTTCCATCAATCTTCCTTTATTCTAGTTTTGATTTTCTATTTTATTATTTCTGTTAGTAGCCTGGTCATTTAGTTTGTCAAATTAATCATTTATTATGAGTTATTTTACAGTAGTAGTCTGGTTATAGTTTGTCAAATAAACATCTCGTTTATAAAGAACTTGGTTATTTGATTTGTGTGTATATAAAACAGTTGAATCACTGTTCACTAGGTCAAGAACTCCGTAGTACCCAGAGATTAAGAGACTCTATTAATTAATGTCAAATTCAAGTTTTCCCTGTTTTAGCAAAACTGGGTGGCGCCCTGATAATTTCTACTATTAAAGGTAATTTTTGGTTTATGATCAATAGCTTCAAGATATTGTTTATAAATACATAATTTGATTTTAATTAATGATTGACTAATCTGCTCTAGACTATTTATGGTACAATGGTGCATATATTGTTTGTTGTGCCAAAAATCCCCTTTCTCAAAGATGAAGTCAGCAAAAAGTCCTCACCTGCGTGGGAGTATTTTGAATTGACTGCTCATAATAAGGAATGTGTGTGTGAAAAGTCGTTGTATCGTGAATATTGTGTACTTGACATACATTGAACTATCAGTCCTGATATGTTGGATTTTTATTAAAGGTGAGGTGCTTGCTCTGTGACAAACAACTAACATACAGCAACAACACATCCTCCATGCTTCGCCATTACAGAGCTTTGCATGAGCATGCCAACAGATACAAGCCAAAGTAACAGTCATTTTTATGCCATGTTTACACAATATTATGTTCAGCTCCTACAATACAGCAGCACAAATTGTTACAGTTTCCAGAAAAACAGCGGTGGATGAGGCTGTCAATTTGATCATTAAAGATGAGGGATTCAGGGAGCTCATGCGTGTGATGGATCCCAACTATCTTCTCCCCAGTAGAACGGTACATGAACAACGCCAAACTGTTCATTTTTGTTAGAAGTCAGGGTGGCTGTGGCTCAGTGGGTAGAGCATCACATCTGGACCTCAACCAATATGGATGCCTACCTGGCAGTGACATGCCATTTCATTGATGATGAAGACCAGCTCTGCACTCCTCCTCTTGGGGTGCAACATTTTCCGAAGTCCCATTCAGCAGAAAACCTGGCCGCGTGGCATATGCAGCTCATGGATCAGTGGGGCATACGAGGAAAGGTGAAGTGCCTTATCACTGATGGTGCAGCTAACATGAATGCTTGTGCAAGACGAGTAAATGTGAGACATGCCATGTATTGCACATACTATCAATCTGATTGTCAGAAAGTCATTTGATGATGTGGAAGGACTTACTGAATTGAGGCAGAAATGTAGAAGGTTGGCAAGCCTGTTTAGGACAAGCACAACGGCTAAAGAGAGACTGGCCCAAGTGCAGGAGCAGATGGGGAAGGAACCATACAAAGTGCTTATGGAAGTAGACACACGTTGGAACAGCACATTCCTCATGCTGCAGAGGCTGTATGAGATAAGACAGCCAGTGGGGGCATCCCTTGCCTCACTTAAAAACGGACATCACCCTCCTGACAGCATCTGAATATGACTCGGTGAAGAATGCCCTCAACGTACTTGGCCCGTTCAACACCCAACTAAAATATAAACGCAACTCTTTTGTTTTTGCTCCCATTTTTTATGAGATGAACTCAAAGATCTAAAATGTTTTCCAGTTACACAATATCACCATTTCTCTCAAATATTGTTCACAAACCTGTCTAAATCTGTGATCGTGAGCACTTCTCCTTTGCTGAGATAATCCATCCCACCTCACAGTGTGCCATATCAAGGTGCTGATTAGACACCATGATTAGTGCACAGGTGTGCCTTAGACTGCCCACAATAAAAGGACACTCTGAAAGGTGCAGTTTTATCACACAGCACAATGCCACAGATGTCACAAGATTTGAGGGAGCATGCAATTGGCATGCTGACAGCAGGAATGTCAACCAGAGCTGTTGCTCGTGTATTGAATGTTCATTTCTCTACCATAAGCTGTCTCCAAAGGCGTTTCAGAGAATTTGGCAGTACATCCAACCAGCCTCACAACCGCAGACCACGTGAAACCACACCAGCCCAGGACCTCCACATCCAGCATGTTCACCTCCAAGATCGGCTGAGACCAGCCACTCGGACAACTGCTGAAACAATCAGTTTGCATAACCGAAGACTTTCTGCACAAACTGTCAGAAACCATCTCAGGCAAGCTCATCTGCATGCTCGTCGTCCTCATCAGGGGTCTCGACCTGTCTCCAGTTTGTCGTCGTAACTGACTTGAGTGGGCAAACGCTCACATTCGATGGCGTCTGGCACGTTGGAGAGGTGTTCTCTTCACGGATGAATCCTGGTTTACACTGTTCAGCGCAGATGGCAGACACTGTGTGTGGCATGGTGTGGGTGAGCGGTTTTCTGATGTCAATGTTGTGGATCGAGTGGCCCATGGTGGCGGTGGGGTTATGGTATGGGCAGGCGTCTGTTATAGACGAACACAGGTGCAATTTATTGATGGCATTTTGAATGCACAGAGATACTGTGACGAGATCCTGAGGCCCATTGTTGTGCCATACATCTAAGAACAACACCTCATGTTGCAGCAGGATAAGGCACGGCCCCATGTTGCAAGGATCTGTACACAATTCTTGGGAGCTGAAAACGTCCCAGTTCTTGCATGGCCAGCATGCTCACCGGACATGTCACCCATTGAGCATGTTTGGGATGTTCTGGATCGGCGTATACGACAGCGTGTACCAGTTCCTGCCAGTATCCAGCAACTTCGCACAGCCATTGAAGAGGAGTGGACCAACATTCCACAGGCCACAATCGACAACCTGATCAACTCTATGCGAAGGAGATGTGTTGCACTGCATGAGGCAAATGGTGGTCACACCAGATACTGACTGGTTTTCTGAGTCCCCAGACCCCCCCCAATAAAACAAAACTGCACCTTTCAGAGTGGCCTTTTACTGTGGGCAGTCTAAGGCACACCTGTGCACTAATCATGGTGTCTAATCAGCATCTTGATATGGCACACCTGTGAGATGGGATGGATTATCTCAGCAAACGAGAAGTGCTCACTATCACAGATTTAGACTGGTTTGTGAACAATATTTGAGAGAAATGGTAATATTGTGTATGTGGAAAACGTAGATCTTTGAGTTCATCTCATAAAAAATGTGAGCAAAAACAAAAGTGTTGCATTTATATTTTTGTTGAGTGTATGAAGCAACTGTCGAGGTGTCAGCTGAAAAGAGGGTATCTGCCTCCAAAATGATACCACTGATGAAGATGCTGCATTATGCAATAACAGGAACAGTCCAGACAATGATGAGATCCTCCGTTGCGAGGCAGGTGGGTGACAACCTGCTCCGACGTCTGAGGGAACACATAACGTGTTTGGAATCGGCTGGTGCCCTGACAGTGCCGACCTTACTAGATCCAAGATTCAAAAAACTAGGATTTCAAAGTTCAACAAAAAAATCAGGAAGCATAAAATGAATGTGCTTCTCTAATGAGAAATGAAGCTTCATCTGCTTCCCCAGACCACCTGCAGTACACTACAGTAAAACTATCTTAAAGCAATAGTCAGTTACCCTATGTCTATATTCTTGATTATGGTGTTGGTGGTATTGTGAATTTTACTCCCCTCTCTTGTTAGGTGGGTTTGGCAGCTGTTGGATGATGCCATAAATGGCAGCAGGAGCAGCTCAAGTGTGGCAGATGCTACGATTGAGGTGGATCGTTACCTGGCAGAGGCCAACAGGAAATGCTTTCAAAAAAAAAAAAAAACATCTCCGTCCAAAAACAATGGAAAAACTTTTATTTTTGAATAAAAAATACAAATTCTTATGACGCTTTTATTGTGTCTGTGTTGGTGTCCATATGCTTATACAAGCACATACTATAGAAATATCTGTTTATTGTTTCATACATTTGAGCTCAGGTCATGGCACTTTGGCATTGACTGTGTTGTTATTTGCCCAGCAGATGGCAGGATTCACTGCTTCATTGAAGCCTTGAGTAGTGAACCATTTGGTGAACATTTGGTGAAGCGATGGGCTGGAAAGCCTCAGTGTTTCATGGGGCTTCATTTGACCATCACTACCACTAGCTCCTCACCTCCAGATGCTGCTGTACTGTCACTGTCTGCTTTCAACATTGCATCTCGCTCTCCATCCATCCATCCATTATTTACCGCTTATCCTCATAGGGTCGCGGGGGGCGCTGGATCCTATCCCAGCTGTCTTATAGGGCGGAAGGCGGGGTACACTCTGGACAAGTCGCCACCTCATTGCAGTGCATCTCACTCTCACACTGTTGAATATAAGTTGAGGCTGCCGCTGCTGCAGGGTGCGCTCGCTTGCTTTTCAGGCAACATAATAAAGTCCTAACCTTTCTTTCTCTCCGTGGTGGTTGGCTGACTATTGGGTTGAGAAAGTGCCTGATTGATTGATATGCAACAGAACCTGCTTTTTAAATGTCAATATTGCACCGATCATCTTAATTTAATTGTGGCAGCTAAAATCGTAATTATAATTAAAATTCAATTAATTGTGCAGCCCTAAACCTGACTCTCGGCAGCTGAATGTTGTTCCGCCTTGCTCCACACATTCATCTGGGTTTGCTCCAGTGGAGAAGTATTTCAGAAGGCCTTATCAAGGGCCTTATCAAAAATCCTTGTATGTGATTGGACAAACCACTTGTCCATCATCTTTAATGACGTGTACTTTGACCACTCACATCTAAACCAACCTGTGATACTGACAAGAGTGACTCAGGGAAAACTAAAACAGAACAGCAGCATATCTTGGATATAGCAGCAGAGCAAACAGCGCAGCAATGTCAGTAAATGATCAATGGAGCTACGTGGAACGCCATTCAGCTGGTGAGAGTCAGGTTACAGTTTTTCAGCTTCTCTGATCTGATTCTCTAGAGCAATCAGCAGGGAGACGATAATAACTACGAGGTCCTGCACTCGTCCCATGTCCTTGATCACCAGTGGAGCTACTCGATAAATCAAGCTCTTGCGTCGGAAGAAGAGCGAAAACATCCTTGTTTCTTCCTATAAATGCCTTAAAACCTGTTCTCTGTTCATCTTTTAAAGAATGAATGTGCGATAGATTTGACAACACAGCTGAATCAGTGTCTACACATGATTCCTCGCTGCGAGCCACCATTGTTGTCTGTGGCCCTGTTTACACGAGAATGCTTGCGGGTAAAAACGACAAAATACTTTTTCGGAAATGCCTTTCGTTTAGATGGTGATGGCTTTTTGGTGCTTGAAAATGCAAAGAAATGAAACCACCCTTCAGAGTGGAAAACTTGAATACTCTTCGCTGTAGCGTTTCCGTCTACACTGCCCAAGATGCAAAACTCTGCTCAGATCTGCTCATGTTGTGCACGCAACATACATATGTGCCAGTACAGGGAAATAAACAGACATGTCAGATTATTTGCATGCATCGTACCTTCAATCTGCTCTGGCAGCTCTAATAAACACACAGGAGTCTTTCCAACAAATATAAAGAATCTGCACAGACAGTATTACTGAACAGAGAAGGATCTGTAATTATGTAATTATGTGCGTACATGGCAGTGTTGCATGGTAGTAAATCACAGCACCAACTAGCCGGCTGGCTATTGAATTCCACACACTTTTGCATCGCTGTATGCACACAGATCACAGATTTCCTCCCGAAATTGCTCATCTAAAGGCGGAATAAAAAGTGACGACGCGACGCCAATTTTGCATCTTCTGTTCAGGCCGTCATCATATAAACGTAGCCTGAATCAAACAGTTGCTTATCTGCTACGTCACATCTATGAAATCTTGTAGTCCTTCCCATTGGGTGCGAGTCCAGATGGATGTGTGGAGCCAGGCGAAATGACATTTAGCTGGAGAGAGTCAGGTTAGCTATGTAAAGCCCTTTGAGACAAACTGTAAAAACGGACTATACAAGTAAAACTGCCAACGTTTGTCTCAGAAATCACGTCACCTAACAAGTCTCATGACGCCTCTGGCAGAGAGTAGTTAGAGTAATCCAAAAACATCTATGGTAATGGAGTACAATACTTGCTGACCCAGAAATGAACAATGCCGACGTCATGGTAAGTCCTATTTTGGTTAAAATTATCTTTTTAAAACAATTTAAAAAAAAAAATATTGGACAATCCACAGAACATTTTTTAAAATATGTCTGCCAATATGTTCACATTGACAAAATGCTATATTCTTGAACATACTGAATATAAACGTCCACACGGTGCAGCTGGGTCTATGGATGGCATGAGATACACATTATAGGTGACAAACATTCATTAGGACTGGAAATGGCCTTTAATATGTGGTAATGCTTGTGGACTCCATCAGATTAATGAATGAATGACCCTACAAGAAAAGGGTTGATTGAAACTACTGAAACTGATCTTGTTATGAAGGGAAACTGTTTTTTTTTTCTTGTCTGACAGGAATACGCTTTGAATGTAAAATGTAAAAAATATTCACAAAACCTCTTGGGTAAGGTATGAATTAAAGCACTTTGAATGACCTATGTCTCTTAAAGGAACCGTGTGTAGGATGGTGGCCAAAACTGGTACTGCAATCACTTTCAAATTACTGTAGAGCGGTGTCTCCCCTCTCCCTCTCCCCTGACTAGAGGTTGCCAGTTAGGCTGCAGGATACAACAGGAACAGAAAGTGTTACAGTGAATGAAAAGCAGCCACCTTGGGCATCATCATGGACACTTAGAAGGAGTAAAATGGGGTGTGGGAGAGCTTTGTAGGGACCGGTTAAAGAGAACTGAGCTCTCTGGACGGGGGTATGCTGTGATAGTGCTGCTTCCCGGCCGCTTTCAGCCGTCTCCATCTTTCAAAGGCATCTCCTATTCAAATCCTTGTTTTATTTTGGACTTTGTCACAACGTATTTTGGATTCATAATGAGGTCTTTTATGTTTTGAAACGTTAGACATTATTTATCCGACACGTTCGTAGCTGCAGCTGTAGAGCAGAGCTGGCAACCTGGATGCCGACACACTACTGACTTGGTGATTGGGAGAGAGGTGGAGGGTGGAGCATCAGACCAAAACACAACATGACAACATCAACATCAGCTGAGAGCAGCAACTTAGCTTTTTAAATGAGAATATCCTGGCTGGACTACTGTTCTCAGTGATATAAGTATTTCAGATTCAGTTTGGTCAAGATCAGTAAAAGGTCAAGGTCATCAAGGTCAAATATGTGATTTTAACCATAACTTCATGTAGGAAGGAGTAAGGCACCTGGTCTCAAAACATCCGGAAAAGCAGTTTTATTGGTATTTTGCTCTTTTTTAAAATTAAAATTCAAATGTGACAAAATATGAAATAGAGAAACAAATAAATAAAAAGTACATGATATAAATGTGAATACAATGTTAAATGTGGGTTTCACGGTGCGTCAAAATCAACACATTCACTCTTAGGTGTTGTGGGCTTGCAGGAGTGTACGCTAGCTCAGAATGCTGTCTTAGCGGAGGTCTGGACTCTCTGAGTGCTTTTCTCGTTTGAATTGTGGAATTGATACTTTTGATTTAAGCCTACTTCTTTCAACACGCAACACTGTTTGTAACTACAACAATCATTGAACAATGGCACCATCTAGTGTATAAGATCCGCCACAGAAGTTCCCACAGAAACATAACATTAAAATTGGACATGATTTCACTCAATTAAATTGGGGAAAGTCACACTGACGGTACGAGAGGACACACTCTGTAGACGACGTACTTAGTGATGACGCACTTAGTAACAATGTACTTCGTGTGTTTCAGACGTATATTTTAGTAAGTTAGTAATTCTAACATGCACCGTCGATGCACGTTCTTTCAATGCACTCGCTGTGAAGTCGCCGCTGTCTCTCATCTGCTGTCCCATTCACTCCCATTCAAAAATCCACAACCGGTCAGGCGGCGACGAAGGGGAGTTGCCCCTTCTCCTTCTCCTGGTAATCCTTGCATTGGCATCATCCACCCAACATAGCAAGCTAACATGCAAGTAGTTGCAGGTCTGACTTATTGTAAATGATGTTCTTACAGTACAAGACACATTTTGTGTGTTCATTGCGTCGTAGCCACACAATATACCACATATGCAGCTGAAGGGCGAGAGCATACATGTAAGGATTTCTTTGCACACTGTCGTCACTTACACATTCGTATTCACGCGAAAAATGGACGCTACCAAAAGCCTGAAAGTCTGGTCTACGTTGCCTGTTAATATGGATCTTGGGCGCATGCAGTGTGTGGACATCTCTATACATACTGTTGTATACATATTGTATACTGTTACCAATCCATTTCTCTAGCTTTTTAATATATGAACTGGTGCCAACACTTACTCTTGATGAATATATTATTAGAATTTATAATAACAATTATTATGATACAATTGTCATTACAATTTTTAAGTGATACTTGTCTCATGCTTGTATAGGCAGTTAAAAGTGGCTATCAAACAACCTATATAAAGGTACAGAATACATGAAAATAAGTCTACTCCCACCATCAGTGTTATGGGAATACCATAATTTAAATTTCTTTATGCTATATTTCTGTTGTGCATTCATTTAATTTCTGGACAAAAATATCCAATAATCCAAGGAATTGTTGGGCTGTATGTTTATCTCACCATTTATGTCTGGATATCATCATTTTTATTTTATTTTTTGATTCTGCTTCTTTGAACATATTCAAAATAGTTCATTTGAATTCAGTTTCTCTTTACTTATTTCTTCCAGCTTGTAAGAACTTGGCACTCGACTGGGTGAACCCAAAAGCACGACTCAAAAACAAAGTATCAACCACAGATTTATTAACAGAAATAATAATATCTAAAGAACAGAAAATCTAAAGCGCTATGGCTACAAAAGTTACAACACAAAATGCCCTAGTTCTATCCGGGTCTTATCTAACGAATATAAACATAAACGCTCACAAAAGGTGAGGTAAAATATTACTACAAAACATAAAGCGCTCACAATGGTGAGGAAATCCAAAAGGTGCACACTAAACATAAAGGACTGACTACACTGACAGACTACACGTGGTTGGACAAACAAAGTGACAAAGAAACAAACAGCTCAACAGACAGACACACACTAATGGGGGAAAACCCGACGTGAATCGAAGATGAGGAAAAAGGGCTGGTAGCTTGGCATGGGAACACAAGACTGGGGGAGACGCAGACATAAATACACTAGGTATTGGGGAACAGCTGGAAACAATCGGGGCGGGGAAACACGGGGCAGGAAGAGTGAAGCCGAAACACAAGGGAAGACAATTAATTCCAAAATAAAACGGGAAATGACAAGACCAAAAGACAAGACTGAAATAATAAACACACTTAACTTGACAGACATGACACAGCTGAGGCTTTGAGGTGTACCATGGAGGTCAACCCCACCAGCCATCAATACCAAAAAATTGAGAAAGACCACATGCACACACCTTTTTGTCTTTTTGTCCAAAAGAAGGAACTATGACGTCCCAAGTCCATGTGTGAAAAGAGCACTTGAAAGGGCAGGATTAGGAGAAAGGAAAATCACATTTCCAAGTACGTTTACAGTATGTATTGTATATGTCAGTTGTGCTATTTAAAATGTAAAAAATTGGTTACCTAGCTAACTTGATGGCACCAGAGGAGTTGCGGCAGGCAGCAGTGCCAATAGCAAGTGACTATCATCCAGTTTAGGGGGTATGCACATGACTTCACAGCATGGAGGAGTCACAGGGGTCTCAATCATGAAACGTGCGCAGCCCGAATTTGTGTGTCAACTGTGAGCCGACATTTATTTTCTGCATTCATCAACATCTAAGTGCCACAGTAGATCTTTAAGTAGCTACTCACAAAATCTACAGCTGCTCATGACTGTGTGTAGAGCTCATTTAAATTTAGAAATACACAGAAACATTGCTTGTCACTGTTGGAAATTAGAATTTTTACTGCTCCCATGAATAAGTACACAATACAATGATCCCTTTGAAACACGTAATGTAAACATGACGAAAGATTAGAAATACACACACGTATGCATCAAGCTCCATCTATTGATGCGTTTGTATATTAAGCGTGAAAACTTTAATTCCATAAATGATCAGCTGATATCCGATGCAAAGTGCGTGTTTCTACATGTTGTGATTCGGTGTGACACACACTTTATCCATGTGCAGTATTACATTTGGCACTGGTTTGGATGGAGCTGTGAGAGAAGGCTGCTTTATCAGCAAGAATATAATCTGCATTTAAACCTTCATGTGTTAATGTAGTGATGTACTCCTCTGCACCACAGAGAGGACCCTGTGAAGAATCTCCTCCTCCTGTTGCTCTTGGAGTTTGTTGTCTTTATTTTTTGTGTTTACTTTTTTCCCTTATCAAGTTATTTTCATTGTGCTTCCAAAGTCACTTTATTCATGACATTTGTTTCCTCCTTCCAGGTCTAAATTTACCTGTCCCACTCACACCACTGCTAACAGAAGACAAAATATTTTTCTAATCTCCATTTCACCCTAAATTATTTCAATCCCCAATGTCTCCCTCTGCATCTTGTGAGTCATGATCACAGGTATCAGGTGGACAGGATGCACCAACCTCCTCTCCTTATATGGCTATGCATGGTTGGTGATGCATGCTAATTACTAGTGATGGACAAATGAAGCTTCATGAAGCACTTGTGGTATTTTTTGACTCCTCTAGATGGTGCTCTTGGTTTAACGATCTAACAGAAAATGATTAATTTTCCATGAATAAAATTAATAATTTTCCATTACACTAGCCTTTTTCTTTAAACCAAGAGCACCATCTAGAGGAGTCAAAAATATGACTGGTTAGAACTACTGAGGAAGATCGTGAAAAGGATTTCTAACTTTCTACAAAAAGCAAGGAATTGACTGGGCAAGCCCATTTTCTGTTATACTGTATCATGTAACCAGGCCACCCTGGCCTTGCCCACACACACACATGTTCACACCTACATTCATGGGCATGCATGCACACATGAACGCAGATACCTACCCACACACACACATGCACGTACACACACAATTCTATGTATTTAGCTTATTCAAAACATCCTGTTTTCAGTATTCAAACATACTTATGATCAAATGAAATAATACTGCAGAGAAGACAGGTGAAGATCACACATACTTTAGTGAGACTGAAACATCTTTACACACAACTTCAACTTTTTCTCTGCGCATGGATTTCACTGGATTCTGCCACCTTGTCAATAGTGCCAGCTATCATTACAGCTATCATTACAAATGAGAGCTTTTTATGTCAAATGGCAGTGCCTGGTGGTATTCATACGTCTGCATCTTGTTGCATGTTGGCGCTCTACTGTAGAAATGATTCTGTACCTTCTGCCAACTGCTCTGCACTGGCTTCTCCTGAAGCACCAGCAGGCCTGTCATCACCATCACCCAATGGCACCACCACGGCCATTATTTATTATTATTATTGATGACAAACACGTCTGGTTTTACAACATCAGTTTATTTTGAGCCTTCTCACAATTTTTTGATTTTTTTTCTTGTTTTCACACACACACACACACACACACACACGCACACACACACACACACACACACACACACACACACACACACGTGGTTGTGACATTCATTTAAATTGCCCACATAAAATCTCTGAATGAAAACCATAATTTATCATCATTGTCCAATCTCAGAAAGTGTTCGAGAATAGCCTTAAGTTGCTAAATAAGAGATCACTTTGCATCAGGTTACGATATAGTTCCTTATTGTCCAGTTAGTGAAGCTAGCAAAGTTTTCCCTCCAAAAACACAACCAGACAAACTTGTCGTATTTCACTTTTATTTGTCATACAGGCACTCAATATACGCAAGTGACTTTGACGTGTACACAGTAATCTAATAAGAGTTGCAAATGTTGACTTACGGTTAATTTTAATATTTACCTCTTAAATGCGCACTCACTGCAGTCTGTCCCATTGAAGAGCATGGACAGTGCAGGCTACGCTTGCAACTATTGAGGGGTACATGAACCACGTGACCGCTCCGGCGGCGAGATCTGAAGTTGAAGTTAATCCACTGCTCTGCCCTCACAGTGGGCTTCTGTTTACTTCTAGATGAGTACTGGCTAAAGAGGCTAATGTTACTCTGCAGTGCATGGACAGTACCGTTAACAGTAGTCACTCAAATTACAAATAAGTGTATAACATTAGCTTCAAATGAGCTTTGTGCTCACAGAGCTTATGTTGAATGTCTCCTGATAGCTGCCGTGCTAACGCTACTGCAGCTAACGGAGCTAGCTAAGATGACAAGTATACCACAGGGAAAGAGAAGGATTCATTCTCCTATTGAAGTGCACTCTATCACCCCCAGCTTCTTTGATTGTCTGTCCTCTTCCAGGGGAAATTAAGTACTAAGAAGATCTGGACTGTGTAGAATACATTATTCTATGAAGAAGCTTGGTTAGCTGCAGTGCAGCCAAATGAGGACTGCTTTGTAAACATGGGCCCATACATATTATACTTGGCTGCACAGCTGAAGATGAAGCATGGATCGGTACAAACTGTCTGGGACACAACTACAGACATGGAAGCTGTAAGTTATTCCATTTTATGTTTCTTTACTATGTAGCTCTACTTAGTGTGATACGGAGGTCCTCTGGTAGCTCCAGTACCTGCAGTGCTAACGCTATGGGGACATGTTTCCAGGCTATCATGCTAAGTAAAGATACACAGTAAAGCAACACAAAATGGAATAACTTCCAGCTCCACGTTTGTAGCAGTTCTTTCATAGGTGAGGTGGGTCTGTTAGTGGTTCATGTGAGTTACACTGCCAAAGAATCTCAGTGGGGTTAAGGTCTGGACTCTGTGGTGAAAATGATGTCTCATGCTCCCTGAACCACTTTTTCACTATTTGAGCCCGATGAATCCATTGCATTGTCATCTTGGAATATGCCGTGCCATCAGGGAAGAAAAAATCCATTGATGGAATAACCTGGTCATTCAGTATATTCAGGTAGTCAGCTGACCTCATTCTTTGAGCACATACTGTTGATGAACCTGCAGTAATTAGCCAATAGGAGGCTCGTTAAATCCAGGTGGTGACTTTTTTTTTCGGCCAGGCAGTGTAAAATAATTTGTGATTTATGATTTTGTGTGAGATTTATTCATCCCAAAGTAAATTCTTTCACAAAAGTTGCCATACACAGTAGTAACAATAAGGAAATTTAAAAAGGATATCCAATGCAGAATAGTGCAAAAAATGCAATATAGTGCAAAACTAAACAATATACAAAAACACAGTAAGCTGCAAAGTAAGAGGTTACAATTGACATCTTCTGATAAAGTGGCATTTTGTAATGAATAGTATTACAGTAAGTGATATGTAGATATATATGTTAGAGAGAGACAGAGGAAGAGAGAGAGAGGTAGACAGATGTAAGTTAGCTCACTAAAATGCATGGTTTTATATAAAAAAAGTCAACATTTTCCGCCAGCTATTGGTTTGCCCAGTAACACTTCTTTTCACAGGTGCACATGCACAGATGTGACATAACAATAAATGTACCCATTAAATGAAGCTGTATATTTGTCTTATTAAGGAAAGAAATAATTATAACTTAATTTAAAAACAATGAATTCCCTTACACATATACTGTACATAGCGCAATTAAAGGATTTAAGGATTGTTGTGGAACTCAAAATGTTACTTGCAGACGCATCTTTTTTTTTAATGGCAAAATGGTTGGGGGGAGGGGCTGAATAAAGTCGTCAATTTGAGGCATTTGGCAGCACCATCCTCCTGCACCTTTTTTTCTCTCTTGCCCTCTCGGCACCAACTTTTCTCTTTTTTTACCCAGGTTCATGTCCTGATTGAAAAAACGGGTGTCTTTCCTCTCCTAAAGGACACTTTAGGTACTAAACTGGCATTAAATATCTGACTCCATAAACAACAAAACAAAAGACGAGGATGCAGAGGAGTTCTCAGTTGAACCTCTATTTAACAATACCAATAAGACAAGAAAGCGGTACATCAGACCTGCAAATGTTATTATGTGTCTACTAGAGACATCTCTGCCTAATAAGGAGGTAAGAGTCATTCCTACCTGAGCTACACACACACACACACACACACACACACACACACACACATTTCTTCTCTCTGTGGTTCTCTGTTCTTTGTCCTCAGGTTGTAATTAAACTAAATCTACACAGTTATGTGCAGTAAAACATTTAAAAATATGGCATTTAAAAATATTAACAGAATGAAATGATGAAACATAATTATTAAAAAGTATAAGTGTATATGATTGAATAATACGATAGCACAAACATGACCCTTCACATGTCCTCACAGGGCTTATCTTATCATCCGTGTATGTGTTCTCCTGTGGGGGATGGTACAACCTTACAGAGATTTAACCCAAGCCTGCAGCTTTTACGTGCAGCTGTCATATCATCTTTTAAGCAATGCCATAGCTACAACCTGGCTAAATATTTATACCATTTCTAACAGTCCATCATCTAATCGGCTCCTCTCCGCTCACTACACACACACACCGCAGCAGGTACAGACACACATCACACCCTCCTTCCTCCACATGCTGTCTGTGTGGTTGATCCAGACTGTTGGGGCGGGTGTTAATTGAGTCAAACCAGTCTTGTCCTCCTCACATGCTTCTGGCCTGAGTGTTTTGAGTTCACAGGGCTCACTATTTCTGAGTGAACATGGTCATGTTACTTGAACCATTGAAGTTAACAGACGTACGTGAGGGGATGTAACGTCTGACATCACCATGCCTAACCGTTCTGGGCACGTACCGAGAAAATTCAAGATGGCTGGACCTTGCGACAGCATCAACAAAGGAGGAAAAACAGTCATTTTTTCAAAAAAAAAACTGCCCAACAACGCAAAAGTTAACGCCGTGCTGCTATTTGTATCAGTATTTTGTGTTCAAGAAGCCAACTTCAAGATTGTGAAAGTTTTGTGTGCTTAGCGGTAAGTACAAAAGTCTAAAATGAGCAGATGACAACCTGCATCAAATATCGATGAATTGTGTTTCATTATGTGTGGGACTTTTATGTGTTGATTATGATTGACAAAGAAACGCGTGAAAATATTAACAATGTTAATCGTAGTTAGCATGATAGACAGCATGTTTAGCTTTAGCTGTTTGTCAGTGTGCATGCCTGGGAGGCACTGATGCACACACACGTTAGAGCTAGGAGGCTAATAGTGACTGCTATGATGTTATTTGGTGCCAGTAGAGGCCTCATGAGCACCTTCGATGGTGTATTCATGTCGAGAGTCTCTAACTCGCTGTGACGCACAGCATCAACTCTAAAGGTGCAGAAGTATAGCGGTGCACAGAGGCTACACAGAAGTCTCCGTGGCGATGTGCCCCATGTTAATGGGTTAGACAATGTGCCATTTTCAGCCTGATGCAAAATAAATACTATTTTGTTGATTAAATCTATGTCAATCATTTAATTGAATCATATGCCAAAATGCCAAAAATGGTGCTTCTTTTGGCAAACTGACTTGCTGTCACTGCCAAGGGATTGGAAAAAATAATATATGTTAATACTAATCACTTAAATCTTTAATCAACATGAAAATATTTGTGTTCTCTGTTTACTCATAGTACTTAGAACGGTTGGATATGACTACTTAGTCATTCTGAGCAACAGTGTTGGTAAGTAAACTATTTGTTTTAAAAAACACAATTTGACTATGGTATTAATCATGATTTGGAAATTACATTCGTTGAATCTTTTCCTGCAGGATTTGTGTGACCTCTTTTGCACTAGTAAAGGGCTTTTAAATTTGCAGACCTCAGAAGTGTGATAGGGCACTTTTTGTAATTCCCTCCTCTTGTGTAGAGTTGCAGGTGTCCCGTTTATTTCCTATATTTTGCCCCTTACCCTAGTTGCCCTCCATTTCCCCATTTCGCTAGCAGTTCCCTCTTCTTTTTCAGGTAACGCTAACTGTTTTCCCTCTCAGCTTTGAGAGTGGGTTTTTGTTTCCCCCCGTGTATAGTCGAGAGTAGTTAGTGTAGGGATTCCCCAGACGCGCGCCTCCACCTGCCCGGTGGCGCGTGGCCGTGCTCCACCTCCCTGCTGGATTACCGGGTCTGAATATCCTGTCTACTCAAATAAAGACTCTTGGGTTCCTGGCTATGGATCCCTGTCAGTACGATCACGCCAGACAGAACCCAGCCGACTCCACGCTGCCCGGCATAATGGCGGCTCAGGAGGAACGCATTCAGCGCCACGAGGAGGAAGTAGCGGCGGCGCGCCAAGGCATAGTCACCCTTTCCCTCAGGCAGCAGGAGTTTTCGGACACCATGTCGGCCTGGGTCGACCATCTGACCCAGCTGGTCGGGGAGATGTCGGTCCTGCTGCAATCCAGCCATGCCACCACCAGCAGCACGACGAGCGCGCGCCCCGTTTCCCAGTCATCACCACCCGTTCCTGTCCCGGCGTCCTCCTCCGCCTACAAGCTGTCTGCACCATCCAAGTTCTCTGGTGACACTGATGACTGCCGAGCGTTCCTGGTTCAGTGCGAGTTACATTTCAAAATGACTCCGTATGCTTTTCCCTCACCCCGATCCAAGGTGAATTCTGGAAAATTCAAGATGGCTGGACCTTGCGACAGCATCAACAAAGGAGGAAAAACAGTCATTTTTTCAAAAAAAAACTGCCCAACAACGCAAAAGTTAACGCCGTGCTGCTATTTGTATCAGTATTTTGTGTTCAAGAAGCCAACTTCAAGATTGTGAAAGTTTTGTGCGCTTAGCGGTAAGTACAAAAGTCTAAAATGAGCAGATGACAACTTGCATCAAATATCGATGAATTGTGTTTCATTATGTGTGGGACTTTTATGTGTTGATTATGATTGACAAAGAAACGCGTGAAAATATTAACAATGTTAATCGTAGTTAGCATGATAGACAGCATGTTTAGCTTTAGCTGTTTGTCAGTGTGCATGCCTGGGAGGCACTGATGCACACACACGTTAGAGCTAGGAGGCTAATAGTGACTGCTATGATGTTATTTGGTGCCAGTAGAGGCCTCATGAGCACATTCGATGGTGTATTCATGTCGAGAGTCTCTAACTCGCTGTGACGCACAGCATCAACTCTAAAGGTGCAGAAGTATAGCGGTGCACAGAGGCTACACAGAAGTCTCCGTGGCGATGTGCCCCATGTTAATGGGTTAGACAATGTGCCATTTTCAGCCTGATGCAAAATAAATACTATTTTGCTGATTAAATCTATGCATGTCAATCATTTAATTGAATCATATGCCAAAATGCCAAAAATGGTGCTTCTTTTGGCAAACTGACTTGCTGTCACTGCCAAGGGATTGGAAAAAATAATATATGTTAATACTAATCACTTAAATCTTTAATCAACATGAAAATATTTGTGTTCTCTGTTTACTCATAGTACTTAGAACGGTTGGATATGACTACTTAGTCATTCTGAGCAACAGTGTTGGTAAGTAAACTATTTGTTTTAAAAAACACAATTTGACTATGGTATTACCTCAGAAGTGTGATAGGGCACTTTTTGTAATTCCCTCCTCTTGTGTAGAGTTGCAGGTGTCCCGTTTATTTCCTATATTTTGCCCCTTACCCTAGTTGCCCTCCATTTCCCCATTTCGCTAGCAGTTCCCTCTTCTTTTTCAGGTAACGCTAACTGTTTTCCCTCTCAGCTTTGAGAGTGGGTTTTTGTTTCCCCCCGTGTATAGTCGAGAGTAGTTAGTGTAGGGATTCCCCAGACGCGCGCCTCCACCTGCCCGGTGGCGCGTGGCCGTGCTCCACCTCCCTGCTGGATTACCGGGTCTGAATATCCTGTCTACTCAAATAAAGACTCTTGGGTTCCTGGCTATGGATCCCTGTCAGTACGATCACGCCAGACAGAACCCAGCCGACTCCACGCTGCCCGGCATAATGGCGGCTCAGGAGGAACGCATTCAGCGCCACGAGGAGGAAGTAGCGGCGGCGCGCCAAGGCATAGTCACCCTTTCCCTCAGGCAGCAGGAGTTTTCGGACACCATGTCGGCCTGGGTCGACCATCTGACCCAGCTGGTCGGGGAGATGTCGGTCCTGCTGCAATCCAGCCATGCCACCACCAGCAGCACGACGAGCGCGCGCCCCGTTTCCCAGCCATCACCACCCGTTCCTGTCCCGGCGTCCTCCTCCGCCTACAAGCTGTCTGCACCATCCAAGTTCTCTGGTGACACTGATGACTGCCGAGCGTTCCTGGTTCAGTGCGAGTTACATTTCGAAATGACTCTGTATGCTTTTCCCTCACCCCGATCCAAGGTGGCCTTCATTACTTCCCATCTCACGGGGCACGCAGCCGCCTGGGCAACCGTGGAGTGGGCGAGAGGGTCTCACATTTGCCAGAGTGTGGATCTGTTCACCCAGACTCTGAAGAAGGTGTTCGATCACACGGCAACGGGAGCAGAGACACTGGAGACCCTGAACTCCATCACCCAGGGACGACGATCAGTGGGTGATTACGCTGTCCACTTCCGCACTGTGGCCGCGGACAGCGGGTGGCCCAACCGTCCCCTACGAGACACCTTTCTCGCCGGCTTAATCCCAGAGATCCGGAAGGAGTTTGTTTCAATGGAAATACCCGAAGACCTCGACTCCCTTATCGCCTTGGCCATCAGGACGGAGAAGCGCCTTCAGGTCCTCCGGCGGGAGAAACAGCACGAGTCCGAACGCCGACCTACCTGGAGGCCGCAGTCCGAGGCGTCCACACCATCTACGGGGACGTCCCCGGGGTCCTCCACGTCCGAGGGGGAACCCATGCAGGTGGGTCGCACCCGCCTTTCCCCTGAGGAAAGACAGCACCGGATGCGAGAGGGTCGATGCCTGTATTGCACTGGACAGGACCACCTCATCAAGGACTGCCCTTTAAAAAGGGCCGGCTCGCCAGGCTACCCGAGGAGGGCGCTGGTGAGCCGATTCTCCACTGGATGCCAGTCTCCTCGTCGCCTAACCCAGGTAACCCTGTCATCACACACACGGACGCTGCACATTCAAGCCCTCATAGACTCGGGGCAGACATTTGCCTGCTGGACTGGGGGTTAGCTAAAAGACTAGGGGTGCAACCGGTTCCTCTCAAGGAGCCTCTAGAAGCTAAGACTCTGGATGGAAATGCTTTGTTCACTCTCACCCACCAGACTAACCCCCTAACTCTCTCTCTAGCAGGTCATGTGGAGACTATCACCCTGTACCTCTTTAAGTCCCCACAGCCTTCGCTGGTTCTTGGTCTGCCGTGGCTCCAGAGACACAACCCCCAGGTAGACTGGCGTACCGGAGGGATCCGCTCCTGGTCCCCGGAGTGCAGCACCTCCTGTCTAAGCCCCGCTGCACCCCCTGGAGCCATCGGGACCCTCCGGACTGAGGAAAAGGACGCTGGTGGCCCAAGGGATCTTTCAGACCTCACCGGGGTCCCATCCTGTTACCACGACCTGGCGGAGGTTTTCAGCAAGGCACGGGCTCTGTCTCTTCCCCCCCATCGCCCGTATGACTGCGCCATTAACCTGGTTCCTGATGCCATCATCCCCAAGGGTCGCCTGTATGCCTTATCCGGTCCTGAAAAGCAAGCCATGGAGGAGTACATTACCACCTCACTCCAAGCCGGCCTTATCCGCCCCTCGTCGTCTCCTGCTGGAGCGGGGTTTTTCTTCGTCAAAAAGAAGGATGGTTCCCTCCATCCGTGCATCGATTACGCACCCCTCAACCAGGTGACCATTAAGAACAGATATCCTTTACCCCTAATGTCGTCTGCGTTTGAGCAGTTACAGGTCACCCGAGAATTCACCAAGCTGGATCTGCGCAATGCCTATCACCTGGTGCGCATCCGGGAGGGGGACGAGTGGAAGACCGGCTTCAACACTCCCTCCGGGCACTACGAGTACCTGGTGATGCCGTTTGGATTTACTAACGCCCCAGCGGTATTCCAGGCGCTGGTGAATGATGTGCTTCGGGACTTTCTGGACCAATTCGTGTTTGTATATTTGGACGACATCCTGATCTTCTCTTCAGATCTCCAGACGCATCAAAAGCACGTTTGCCAGGTACTCACTCGACTTCTTGAAAACCAACTGTTTTGCAAAGCCGAAAAATGTGAATTTCATGCCGGGTCGGTATCCTTCCTGGGCTTCCACATAGCCCAGGGTCGGATCCAAATGTACCCGGCTAAAGTAAGCGCAGTTGCTGAGTGGCCAGTGCTGGATAACCGTAAAAAGGTACAGCAATTTCTGGGATTTGCTAACTTTTATCGACGGTTTATCCGTAACTTCAGTGCCATTGCGGCCCCTCTGCACAGATTAACCTCTCCTCACCAGGTGTTCAGGTGGTCTCCCGAGGCAGATCGGGCCTTCTCGCATCTCAAGAGGCAGTTCACCACAGCCCCGGTTCTTGTCATGCCCGACCCGACCCGACAATTCATCGTGGAGGTGGATGCCTCCAACCTGGGGGTCGGTGCAGTCCTGTCGCAACGGTCCAGCGCCGACAGCCGGGTGCACCCCTGCGCCTTCCTTTCTCGCCGCCTGTCGCCTGCGGAGCAGAATTACGATGTGGGGGATCATGAGCTCCTGGCCATTAAAATAGCCCTGGAGGAGTGGAGACACTGGCTTGAGGGGTCCCAGCTCCCCTTTCTGGTTTGGACTGACCACAAGAATTTACAATATTTAAAGAACGCTAAGACTCTCAATGCTCGCCAGAGCAGGTGGTTGTTGTTTTTTAATCGCTTCCATTTTTCTTTGTCTTACAGGCCGGGGTCCCGGAATGTGAAGCCTGACGCACTCTCCTGCATCTTCGACCCCGAGTCTGTAGCCAGAGAGCCCAAATCGATCCTTCCACGTCATTGTGTGGTTGGAGCTGTGGCCTGGCAAATAGAAGCAGCGGTGAAGAAGGCCAATGGTGCAACCCCACCACCTGCGGGCTGCCCCCCCAATCGCCTGTTTGTTCCCGCCCAGCTACGCCCTCAGGTGGTTCACTGGGGTCACACCTCGCTTCTCACCTGCCATCCGGGAGTCAAGAGGACAGTGGCTTTTATCAATCTTATCAATCTAATTTTATCAAAACCTTCTGGTGGCCTAACATGATCCACATGGTCCAGGAATACATCAGGGCCTGCCCGATGTGTGCGCGCAACAAGACGGCCTCCCAGCAGCGCCAGGGCCTACTACAGCCTCTCCCCATCCCCTCCCGCCCATGGGCCGAGATATCCCTGGACTTTGTCACCGGGCTACCCCCGTTGAAAGGCAACACCACCGTTTTGACGGTCGTGGACAGATTTAGCAAAATGACTCATTTCATCCCGCTGCCCAAGTTGCCCTCGGCCAAAGAAACAGCAGAGGTGATGCTGCATCAGGTGTTCCGGCTACATGGTTTCCTTAAGGACATCCTTTCGGACCGAGGTCCGCAATTTGTATCCCGGTTCTGGCGGGAGTTCTGCGCCCTCATCGGAGCCAAAGTCAGCCTCACTTCAGGTTACCATCCGGAGACCAACGGCCAGACTGAGAGACTCAATCAGACCCTAGAGACATGTCTACGCTGCCTAATCTCCCAGAACCCATCCTCATGGAGCACCAAGCTCACATGGGTCGAATATGCCCACAACACGCTACCCACGTCGGCCACAGGTATCTCCCCTTTCCAGTGCGTCTATGGTTATCCAGCCCCCACCTTTATGGACTTGGAGAAGGAGGTGGTGGTGCCCTCAGCGTATGCCCAGATCCGACGATGCCATAAGGTTTGGGCAGCCACACGTAGAAAGAAAAGATGAAAAGAGCAGCGGACCGCCACAGGAGACCGGCCCCGCAGTATAGGGAAGGGCAGAAGGTATGGCTATCCACTCACGACCTACCTCTCAAGGTGGCCTCCCGCAAGCTGGCTCCGCGCTTCGTCGGCCCCTTCCCGGTCTCCAAGGTCCTCAGTCCGGCGGCGGTCCAGCTCAGATTACCCCGATCGCTCAGAGTACACCCCACCTTCCACGTAAGCAAGATTAAGCCAGCCCTAGAGAGTTCCCTGGTTCCACCCACCCCTCCTCCTTCTCCTCCACGGATTATTGATGGAGACCCAGTTTACACAGTCCGCAAGCTCCTGGCGGTTCGGAACAGAGGAAGGGGTAAACAGTACCTGGCCGACTGGGAGGGGTATGGACCCGAGGCGAGATCATGGATCCCGGCCAGCTACATATTGGACCAGACCCTTATAGAGGACTTCCACAGAAGACACCCCCAGCTCCCTGGACCGTCAGGATGCTGGTCCTAAGGGGGGGGGTACTGTCATGATGCGTCTGTCTGTTTTAGTTAAGTTAACCATTTTTGTCTCGTGCATACATGTTGTCTTGTCATTTCCTGTTTTATTTTGAAATAACTGAATGTTCCCTCTCGTTTCAGATTCACACTTCCCCTTCCTCCTGTTTCCCGTGTTTTGTGATTGTCTGACCCCGCCCTAACTGTCTCCTCCTGTTTCCCATCACCTCATGTATAAATAGTCCTGTCTCCCCTTGTCTCGTTGCGTGATCGTCATGTTCCCTACGTCCATGTGTTCCTCGCTCCCTCGTTTGCCTTCCACGTTTTCCAGCTTCCTTGTGCCTCCAGAGGTAATTTTTGTTGTAATTTTGATAGCCCTAGTTTTTTGTTTCACTAGAAGAATCCTCTTTTAGAGTTGATCCTAGTCGTCCTTAGTTTTTGTTGTAAGCCCTGTGCCCCTTAGCCCACAAGAAGAATCCTCCTCAGAGTTGATCCTTGTGTTTTCTGTTGGTGTTTTTTAGTTTCCCTGTTTATTTTTGTAATTCCCTCCTCTTGTGTAGAGTTGCAGGTGTCCCGTTTATTTCCTATATTTTGCCCCTTACCCTAGTTGCCCTCCATTTCCCGTTGTAGTGCCCCTTGATAGTTTCCCTCCTTTTTCCCCGTTAGCGTGTTTAGTGTGTTAACTTTTCACAGCCTCTTTCAGCTAGCAGTTCCCTCTTCTTTTACAGGTAACGCTAACTGTTTTCCCTCTCAGCTTTGAGAGTGGGTTTTTGTTTCACCCCGTGTATAGTCGAGAGTAGTTAGTGTAGGGATTCCCCAGACGCGCGCCTCCACCTGCCCGGTGGCGCGTGGCCGTGCTCCACCTCCCTGCTGGAATATCGGGTCTGAATATCCTGTCTACTCAAATAAAGACTCTTGTGAGAACTGTAACCCTGTCTGTGAGTCGTGCGTTTGGGTTCCTGGCTATGGATCCCTGTCAGTGTTGATATTACACGTGATGCCTTTATAACAGTCAATCATCCTGATGGCTCATAGATGTTTTTTTATTTGTTTGTTTATTTATTTTTTCAAATGTAGGAACAACATGAGTAGTTAATAAGACACACCGTTTTTCACGCGCACGTGAGTGCGTGCACAAGCGTGCGTGCATGAACCATTTGATCTGACCGGAAGTTATTGGGGGGAAGGGGGAGGGGGATAGGAAGGAAGGAAGGGGTTTGTGTGTGTGCCTGTGTGTGTGTGTGTGTGTGTGTGTGTGTGTGTGTGACAAATGGCCACATGAAAGGGTTACTGTTTTTGTTGGGGTCTATGTGTGTGAGAGTGAGATGACTTTGTGCTAGCATAAGCATTATTTGTTGTGACATAAACAGAAAGGTCTGAGGCGGAAGTGACACGTCTTTTGATGTGTTTGAAATAAGTGATGTAATACCTAACAAATAATGGTGGGAAGGATGTGAGTGACAGAATGTGTTTGTGGTTTGTGACCTCCCCCTGAATGACGTAGGCATATGTGCTAATATGAGGCGTCATTGCTGAATGGTCCATAACTGATGCATCCAGGCATGGTCACATGAACATATCCGCCACAACACCCGGACCTACAGTCATGGAAAAAATTATTAGACCACCCTTGTTTTCTTCAATTTCTTGTTCATTCTAATATCTGGTACCACTAAACGTATAATACAATGAACACAACAAAAAATGCAGCTGGTCACATAATACTTTATGTCCTATTTGACATTCTTAAGCTTAATTGATTCCCAGGGTATATAAGAGGCCATTTCATGTCACAAGCAGCACTGCACATGCAAAGGCCTAGAGTGGTTTCCTGCTTACATTCAAGCCGTAGCACAACTCAGAAGTTGTCAGCTCTCACATAATGCCTAAAACAAAAGAATTATGTGAAGCAACAAAGGCAGCCATCTTGGCACTGCTGGAAATTGGCATGAGTGAGAGACAGGTAGCGAAAAAACTGAAGATCTCCAAGACAGCCGTTCATTACAACCAAAAAAACAAGCTGAACATGGCACTACCAAATTGCTACCTGGCCGTGGCAGGAAACGTCTTTCTACCCCACGAGATGACCGTGCACTCATCCGTTCCTGTGTCAGGAATCGTCGTCAGACCTCCAGGGACCTTAAAAATGAGTGGGCACTGGCGAAAATGTGACTTGCTCGGCAAGGACAGTTCGAAACCGACTTGTTGAAGCTGGTTTGAAGTCACACAGAGCACGCAAGAAGCCCTTCATCAATGAAAGGCAGAGGAAGGCCCGGTTACTCTTTGCTCGAGACCACAAGGATTGGACTGTTGATGATTGGGCTAAGGTTCTCTTCAGTGATGAATCCAATTTTGAATTGATGCCCACTCCAGCCAACTTACTGGTTAGGAGGAAGCCTGGAGAAGCTTACAACCCAGACTGTCTTGCCCCTACAGTAAAACATGGGGTGGATCAGTCATGATCTGGGGTTGTTTCAGTCTGAGTGGAACAGGGCAAATGCAATTGTGTGAAGGCCGAATGAACCAGGTCAAGTACAGGACTACCCTTGAGAACAGTCTTCTTCCATCAGCTGGAAAACTCTTTCCTGCCTCGAATGACTGGATTTTCCAACAAGACAATGCCCCTTGCCACACGGCAAGGTCAGTTAAAGCCTGGATGGAGAACCACAACATTCGCACCATGCCTTGGCCTGCTCAATCACCAGATCTTAATCCAATTGAAAACCTGTGGAAAATCATCAAACTCAAAATGGAGAACCACAAGCCCAAAAACAAAGAAAATTTGTTTGAATTTGTCCAACAGGAATGGGCTGCTGTGACAGCAGAACAATGTCAGAAGCTGGTGGAGAGCATGCCAAGACGCATGGCTGCAGTCATCAAAAACAATGGTTATGCAATCAAGTATTAACTCTTGTGTGTATCATGTGTTTAAAGCAAACAGAAAAGAAAACATGGAATGCTTAAAAGTAGCGTTTTTGGTGGTACAATGCCATAGCTATTGATGTAAGAATTTAAGTAATTTTGGTTATTATCAAGAAAACCATGGAAAATGAATAATCCTTAGTTCTTAAATTAAACTCTCATGAGCTATTTTTGTTGTTATCATTATAATTGTCCAAACCAGGCATTAAAATTAACAAGAAATTGAAGAAAACAAGGGTGGTCTAATAATTTTTTCCATGACTGTATGTTTGTGGGCCACCTTCATAATCCTTTGGACGGCGACATTGAATGTGACTGCATGAGAAGCCATGGCAATGTTGTGACTCCCATCAAGAAGGCAGACAGCCCTAAAGCAGAACCTTTACCTGATGAGTGGATGACGCTGATTGGGACAATCAAAACAGGAATTCTTCATCTACTGAATTTGATTATCGAGCAGTACCAGCGGGAGAATTGTTACGGTTGTCGGGTTAACCACCCAAGCCAAACACAACATCCCTGAGGACTACGTGGAGGCCAGGTTCTTGACTCTGATCAGAACAGCATACTCCAACCGTTTTCTTCCCTGTATTCAGCGTCTGTTGGAATTCTGTGACATCCACCTTGAAGACGAGAGAGTTCAAACTGTGGCAAGAATTCTATTATTTGAAATCGAGCAATCCCAGAGTATCGCAGCTGACATCCGCTCTATGTATGAGGCGCTGTCCTCACAGGACCCGGTGAAGTTTGGTTATCTTCAGAAAGTGTCTCATTATTGGGAAAATATCTAATGGGTAGTTACCTGACCAGTGTGATGTTGTTTGTCCATAATACATTTCTCATGTATCAGTTGACCGATCTGGTCAATAATTTGATAAAGTACAAGACTAACCCCGGTCAGATGGGTGAAAATGCAGACATTCAAGCATTAGACGAATGTCTGACAGCTGTACAATCTGTTGAAATGGATCCTCCATGGAGTGTAGTGGAACAGAATACGTGGAGATTGGTGGAGTCAAGTGTTGTAGACACTTTTGAAAGAATACTGAAGTCATGGGGTGATGATGAATCAAAACCTTGTCAAGTTTTTGCAATTTATGCATTGTTTATTAACCTCATCACGTACCAAATGCAGAATGAGAGCATAAATGTGGATACTCTATATGAAGTGAGAAAATTGCATGATGCAATGTACAAAACTGTTGGGCCTTCTGCATTAAACTTAACCTATCAGGTCATACTATGGAAATCTAGAAAATGATTTGTCTTTAATCATGTTTATCATTATGTACATCTCTTAAATAAAGAAAAACAATTATAAAATTCAAAATGTGTACATAATGTTGTTTTTGTGTCTGTGATTTATGTCTATGGTGCTGTGGTGGGTGAATTTCAACTCAATGGGGGAATAAATAAAACCCATTTTAAATAACATAAATGAAAAAAGGAGGAAAGAAGAGCATTTTAATTAACTTAGAACACCTTAAACTGGATCAGAAAATGCTGACACTGTATTGTGAAAAAGACGGATGTGCAGTGGAGTCAGACAGGAAAATGCAGAGCCTTCTGCATTAAGCATATAGTCAAAAGCAGGCATGGAAGAAAATCCTTCCAAACATACAGGAAACAGCAGGCAAACAAAGGGAGTGCTGGATGTTTTTTGATCAGCAAGGAAAGGGTGAAGATGGGGTGTAGATGGATCGTCTGAGAGACCGGGTGAGGTGAAGTTACAGACACCGATATGAGGATGACATTTGTCTCACAGCTGTATGTTAAACAGCTGCCTGGAAGGAAGGACACCGTGGGAAGCTTTGCACCTTAATTTACTCTAAATAGATAGAGGGAGCTAAGGGAATGTCCTGATAGACAATTTGGTTTGTTTTGTTCATGCAAATACAGTAACTGTCTGATTAGAGGAAAAAAATCCTAGAATAAAATAAAGAATTACTATTTTATTTTGTTTCTACTGTAGCATAAATAGTGTAGAGCAGATTAGTCAATCATTAATTAATATCAAATTATGTATTTATGAACAATATCTTTAAGTTATTGATCATGAAGCAAAAATTGCCTTTAATAGTAGAAATTATCAGGGCGCCACCCAGTTTTGCTAAAACAGGGAAAACTTGTGAATTTGACATTAATTAATAGAGTCTCTTAATCTCAGGGTGCTACAGAGTTCTTGATCTAGTGTACAGTGATTCAATTACTTTATATACACACACAAATCAAATAACCAAGTTCTTTATAAATGAGATGTTTATTTGATAAACTATAACCACACTACTACTGTAACAGAAAATAACTACTAATAAATGATTAGTTTGACGAACTAAATGACCAGGTTACTAACAGAAATAAGAAAATAGAAAATAAAACTAGAATAGAGGAAGAATGATGGTGAAAACATGGGATTGACTCACTGTGACAAAATGGAATGAATGATTAAACAAAAGTTTAAAGGATGAATGATTAATTAATTCAATGTGACCAGTTTAATTCAGTGGAGGTTATCTATACCAAATTAAGTATTAGGCTGTTAACAAAATTTGATTTAGGTTTGGTGGCGTTCAGCAGTTGAGAGTTTGAGAGGCATCAGGGAAGATTGTGAGTAATTTACTATTCAGAATTGGTTTAGCGTTTTACTGATATCTTACTGAATATTATTAAGTTTGCTGGATTAAGCGCTAAATTCAGGCCATTTAATTTAGCGTCTAATCATCAAACTCTTGAATATCTGTAAGATGTATATGCAGTATATCACCGTTCCTGGATGGATGGGAGTGAGGAGTGGCTGCAGGTTTTGTCTGGATCTGCTGGATCTCTGCAGGTGACTTCGACTTGAACTTCACCAGTGGCTCTTTCGGGCATCGGTGGACATCTCTGGACAGCTCTGGACATCTCTGGGGAGTTCTGGAAACCTTTGGTCATCTCTGGACAGTTCTGGACAGCTCTGGACATCTTTGGTCGGCATGGCTCCATCTCAGTCTCTCTCTGTCTGTCTCTCCTCTTCACAGCATAGTCTCTGTGCCCTTGCTTCAAATCTTCCCCCCCTCTTTGTTGGTGGAGGAGGATGGCTGGATTCACACCAACGTGTCGACCGACAGTCTTTTCTTCTTTTAAGTTTCTTCATAACGGCTGGAGTCATTTTCTGCAGCCTGTGTCTGAGCAGAGGAGCTGGCTCACATTTTCAGGGCAAGGGAGTAGACAGAGGAGACAAGATGGTCTTGAGGCAGGATGCAGAGTTGGAAGGTTCTGGATGGGCTGTTCTTCATGCCATGAGGTGCTGGGTCCTGAGGAGGCCATTCAGAGGCAGCATTCAGAGTCTTTCAGTCATATCTGGAGCAGAATGAAGATTCAGGAGAGGTTGCTCTTCATGCCATGAGGCGCTGGGCCTGCGGTGGGACAGCATGTCTCTGTCTCTGGGTCATCATTGTTTCCCTCCCCCTCCCAGCATGTGGGAGAGGGAGAACAGAGATGCATTGGAGAGGATGAAGACCAGAACTTGACTGGCTGAAGGGCTGAAGAAGAGTAGCGTGCGCACTCAGACCAGCTGAGGCTTTTTATGATCTTTGTTGAAGGTCCAGTGGGGGTGTGACCACTGGTCCCTCCCCATCCACTAAGTTAACTGAGATGATATTCTTTTCACTTATTTAATGTTAATACTGCTGTGTTTTACTTTATTAAAGTTTCTCTATGTGAAAGCTCTCTCTCTCAGCTGCAGATCAACACCAAGCAGCCTACAGTAGGAAACCACAGAACAAAACTTGACCAATTGAATTGAAATTAATCAACAAATTAAACACACAGATGAACCATGGTATCAGAGCATGTAGGAAGGTGTACTACAACAGGCAGAGCTATGTATGATTGTGTCTGCAGACTTAATCCACAACCAATCCCACATGTCACATTTAGTCCTTATCAGAAGGAGGAAAAGGAAGAGGATCTATGTGGAGACTGATGTTTGACATTGAGGGACACTGAGGAATGAAAGCATCGTTAACCATTAAAATCTTCATGTAATGTTCTGTTCCAGGCAGGGAGAAAGGAAGAGGCCACATTAAGCTTTGGATGTGTCTGGCAGGATTAAAGCAGGAATGTGGGGCAATAAACTCCTCCTCCTGGTGTATGTCCTGGAGTTCCTTGGGTCAGAGAGGAGGAACTGGTCTTATCTGTTGATTCTGCCAGTCATAAAACTTAAGCCTTTAGCACTTAGGTGCCACATAGTGTCAGATGGATTTCCTGGGGAAATACTCAGAAATGAGAAGAGTTAAGTTCATTATTTAATGCTCATTGATATGCTACACTACACAGGATATACTTTGTTTATTAAGAAGAAGAAGAATTCCTTTATTGATCCCTCAGTGAGGGAAATTACATTTTTTTTCACTCTGTTAGTATATATATATTTTTTTTCAGTTGCACATTACACACACAAGTTATGAACAAACACATGCACATGCATTGGAGGAGAGGTGTCAGAGTGAGGGGGCTGCCCCTTATCCAGGCGCCCAGTTGGGGGTTCGGTGCCTCGCTCACCTCGGGCACCTCGGCAGTGCCCAGGAGGAGGAACTGGCACCTCTCCAGCTATCAGTCCACTCTCCACATTTGGTCCGACCTGGACTTGAACTGGCGACCCACTGATTTCCAGCCCAAGTCACTACAGACTGAACTACTGCCGCCCCTATACATATTACATACATATTACTATGTATATCTCTTGAATAAAGAAAAACAATGATAAAAATCAATATGTATGTGTATGTATGTTCATTTTCACACAAATGAAAAAAGAGGAAACAATTAAATTTAATTAAGAATGTAAAGCACTCTATAGGAAAGAGGTGATGACTTGTGACACACCATTGTGAGGAAAGGATTTCATTAAGACCAGCAGAAAATTGTCTAAATGTCAAGACTCTTCAAAGGATATGTTCTTTCCTGTGTTCTATCTCTTGAGTAAAAACATTTTATAAGTTTTAAAATGCATACACAACGTTTTTAAATGAAAAGGAAAAAAGAAGATCATTTTAATTAACTTAGAAAACCTACCACAGGAAGTGCTGACCATTGTGAAAAATAAAAAAGCGGATGTGATGAGGAGACGTCACACTAATTATCAAATAACAACAGAGGGGGAGTGGCATGCCATGTATTTAAGCAGCTCTGTTACAGCCAGCTAACCTCTTCTGCTAATCTGCCAACTGTGGTACAGACACTCTGCATTCTGCAAATATGGCTCTTGTTTCTGGTAAGTTTTAACAAAACTTTTGTCTTTATTTAAAACATTATTTATAGTACATACTGTTTATCTGATTTATATTGTATTTATATAAGTGTTTTAAAACAGCACTGGGGGTCACTGACGACTGTTCAGGAAAGAAACAATATATTATAGGTACGTACAACAGGTCTACACTCGTGGTTGTGTTATCCTGTTTGTTTCTCCAAGTAATTTCCATATTCTTTCTTTGTCTTAGAAGAGAGACACTTGTCTGATGAAACGCTGTCCAGAAGCAAAGAGAACCTGTCTCCTGCCAAACAACAGAAAAAAACTTTAGCCAAAAGTCCCAGGAAACTCGGTCAGTATTCTGCATCTAAAAACATGTAAATAAATGCTAATAATGGCATAGATTTATATCGCACCATTCATTTTATAGGTAACTACAACCGGCCTACACTCCTGTGTTATCCTGTCCCGTGGTTTATTTCTCCAAGTAATTTCCATATTTTTCTTTGTTTTGAGACCTTTGTTTGACGAAACGCCGCCCAGAAGTAAAGAGAACCTGTCTCCTGCCAAACAACAGAGAAAATCTTCAACCAAAAGTCCTGGGAATCTTGGTCAGTATTCTGCATCTGAAAACAAAATGTAAATAATAATAATGACTTGGATTTTGTATAGCACCTTTGATGATACCCAAAGCGCTTTACAGAAACCATTATTCATTCACACCGGTGGTGATAAGCTACATCTGTGGCTACATTGTAGCCACAGATGCCCTGGGGCAGACTGGCAGAAGTATGGCTGCCATTTTGCAACGACGCCCACCTCCAACACACACACACACACACACATGCATACAATTCATATCATTCATACGACAATAACAGTCAAGTCAAGTCAAGTCAAGTTTATTTGTATAGCCCAATATCACAAATTATGAATTTGCCCCATTGGGCTTTACAATCTGTACAGGATATGACACCCTCTGTCCTTTACAAATGACCCTCGCATCGACTAAGGAAAAGCTCCCCCCAAAAAAACCTTTTAACAGGGAAAAAGAAACGGAAGAAACCTCAGGAAGAGCAACAGAGGAGGGATCCCTCTTCCAGGATGGACAGACATGCAATAGATGCCACGTGTACAGAATAACAACAATGAAAACACATTAACACTACATACAAAATTGTATGGAAATGTCCAACTCAATATAATAACAGCTAATATACAGGATGAGAAGCATGTCGTCCTCTCAACCACGCCAACCAGAAGAAGCCTGGGCAGCACGTCCTCCTCTCCACCACACCAACCAGAAGAAGACTGGGCAGCACGTCTTCCTCTCTCCACCACGCCAACCAGAAGAAGCCTGAGCAGCACATCTTCCTCTCCACCACATCAAACAGGAGAAACCTCCACAGGATGACCTCGTCACCACCATGTCGCTCAGAACCAGAAGATGAAGCCTGACTGGTCTGCACAACCACTACTCCACCAGGTAGACTGGGTCCATGGATACCTGTGAGATGAGAACGCACAGGGACTACGAGGCACAAAACTAATCTGCAGCATATGTTAAAGGGAGGAAGAGTAAACACATCCTCTTCTCCACCACCCTAACAGATACAACCTGAGCAGCATCGCCTCTTCTCCATCTCACCACCATCACGACAGACGAAGCCTGGATGACACCACCTCCTTCTCACCAAGTAGCCTCAGCTCACGGACACCTGGGCGCTGAGAGCACAGGGACTCCGGGGAAGAAGATGAGTTAGTGAAATGACTTAATGGAGGCATCGAAATGAAGAAGAAGAGAAGCTCAGTGTGTCAGAGGAAGTCCCCCGGCAGTCTAGACCTATAGCAGCATAACAAAGGATTGATCCAAGACAGCCTGAGTCAACCTTGGATCAGTCCTAACTATAAGCACTATCAAAAAGGAAAGTCTTAAGCCTACTCTTGAATAAGGGGATGGTGTCTGCCTCCCGGACTGAAAGAGGGAGTTGGTTCCACAGAAGAAGAGCATGATAACTGAAAGCTCTAGCTCCCATTCCACTTTTATAAACCCTAGGAACCGCTAATAGTCCTGCATTCTGAGAGCGCAGAGTTCTAGCAGGATTATAAGGCACTATTAGCTCTTTAAGATAAGATGGTGCCTGACCATTCAGTGCCTTGTAGGTGAGGAGGAGGATTTTAAATTCTATTCTAGATTTTACAGGAAGCCAGTGCAGAGAGGCTAACACCGGAGAAATATGGTCTCTTTTCCTGGTTCTGGTCAGAACACGTGCTGCAGCATTCTGGACCAACTGGAGAGTCCTGACAGACTTATTAGGGCAGCCTGACAATAAGGAATTGCAGTAGTCCAGCCTAGAAGTTACAAAAGCATGGACTAATTTTTCTGCATCGTTTTGGGAGAGAATATGCCTTATTTTTGCAATGTTACGCAGATGAAAAAAAGCTGTTCTAGCTGATTGTTTCATGTGGATGTTGAAGGACATATTTTGGTCAAAAATTACCCCTAGATTCCTTACAGTGGTGCTCGAGGCTGGTGCAAAGCCACCTAGAGTAAATAAGTCATTAGATAGTTTATTTCTGAGATTTTCAGGGCCAATTAGAATAACCTCAGTTTTATCTGAATTTAACAACGAGAAATTGTGCGTCATCCAAGTTTTTATATCCTGAAGACATGTTTGGAGTGTAGCTAACTGGCTGGAATCATCTGACTTAAATGACAAATATAGCTGAGTATCATCTGCATAACAGTGAAAGTTTATGGAGTGTTTCCTGATAACATTGCCGAAAGGAAGCATATATAAAGTAAATAGAATAGGCCCAAGCACAGAACCTTGAGGAACTCCATAACTGACTATGGACTGCGTGGAGGACTCATCATTTATGTGAACAAACTGTGATCGATCGGATAAGTAGGATTTGAACCAGCTTAAAGCAGTTCCTCTGATGCCAATTAAATGTTCTAATCTCTGCAACAGGATATGGTGGTCAACAGTATCAAAAGCAGCGCTAAGATCTAACAAGACAAGTACTGAGACGAGTCTATCGTCTGAAGCATTTAGCAGGTCATTAGTAATTTTCACCAGAGCGGTCTCGGTGCTATGATATTTTCTAAATCCTGACTGAAAGTCCTCAAATAGATTATTGTTCTGGAGGAAGTCACACAGCTGACTGCACACTGCTTTCTCAAGGATCTTAGAGAGAAAAGGAAGGTTGGATATTGGCCTATAGTTAGCTAAAACCTCTGGATCAAGACCGGGCTTCTTCAGAAGAGGTTTGATTACGGCTACTTTAAATGACTGAGGTACATAGCCTGACAGCAAAGATAAGTTGATCATGTTTAATAAAGAGGTGCTCAGTAATGGTAAAATTTCTTTAAGCAGTGAAGTTGGGATGGGATCTAAGAGACAGGTAGAAGGCTTAGATGAGGAAATCAATGAAGTCAGTTTGTGGAGGTCTATGGGAGAAAAGCAGTCCAAGTATACATCAAGTTCTTCAATGAGTCCTATGCTTCCTGTGTTTAAAGACAAAGCAGTTTCAGTCAAAGGCACAGTGTGACTGATTTTCTCCCTAATAGTTATAATCTTCTCATTAAAGAAGCTCATGAAGTCACTACTACTGAGGGTTATGGGAATAGATGGTTCAATAGAGCTGTGGCTCTCTGTCAGCCTGGCTACAGTGTTGAAAAGAAACCTGGGGTTGTTTTTATTTTCCTCTATTAATGATGAATAACAAGCTGCTCTGGCCTTACGGAGAGCCTTTCTATAAGCTGTCAAACTATCATGCCAGTCCAGGCGAGACTCTTGCAGACGGGTTAAACGCCACTTCCTTTCAAATCTTCTTGCTGCTTGCTTTAAACTGCGGGTGTAAGGGTTATACCATGGAGCCAGCTTTCTATGCTTTACTATCTTCTTTTTTAGAGGAGCAACAGAGTCTAGAGATGCTCGCAGACAGTCTGCAGCACTATCTACCAAATTATCAATTTGAGTAGGACTGAAGTCTGAGCCTTCAAGTATATAGATATTAGGTATTGAATTAAAAGCTAATGGAATTATATCCTTAAACTTGGCTACAGCACTATCAGATAAACATCTAGTGTACATGGATTTACCTGATGGATTGTAGTCCAGAAGAAAAAATTCAAAGGTTAACAAGTAATGGTCTGATAGGAAGGAATTCTGTTGGTGGACTGATAAATGTTCTACTTCAATGCCGTAGGTCAGGATCAGGTCGAGGGTATGGTTAAAACAGTGAGTTGGTTCCTGAACATTCTGACAGAAGCCAATTGAATCTAACAGCGAGATAAAAGCAGTCACTGTCAACGTCCACATGAATATTAAAGTCACCTACAATAATTACTTTATCAGTTCTCAGGACTAAAGATGATAAAAACTCAGAGAACTCAGATAGAAATTCAGAATATGGACCTGGAGCACGGTACACTATAACAAATAAAACTGGTTTCTCTGTTTTCCATTTAAGATGAGAAAGACTAAGAACCAGGCTTTCAAAAGACGTATAGTTTAATTTAGGTTTAGGTTTGATCGATAGACTAGAATCAAAAATGGCTGCAACTCCTCCTCCACGGCCTGTATCTCTAGGAATATGAGTATTAATATGACTAGGAGGAGTGGATTCATTCAGGCTGACATAATCATCCTGACACAACCAGGTTTCAGTAAGACAAAATAAATCAACCTGGTTATCTGATATTAATTCATTTACTAGTAGAGCTTTAGATGATAATGACCTGATATTTAAAAGTCCATATTTAATTCTCCTGTCCTGATTAACTATTTCAGCAGTGGATTTAATTTTTATTAAATTATTTTGTTCAACTCCCCTTTTGTTTACTATGGATTTAATTGATTTCAGTGGTCGTGGGACAGACACCGTTTCTATGGGGTTCTGGGTGGGTGACTGCACTAATGGAAGCACAGAGAAGTGTGTTAAACTACAACTCTGTCTCCTGGTCTCAACCCTGGGTTGTCATGGGTTAGGTTGACTAATAAACTGGGCCATGTTTCTAGAAATGAGATCTGCTCCTTCCAAAGTAGGATGGATGCAGTCTCTCCTCATCAGACCAGGTTTTCCCCAGAAACTGCTCCAATTATCGATGAAGCCCACATCATTAACGACAGCCAGCGGTGGAAGGATGACATGCAACTAAACATGTCATCAGAGGCCAAGCTAGGGAGGGGACCAGAGAAAACTACGGAGTCCGACATTGTTTTAGCATAAGCACACACCGATTCCACGTTAATTTTTGTGACCTCCGATTGGCGTAACCAGGTGTCATTACAATACAATAGTCAATAATAACAATAGTCCCATATTTACGCTTATCCTTAGCCAGCAGTTTCAAATAGGATTCAACGTAGCCCGCTCTGGACCCCGGAATGCATTTGACTATGGTTGCCGGTGTCACTAATTTCACGTTTCGAAGAATAGAGCTGCCAATAACCAGGGTTGGCTTCTCAGCGGGTGTGTCGCTGAGTGGGGAAAACTTGTTAGAAACGTGAAGGGGTCGGTGGTGAGCCGTGGGCTGTTTAAAACTATGCTTCCTTCGAACAGTCACCCACTCTCCCGGCTGCTCGGGAGTTGCCGGGGGACGGCTAGCAGGAGTTATGTTAGGTCGGCTCACACCGGCTAGGGGCTGGCTAGCTTTGGATGGTGCAGAGCCAGGCTTCTAACTCGCTAAGCCTCGCCTCCAAAACCGCGAACATGCTACACTTACTACACATACCATCACTTTACCTTTATCACTAAAGGAGGCAGAGAAATAACTGAGCATGAGACACACTGAGCAAGAGAAAGCAGGAGAAGGAGGAGGAGAAGCCATGGCTATACGCTGAGATAGCTGCTATGCTAGGCTATGGAAGCTAGTTGTTAGCTGAATAGAGCCGCTGGAAAACACCAACGAGTGACAGGGAAAGTCTGGGGAAGTTTTAGAGTGCTTGATAGGGTTAGTACACTACAAATGCATGGCGGGACGTTAACCGCTGTGGATTAAGACAGTAACAAAACTATTTTTGTGGCAGAGCAGCTCAGAGTGCTGTAGGAAACAACAGAGTAGCTGCTGAGACTGGAAATGATGCTCAGTTTTCTTTCAGTTTCTAACCTTTACTATTTATTTATGCAGGAGTGTATAGAGTCTTTCAAAAAAGACCTCAACCCACAACCAAAGGCAGGACCCTGTTACCTCTGCAAGAAGTATCTGCAACGTCATCACAGTCAGTGGAGCGACCTGGAGTAATTCTGATCTCTGACTCTGAAGACGACGACGGTGTTGGGGCTGTTTCACCACGTGGCGCTGCTCCAGACACCTTGGGCTTGAGAGAGGCGGCGGAATCAAATTGTCTAATCTTATTATTGTTATTCTATTTCGTATTGTTTCATCATGTCATGTAAATCTACCCATAAAACAAAATACGGCAAACGATGCAAGATTGTCGTGAGTGATGATGAATATGACAGTGATGATTCATCTTCTTCCCTCAAAAGTTGGTCCGACATACAAAGAGAATTTGACCGGTATACTTCAGACAGTGATGACAGTTGTCTTGAAAATGATGCATTCTCTCCTTACAAAAGCTGGTCTGATATCGAAAATGAGTTTGACCAATTAGAACAAAATGAAATTAGTGATTTAGACGAAGACGACGTTGAAATGACACCGACCGAGATTCTTCATGTTTTACAAGACATGGGTATCCTAAAAGGAGAAGCGTCAGAATTCATAGAATTAGATGATGATTTACAAGCTTCTCAAACCGGTGGTGATTCAGTGCCTCACGGGCAAAGTAATTTACTAACAAATACCATTTCCCAAGTACCCCACACAAACACTGCTTTACCGCAAAACAACCGTTTCAGTAATGAATTGGCCGAGCGCATAGTAAGGGCGGGAGGGTTGCGTGATTTTAATATTACAGAGAGGCCTCGATGTAACAGTCTTGAAATTAGACAAAAATTAGATCTGTGTGGCATTCAAATTTGTGATTTAAGAACAGCACTGTCCATGTTGAGACACAAATTAACAGATGTGGTCAATTTCTCCACAAATGTTGCGGCACCAGACGGTGTTTTAAACGTAGTGCTGAGAGGTCTGTCATTGTCCAGCGATGTGTGTGCAGTATTAAACGGCTCTAATGATTACAACGCTGAAACCTTTCTCAACGAGATCGAGCAAGTCATGCAGAGCAATGATAGAATCCTCTCAGACGATAGTCTGGAATTTGTAGTCACGGCTGCTTTGCACAAATGTGGCAGTGCAAGGCGCAAATTAGGAAGCGTGATGTATGATCATATCATTAAAAAGAAACATTTGAGAAACACTTGGATGTTAAAAGCCTTGTTTTCCACCACAACCCTGGCACCAAAAAATTGGAACTGTATCAGACACATGAACACCCCCACTCAAAGACTGTATGGCTCTATCTGCAAGATATATGATATCTGATTTATATGATCCAAAACAAATCACCATCAAATTTTTTTGGAAGTGCCTATGTGTGTAACTTCTGTTACTAGGGTTACAATAATCACGCATTCCACAAGTGTAAATACTTTTGCAATGTATGCCTTTCTGATGAGTATTACAAACAGCAAAATACATCAAATATACTCTGCCCTGACTGTTTGCGTCTTTGCCGATCCAAGTTTTGTTTTAAAAAGCACACAGAAACGGTGGAGCAAACACAGCGTCGCAAGGCATTCAAACCCTATGAAACCACAAAATATTGTAAAGATTGTGGTCGTCTGTACGTCGTGAGTCGCACCCCAAACAACCACCACAAATGTCAAAAGGGTAAATGTGGTCATTGCGGTGAGTCGTTAAAATCAGATACGACACATAAATGTTTCATTCAACCACAAAAATCATCAGAACCCCAAACCAAATACGTGTTTTATGACTTTGAAACAACAGCAGAAAGTGGGAAGCACATAGCCAATTTTGTCTGCGCTATCGATTTTGAAAACAATAAATGGTGGGTGTCTGGTCCGTCGTGCGTTGATCTCTTTGTGCAAAAATTTAGAAAGCCAAAGTACAAAAACTATACATTCATTGCACATAATGTGTCAGGCTTTGACAACTACATTCTTTTAGATTACTTTACCAAACAGTGCATCGTCCCTAGACTGACCATGCGCGGAAGTAAAGTGCTGTTAATGTATGACAATCAGTTTAGAAGAAGAAGAAGAAGAAGAAGAATTCCTTTATTAATCCCTCAATGAGGGAAATTACATTTTTTCACTCTGTTAGTATATATACATATTTTTCAGTTGCACATTACACACACAAGTCATGAAACAAACACATGCACATGCATTAGAGGAGAGGCGTCAGAGTGAGGGAGCTGCCCCCTATCCAGGCACCCCGAGCAGTTGGGGGTTCGGTGCCTTGCTCAAGGGCAACCTCGGCAGTGCCCAGGAGGAGGAACTGGCACCTCTCCAGCTACCAGTCCACTCTCCACACTTTTGGTCCGACCTGGACTTGAACTGGCGACCCTCCGATTCCCAGCCCAAGTCACTACAGACTGAGCCACTGCCGCCCCAGCGATGGCTTGATTCATACAGTTTTCTTCCAATGCGTTTGTCAAAAACTCCCGCGGCCTTAGGTTTTGAAGATTCCAAAAAAGGCTACTTCCCACATCTGTTCAACACGAGTGAAAATGCCAACTATGTAGGGCCTTACCCTGACCCATATTATTATGGTTATGACAACATGTCAGAGAAAGAAAGGGCAGAGTTTTTACAGTGGTACAACACAGTGCGTCATGAGGTGTTTGATTTCCAATTCGAGCTACGCTCCTACAGTATCAACGACGTTGTTGTTTTACGCAAAGCCTGCATTGTCTATCGTGACGCGTTCATCGAGTGCACCCGTCTGGATCCCTTTGAATGTACAACACTCGCGTCATGTTGCATGGCTGTGTTTAAAACACAGTCTCTGCCCCCTGACACGTTGGCGTTAACCCACGACGGTGCATACACAAATCAGTACAAAACATATTCCAATACAGTGGTAAGAATTTGAAGAGCACAAAAACAATATTGAAATTTACCACGCTCTAAACCACGGCGAGAAACAATTTGGACCATACCATGTTGATGGGTTTTGTGAAAGGGATGGTGTGCGCACTGCATATGAGTTTGCCGGATGTTTCTGGCATGGCTGTTCAAAGTGCTACACCCTCGGACAACATTGCCTTTGGCGTTCTCTACAGACAATTCAAAGAAAAACTGACCAGTCTTAGGCAGACACACAAATTGCGTGCGGGTAATGTGGGAATGTGAGTGGGAACGAGCCAGAACAACAGATCAGAGACTGCAGGACTTTTTGAAAAACTATGACGCTCCCGAAAGACTTGACCCACGAAAAGCTTTGTTTGGGGGTCGTACCAATGCGTACAAGCTCTATCGTAAAATCGCGGAGCGTGAGAAAATTCATTATTATGATTTTACATCGCTGTACCCCACTGTTCAAGTGCATAAAAGCTACCCCATCGGTCACCCCAAAATAATATTCCGTGATTTCGAGTCCATTGACAAATACTTAGGCTTGATAAAATGCACTGTGTTACCGCCCCGAGGTTTGTATCACCCTGTACTACCATACCGATGCAACAACAAGCTTATGTTCCCTTTGTGTCGCACGTGCAGAAACTGAAAACCAAACATGTGAATGAAATCACTCTGATTCTGAAAGATCCCTTTCAGGAACTTGGGTCAGTCTCGAGGTCCAAAAGGCAACAGAAAAAGGGTATGTTGTGCCCAAAATAGACGAAGGTTGCATTTTGCTGAGAAGAGCGAAAATCTCTTTAAAGGCTGTCAAGACTTTCTTACAGCAAAAACAGGAGGCTTCAGGATACCCTAGTTTTGTAAAAGACGAAGAATCTAAAGCAAAATACATCCAGGATTATTATGTGAGGGAGGGAATCCAGCTAAATCCTGAAAAAAATCACTGTCAACAAAGCTGTGCGAAGCATCAACAAGCTGTTGCTTAATTCATCGTGGGGTTGTTTTTCCATGCGTGAAAATCAGGCAACATGCGAGTTGGTGACGGATACTGAACAATTTGCCCGCTACATGTTTAGCAATCAGTACGACGTGAGACAGTTTTCCTTCGTATCTGATAGTGTGGCACTTGTTCAGGCGACACGCTGTAGCACAAGCTGCTAAAACAAAAAACATCAACATATTCATCGGAGCCATGACATGGCATATGCACAGCTTATGTTGTATGATCTGATGCATAGGAGAATGGTGTATCTATTCTGACACAGACAGCGTGATTTTTGTGTCAAAGGTCGGAGACTGGATTCCAGGGACGGGACCCTTTTTAGGTGACTTAACCAATGAAGTCAATGGTGACAGCGGCGGTGATGACTACATTGTGGAGTTTGTGTCAGGAGGACCAAAATGTTATGCATACCGCACGCTCCATAACAAGTCACAGCTAAAATGTAAGGGAATCACGAGGTCTTGTGCACGAGTTTGCTAGTCGCGATAACACAACGCAAAATCTCATAACAAAATCAGACACCATTGTTAGGAATAAATAGGCGTTTTAGTTAAAAAACAAGTCAGGTCATAAAAAGTTTCAGGTGGTTTACACCAAGCGACGCATCTTCTCTGCCTTATGGTTATTAAAATGGGTGCTAGAGATATTGATGATTTTGATGTGAGAGTTCAACATCCTTTTAGCTTGATTGTTTCTGGTCCCTCAAACAGCGGCAAAACATATTTTGTAAAAATGTTGATAGAAAATGTAGATAAGCTTGTTCCTCAAAAAATTGAAAACATTGTATATATTTATTCTTGTTGGCAGCCTTTGTACGATGATCTATTAAAATCAAAAAATGTTAACTTTGTTGAAGGGTTACCACCCTCTCTGTGTGACGATTCTTTGTTACCTGTCAATAAAAATCATTTGTTGATTATTGATGATTTAATGAACGATGCCAGCAACAATGTAGAGATGCAGAATGTGTTTACAAAGTACGTCCATCACAGAAATTTAAGTTGTTTGTATCTTGTACAGAATTTGTTTTTTCAAGGTAAAGCCAGTAGAACTATCAATTTAAATAGTAATTATCTTGTTTTGTTTAAAAACCCTCGAGACAAATACCAGCTTATACTTATGGCTAGACAGATGTTTCCAGGGAAGAGTAAATTTTTTATGGAGTGTTTTGAGGATGCTACAAGTGTTCCTTATGGGTATCTTTTGATTGATTATAAAGCAAAAACTCCTGATCATTTACATCTCAGAACAGGTTTGCTTTCAGAGACGCCTGTTGTCTATGTGCCTAAAAACAAATAAACATGTCTGCAAGAGTTAAGAGGAACTTGTCTTTATTGAAACAACTGCTTGATGCTTCTCCTGCTCTGACGAAGGTTATCGTTAAATCTGCCTCCGAAGACCTTATTTTAACATTATGTGAAATAGCCTATTGCTGTACCCTTTATAACGAGTCTCATCGCATCAAGATCATAATAAATAAAACATGGACTATGCACAGAAGATGTATCTTGTGCCTCAACAACAACTTAATCTTTTAAGAAAGCCTTCTACACATGAGTCCATTCGAGAGACTGCTGAAAATGAACTGGATCGTACCATCAAAGAAATTCTGGATCAGAAAACCGAAGACATTTATGAAAAAGCCAAAGATATTCTGCAGCGTTGCAGAGATTTCTCACAATGGTAAAGCAAGGGGAAAAGGAGAAAAAAACATGCTCACTTTATCTCTCCCGGATGAACATGATGACCATTGGACAGAGCCTTTCAGTACAGATGGTTTAGAACACACAAAGGACTCTGTTTAATGAGGAAAAAAAAAACATCCCCAAAAACAGCAAGAAAAAGGCTCAATATATTTTGGATAAAATGACATCCTCGAAGCCTATTACATTTTGGACTAAACAAGGAGACTTTGTTTTTAACGGTAATGTTGTGAAAGGTTCTCATATTTATGACTTGATAAAAAATGTAACAACCTCCCACAATGTACCTGACAGTTAACGACCTACAGGTTGGGATGAACACTTTGCAGTCAGTGGCTTTATTAAATATTCCTTTATCTGTCACACCGAATCAAGAGTCAAGAGAAAGATTGAGGAGTTAAAGAGAAAGGCACCTGCCACACCTGCTACACCAGAACCCGTTAAAAGGAGCAAACAGCGAATAGAAGATTCCAAAAGTCCTTTTGCATCTCCTGTAGAATGTTTAACAGAATGGATACATTTTTGAAATGTGTGTCTTTGTTTCATGTTTTTTTTTTAAATAAAAATGATAACAACAGTAATCTTGTGATCGAGAAATGTTTTATTTCAAAATTTCTGTAAGCATATAACATGACACAATTATTGTCAAACCAAATCACATCAAATGATATTTTTAACAACTGCGTTACATACCTTTTATGTATGAACACCCTGTACACATGCAAAACTGTTTTTTCTACACAGAACAGAGGGATGTAATCTTTTCACAAATTTGCAAACCATAATGTCATTTTTAGACAAATTGTTACTATATCTTTCCATCACATCGTCATAATCTCGTCCCTTATCCATATGATACAGAAAAAAAACACAGTGCTGGCCACAAACAGCTGTGCAGATATCCTGTACTTGTCTTGACGAGTGTTGAATAACTGTACAATTTGTCTTTAGAAACGCCACAATTGACTTTGCGTATGTCCCGGAGGGTTACCAAAACTGTCAAAGAATGATCCCACACCAAATTTGTCAATGTATATAGACAGCCAGTGTTGCCCGCTCCTGTAAGCAGGGTCTGTATTTACCACTAGTGCTACTGGTCTCTCTTGGACAGATGTAGGGAGTTGATTGCTGGCATATACCCCCAAAAAGATGCTTTGTTTAAGCAATTTATCAAGAATTTCTGTGAGTTCTATCATATTCATATTGGTGGCGGTTGTTTAACAGTTAGAAAAAGTCAGTCAGAACTTGTCTACGTGCAGAGATTTCCAGAATCGATGAGTGGGTCGAATAGCATACTATATTTATCGTTCTCTGTAAAGGGTTTCTAAAACGAACCTCTAATCTGACATTGCCGTTTTTTATAAGAGATACATGGTCGCCGCATTCTTCGTCGGGAGATAAATTAAAACAAAACAGACTATAACCTCTACAAAACTCATCACATGTTATGGCTAAGGCCTGATTTTTAAGATACTTTCCCGTTGTTGAATACAATTGATGATATTCTCTAATGGCATTATTCCTGGTAAAATTAGGTTGAAAAGGTTTTGATGGGTATGATTGTCCATCGGCATATAAACACAAAAACTCTATATCATAATGTTGGAAGTTAAATGGGTTACGGGTATAACTGCCTGTAAATGCTTCATAATCCACAAATCCTAAAACAATAAATTTAGGTATTTGTCCCAAGAATATGTTTTCTTGATTACAAACACGCGTACCTGCTGGAATACTAAAATTCTTGAGACAGACTCTGTCAATGGGGTATTTCACGTTAGTGTGCATTAATGCTTTAGCATGAGCTATTTTAACCGCAGGAGATACTGTAACTTTTTTTACAAACAGACTCGCCAACAAAATATTGACATGAAAGTCGTCTACAGTATTGCACATTAAACAAAATTTGTTTTTAGCTCTTGTGAATTTGATCTTAAGATCCACACCATTTATCATTAGTTTGTCTTGAAAAAACAAATCAGAGTGCACAGGAGCGATGAGTTCAACCACACGACCACCGTCAGTATACCCCATCCTCTTGGTAAGTCCTTCATTATATCTTCCTGCTGTAACGTCTTCCATATGCCCCGCTGTGTCCATACAAAATAATTCAGATCCAAACTTTGTTTCCAGAGTGTCCTTGCCATAATTTAGAAGACTCTCTATAATACATCGATAAAGATATGTGTTTGATGGTGTTATGAGTCTATCTCCCAGAGAAATGTCGACTTGTGAAGATATTGTGCAGCCAGGCTAGTTAATAAAACCCACTTCATCTCCTTGAGCAAGATTTCCTCCATTCCCCTTGGTAATCTTGACGTGTGTATAAAGATAGGTGTTGTTTAAATCCAGATAGTCCTTGCTGCTTGCTGAAATAAAAAATTCCGGCAGTGCAGAATCCGAAATTGCTGTAAGCGGCGGTATTTCAATAGAGAAGTTTTTCTCAATACTTGTTTGCGTTAAAGGCAACAGAAACAGGTCCAATTCCGATTTCACACATTCTTTCGACATATTGGGTACCAAAGCCATTCTTGCTAGAATATATCCTTGGTTCTTGTCTTGCGACGTTTAGTCTGCTTCCTTCGTGTTGCTCGTGTATTTTTCTTTGCCTTGGTGCAGCGTTTCTTATTTAAAATACGGTGACACTTTCTTGGCTGGGAACTCCCCCTTTGGCCAGGAAGCAGTTTCATTGGATGACGTGACAACGCCATTATCCCTGAGCCTTCTTGTTGTCCACTGCTACGGTTCACAACATTGGTAATAACGTCCAAAACAATATTTTTAGCGGCTGTCTTTAGGTGCGGTGCAGCGACCGTAAAGCCTTTCTTGAGCAAAGGAAAAGCTAGTCTGAATAAACCACGAAAAATACCACCAAGACCCGCTCCATATTGAGAGCTGAGACCGCTGTATCCCGGGAAAATCCCCACTGGTTTGAGCTGTGTAGTACGCCTCGTATTTGTACGGTTGATGCATGGTTGCTGCTTGATTAAAAGTGATGCTTGACCAGTCGGACGTCAGTCCACCCTTTGCAGCTATAACAGCTTCAACTCTTCTGGGAAGACTGTCCACAAGGTTTAGGAGTGTGTTTATGGGAATTTTTGACCATTCTTCCAGAAGCGTATTGAGTGAGTGTGAGTCACACACTGATGTTGGACAAGGAGGCCTGGCTCTCAGTCTCCACTCTAATTCATCCCAAAGGTGTTCTATCAGGTTGAGGTCAGGACTCTGTGCAGGCCAGTCAAGTTCATCCACACCAGACTCTGTTATCCATGTCTTTATGGACCTTGCTTTGTGCACTGGTGCACAGTCATGTTGGAAGAGGAAGGGGCCAGCTCCAAACTGGAATTGTCCAAAATGTCTTGGTATGCTGAAGCATTCAGAGTTCCTTTCACTGGAACTAAGGGGCCAAGCCCAGCTCCTGAAAAACAACCCCACACCATAATCCCTCCTCCACCAAACTTTACACTTGGCACAATGCGGTCCGACAAGTATCGTTCATCAGATTGCCAGATGGAGAAGCATGATTCGTCACTCCAGAGAACGTGTCTCCACTGCTCTAGAGTCCAGTGGCGGCGTGCTTTACACCACTGCATCCGACGCCTTGCATTGCACTTGGTGATGTATGGCTTGGATGCAGCTGTTCAGCCATGGAAACCCATTCCATGAAGCTCTCTGTGCGCTGTTCTTGAGCTAATCTGAAGGCCACATGAAGTTTGGAGGTCTGTAGTGATTAACTCTGCAGAAAGTTGTTGATCTCTTCGCACTATGCGCCTCGCTGGCCCCGCTCCGTCAGTTTACGTGGCCCACCACTTTGTGGCTGAGTTGGTGTTGTTCCCAAACACTTCCACGTTCTTATAACACAGCTGACAGTTGACTGTGGAATATTTAGGAGTGAGGAAAATTCATGACTATTGCACAGGTGGCATCCTATCACAGTTCCACGCTGGAATTCACTGAGCTCCTGAGAGCGACCCATTCTTTCACAAATGTTTGTAAAAGCAGTCTGCATGAAAAGGTGCTTGATTTTACACACCTGTGGCCATGGAAGTGATTGGAACACCTGATTCTGATTATTTGCATGGGTGAGCGAATACTTTTGGCAATATAGTAGTGATGGGCAAAACAGTTCTTTTGACTGAACTGAATCTGTACGAATTGTTCATTAAAAAGATCCGCTCAAAAGATTCGTTCAGTCGTTCGTTTGTTTTTTTTGGGGGGGGGGGCTTCGTCTGACATGCATGGTTGTAGTAAGTCCTAACATGTAGAAAAGTGATGAAGAGTGATGTATCCATCCATTTATTCATCCATTTTCTACCGCTTATCCTCACATAGGGTCATGGGGGGGGGCTGGAGCCTATCCCAGCTGTCCAAGGGTGAAAGGCAGGGTACATTCTGGACAAGTCTCCAGTTCGTCACAGGGCAACCATTAGAGTGATGTATATATTACACTGACAATAAAGAATCTTGAATCTTGAACACATAAAAACACCCCCAGACTTTCACACTGAGTGTGTATTGGCTGCCAACACATTTTATTATGTGCCAACACATTTTATTACTATCAAGGATCTGGCTTTCTTTTTTCTTATTTTATTTTTATTTTCATTATTATAGACACGCTTTTGACATTTACTGCCTTTAGAACATCTGACTTTGATTGGATGTTGATGCATGTCTGTAAGTGTCACTCAATGTCAGGTGGGGCTTTCCACATAGACACATACATAGAGTTTAGATCAGGGGTGGGCAATTATTTTTTCCATGGGGGCCACATTATAAACAGAAAATATTCTGGAGGGCCGGGCCAAAAGGCTGAACTCAATTCTGCATAATATTAATTGTATTTCTTTATATAAAAAAAAAAGCAGTAAATACCATTGTTTTGACAAGCTTGTAAGAGTATATGTTATAATTAAGCAATGAAAAACTGAAGTTGCCTTACAAAAAATTTATTCAATTACATTTCTGAAAACAATAGCAAAATAAATGAACGTTTTACCATTTGTGACTCATATTAATGAACATTTTCAGTCACATTCACTCTAAAACACATTTTGAGTTTAATATACTGTTGGAAAGTTCTGTGAAGGTTCTTAGCATCCTAAAGACATCACAAAATTGTCTTTGTGCAAGAAAGATACATCATATTGAACTGTCATTGAACATCACTGAACTGTGATTTTGAGAAAAAGGCTTCCAAAGAAAGTGTCCCAGTTCACTGCTAGTTGGTGCCTTTACATGTCTACATTTGTGGTCTAACCACCTCATTTGGTGCTTTTGAGCTCTTCTTTCTTGCTTAGTGAGAGAAATCTAGTCTCTGCTGGGCTTTAACAAGTGCATCAAAGTCAGGTTGAATGTCTGAGGTGGAGATGCGAAGCACAGCTGACAGATGATCATCAGTGAGACAGGATCTATACCTGGATTTTGTGAACTTCATCACTGAAAATGTTTGTTCACATACAAAGGTAGAGCCAAAGAGAACCAACATCTTCTGAGCATGTCTCTGCATGTTTGGAAACTTCTCCTCCTTGAGAGAAGAGTAAAAATCTAGCACTTGAAGTGCTCTGCCAGCACTGCATCAGACTGCAGGTCAGTGAGTTCCAGCTGAACATCACTGGCGGCATTATCCACACTGCAAGTGAAGGGAGAGGAAATCATGTGCATTTCATCCTCGATTGTTCTGAGATCTTCAAATCGCCTTGGAAACTCACCATGCAATGCTCCTAACATGGATGAGTACCTGCGGAGGTGGTCAGCTGATGGTGTGACTTCTTTCAGGGTTTGCATGTGAGTGAGAGTGTTGCTCTCCAGTTGGCTTGAAAGAAATTGCATCTTTCTCATGAAAGCCTTCACCAGACTGTGCATTTCATGAACAAAAAGGCCCTTGCGTTGCAGTTTAGTGTTGAGTTCATTCATCAGTGCAGTCGCATCAACAGCAAATGCAAAATCTGCCACCCAGTCTTCATCTGACAGCTCTGGAATGTCTTTGCATTTCTTCTCACAAAACTCTCGAATCTCTGCTTTCAGGTCCCAAACTCTTTTTAGCACTTTGCCCAGGCTGAGCCATCTGACAGCTGTGTGGTAGCCGATGTCACATGCTCCTCCAAAAGTGCAACAAACTGTCTGTGATTCAATGCATGAGACCGGATGAAGTTTACTATTTTAGTAACAACATCAATAACATTGTTAATTTTTAGCACTGACTTGCACAATACATGTTGGTGTATAATACAATGCAAAAAATACTAATTTCTGATCTGCGTCAATTTCAGTCACTTTATCTTGCATACGTTTCAGAAGTGCGACATTTTTCCCTGTAAGATTTGGACAACCGTCAGTTGTGACACCTGCCACTCTGTGTCCATGCACGCATTTACCTCCGTGAACAGGTCGCTCCCCGTCGTCGTCCCTTTCATCGACCGCATTGCGGCCAGCTCTTCCGTAATCTTGAAGTCCGGCGTTATCCCACGGACAAATATGAGTAACTGGGCTGTGTCACGGACATCACAGCTCTCGTCCAAAGCCAAGGAGAAAAAGTCAAAACTTGCCACATCACGTTGCAGCTGAAGCTCCAGATTATGCGCAATGTCCTCGATCCTTCTCATCACGGTCCGCCTGGACAGCGGGACTTGCTCAGGGCATATTAGTGCTGCAGAGTCCACCAAGCACTCTTTGACAAACTCACCCTCCGAGAATGGCTTACTGTTTTTAGCGATTTTGTGGGATATAATAAAGCTGGTCTTGGTTGCTGCATCCCTAGATGTGAGAAGTTTGGTAAAAAAGCCTTGCTGCTTTTGCAGCTTAGCTAGCAAAGCTTCCGATGTCCGCGCCCTTTCAGCATCAGTCAAGTTTTTGTATTTTTCCGTGTTTCGCCTCGTAATGCCGACTGAAATTGTAGTCCTTAAACATGGCGATCTGCTCCCCACAAACCAAACACATGGCTTTACCTCCGACTTTAGTAAATAAATACTTAGCAGTCCAATTTTTATTGAAAACCCTGCATTCGGCATCTACCTTTCTTTTTTAGCATGAGCAAACATTTTTGAGGACTGAAGTTTTCTGATGACCCGCTCGTGTCAACAATCCAATCATGTGCACGTCTTGACATACATATTGCGTCATTACATAAGTGAATAAAAAACAACTTCAAAATAAAAGCAATGCAGTTTTAGTCCATGCATGAGGTAAAATTAGAAAATGTGTTTATTTTTTAATTTCCAATTAAACTTACACGGGCCGGTCAGAGTCAACCAAAGGGCCGTATGCGGCCCGGGGGCCGTACAATGCCCAGGTCTGCTGGGCATTGTTGGTCTGGCATCATGTAGTCAGGCACATATTAAAATTTCTTCAGGAATTGTTAATATTATTATTATTATTGTTATTATTATTATTATTATTCATAAATTAGGTTCTGTTAAATTTATCAATAGAAACTGTTTTCTTCCGACAGCTGATATTACTTAAAGTTATCTCATTATTTATGTTAAGTTTATTTCCTGTTTCATTTTGTGGTAACCGTGTTCTCTCTCCCTTCAGATCGCTTAATTCCTGTCTTCTTGTCTGCTTCTGTTCGCGCAGAGTGCTGTGCGCAGGATGCACTTTACTTTTTTTTAGGGGGGGGGGGGCTCGGTAGCTTTGTGGTTGTTTTGTTTGTTTATGTATTTGTTGCGATTTTGGGCGTCCTTTTCCTGCCTGTAGGGTGGTGGTTTGTTTTGTCTGTATTTTGCCTGTCCTTGCTTTTAGATGGGTGGAGTTTCGGTTATTGTTTTTGGTTTTGTGGCGGTCTAGCGAGTGGCGCAGTTTGTGGGTGTTTCTTCAGGAATCGCCCCTTGAGCCTGTCCTGGCCGCCTCGGGGGTGGTGGTCTCTGCCTCCTCTTGGTTGCAGGATCTGAGCGGTTCTCTGTGGCCCTGGTGGTTCTCTGGGTTTGGCCTCATGGGTGCTCCTGCTTCCGTAGGTTGTGGGGGACACCTGGTCAGTCTGGCCATGTCGGGTCGTGGTAGACACTCTAGCCTTCGGTGTTCTTCACACATACATGTTTTAGCCAATAAAGATTGACAGTTTAGTTTCCAGGGAGGGCTGGTGATGGTCGCACACACACACACACACACACACGCACACACACACACCAAAAATAATAGACTTTGCTGCAAAACTAAAATATGTATAATCTCATAAAAGGTTGACACCCTTTTTGTGGTGTTTAACAATGAGAACCAATGCAGACAAAAAAAAAAAGTGCACAAAAGTGTCCTTATGTGTGTACTCCCCTTAAGATGCCCTACTCCGATGACCCCAATGAATGATTGGGCTATCTCAAAATGTCAGAATGGGCAAATTCACTCTTCAATGTGATGGAGCAACTAAAAAAATATTATTACCAGGATGCTGACTAAATCGCTTCAAGAAAGTCCCACTATTGGAGAATGCCTTCAAGCTGTCATGTGTAAGTGTCGTGGTTTTCAATATAATAAATATTTTTTGGATTAAAAAAAACACTATTTCAAATCACTTTCATGGAAATTGATGAACCCTATTTTGATTTATGTACAGGTTTAAGACATCAGTCTTATTATACTGGAACTACTAACAACTCTGGGACTGAGAAACAAAATAAACAAATTAAATTCAAGTAAGGCTGGGTAATATGAAGGTTTTTTTTAATTTTTAATGTGAAAAATTTTGTCAGAAATTTTTCTACAGTTAAGAATTTGTCATACTGTTCATACCAAGGCATATATTTCTTTACTGCCACTTGTAATATGAATTGCTTTTTTGTTACAGGATGGAACCCATACAGCAAATTAGTGACATTGCAGAAAGTGTTGTCAGCGACACAGCCTGAGGTGCCATCCGTCGTGTTTTACTATCGCTTCAGCTCGCTTGGAACCAGGGCTGAGGAGGTACAAAAAAGTACCCAGTACTAGGTACCAGGCAGCAGTGGAAAAGCGCCACAACCTTGTAGAGCCTTACCGTACCGTACCATGCCTGTGGAAAAGCACCATAAGTTCCAGCCCTTCTGGCCTTCAGTCAAGGCTCAGTCCTGTCTGTACCTCTTCACCTGCTAAGCCTTGTATCACAACTATCCTCTCTGTTTCTGACCTTTGTTCGTTGGCATGTGCCAGAAATTCTGATGCAATAAAAAGTTATATATCCACCTCACAAGCTGGACATACAACTACATTTTTGACTTTTAACTAAGTTGTGATACTTTTAAACATATTATAAACTTTGTTTGAAACCCTGTATTATGACTTCTTTCATAAGAACACAATTTTCAACAAAATACACAGATTCATGAAGTTTTTACTATAGAACGACTTGTTGCTTACTGTCTCTGTGAGACACTGTGGGCCTTGATGAGTTACTAGTTACTAGGCAGGGTAAAACTTTACCTTACTTAATCTTTTCCACTCCAGGTGTGAAGCTTCCATGCAGAGCAGGGAACCCAAACACACAACTCCAGACCAAGATTTTCACAGGAAAAGGTTTCATTGGCACAGACAGACAGGCAGCCAGGTGAAAAACAGCAAAAAGGGGCTTCCAGGTGAGACAGTTGTGAGTCTAACCAGGCAGTGGAAAGACACGCCAAAACCTACTCTGAAACCCACACTAAACTAGAAACAAAAAGAAAAAAACACTTGACCAAAAGTGGAGGGAAAAACATTAAAGTGCTAAACTAGATATCTAAAAGGACAAACTAAGGCTATTAAATTTTCAAAACAAAATCACTCCCAAAAGAGGAAGACACTGAAACAAAAACATTGGCTCTAAACTTTATGAAACTAACAGAAAAACTCTTGTCAGAGGCTATGGAAACTACAACACAGAACAGTCTTTCACAGCCATGAAAAATAATAACAGAAATGTCTCTACCCTCAAGAATATAAAATGTACAAAGAAAAATTCTACACTAGAGACTATAAAAAAAAACAACCAAAAGAAAATACTCTAAAAAAAAAAAAAGAAATGAGGCTGTGAAACTCACAAAATGAAAATCACTCTGGAAACAAGGAAACACTGGAGACAAGTACAGCAAAAGGCTGGTGGCAGAAATTCAGAATACTTGGAACAGGCACACAAGACAAAAATATGAGGACAAGACGAAGTGGCACAAGACACAAGACGAGATGAGACTAAACATGAGGAAGGGGATCACAGGTGGAAACACTTAGGACTGGCCTGACACAGACGCAGGAACACAGGAGGCCAGGAAGCAAATTGATCTAAAATGAGAGAGAAACAGTATTACTTCAAAATAAAACAGGATTAAGACAAGACCACATGAATAGATGGGACAAAAATAGGAAACTTAGGCAAACCTGACAGACGGGACATGACACCCGGGCCACAGTGACCTGATCTCGGATAAGCAGTTTGACAAGGAGACACAATAAATATTTATCATACATGAATTGAGATAATTCTATCACATGGTCCACCCCTTGTCGTGGTGTGATGGCTTGAGTACCTCAGTGACCCGGAGAGCTATGCCAGCAGGAGCGCTATGCTCCTGGTAGGGACACCCATGCTGGACAGGTCAAAGGATAGAGGTCAGACAAATGTGGACCACCTCACCCAGAGGCTAAATGGGTTTGCAGAGGGTTAACACCCCTACCTGTAAAAAAGACCACGTTACAGAAGCATCGACGACAACTAACCAAAACATTCACCTGGGAGAGGAAGGGTCTCCATCCCGGAGACTTCTGACACATTGCAGTGACATTCAGGACAACAAGAGTAGCCAAATGGAACATCAGGACAATGTATGAAGCAGGAAGAACCACCCAAATAGTGAGGGGAATGAAGAACTATAAGATAGGAGTCCTCGGACTGAGTGAGACAAGATGGCTACACACAGCACAGCTGAGACTTTCATCAGGGGAGCAGCTGCTGTATAACAGAGGATGGAGCCCCCCACACTGAGGGCGTGGCCCTGATGATGGCACCGGAGGCACACTGAGCGATCATCAGCTGGGAACCTGTAAACTCCCGCATCATCACTGCCATGTTCACCACCAGGAAGAAGAACATTAAGCTGAATATCATACAGTGCTATGCTCCCACCAATGATGCGGCAGAGAAGAAAAAGATGAATTCTATCAACAACTACAGATGGTGATTGTGACAGCCCATGGAGATGGCATAATCAGCTGTGGCTGTTGATGGTGACGTAATTGTGTTTTCCTTCCTTCCCGAGGTAATCAGCTGATCGGGAGCACCTGGGGCCCGGTGGTTTTGGAGGATATAAAAGGGCAGTTGTCGCCTGCCTCGGGCTCCTCGCCAGCGCATATACTTTGTCTTTTGTGTTATTTGCTTTTACACCACAACACTACACTTTATACGATCACTACACCCACATGTACACGACTGATACTCTTGACTTACACATCTCATGCCTGCGTCTCTTTAGTTATTTTATGTTCCGCCTTCAATTAAATAAATGTACTAGCTTTATTTAATTCCGTACTGTGTCTGTCCCGATGTTTGTCACTGACTTCGAGCCTGGTCGTGACAAAATGGGGGCTCATCCGGTTAGCTTTCGTAATTTAGTTTAGATGCGTAGAACCTGGTAAAGTTTACATCTTGTTTGCATTTGTTTCTGTTCGGCTTGGTTGAAGTTAGAAGTTGGTAATGACATAAATTGGTACAGAGTTTGAGCGGTAGCTAATGTGAGTAAAATTGCTCTGGAGCACGTGTGGCGTGCCAATACGTTTTGCTTTTGTTTTGTTTTGGTGGTAATGCATGTCACTCCTTTGTGAGTGTTTATAGCAAGTAAGGCATCTGGCGGATCAGGGTAAGTAGTTTATGATGTGTGGGGTGGAGTTTTTTTTTTTTTTCCCGTATTAGTTAAATGTGATTTCTTACCTTGGTTTTGGTGAGGAGAGCTTGGGCATTAGGACCATTGTTCTGGTTTATGTTAGTAAGAGGAGGTCGGGTGAGTATGATCCTCAGTGTGCGTACTGATGAAACTGTGGTGCGGAGTTTTTCCTTGTAGTTTTAGTGACGTTCCCCTTTGGGTTCGTTGCGGGGGCTGTTGTAGTGTTGCGGTGACATATTGGTTGAAGCATTGTCTTGGGAGCATGTCCGTGGTTCCCGGAGGGTGGCTGGCTTGCTAGTCGCCCGCCGAGCCAGCGGTCTATAGTGTATAAATACCCACCACTGCTCACTGCATGAAGACTAGGAGGGAGTTTAGTTAGTCGGGTGGATGTTTAGATAGCGGGGAGACTCCAAACTGAGATCTGGTTAGTGCGCACGGGGATACTTCACTGTCTGACTGACCCTGTTTGAATATAAGCTATTTTGGTATTTTTTGAGGTCCTAATGATAAGATAATATTGAAATGGCTGAATTTGATGCGTTTGTGGCAGCTCCATCAGAGGAGGCTCTAGAGAAATGTACAAAAGAACAGTTATTGAAGCTAACTGATCATTATAAGGTGGCCATAGGGGATCAAAAGCGTAAGGCGGATATAAAAATAGCTTTGAAATTATAACTTGTTGAAGTTGGAGTCCTCACACTTGGCTCGCTGCCAGTTTCTCCACCTGTTGTAGTAACGTCTGCCCAGGCGCAGGGGCTGACGTTCGAACAGCAAAGAGAGCTCCTTTTGCTGCAGATGGAGCAGGAGAAGCTCAAGATGGAGTATAAAAAACTGGCGTTACAGAAGTGGGAGTGGGAAGTAAAAAACAAGTTGAGCTGGAGGTGATCCGTCAGCAGGCAGAAATGGTGAAGTTGGAGCTAGAGAGTTATCGCTTATCTCTTGGTAAAAGTGACGTGAACGGTCAGGGTGACCCAGATGTGGGGTTAGGGACGTGTCCCTTAGATATAAATAATTTGCAATTGTTACCACCTTTTAATGAAAAGGATCCTGACTCGTTTTTTATACTGTTTGAGCGTGTATCCACCGCGAGGGGCTGGTCTGATTCAGACTGCGTATCGCCAGCGTTTCCGAGCTTGGGAGAAGAGAAGTGGCCAAACATATGTTGAGTTTGTACGTGATTTAAATACCCATTTTAAACATTGGTTGCCTACGCTTGATATTACCACTTTTGAAGACTTATGCGAGTTGGTCGTTCTAGAACAATTTAAGAACACACTGCCTAATCGAATTGTGACCTACATTAACGAACAGAAGATCTGCTCTGCTGCTGAGGTTGCTGCGTCAGTGGATGGGTATGTGTTGCTCCACAAAGGTGGGTTGAGGGAGTGCACGGGTGGCCGTAAAGGATTCTGGGTGGGGTGGGCATACTCAGGGCGCTGCGGCGGTTGACCGTATGCGTTCTGGGAAGCCTGGCCCATCTAAATCTGAGCTAAATACCCGAGGCAGTTTTGACAGTAGCCAATCATGTAACTATTGTCGGGAGAGGGGCCACTGGAAGGCCGATTGCCCTGTGTTGCAGTCTAAACATAAGGGAGGTAATTTTAATGTTAAGCCTGCAGTGGCTGCAGCACCGGTAGTCGCGGACTGTGTTGCTGAGGCGTTTCCCTCTGTCTGTGAGTCAGATGTTTTGGAAGCATACGCTCCTTTCATCAGACGCGGATTTGTGTCACTTGTCAGTAGCAATGTTAAAGTGCTGATTACAATTTTGAGAGACACAGGAGCGCATGACTCCTATATGGTTGAGTCTGTGTTACCTTTGTCCACAGAGACTGACAGTGGCGACCGTATCCTCATTCGGGTGATGGGGTTGACTGTATTACCCATGCCTTTACACAAGGTGGTCCTCGATTGTGAGCTGGTGCAGGGTGAGGTAGTTGTGGGGGTGTGGCCGGCGTTGCCTATAGAAGGAGTTCATTTCATTTTAGGCAATGGCTTGGCTGGCAGTCACATCTGGGCTCTTGCCCCTCCCTCACCTGTTGTTACCCCCTGCCCAGTTGAGACTGCTTCTGAAGCAAGCTCTACTGCTGTACCTGAAATTGTTCCAGCATGTGTAATGACACGCGCAATGAGCAAGGTTAAGCCAGAGGTATCTGAGGAGCCTGGTGATGTTGATTTTGAGGCTCTGTCTTTATCTGATTTTCCCTTGCCAGCTCCAAAGAGTGAGTTATTGCAGGAGCAAGTGTGCGATTCCTCCCTGACAGAATTGTTTGACCGCGCTGTACCCGCTTCAGAGATAAAGAATGTCGCTAGTGGCTACTTTTCGCACTGCGGATTACTTTTTAGGAACTGGGTCGTTTTGAATAGAGACTGCGTGGGGGATGCGGTTTTTCAGTTGGTGGTGCCGACTAAATTTTGCACTCTTGTCCTGAAAACGGCACACGACGCGAGTGGACACTTTGGTGTTAGAAAAACTTATTTGAACGTGTTGAAACATTTCTTTTGGCCGCGCGTAAAAAGAGATGTCGCCGCGTACATCAAAACTTGTCATGTGTGCCAGTTAACAGTTAAGCCAAATCAGAGTGGGAAGCCTGCTCCTCTTCAACCAATCCCTGCCATAAGCCAACCATTTCAGTATCTGATTGTGGATTGTGTCGGTCCGTTGCCATGCTCTAAGTCCGGCTGTAAGTATTTATTGACCGTTATGTGCCAAAGTACTCGGTACCCGGCTGCATACCCATTAAGATCTATAACTACTAAAGCCGTGGTGAGGGCACTTTCTCAGTTTATTGCATTTTTTGGCGTCCCGAAGGTTATCCAAAGTGACCAAGGGTCAAATTTTTCTGCGCACATGTTTAGTCAAGTATTAAAATCATTGCATATCCAGCACAGCCAATCATCTGCTTATCACACGCAGAGTCTCTCCTGCATGCATATTGCACTGAGCTGGATCGAGATTGGGAGGAAGGGCTCCCGTGGCTGATGTTAGCTGCAAGGGAGGCTGTACAGGAGAGTACTGGGTTCAGCCCAAATGAGTTAGTTTTCGGGCATGTGGTGAGAGGCCCTTTGGCTGTATTAAAGGATAATTGGGTAGATGAAGAACCACCCAAAAATTTGCTTGATTTTGTGAACGGGTTTCGACATTGTTTGCTGGTGGCGGGTTGTATGGCTCGGGATAAATTGGAGGCTTCTCAGCGCAAAATGAAGAAAAACTATGATTGTTACACAGAGCGGCGGGAGTTTAGTCCTGGGAATCAGGTTTTGGCGCTGACGCCTATTGTAGGTTCACCTTTTCAGGCCAAGTAGACCGGTCCATACACAGTCACTGAAAAGCTCTCAGACCTGAATTATTTCATTGCAACTCCGGGACGGAGGAAGTCAAAACAGCTTTGTCACATTAATCTATTAAAACCTTACTATAGCAGGGATGGTGAGGTAGATGGGGCAGGTAAGGGTGATGATGACGTGCATCCTGTTCTGGTATCCAGTTCAGTGACGGTGATGCATGATAATGTGCCTGAGCCGGATGACAGTTTGCTATGTGGTCGCTTAAACAATTCTTTCTCTTTAAGTAACCTGGACAAGCTTCTGTCTCATTTACCTGAGGGTAAGCGTTGTGAGCTGGCTGAGTTGGTAGGGAAATTCCCGTCTGTTTGGCGATGTGCCCTCACGCATCAATTGGGTGGAACATGATATTGATGTGGGGGATGCATGGCCGATAAAACAGCGTTTCTATCGTATGTCCCCAGAAAAACTTAAACATCTTGACTCGGAAGTGGTGTATATGATTGAAAATAACATCGCTGTACCATCCTTTTCTAGTTGGGCCTCCCCATGCATTTTGGTGCCAAAGCAAGACAAGACAGCTCGGTTTTGCACAGACATGAGGAAAGTAAATGCAATTACAAAGCCAGACTCTTACCCTTTGCCACGAATGGACGACTGTATTGATAGTGTTGAGTCTGCTAAATATGTCAGTAAATTCGATCTGCTGAAGGGATATTGGCAAGTACCCCTGTCTAGGCGTGCTCAGGAAATAGCTGCGTTTATTACACCGTCAGGACTGTATTCATACACCGTAATGCCATTTGGGTAAAGAAATGCTCCGGCTGCTTTTCAGCGATTAATGAACAGAGTTGTGTCCGGGTTGGAAGGTTGTTCAGTCTACCTGGACGATTTGGTTATTTATAGTGACACATGGCACTCCCATCTGCAGCACATCCGGGCGCTGTTTGAGCGTTTGGCTGAGACGCGGCTCACAATTAACCTGGCCAAATGTGAGTTTCCAAGGGCCACTGTCACTTATTTGGACGGGTTGTGGGACAAGATCGGGTCGCCCCAGTTCAGGCTAAGGTTTTAGCCATCGAAAAGTACCCACGGCCCACAATGAAGAAGGAGTTGCAGCGGTTTCTGGGTTTGGTTGGGTACTATAGAAGTTTCTGCAAAAAGGTTTCCACCGTAGTGTTCCTACTTACTGAGCTTCTGAAGTCCAATGTTAAGTATGTGTGGTCCCAAGAATGCCAGCAGGCCTTTGATAATGTTAAATTGGTTCTTTGTTCTTCCCCTGTTCTGGCAGTGCCGCGCTTTGGCCACTCCTTTGTGTTGCAGGTGGATGTTAGCCAGGTGGGGCCAGGAGCCGTTTTGCTGCAGGAGGACGATGAAAGGGTGATGAAGCCCATGAGCTTCTTTTCAAGAAAATCCAGTCGTTACCAATTTAATTACTCGGTTATCGAAAAGGAGGCACTGGCACTTATTTGGGCACTGCAACCTTTCGAGGTTTATGTGGGGGGAGGTGCGTCGCTCGTGGTCTATACGGATCACAACCCGCTGACCTTTTTACGTTCACTGCGGTGCCCGAATCAGAGGCTGATTAGATGGTTTTTGTTCCTGCAAAGTTATGACATTGACATTCGGCACATCAAAGGGACTGAGAATATCCTAGCTGATGCGCTGTCGCGTGCTCCTTTGCCATAAAACCCGGGTTTGGGTTTTCTGAGACTGTGAGGCTGCAAATTTGTAATACCATTTCTATATTGCCTGTGACATGCATTTCTGCGGTTCTCTTAATTTGCTTCTCAGGTACCGGAGTTGCTGGGATAGGAGAGAGGAGCAAGACACGGACAAGATGGAGTTATGTGTATTTCTAAGTTTTATATTTTTGGTTAATTTGGGTTATTTACTGTAGCAGTCCTCGGTGATCTCTGTTAAACCTTATTGCAGATCTTCTTAGGAGGTTGTTTTTTTTTGTATTTGGGAATTTATTTTGTGGTTATTGAAACTGCAGTAAGGGCAATAGGGATTCATTTAAAGTGGTTAAAAAAAAAAAAAAAAAAAAAGTAGGTGTCAATGTGCCGGTGTTCCCTTTGGGACACCGACTTTATGGGAGGGGGTGTGACGGCCCGTGGAGACGGCATAATCAGCTGTGGTTGTTGATGGTGACATAATTGTGTTTTCCTTCCTTCCTCGGGCTCCTCGCCAGCGCATATACTTTTACTTTTGTGTTATTTGCTTTTACACCACAACACTACACTTTATACGATTACTACACCCACATGTACACGACTGATACTCTTGACTTACACACCTCATGCCTGCGTCTCTTTAGTTATTTTATGTTCCGCCTTCAATTAAATGAATGTATTATCTTTATTTAATTCCGTACTGTGTCTGTCCCGATGTTTGTCACTGACTTTGAGCCTGGTCGTGACAGTGATAGACAGAGGAGGAGCCAAAGACATAACCATACTGATGGGAGACTTCAGTGCCAAGATTGGATCAGACAACACAGGCTACGAGGACACCATGGGGACACATTGACTGGGACAGATGAATGAAAACGGTGAGCGCTTTGCAGACGTGTGTGTCCTGAACCAGCTGGTGATAGGAGGAAGCATCTTCCCACAAAAGCATATCCACAAAGCCACATGGAGATCCCCAGACCACAGAATGGAGAATCAGACCACATCTGCATCAGTCGGAAATTCAGGAGATCATGGCGAGATGTGAGAGTGATGAGAGGTACCGATGTCACAACAGTAAGACTTCGGCTCAAGAGATACAGCAACACAAATAGCACTCGGACAAGGTACAACATGGGACTGCTCAGGAACAAAGACACACAAACAGCATTCCAGATCAGCCTTTGCAACAGATTCCAACTACTACAGGAGCTGATAGAAGATAGTGAGACAGACATTGAGACACAGTGGGAAGACAGCAAGAAACTCTGGCATGACACATGTGAAGAAGTTCTAGGCAAAAGGAAGATCCAACACAAAGAATGGATCTCTGCAGACACCATCCAGAAGCTAGAGACAAGGAAAAAGAGGAAAACTGCCTTGAACACAGGCCCAACAAGAGCAGCTAAGACAAAGGCACAGGTAGAATATACAGCAGCTGACAGAGAAGTGAAGAGGAGCATCAAGAAGGACAAGAGAGACTACATCGATAGCCTGACCAGTAAAGTAGAGGAAGCAGCCGAACAGGGAAACTTTAAAAACCTGTACCTGGTAAACAAGAAGCTGGCAGGCTTCCAGCAGACAGACAAGCCAGTAAAAGACAAGAATGGAAACCCACTGACGACAACCGAAGAACAGCTGAAGCGATGGACAGAGCACTTCAGAGAGTTGCTGAACCGCCCCATCCCTGAAACACCTCCTTACATCCCACCAGCGGAGACAGAACTTCCCATCAGTTGTGACAAGCCCTCAAAAGCAGAGATCAAGAAGGCCATCGTGACACTGAGAAATGGGAAAGTGGCAGCGCCGGATGAGATACCAGCAGAGGCCATCAAAGCAGACATGGAAACCGCAAACAACATGCTACACAGCCTCCTCAGCAAGATCTGGGAGAAGGAAGAGGTACTAGCTCAGTGGAAAGAAGGGTTTGTGATCAAGCTGCCCAAGAATGGAGACCTCAGGGACTGCAACAACTACCGAGGGATCATGCTCCTGTCAGTGCCAGGCAAAGTGTTCAACAGAGTTCTATTGGAGAGGATGAGAGAGGCAGTTGACTCCAAGCTCCTGTTTCGTAGAAACAGATCATGTGCTGACCAGATCGCCAGCCTACGCATTATAGTGGAGCAGTCGCTGGAGTGGAACTCTCCCCTCTACATCAACTTCATAGACTACGAGAAGGCCTTCGACAGTGTGGACAGAGAGATACTGTGGAAGCTGCTGAGGCACTATGGAGTCCCTGTGAAGATCATCTCCCTTATCTGATGCACCTACCAGGACAGGAGCTGCAAGATTGCCCACGCCAGCCAGTTGTCAGAAAGCTTCGAGGTGAAGACCAGAGTCCATCAAGGGTGCCTGCTGTCACCATTCCTCTTCTTCCTGGTCATTGACTGGATCATGAAGACCACTACAACACTCTGGACACAGCTGGATGACCTCGACTTTGCTGATGACCTGGCGCTCCTGTCACACAACCATAGCCAGATGCAGGACAAGACTACATGCCTGGAGACCATGTCAGCTGGGACAAGGCTCAAGATCAGCAGGAAGAAAACTGAGCTGATGAAGATCAACACCACTGCCCACACACCTGTCACAGTTGGTGGAGAGCCCATCAGAGAGGTGGACTCGTTCATCTACCTCGGAAGTGTGGTAGACTGACAAGGAGGCACGGACAGAGACGTCACAGCCAGGATTGGCAAGACAAGAGCAGCTTTTATCATGCTCAAGAACATCTGGGCATCCAAAGAGATCAGCACAAGAAGCAAACTTCGCATCTTTAACTCCATCTAGAGAAAACCTGAAACAAAGATCTGTGGGAGCGAGCGGGACAGGAACCAGTGGCCAAACAGATTCTGAGGAGGAAATGGGGCTGGATTTGGCACACCCTCAGGAAACCAGCATCGAGCACCACATGCCAAGCCCTGACCTGGAACCTGTAGGGAAAGAAGAAGAGAGGCTGGCCTCGCAACAGCTGCAGACAAGACACAAAATAAATAGCTCATACACTCATTAATCTCTCAAGTTTTTTTGTTGTTGTTGCTTTTATAAAATGATAATAAAATGATATAAAATGGTGCTCGCTAAAATATTGTGTAAATGTGTCGCTTCTTTCTTGAAGGAATACCTCTGACATCTACATGTACAATGACTGACAATGTTAATGCAGGGTAGTTGACAACCCTGCATTGTGCTGCGACGTTCCAGTCGACAGCAGTGTCCCTACCCATCAGAGCCCTCAAAGTCAGCCGTGTTGTCATAGTTCAGCACAAACTTACTTTGCCATGCACTTACTTACTGGAACATGCATGCATAGACATTCATAATCACCAACCAACCAAACATTTGGAACAAACTTCTGTTGAAATTTTAGATTTCAGTAAAAGAATAACGATGATGTTGATTTCCACTGGAATATGGCCATGAACAGGAATTTACAAGATGTAGGCTACACATTAATCTTTCAAGAGTGCAATAACAATTTGCATGAGGACAGTCAGTGGGAGGGGAGAGCGTCTGTTACTTAAGACAGGGTGATCAGCTGTCTCAGCTGTGTGTGTTCTCTCATATCCAAGGTAACTGTTGGCTACTTGTAAATATAAATGCTTTCTTTACTCTAGTGATTTAAATGTAGCATCTGAATAGTTGTTTCTTGCCTGAATAAATGATTGCAATTTTTTGGATTTGCAACCCCTGTGTGTGATGCTTTGCAGAAATCCATCATGGCTGTGGAGACTTGTTATAAGGGCAGTACTGTACAAAACTTTCTATTCTTCCTGGAACAGTCAGGAGAGCATGAGGCCATTCTGCAGGGTCTTCACTATATCTTACCAGGAGAATTTAAAAGGTACAAGAAGAGGCTGAGAGTTCTACACTGCACTTGTTTTTCACATTTTATCCATTTTTCCCACCCAGATCTTAGATGTTGTGGTTTCTTCAAGTTATGACTCCTCTAAAAAGTTGTTGTCTTTCAAAGCTTTCATAAGAAGCCCTTGTGTCCTTCAGCCATGTTTCACTCCTCCATCTGTCCTGTGTTGCAGAATTGGAGCAGGTAAAAGCAGCCTGGATGTTCTTGGTGTTGGAAGTGGAGGAGGTGAGTGATGAGATACAGCAACTGGTTTCTAAGTAATTTGACCTATTAATAAAAACAGTAATGTTACTGAGATCTAAATCCATACAAGAACACAAAATATTGTGTTATTATTATTATTGACAGGGTGTTTGAAGTCTTGTTTGAAGCTGTTATTATATTGCCACTGTCGATATACAGTGAAGAATTTTGGACAAAAGTAGCTGACAAATGATTGATGGACAAATGAAGCTTCATGAAGTACTTGTGATATTTCTTGACTCCTCTAGATGGCGTTCTTGGTTTATAGAAAAAAAGCAAGTGTAATAGAAAATGAATGAATTTCCATTACATCTTTAAAACAAGAGCACCATCTAGAGGAGTCAAAAAATATCACAAGTGCTTCATGAAGCTTCATTTGTTCATCACTAGCTAATAGAACAGTTTTATCCAGAAAAAGGGATTGCGACCCCATTTTGACCCCCATCACTTTCATTCACAGTAGAAAGAGTCTTGATAATAAGATATCCTTTATTAGTTAGATCTGTATAGTTGAGGAGAATGGTGTAACACACAATCTCATGCTCTCTTGGATGAGAGGTGAAATGTCTTCAACAAACCTTCAGCAGGTCCATTTGACTCTTTTTTGCTCTTTTTGATGACTGAGAAGACGACCTCTCTCTCTCTTACACCGACACACACAACCTAAATATATTTAACATGTCAAACTAAAGTTTAAATACAGTGTTTAAAAATCATTTGCAATATTCTAAACAATACATATTGATACAGTACATGAAGTGCTGACAGTGAGATTTCAAGGTCTAAAGACTTCCTGGTTCATTGCAGGGGATAAGGATGCTGAGATGCTCACCATGTTGCAGTCTACATTCCCTGCTGTCCCAATCACTGCTGACATCGTGGAGGGCTCCTCTGAGCTCACAGACAACTTCAAAGGTATTAACAATTCAGAGTGAAATGCTTTTGTTTCATCATTTCTAGATCTGTATTTGATCCTCTTTGTTTTCTTTTCTGAGACATCTGCTTTCTTTGTTTTTATGTCCAACTTATAGCTCTGGTAGCAAAGACCACCAACCTTGAGAAGATCAAATTTGCTTGGCATTCAATGACCAGTGAGGAATACCGGAGGAAGGTCAAAGCAGAAGGAGACATGAAGAGATTTGACTTCATACACATGGTTCATGTATGATGACTTTGCTTCTTGGACATTAACTTGAAAGGTTTTGGGTTCGCTCTCTGGCCTCTGAGCTTTGCATGTTTCCTACAGGAATCAGCTCTGTCTCCTTCTGTCTGTTCACAGTCTACACGGCTAAACTCATTTCAACTCGAAATTATTTGATTTATTAATATATAATATTGGTGCTCTTCACTCCACAACATGTGCAATACTTAAGATATGTTATTACATCAGCTGGCCCATTTTGTTTATTTATGTTGTACAATTTAAGGCTTAGTTTTTCATCTTATTCAGAGAAATGCATAATTTACTTAATTTACTTAAATTTACTTAAACTCAATTTCCCCAGTTGTGGTACAAATAAAGGATTGTCTTATCTCCTGTTAACAGATGATCTACTATGTGGATAACCTTGCCAACACTATCAAGTTCTACCACAGCCTTCTGAAGGATAACGGCAGACTGATGATCATCGTTCAAGCAGGTAAGAGGAAATGCTTACCAGTTTTCAGGAAAAATTATGTGTTACCAGCCCTCTTGACTGTCATATAAGATTACTATGAGTTATTATAAATTATGGGGTGGCATGGTGGTGTAGTGGTTAGCACTGTCGCCTCACAGCAAGAAGGTACCGGGTTCGAATCCTGGGCCCGGGGCCTTTCTGTGTGGAGTTTGCATGTTCTTCCTGTGTCTGCGTGGATTCTCTCTGGTACTCCGGCTTCCTCCCACCATCCAAAAACATGCATGGGGATTAGGTTAATTGGCTAATTTAAGTTGACCGTAGGTGTGAATGTGAGTGGTTGTCTGTCTCTATGTGCCCTGCGATGAGGTGGAGACTTGTCCAGGGTGTACCCTGTCTTTTACCATAAGACAGCTGAGATAGACTCCAGCCCCCTTGTGACCCTATGAGGATAAGCAGTAGATGATGGATGGATATAAATTATGATTGACAATATACAATAATTCTTCTGGAGCTAAAGTATTTTTAATCTCATATTATTCAGATGGCACTAGCTGGGAGACACTGTGTAAAACTTACGAGAAGGAGATCTGTGTGGATGGCATCACAAAGAATTCATCAGGAGAGGTGACTGCCTGTCTGAAGAGTCTGGGCCTGAAATATGAGGAGCACACCATTCCCAACACCTTCAACATCTCTGAGTGCTTCAATCCAAGCAGCCAGACTGGAGAACGTCTGCTGAGTTTCTTCACTGGAAAAGATCATTTCCACCAGTCCTTTACACCAGATATTAGAGCAGGCATGTTAGATCTTCTCAGGAACAAGTGCATCACTGAAAAAGATGGCAGGGTAATCTTCAGCAATGATATGAGCTGCATACTTGTTCATGCTTGAGTATGTTCTCTGGAAAAATGTTCATATATTAAGATTTCTGTTCATGCATTCATTTCAGTGCCAGATAAAAAGTATCGTAAGTGTGCCTTTTCATAGGAAGGAGATTACCATGTGCACTAGTATTCTTTCTGTAAATCATGGAAAGGTAGAATGTCAGATTTTCAAGTCAAGTCAAGTTTATTTGTATAGCCCAATATCACAAATTATGAATTTGCCCCATTTTCTGAACCAAAGATATCTTTTGTATCAGTCTTATATTGTGTCCGCAGTTAAACAATGATATGTTAAAAACCATTACAATGGTATTGCCTAACAAAAGTAATTGTATGTAAGCTTAAAGGTGACCCTTACTTTAAGTTTAACAAGGGATACGAACAGTGGCCATCCACATTCCCTCCGCACCCCCTCTATATTGGAATTCTGTTTGTTGAACATAGAACAAAGATCCACTTGCTGGGACTATTGGCTTGTCTGTCTTCACACCAGACATCACTGGCTGTACCAAACACCTTTCCCTATTGATGCACTGGACAGTCGGGTTTTGAACATGCACATGGCTTTAATAAAACAAAGACAGTGGCTTATGATTATGCTTATTTTAGGATCAATTTAAATTAGCCAATTGACCTAATCCCCATGCATGTTTTTGGATGGTGGGAGAAAGCCGGAGTACCCAGAGAGAACCCACACAGACATGAGGAGAACATGCAAACTCCACACAGAAAGGCTCTGGCCCGGGAAACAAACCTGGTACCTTCTTGCTGTGAGGCGACTGTGCTAACCACTGCACTGTTCAGTGGATCATTTCTTGTAAGATAAAATAAAAAAAATTAAACACCATATACATGAAACCAAGCTCTAACATCTCCCAAACTTTTTTTCACACCAAGGAGAACTGTCACATATTAAAAAGGGTCCCCTATTGAGTTTTTTTTTTTGATCGAATTTATGACAGAAATTGTATGGAACCCAAAAGTCATTCATTCTGTCATTGTTGAACTGATGGATGGGATTATAGTGAATTTAATTATTTGCCTTTTTGCTGGAACCCCTTTGGGGCAGAACTACTATACTGGAACAGTAACACAATGTCTAGTCTACGGTTCCAAGACGGTGAGGGGTGTAAATCTAGATGTATTGTTCTTAAAACATGACGCATTTTAGATACAATTTGTTGGAATCAGGTTTTTGTTTTTTTCTTTTGGCTGGATTGATATGAGCTATTTTAATTTAACCACTTAGGCATTGCAGGTGAGGTGACAAAGGTGATGGCATGATACCGATCACGTGATTATCCTACAGGATGCCGTTTGGAAATGTATAAAAAGTGAATTGCACTCTTGCTGGACCCTGATGAAAATGTGTTGAAATACAGGGCTTTTGAGTCAGAACAATGTTGATGGAATGAAACAGTCATCGTCCCTCAGTTACTTACATGTAGGCACAGGCTTACTGAGTGAACGGGATAAACAGTGAATAGATGGATGGATGTGATATTCATTTTATGGAACTGAACCTGACTTTTGTCTCATTAGATGAGACAATGCTCCTACATGCCAAAACAAACCAACAAAAACAAAACTCTGACCTCCTGGTAAAACATGTGCTGAAGCATCCTGAATGGCATCCGCAGTATAAAGTAAGTATAAAGTAGCCAGGTATGTGTGTGCATGACACAGTGCAGACATGAAAATTACAACAAGTCATGATAAAAGTGCTAAATAAGAATACTGTAGTGTATAGTGTTTAACAACACTTTTCTCTTTTGCAAATCCTTACCAAAAATTTGATTTTCCACGTTCACATTTTTCTGTTACCTTCAAGTAGGAAGTTATATAGAAGCAGTCGCTTGAAATTCAGTAAAACCGCTGAAGATATCCCCTTGTAAAACATACATGTGATTTTCTGCCACCAGGGGTCTCACCAATGCTCCACGGAGGACAATTCTTTTTGTTTGGTATGCAGAAATGTTACACATGCCTTATTAGCTTATTTTGTAAAACTGTGGTAAAAGTATGATAAAATATCAAATATCTACTGTTTATAAATTCAACAAAGCAATTAATTATGACTTTAAATATTTGAAGATGAATGGAGAGAAATTAATATTAACACTCAAAACAAACAATTAACTTTTTTGGAAAATACATTACTTTAGTATTAAAACCTTGAATGCATGCAATGTAGGCTACATAAAGAAGTTCTGAAGGTGAATTTTTCTTGGTATGATTTCTTGGTATGAGCCCCATCAGAAATAGAGCAGGACCATTATGACAGCCCAGATCCATTTGCTAGTATTTATTTCAATAGTATACATATATATATATATATATATATATACACACAATATATTTTATGTGTATTGTTATTTTAACAATTTTCAATTTATTATGTATAAGTCTGTTTCATTTTACTTTATTTTTTTTCTTTTCTTCTATTAATTTATTCATCTTCTGTTTTCTCTTGGGCGGCATGGTGGTGTAGTGGTTAGCACTGTCGCCTCACAGCAAGAAGGTACCGGGTTCGATTCCCGGCCCGGGGCCTTTCTGTGTGGAGTTAGCATGTTCTCCTCATGTCTGTGTGGGTTCTCTCCGGGTACTCCAGCTTCCTCCCACCATCCAAAAACATGCATGGAGATTAGGTTAATTGGCTAATTTAAAATGACCGTAGGTGTGAGTGTGAGTGGTTGTCTGTCTCTATGTGTCCTGCGATAAGGTGGCGAATTGTCCAGGGTGTACCCTGCCTTTCACCATAAGACAGCTGGGATAGGCTCCAGCCCCCCCCGCGACCCTATGAGGATAAGCGGTAGAAAATGGATGGATGGATATTTTCTCTTTTCTTTCTCCTCATAAATGTACTGCTCATAGATCTATGGCAATGATATGACATTTTCTATGGCTTTTTCACTGTTACTGTATGATGTAACCATTCTGTATATAGTGTAATGCAACAGAGTACGTTTAGCATGAGTGAGTAATAAAAAACAAAAAAAATAATACTCAGCATAATGTAATAAACTTCCAAGTATAGTTATTACCTGTCTCATTTTCGATATTTACTCAATAACTAAGTTATCTTTCGATTATGAAATATATTTGAATAGCCAATTACAAACTTAAAGAATGAGAATAAGAATATTTTAATAAACACAACATTGTTGGTGTTTTGTTATTTTGCCGCCAGTTACGCATGTTCGTACTTTACTTTTGCTTTTGTCTGTACAGCAGCACATTTTGGTTTGATCAGCACAACTGGTTAGAGCCTAAAGTTCATTCTCCATCTCAGTTCACAAGGAATAGCATCCCGTTTGGTTTAGGCATTTTTTTGATTTACAAATGGAAATGTATGATGACTTTTAGAAGAGAACTAACTAAGCTTGTTTGACAAATCATTAATGTAGGTCTATATGAAAAAGAAAGAAGGTAAGAAACTATTTAATATTTTGGAATCATTAAAACTAAATAAAACACGTTTTTTCTGATATGGTTTTTTTCTCTTTCTTTTTTATTTGGGTTAAAAAAATAAAATACAATAAAAAAGATTGATTGATGCTTCCACTTCCGCTCCTCTGCAGGGAACGTGCTCTAACACGTGCGCTGAGGTGCGTACGTGCGCACGTGCAGCACCACGCTGGACCAGCGCTGCTGACTGGACGAAACCATGTGGACTAATGGCGAGGGGGGCGTGAAATATGGGACCGTGAAATTATCCCAGATGACGAATACATTTCCAGTGTCATTGAATTTACTGTTCAATGTAGCCACATTGTACCAAAAATATTTTCGTGTCTAAATTGACGGGCAGTTCTTTACCGAATTAATGTCAATATTTACCGAGGTATATGTCACGGAAATGGCTACGCGGAAGTGTTTGAGTGCCAGACGAGACCTATTAAAGGGGAACAACGCCCATTTTCAAAATGCATGCACGTTATTTCAAGACAAAAATCTAAATAAACACGAGCAACTCTCTCCCAAGTCCAGAAATTATAGTGCTAAAACTAAAACTTTTGTTGTTACAGAGTATGAAGTGTGGAACTGCTCTATAAACAATGAATTAGGAGCACCCAGAGTTTATGTGTATATGGAAATCGTTTCTGTGTCACTTTGATAGCACTACAATAAAATAAAGCTCATTTGAGTACAAACGTGTAGGTTCACAAAAGGAGTCTGTCATTCACTGTCTATGGAACTGAATATACAATATATATATAAATATATAAAAGAATATACATTATTGATAATCATTTAGAAAACAAAACGCATCACGATACGTCTGTAAAACCACAGAATAAAATCGCACAGGTTGCATGCATACAGTGTTCCCTAGAAACAAAGACAAGCGATGACGCAATCTGTTTTTATTTTGAAGGTCTTGACCGGAAGTTCTCCCTCAGTTGTTTACCCTCCTCCCTCCCTGATCCTCCTCTGTAGGGCCACTTAGTTTTGTATTTTCTGTTTTATCCTCACCGAAAAAGAGCGTGAGGCGTCGTGTGGACGTGACTATTGTTATGAAAATGTGGACATGTCTATATTTAATGTTTAAATGGTAAAGGGCTTGTCGGGACGTATGGAGAGTGTTGGTGGTGACAACTGGCGGAGACGCACTAGGAGCGCGCGACCCTGTTGCAACAGACAGCAAACCGGCGCAAGAGCTGACGAGTCCAGTGTGCTCCGGAGTCTGAGCGTCGGAAACACGGAAGGCGGCCATGATATGGAGGAGGAGGAGGACATCGGCCTCTTCAAGCAGGACACTTTGGAGCGCAGGGTCATGGCGCCCCGCTACAGCCTGCTGCGAGAGGTGGGAAGGGGCACATACGGTGTGGTGTACGAAGCGGTGGCCCGGAGGTCTGGAGTGAAAGTGGCCGTTAAAAAGCTGCGATGCGACGCGCCGGAAAACGTGGAGCTCGCTTTACAGGAGTTCTGGGCGCTGGCAAGTCTAGAGAAACGGCATGAAAATGTGGTCCAGCTGGAGGAGTGTGTGCTCCAGAGGAACGGGATGGCACAGAAAATGAGTCATGGGAACAAACGGTCCAAACAGTACCTGCGACTGGTGGAGACCTCACTGAAAGGTGAGCACCTTTAGCTGCGCTGTGCTAGCTGTGGGACCAGTCTGGAGTAACGTCACACACTTTGAACACTAATGGCGTAGAACTGTCTTTGTTTGTATCTGTTAAGTCTGAACTAAAGTTAAATTGAAACATATTTGTGTGTAGTTTTTCACTCGCTGCCTCATGTAGGAGGTAGTTTTGTTTTTGTCGCCATGACACAGACTGGCTGGGGGATGGGCACATTTAGCCTCACACTCACTAAAATGGAGTCTGCTGTGTTGGCTGGATGCTCAGAGGTGTTTTCACATTCCTCTGACGAGCTTCAGCCAAACCCACCTCATCACTAAAGCTTCTTCTTTCTTGAAACCTGATTTTATAGGCTGTTCTAGTTCTCCTGGTTTTGGTTTTGTGCTTTCTATGATTAATGACATGATGGTAATGATGTGGGAGACAGATTGATTGATGCCAACTGTCACCGCAAACTACTGATGAGTGTCAACGGTCAGTCTGACATACAGTTTTTCAAATCTGGTCGTGTTATGTGTCAGCATATTGCAGGTCCACACACAACCACTTTCACATAACACCTGAAGATAGGACAAGTCCAAAGAAACGCATCCAGATAAAAGCACATAACACTGTTTCTGTGAAAACAGTCAGTCAGTATTGGTGTCTATCTGTAGCACAGTATATCATTGCTGGTGAATGACTGATGTCCATGTGTTGCAGGAGAACGAGTGCTTGCTCCTCCAGAGGAGCCTTGTTACCTCTGGTTCATCATGGAGTTCTGTGAAGGCGGCGACCTCAACCAGTTTATCCTGTCTCGACGGCCCAACCCACAGACCAACAACAGCTTTATGCTCCAGCTGACCAGTGCCGTCGCTTTCCTGCATGAAAACAATATTGTCCACCGAGACCTCAAACCTGACAACATTCTCATTTCTGAAAAGTCTGGGACTCCGGTTCTGAAGGTGGCAGACTTTGGCCTCAGTAAAGTTTGTGCTGGTTTAGGAAACATCAGCGAGGGCAAAGAGGGTGAAGACAGGAACAAAAACATTAACATAAACAAGTTTTGGTTGTCATCGGCATGCGGCTCCGACTTCTTCATGGCTCCAGAGGTGTGGGAAGGTCACTACACAGCCAAGGCTGACATATTTGCCCTTGGCATCATTATCTGGGCCATGTTGGAGAGAATTACTTTCATTGATGCTGAGTCTAAGCGAGAGCTGCTGGGTACATATGTGAGACAGGGAGTGGACATTGTGCCAGTGGGCGAGGCGCTGCTAGAGAATCCAAAGATGGTACTGAACATACCGCAGAAACGCAGGTCGTGCATGACGGATGGAGTGAGGAAGCTACTGCAGGACATGCTCGCTGTCAACCCTCAGGACCGGCCCGATGCTTTTGAGCTGCAGACCAGAATGGACCAGGTCATGTGCGCTGCGTGACCCTCTGCCAGGTTGTTTTACAGGTATTTCCACCTTTATCCTCATCCAATCACCTCACAGCACCTTTCTATATTTTTGTTGTTAATTACTGCATGCCTTCCGCCCTAAGACAGCGGGGATAGGCTCCAGCCCCCCCGCGACCCTATGTGAGGATAAGCTGTAGAAAATGGATGGATGGATGGATTACTGCATCTCCATTTTAGTGTGAATAGTGAAATGTGTATGTGCCTGAAGTTTGACTGATTATGCACACATTGAAAATAAAACTCTCTTCAAAATAGAGTTTGCAAGCAGGAGTTTTAAAAATGATCATTCATCGGCACATTCATTGAAGTCTGCAGACCACTACAGGGCTGGTTTAGATTCAGTGATTTTGACCCTCTTAGCATAGTTAAGTACGGTCCTCCACTGTGTTTAATAATGAGCTGAAACTATGTCACAGGTCTGTATGGGGGGTGGGGTCTTTCAGTGTCAACCAGGACACACTGTCCTCAGTGGGAGGGGTCTGCAGTGATGTGGACAGACCAGCTGACCCACCCTGACACAGACCCCTTACCGTCCTCCCAGGGACCATAGAAGTCATCACTATCTTTTAAGAATGTAATTATGCTTTTGATATGTGTAGCTGTCAGGATCTAATGTGACAGCCGAGAACTGTATTTTTAATATTTGCGAGGAGTTAAACTGGTCCACATTTGGCTCATAGTCACTGTCCTCAGGTGTGTGCTTTAATGGCTGTCAGTCTGTAGCGTGTGGTGTCCTGACATGTTCCTTGGAGTTTATTTATTTAGAGCAAGTGAATGGTAAAGGCTAAGGGTGACATTGCCTCTTGTGTCTTATCCAAAGCTCAGTTGAGTAAGGACAGCCAGCTCCAGGTCGATGTTTTTAAGAAGCTTACTGAGGTTCTCGCTCCTCCTGTACTTTTCTGCACAAACAGTTCATGTTAGTACACAGAGTAGTGAGCTACATGTCTCCAAACCGAGCTACTAGAATCACTGTCTTACATGTATGTGTGACAGATTGCACCACAGCCTTTGCCTTTGTTTGCTCCAGTTCTGTTGCTCTGCTCTTGTGGGGGGATGGTCAGTGTTATGTGAGTGTTGTGGAGCTGCAGATATCCAGCTGACCTGCCCTCTCCTGCTCCACTCCCTGTCTGTCAGGCTGCTCACCGACCACTGCCAGCAAGAAATGAATCTGTTGCACTTTATTAGCTTTAAAGTTATACTAGCAATGTGTGTTCTGTATCCACAGAGACCCCAGAGCTCATTTGTTCATGTTGCTTCTTATTTCTGGGCTTTAGAAGTAGCATTCATTTAAAGGGGAAGTGTCCTTATTTCTGGGATAAAACACTGTCCGGAGTTGTCTGTAACTTGAGAAAATTCAGTCTGTAAACAGACTCTACTTGGTACACATCCGTGGCACCGCACGCATTCATTCACGAACCCAGTTGGCTTGTTTGTTTAGAAGTTGCTACATGGTGCAACATGGTAGAAGACATTGAGATTGAACATGATCTTGAGTTTGAGTATGATGGATGTCCTTATCATTTTGAGCCTGAGTACAGAGATGATTTTTGAAGGAGGATAGGGAGGCAGGTAGAAGAACAGCGGGCTAGTGAACAACAACAACAACAGCAAATAATTGTGGGCAACTCTGGACTCAAATGAGAATAGTAATAGTGTAACCCATCTTATTAAATGTCTGTTATTTGAGAAATGGTCAAGCTTGTGTCATTTACTGGCTGCATTTCAGTGCCCCATTCACTTCTGTTAAATGGATATCATCAAATCCAATATTATCAAAAATATTCCAAATGACTCCAAAGTGAAATGAGTGAGTAAACGGCAATATTTTATCCCAGAAATAAGGTCCAATTTGTAAAAAACAAAAAAACAGCACTTTGCCTTTATCTCAAGGACTCACTCAGCTCACTGCTGCTTTTGAGTTGTGGAGAAGGCACCATCTTTGAATGGTCTGTATTTACAAGCCAAAACGGTTGATATTACACCTTTAATTTCTTGAATGACATGACATATGGTCTTTACTTCTTTGTTAGAGTGAAGCATTGGCTAATTGACATTGTTATGTGGAACTGTGTCATATTATGATATACACTATATTGCCAAAGGTATTCCCCTCACCTGCCTTGATTTGCATATGAACTTAAGTGACATCCCATTCTTAATCCATAGGGTTCAATATGACGTCAGTCCACCCTTTGCAGCTATAACAGCTTCAACTCTTCTGGGAAGGCTGTCCACAAGGTTTAGGAGTGTGTTTATGGGAATTTTTGACCATTCTTCCAGAAGTGTATTGGTGAGGTCACACACTGATGTTGGACGAGAAGGCCTGGCTCTCAGTCTCTGCTCTAATTCATCCCAAAGGTGTTCTATCAGGTTGAGGTCAGGACTCTGTGCAGGCCAGTCAAGTTCATCCACACCAGACTCTGTCATCCATGTCTTTATGGACCTTGCTTTGTTCACTGGTGCACAGTCAAGTTGGAAGAGGAAGGGGCTAGCTCCAAACTGTTCCCACAAAGTTGGGAGCATGGAATTGTCCAAAATGTCTTGGTATGCTGAAGCATTCAGAGTTCCTTTCACTGGAACTAAGGGGCCAAGCCCAGCTCCTGAAACACAACCTCACACCATAATCCCCCCTCCACCAAACTTTGCACTTGACACAATGTAGTCCAACAAATATCATTCTCCTGGTATCCGCCAAGCCCAGATTCGTCCATCAAGTGTGATTCGTCACTCCAGAGAACGCGTCTCCACTGCTCTAGAGTCCAGTGGCGGCGTGCTTTACGCCACTGCATCTGATGCTTTGCATTGCACTTGGTGATGTATGGCTTGGATGCAGCTGCTCGGCCATGGAAACCCATTCCATGAAGCTCTCTGTGCACTGTTCTTGAGCTAATCTGAAGGCCACATGAAGTTTGGAGGTCTGTAGTGATTGACTCTGCAGAAAGTTGGTGACCTCACACTATGTGCCTCAGCCTCCGCTGACCCTGCTCTGTCAGTTTACGTGGTCTACCACTTTGTGGCCGAGTTGCTGTCGTTCCCAAACACTTCCACGTTCTTATAATACAGCTGACAGTTGACTGTGGAATATTTAGGAGCGAGGAAATTTCACGACTGAATTTGTTGCACAGGTGGCATCCTATCACAGTTCCTGCATGCCTAGGTGCTTGATTTTATACACCTGTGGCCATGGAAGTGATTGGAACACCTGATTCTGATTATTTGAATGGGTGAGTGAAGACTATTGGCGATATAGTGTATGCTGCAGGGTGATATAAAATGACTGCTGTAGGATATAACCTTCTGTAGTCCATATCATATTTTTTGAAATGTAGCTACTTGGTTAGCTCTGTTGCTACACTAACGGTTAAGTGATAGTTCAGGATTTTGGACATAGGGCCCCATTTCCAAGTGAGCTAGAGTGTTGGAGATGTGTGGAGACAGTTTTCAAAAAATTTCATTCAGTCCTTCTAGCTGTAAAGTTTACTGGTGCTGGGCTAATTCTAGTTTAGCCTGTTTAGCCTCTAGTTTTACCCACTCCACAGTGCACTTGAGGCAAATCAGTTATAACGCCAGACTATCACTGTAAATGTCTTCTGTGTTGATAGAATAATTTTTGACATAGAACTAACCTTGCATTTTGAAGGATTTATGTCTCAGCAGCAGAAGCTAGTTCAACAGCGGTGGACTGATATCACCTAAGACCAGTGGTGCTTCTGAAATGTACAAGAGAATGTCATTGTGTTCGTGCATGTTTATCTGGCTCCTTAGGGCCCTCTGATGTGTGGAAGGCTCTAGTACAGTACCATGCATGGTCTCATATTGAATCGGGACACATTTCACATGGCTTCTATTTTTCCAAAGAAAAGAAGTCTGTCATTTAAAGTTTTGTGACTATTCACAATGGTAAATGGTGACACTGTTGTGTTTTTGTGGAACAGCATTGCTGTGGCTGGATGAGCAATTGGCTTGTCGAGAAAATCAACATACTTAGATTTAATTAAGGATTATAAAGGATGAAGCTGGGTCAATGAATTCACATTCCATGAAATGATCGCTGACTTAAACCGGATATCTCATTTCAATAAGAACAAACATGTTCATGCATTTGTAAATTTATACTGCGTATTATATTATTATGGGTCAGAGTGCTGTTCAGTTGGTCAGACCATAGGTAGAGGTGGTCTAGCTCACACTGTAGTCAGAGGTGAAGGACAGACCAGGGGTGCGTTTCCCAAAACGTTCATTGCTAACTTCGTTAGCTACTTCCTACATTCTAACGATGGATCTATGATGCAGGTGTTTCCCAACAGCATTGTCCGAACGAAGCAACTTCCAACGTTTACAACTAACGTAGTCCAGTGCATATTTGAACGACAGAAGTGTTTCCAAAAGCTTAGTTGGAACGATGTAAGTTGCATCGGAAAGTTGTGCCACTCAAACGAATAGCATGGAGCTGTCGTAGAATGTTCGTTCAGGTGACGTCATGTCCTCTTCTTCTTTTTGGGGCTTGAAATGTCAGGATTAGGCACCCTGTGATCCATGATCCCCCCTACAGCATGACTGAAGGATGTCACTTTAACTTTCACCTCACAGTTGAGGTGAAAAGACGCAAGTTATGTTTTAATAACAAATGTTTGTGTCGCCCCAGAAGTTTCAGATTACAACGTAAATAGCCTACTGTCAAATAATTGTATTAGATAGATAGATAGATGCTTTATTCATCTCACAGAGAAATTCACAATTCCTGCAGCCTGAAAGATGGAAACACACAGGGACATGCAGGGGTCAGGAGGATAAAAATAAAATAAGAGATAAAGTACCAAACTGTATACTGTAATAGATAAGAGGAATGCAAGGTGCAGATTATGATAAAATATGATAATAGATAATAATACGAGGTGCAGTTTTTGATAAACTATGAGATAAAAAAGAAAAACAGAAATATAAAAGTCTGACAGTTACAGTGCAGTTGTAAATGACAGTGTAACACACAATTACACATAAGTTTTCTAACTGAAAATCAGTCATCATTAAAGCAGTCAACAACTGAATAAGGTAGTGACCAACAATTGATGAACAAGTGATGTTAAATCTTCACCAATATTGCAAAAACACAACTCGATAATCGATTACAATGTCAGAAATTTTACTAGGCTACATCTTATCTGCCAGCCAAAGTAAAACATCATCCTCAGGAGTATATCCCACGGCTGACTAAATGCCATGTTGACACACTGCAGTGCCAACACTCTAACCACTGTCCTGTCGCACCACAGATTGTCGCAGGAGCTGCAGGTCTATATGGGCTAGATGTATATATTTTATATTTTCAATTTGTTACGATTGTATGAAAGAGACTGCATTCAGCTCTTGCTTTCTATGAGTAGGAAACATGATCATGTTGATGAATATTTCCCAAAGTTGCTAAAGATGTCACACGGGCTTAATGGAAATAAAACTATGTTTCTGAAGTTAACACGCTTTCAGCAACGAATGCATCCGTGTGCTCTCCGAACGCTTCCGAAACATCTGGAAACTGCGTCGTTCGGACGACGGAAGTTCAAACTGACGTCGTTCCAACTTACATTGTATGACGGTAGTTGGAGATTTTTGGGAAACAGTCGGAAAGGGGAAGTTCGGTCGTTCGGAAGTACTACGTACTACCGTGGTTTTATGTAACTTCCGTCGTTATTTGGGAAACACCCATAATCTAGACATTTTGGTACTGAATCTAAAAATGCACCTTTTAGGACATTAGTATTGGTTATTGGGAGATACTACGTCATTTTGTAAATAGTTGATCTCCTGGTTTTATTTTAGAGTCACTGTTTCAAATTATCAATGGTGTTATTGACAGTAAACAATGAATTAGAAGCAGAAGACAAAGAGACACCAAAGTGCCAACATGTTCTCAGCCAAACACCTTTCACATCCTCCCAGTTGTTAGTTCACTGGTATCATATCAATAATGGTGGGCAAATATTACAGTTTTGAACTTGGACCATCACCATTTGGACCACATACAGATAATCTAGGAGGCTACACATGACACACTGGTGTCCATGCATTGGTATGTTTGCCCTCTACTTTGTAGATTATTTTCAGTAGTATATACACAGACTTTTGATAGAGGCAGACTTGCCTCATGTTCTGTTTAGCAGCAGCAGACTGTGTGCTGTTCCATTCATGTCATGTCAGCACTGGTCGTTAAATCGTGCTGCAGGATAAAGCTCTCAGTCCCTGCCTGAACCTCTTTAACTCTGTTATGTAACAGTGTGAGGAGAAATTCATAGCTGAGCATAAACTGCATCTGTGAGTGACAAACTGAGCAGCAGCACATCTTTAACAGCAGTCAGCCCCACACTAAACAAAGGAGTGACTGTGCTGCAGGCCTCAGCAGAGGCTCTGTCAGGAGTACAGGACCTCCTGGGCTGTCAGGAGTCAGCTGGTCTGTCAGTGTGATTGACAGCAGGCCTTTGCCCTCAGTAAACACCTTCTGATCGTCTGTCCCACTGCACCTCGTGCTGAATGAATGCCTTCACTGCTTTTAGTTGTGATGGTAAGGGAATGGTAAATACTAAAGGTCTGCTTACAGAACTCTGAAGCCAAGCCGACTGATTTGATCACTGAGGCCGCTCCCGGGGTCCATTTTGAAGCCTCGCTCTTATCAAGCAATTCTTTTCCTCTGCTCTTTGTGAGTGTGTGTGGTCAAATACTCATTGATACTGAGCTTAAAAACAAGTGATAGATTGGCTAAAGAATGACATCATCATGAAAGCTCAACAGTCTGTGACTTCAGACTGGTTATTAAACCTGATGCTTTCAGACCGTTCTAAATAGTTTCACACTCGTGATGTTGACATTATTATTCTAAATACTTGTCAGCATTAGTGTTTGTCATCTATATTTTTATTCTGCAGCAGTGCCCAGCTCTGCTCGTTTCTCCGCAGATAAAATGTCAGTTAGAGTCACAGTCTGGCTACAGAGTGAATATCAGGCTCTACTATTAGTACAACTAGATTTGAGTCTGTTAATATATCAAACAGTAACACCAATCTCTAACAGATTGATCAGAGCACATCTAGGAAATATATAACCAGGACACTCACAAAGGTAGAAGTACAGGTGAGTGTGTGTATACAAGAATCTATTGGATTGAGATCTGGTGACAGTGAAGGCCATTGGACTCCAGTGAACTCACTGTCATGTTCTAGAAACCAGGAAGATGGTCCACTGTGGTCATAAAGGGATGGACATGGTCAGGGCAGGATGGATCCATGCTTTCATGGTGTTTACTCCAGACTCTGACCACCTACCATCTGAATGTTCAGCTGAAATGGAGACTGGTCAGACCAGGCAACGTTTCTCCATCTTCTATTGTCCAGTTGTGGTGGTCCTGTGTGAACTGTAGCCTCAGTTTGCTGTTCTTAGCTGACAGCAGTGACTCCAGGTGTGCTCTTCTGCTGCTCTAGTCCATCTTCTTCAAGGCTCCAGTGTTGAGCTTCATAGATGATATTCTGCTTTCCTTGGTTGAACAAGTGGTTATTTGAGTCCCTGTTGTCTTTCTATCATCTCCAACCAGTCTGTCCATTCTCCTGTGACCTCTCACATCAACAAGGCATCTTTCTCACTGGATATTTCCTCTTTTCCAGACCATTCTCTGTGAACCCTAGAGAGGGTTCTAGTGAAAATCCCAGTAGATCAGCAGTTTTTGAGCAGTTCTTTAAATACTCAGATTAGCCCATCAGGCACCAACAACTATGCCACGTTCATCCATCCATCTATCCATCCATTTTCTACCTCTTATCCTCATAGGGTTGACAATCACTCACACTCACTCCTACAGGCAATTAACCTAATCCCCATGCATGTTTTTGGATGGTGGGAGGAAGCCAGAGTACCCAGAGAGAATCCACGCAGACACAGGGAGAACATGCAAACTCCACACAGAAAGGCCCCGGGCCAGGTATCGAACCCAGTACCTTCTTGCTATGAGGCGACAGTGCTAACCACTACACTACAGTGCTGCCCATGCCATGTTCAAAGTCTCTTAAATCCCCTTTCTTCCCAATTCTGATGCACCATTTGAACTTCAGCTAGTTGTCTTGACCATGTCTAGATGACTAAATGCATTGAGTTGCGGACATGTGATGGCTGATTAGCCATTTGTGTTGACAAGCACTTGAACAGGTGTACCTAATAAAGTGGCCAGTGAGTGGGGGGGATGTATCAGATGCAGAAAGGAGTGATTTTTTTCTGATATTGTGTCTAAGTGTCCACTTGATTAAATCACCAACAGCCAGAATGACTATGAGTGTGCCAAATTAGTAAGTTATTAGGTATTAGCCATTGGTGAATGGCATATTGAATAGTTTAATATTGAAAAAATATGCTAAGATCAAGTAAGTGATAATGTGCAGGGAACAGCTCATTGTTGTAAAATAAAGTTTGACAGTGTGATCGGAGCTGAGGAGTCAGGTTTACAGATTCAGACACGGAGAATAAAGGAAATATATAGGATCAGTGTGTCTCCACATTCCTTTCCTCTGTACTAGTGCTGTGAATGGAGAAAGGCAGCAGATCTGCTCAAGCTATAGCACATTAACGATGGTTTGATATTCGTTGTGCACATGTTGATATGTTTGATGTTAGTGCTTGAGGAACCATTCAACAGTCTGGTCTCTACAGGTCTTCATGTGTCTCTCTGAACCAATCAGCTTGTTCCTTACTGACACGATCTGTCCACAGGCAACAGCATGTTTTCATGCACACACAAAACTGGTTAAATTGCTAATCAGACAGCACATTAAATTAACCTGTAGTACTCTCAGCAGGTCTGTAATCAGATTACACTCCTACCAAGCTCCATTCCAGACTCTTAAATTAATTCTCCAGCCTCAGTCTACTAATCTACTCCTGTATAGACAAATGATAGAGTGCCAGTTCTGTGCCCGGTGCTTCTATTGTGTTTTAAAGTATTGGTATTCTTGTGTTTCTGCAGGGAGCTGCTACATCAGTGAGGGTCTCACTGTTTAAAACTGAAGACTGTGAAGATAACGGACAAGCAAAGGAAACACATGCCTCCTGAAGTCTGGATGCTCAAATGGAATTTGACATTTTTTTCTCATTTACAGCAAGTTCACCTGCGTGTGCTGCATCATGGGAGGCTGTATATAAAATATCATGACCATGCTGCCTTTAGAGAAGAGAGGTCTGGAGAAATTCCCATCAAGAACAGGATAGTGACACTACTGCACCACAGGACTGTGTGACTCCTACGTTAAGCTAAGGGGCAGCGTCAGTTCATTATGTGCTGATCTCCATGAGCAGATACTGCGTTCATTCAGGGCAGGATTTTGGGAGCGAAAGTGTTGGTGGGTTCCCAGTTATAGACCGAGAAGTGCTGACCAATCACGTTGGAGCAGGCTTTGGTTGCATGCATGTGGAGAGCCAAAGAGGCAGGATACGTTGACAAAATGCAGTCAGGGAGCTCACTGGCTATTGTTTGACGAGTTAGCGTTACATTCGTTTAAAAGCAGTTTAAACTGGCTACTTCCTGTTGTAATCTATCAACTCCACTTCTAGTCTTGCGCATGGAAGAACAAGTTTTATCTAGTCTAGTCTTATCTGTGGACAGACTGACGGCCGATGGGTTCCCTCATTGATTGGATTGATTGATCATATTTAATAGAAACACTGTGATGTCAGATACACACTACTACTGGAAACTTACTGCTTCATGTGGCAGAGTTTCTCTTAATCCTTTTAAAACTTCAGTGAGGTCAGATGTCTTCCTCTGCTGACAGGACTGTAAGCATGCGTGTCTTATGGCAGTGTAACATCATCACCATGTGTTGACCCAGTACTTTTTTTTGTTTTTGTTTTTTTTTACAGCTTTTTGATTGCATAAATGTAATTTGTCTCTGTTAAAAACAGAACAGAAAGGCATCCCCATGGACTCAGGATGTTTCAGCAGGTATCTGGAGACATGCAGGGTTTACTCCACTGCTTTGCAGAGATTAGCTTATTTGGCAGTCATTTCAATTTGATTCCCACTGTCATCTCATTGTTTAGACCTGTGGTGCCTTCAATTTGCCGGTCAGGTGATTTTTTTGGTGTAAGATCAGCTGCTATGTTTTTGTTTGATATGGCAATCCACTCCATCATTCACGCTGTATGCTCTCAATCAGTTAGGTATTTCTGTGGGTAATGGAGGCTGAGGAATAACACATGTACCGTAATTTGCCACCTATGAAATATATGGATATGGATTTCCAAAATTCCCATGTGATCTTCTGAAATAAGACGTTATTTATATACAGTATTTTTGAATTTTACTGTTTTTCTGTGTTTTTAATTTGTCTAGTATTTTTTTAAAGGGAGGTGAACTTTGTTTCTTGTTGAGGAATAATCACAGTTGATCTAAGTGTTGCTCATAATCAGTCACAGGCCTTAGTGAGGTGGAGTTGTGCCTGTTATCTAAAGTGGAAAGAGGAAGGTAATGAAACACAGCTGGACCCTGAACCAGTGGTCTGAAGTCTGCCATATGTTGAACTAAACTAGGACCCTGAATGATGGAGAATCCTACTTTTTAATTGTACTACCTCATGTTTCTGCACATTTTCTTTACTGAGCCATAGTTTACTTTTTCCAACAAAGACATTCCTCTGTGAGAGAGGGAGATTTTTTATTTAATGTCACCACAGTGTTTCTGGTGTGTGTTCTGTTCCTTGGATTATGAATGCATCACTTTGTTTAGAATCTGTGACTTCCTCCTTTTGACTTTCTTTCAGTTTGTGCTGATGCTTTGTGACGAGTGGCTTCACATTCAAACAGATGTCTGCCCACCTTTAGCTCAACACAGGCCACGATGTACTGTGGTTCTTGAACTCATTTGGAAAAAAAAAAAATCAGTTCCCCTTTTTAGTTTCGTTAAAGTAAGTGTTTGATTGTACAGGGTAGAAATGATAATCTTGAACTGCAGATGAGCTAATTTTAGCACTAAGCAGCCCACACATTTCGTATTCTGATTTCTGAAAAATGAATTGCTTTCATTTTGCTTTAATTTAGAGGAATGTACTTAAAATATCAAGAGACTTAAGCAAATGCTCAAAATATGGCCCTCAGTGTCAGGAGCTGCCTCTGGAGGCTTTCCTGTGGTGTTGGAATAATAAACCTGTAAATGTGTGCAGGAACACTGACTAACAGGTCACTGGTGTTACATGCAACACTATGCAACACTATTCTATGCAACTCTGCCTCTGTGGAGCTTTCCAGGCCTCATTTGGTCTCTTTAGTCCTTTGCTTCTCATGCTGACAGGAACTGTTTGATGCCACTGGACCTGGTTGTGTTCACATAAATTAACCCTTTATTTCAACAGGATTTCTAGTCCTTGAAACATCTTGTTTTTTTATTATTGCTGACTTTGTACTTATCAGGGCTCAATTTCAATAAAGGTTGGAAATACCTCAATTCTGTGAGAGTTCTTAACTTTTTTATGACAATGCCTGAAATGTGTAGGAGACGTGGAATAAACGTTCAGTAAAGCTCGAGAGAGCTAAAGAAATGATGATCCTGTTTGATCCTCCCTGTGCTTTCATGAGCTGAGGAACTGGGAATATCCAACAATATGCTGATGATTATTCCGTTGTTTGATCATTACAACCTGATTCACTGCTGCTTTAGTGAACACAATGTACAGTTCATACAGTTCACCTTTAGGCCCTCACATGTACAATACGTCTGTGGCACAAAGGTTCCATAGACATGGTCATCATTGTTTTATGTGTTTGTGATTTTTAATTAATCTCATGAAAAGACCATAGTCCTTGTCAATACTGTCTATTGTACTCATATTGCATTGACATCATGTAGGAATTACGTGACAGAATATATTTAATAATTTCAACATGTAAAATGTGTTGAATCAGCAAGCAAATGAGAGTAAACTAAGATAACACACCTTGTAACAAAGTGAGTGCAGTTTACAATAAGATGTTACAGACTAAGATTTCAAAATGAGTACATATAATAATCAAAACCAAGTGCAACCACTTCCACCAGAACTCCTGTCCTTCCGTTTCACAAACTCTTGTGTAGTGTATCGTAGCTCAGAACCTCAGATGTTCACAGCAAACACCTCAGTCATCCAACCTGAAAGACATGAAAGACATTTTCTACCGTTTATCCTCACACAGGGTAGCGGGAGGTGGGGGCTGGAGTCTATCCCAGCTGTCTTAGGGTGAAAGGCAGGGTACACCGTGGACAAGTCTCCAGTTCATCACAGGGAAATGTTACATTTAGAACATCCTATTTACCATATTGTTGTTATTATGGAGTAAATATGTTGTGTACTCTGACTGCCGTCACTGGAGCTGTGTAATTAGTGATAACAGCAGCCTCCCAGCCCTGAGGGGCTGCACAGGAGGAATGTCTGACAGTCAGCATGCAGCAGCAGGATCCCTCTTGCCACCTCCTTCCCAGCTGCTGTCCCTTCACTGCTCCAGTGGGACTGCAGCCCCCTGTAGCTCAGCCCACATGTCACTGGCCTGTTTAACTACCAAACACAGTGAAGTGTGTATTGATGTGAGTGAAGCATTCACTCTACTACTAAAACCAAAGTGCTGAAACTTATGTGCATGTTTGTGAAGGTTCTCGGTCAACTCTTCAGAGTTGAGGGAGTTTGACACCAAGAATCGAACAGTGATGTCTAGAGGACTGGATCAGAGCATCTCCAGAAGTGCAGCTCTGTGGTCTGTTCCTGGTCTGCAGTGGTCAGGATCTATCAAAAGTGGTCCAAGGAAGGACCAGTGGTGAACCAGAGACAGGGTCATGAGAGGACAAGGATCACTGATGCAGGTGGAGAGTGAAGGCTGGTCCTGGTGGTCTGATCCAACAGAGCAGAGAAGTTAATGCTGCTGAAGATAGAGTCACATAGCACAGAATAAACCCTCAGGGGTCAGAGGTCAGACAGGGGGACCAGCACTAGATTAGGAGGGCAGTCATTCAATACAACAACACATTTTCATCCTACTATACCCTTGTCAGTGTCATAACATGGTGTAACTAACTGGGCTCAGTCCTCCCTCTACCCATCCATTATGTCTTAAAGGGATAGATTGAATGTTTTGAAGAGGGTTGTTATTGTTGGTGCTCCTCCATAGTCAGTGCATTACCTCCAGTAGATGATGGTCAGCATGCCCCCAGTTGTGAGATGAAATTACTATCCATCCATTTTGTACCGCTTATCCTCACATTTAAACCCACGCAGAGAACCCACGCAGACACGGGGAGAACATGCAAACTCCACACAGAAAGAAATGAAGTTACTAGTGATGGACAAATGAAGCTTCATGAAGCACTTGTGTTTTTGACTCCTCTAGATGGTGCTCTTGGTTTAAAGATGTAATTAAAATTAAGTAATTTTCCATTACACTAGCCTTTTTCTTTTTCATTTGTCCATCACAAGAAATTACTGTTTGATTTTCACTGAAGTCTCGTTGTTTTGATGAGAGCAGTGTTTTGATGTAGATAACAGTCTCAATTCCCTGTCGGGTCTGTTTCCCAAACTTTAAATGTGCTGACTGTCAACTATTGTAGATTATATTCTTACTATAGATAATCACCACATAGAACCCCACTGACAAACATCCTAACACTCCCTGTAAGTTAATCAACAAATAGTGTAGCATTGGTCTGAGTTGGAGTGGATTATCTTCAGCATTCAACTGGCTGAAGCAAGATCAGTGAACACAGTAGTTCAGAGGTCAAGAGGTCCACAAGTCGTCAATCAGCACTAATAAGAAAAGCTGTGTCACTGCCTCAGTGTGTGGATGTGACTGCAGAGACATCAGCATCAGGATATTCCACACATGATAATGAAAAACACATCAGAGAATCAAATGCTACTCAAACAGCAGGGAATGATCAGTGTGTGTTCATGGTTGTGAAAGAACAGGTGACCCAGTGCACTGCAATGGCACAGAGGAATGAGATACAGTATATCAGGGTTCTGATACACCTAAAAAACATTTATTTGTGTGTATATGTGGTACAGAAAGAAGGTTCACATGAATCATAAGCAGTTTAGTGAAGAGAAGAAGAGGTAGAGCTGGGTCTCTTGGTTTATTTATTAGGTGTATTTCATAGAAACAGTTTAAAACATTCAGAGAGAGGACATGTCAGCACACAGACCATCTAATTGATCACCCTTCCATTTCCAGACTTTTTGTTGACAGATGTGGATTTCCTCTTACTCAAGCTTGACATTCATGAGAGACAGAGCTGTCTTATCATTCATTCATCCATCCTCTGGTAACCACTGCTCATATTATCCAGGGTCTCTGGGTCTGGATCTGATCCAGCTTCACTGTGTGAAGATAGTTCATCCTGGACTGATCAGCAGACCATCAGAGGACCAACACATCAAGACAGAAATCATTCACACTGACATTCACATCTAGAACCAGCTTAGAGTCACTAGTTGGAGAACCAAGAGAGAACCAGAGAGAACCAAGAGAGAACCAAGAAAGAGCCAAGAGAGAACCAGAGAGAACCAAGAGAGAACCAAGAAAGAGCCAAGAGAGAACCAGAGAGAACCAAGAGAGAACCAAGAAAGAACCTGAAAACCAGAGAGAACCAAGAGAGAATCAAGAGAGAACAAGAAAAAACCAAGAGAGAACCAGAGAGAACAAGAGAGAACCCATTCTACTACAGGGAGAACATGCAGACAGAAGGATCCAGATCAGACTAAAACCTGAGAAGATCCAGAGCTAATCACTGCACCATCGGGGTGTCTTTTATTATTTTCTTGTTCCTATAATTTATTTATGTATGTAGGTATTGATTATATCAACATTATCATCTATTTAGTTAGGACTGTTTATCTCCTCCTCCTCCAGATGTGTCAATTGAAAAGAGTTTGTCCTTCCAAACTGCAACAGAGCTTAAACTGCACCCTTCACTTCCATCTGCTGTTCAACAGAGCCACCATGGGGCGAACTGTAGGCACTACAACACACTCACTCCCACTGTGGATGACTAACTGAGATTCATGAACCATGTATGCTCCTCATCACTGCCACTGTGGACCACATATTTAGACACAGTTCAATGTGTAATAAATGTTTCAGTATGTTCATGTATTTAATTTTTCATACGGACTCATTTAGCAGTTTAAGTTTCAATTTATGTCCACACAAACATTTAATTAATGGCAATTTGTCAACAATTACGTTATTACAACTGAAAACCTAGCAGCATACAGCTAGAAATAATATATGAGAGGTTTGTATAAATAAAGTTTCCCAATTAATGTGTGCATGGTGTCAGCTCAGACACACGTTAGACATTAACGGGACACTATGTGTTTTTTTATGTATTTTATTACCTCAAATCAGCGTCTTCATTCATAAATAGATCCTCATTGGTGTAAAATAACATATGCCAACAATCTGACTTATCCTCCTGGGTGAAGAATCAGTTATCTGTCTTTACATAGAGCGGGTCGCTCATACGGAGGCTTCCATGTCTTTCCGATCTATCAGAAACTATGAACTGCCAAGTGGGACATAAAGCACTACCTGCTAGTACCCATGGGACAAAATGCATTTCTGTGTTTTGTGATTCACTTTTCACAGAGAAACAAGATGGAGACGCCAGTTTTACTTACCCGGCACTAAACTAAAACCTGCACTGCACTTTTGGTCATAATACAAGACCATACTTGTTCCACGGCAAATCCTCATCACCAAAATAAGCGTAAAAGGGCCATAAAATGATCGGAGGTCCGGGCCGGGGTGGACGCCCGGGAGTTGACCCATTCCGCTTACCGTAGTTCCAACCGCGTTGCAATGCATGCAAAGTCAAATTTAACCACTAGATGGGAGAAAAAATGACATAGTGTCCATTTAAAGGCTTTCTTTCTGATACATCAGTCAAAAGCTTGATTTCATGTGGTATCCATCAACTCAAATGGAAGACTCGAAATGTGTCTTAACAACAAAATCAGCTCTCTGCAAATGATGAAATCAATTAAAAGTGTCAGAGATCAACTATAAATACCAGATTATTGTTTTACTGTCATCACAGTGTCCTGCTCCTCTGCAGCCTTGTGCTCTGCTGGTACGTTCTACATACGTAACAAAACTCTTCTAGAGTTTTGTTCAAGTACACAAAGAAAATGAACATGTTTAACAGAATCTATGCAGGTATGCATCACATTATATATTCAGTGACAAAGAACAGTATTTCCATATACAGTATTTAGTCGATGGAGCTGTCATAAACCTGGCAGGAAAACATCCACAGGGCAGAGAATTGATCTGTTTCTATATAGTAGATATTTGCATGGTGTGGTGATCTGTATTTATGTATTACTGTGGAAATGAAACAACCCAGTGACATTATGTCATTGGGCAGGACCCAGCCTACGGCTACAGTCTGTCTCCATATTCACAGGTAGAGTTGTTTCTCCCCCAGGACAAATCCATTCTTGTTTTTAGACAACGTCAGGTTGTATCTGTTAAAGTAGTGGAGAAGAGGATGTGTTTCCTCTTCCTCCCTTTAACACATGCTGCAGATTAGTTTTGTGCCTCGTAGTCCTGTGCGTTCTCATCTCACAGGTATCCATGGACCCAGTCTACCTGGTGGAGTAGTGGTTGTGCAGACCAGTCAGGCTTCATCTTCTGGTTCTGAGTGACGTGGTGGTGACGAGGTCATCTTGCGGAGGCTTCTCCTGTTTGGTGTGGTGGAGAGGAAGACGTGCTGCACAGGCTTCTTCTGGTTGGTGTGGTGGAGAGGAAGACGTGCTGCCCAGGCTTCTTCTGGTTGGTGTGGTGGAGAGGGGGACGTGCTGCCCAGGCTTCTTCTGGTTGGTGTGGTGGAGAGGAGGACGTGCTGCCCAGGCTGCTTCTGGTTGGCGTGGTGGAGAGGAGGACGTGCTGCCCAGGCTGCTTCTGGTTGATGTGGTGGAGAGGAGGACGTGCTGCCCAGGCTTCTTCTGGTTGGTGTGGTGGAGAGGAAGACGTGCTGCAGCTCTTCATCCCCTTGGACACTCTCATACAATTATATATATATATATATATATATATATACGTATATATATATATATATACATATATATATACAGTCATGGAAAAAATTAGGAGACCACCCTTGTTTTCTTCAATTTCTTGTTCATTCTAATATCTGGTACCACTAAACGTATAATACAATGAACACAACAAAAAATGCAGCTGGTCACATAATACTTTATGTCCTATTTGACATTCTTAAGCTTAATTGATTCCCAGGGTATATAAGAGGCCATTTCATGTCACAAGCAGCACTGCACATGCAAAGGCCTAGAGTGGTTTCCTGCTTACATTCAAGCCATAGCACAACTCAGAAGTTGTCAGCTCTCACATAATGCCTAAAACAAAAGAATTATGTGAAGCAACAAAGGCAGCCATCTTGGCACTGCTGGAAATTGGCATGAGTGAGAGACAGGTAGCGAAAAAACTGAAGATCTCCAAGACAGCCGTTCATTACAACAAAAAAAAACAAGCTGAACATGGCACTACCAAATTGCTACCTGGCCGTGGCAGGAAACATCTTTCTACCCCACGAGATGACCGTGCACTCATCCGTTCCTGTGTCAGGAATCGTCGTCAGACCTCCAGGGACCTTAAAAATGAGTGGGCACTGTCGAGAAATGTGACTTGCTCGGCAAGGACAGTTCGAAACCGACTTGTTGAAGCTGGTCTGAAGTCACACAGAGCACGCAAGAAGCCCTTCATCAGTGAAAGGCAGAGGAAGGCCCGGTTACTCTTTGCTCGAGACCACAAGGATTGGACTGTTGATGACTGGGCTAAGGTTCTCTTCAGTGATGAATCCAATTTTGAATTGATGCCCACTCCAGCCAACTTACTGGTTAGGAGGAAGCCTGGAGAAGCTTACAACCCAGACTGTCTTGCCCCTACAGTAAAACATGGGGGTGGATCAGTCATGATCTGGGGTTGTTTCAGTCTGAGTGGAACAGGGCAAATGCAATTGTGTGAAGGCCGAATGAACCAGGTCAAGTACAGGACTACCCTTGAAAACAGTCTTCTTCCATCAGCTGGAAAACTCTTTCCTGCCTCGAATGACTGGATTTTCCAACAAGACAATGCCCCTTGCCACACGGCAAGGTCAGTTAAAGCCTGGATGGAGAACCACAACATTCGCACCATGCCTTGGCCTGCTCAATCACCAGATCTTAATCCAATTGAAAACCTGTGGAAAATCATCAAACTCAAAATGGAGAACCACAAGCCCAAAAACAAAGAAAATTTGTTTGAATTTGTCCAACAGGAATGGGCTGCTGTGACAGCAGAACAATGTCAGAAGCTGGTGGAGAGCATGCCAAGACGCATGGCTGCAGTCATCAAAAACAATGGTTATGCAATCAAGTATTAACTCTTGTGTGTATCATGTGTTTAAAGCAAACAGAAAAGAAAACATGGAATGCTTAAAAGTAGTGTTTTTGGCGGTACAATGCCATAGCTATTGATGTAAGAATTTAAGTAATTTTGGTTATTATCAAGAAAACCATGGGAAATGCATAATCCTTAGTTCTTAAATTCAACTCTCATGAGCTATTTTTGTTGTTATCATTATAATTTTCCAAACAAATGTACCTTTAGTTGAGCCAGGCATTAAAATTAACAAGAAATTGAAGAAAACAAGGGTGGTCTAATAATTTTTTCCATGACTGTATATACGTATATATATATATATATACATTGTATATTAGCTGTTGTTGTATTGAGTTGGACATTTTCATACGATTTTATATGTAGCGTTAATGTGTTTTCATTGTTGTTATTCTGTACACATGGCATCTATTGCACGTCTTTCCATCCTGGAAGAGGGATCCCTCCTCTGTTGCTCTTCCTGAGGTTTCTTCCGTTTCTTTTTCCCTGTTAAAAGGTTTTTTTTGGGGGAGTTTTTCCTTAGTCAATACGAGGGTCATTTGTAAAGGACAGAGGGTGTCATATCCTGTACAGATTGTAAAGCCCAATGGGGCAAATTCATAATTTGTGATATTGGGCTATACAAATAAACTTGACTTGACTTGACCTAACACAATGTCAGGGTTTTGGCCAATAACAGATTAGCATGAAAAAGACAGAATTACTAATGTGGGTCATGTCTAGAAGGTCACCCACCAGTTGCCGAACCTTATCCTCCCTTGTCCTCTTGGGTTACAGTTAAACCACTGAAGCATTTAATTATGAAATTCAATCCATTTTTTCCAAAGAAGAGAAAAATACTTCATAAATGATACTGTTTTGGTAATGGTCTGTTTTAATATCTATTGATTTCCCTCTGGCCTGTCAGAAACTCTGGCCTGGGTCTGGACTGGGGTGAACAGTGAATAGTGTGACAGTGGGTTAAATGTGTCTTAAAAGTGATCCCATATTTCTGGTTCTGGCACAGTCTATGTGAAAGCAATATCTGTAAACCACAACATATTTCAATTGTAATTTTCTCACAGACAAAATATATTTATCTCAAGCATCATTTGCATTCAGTCCACTCTATGACCACACAGTCTAAGTTAGGTTCAGTTGAGCTGCTGTTATATTTCTTTACCTTGTGTGCTGCTTTCTGTTCCTTTTGTATTTTGTGTTGTACTGAGGGAGTGCTGTAAACCCAGAACCTAATGCCTCCTATGTGAACACATACCTGATCAATAAAGCTGACTGTGATTCTGCAGCCTCGCTGTGTGAGTAATGTCTTATCTGCAGAGACCTAATGGTTGAGGCAGCTGCTAGAGTCAGTCCAGCCCAGTGGAGTGTTGTCATTGTGTCAGCAGATGCTGAGTGAGTAATTTCCGTTTACATACTTATTGCTAAATCAGTGCAAGACGTGCTTTGAATCCCTGGTGGTCTGTCTGTCTGTGGTGGACAGATGTGGAGAAGTGAATGAGCTCAGCTGAAATGGAAATCCACTTGTGATGTTTCACTGAAATGTGACGGGACTGTTTCTGTGGTGATTCTGTGGGGTTTGTGATGCTTTCTGTACACTTTATTCCAAAGCAAAGCAGTTAAATTCATTAACATTCACATAAATACATTCTTCTACCAACATGTTTGCACGTATGGACCTGAAGACCAGTTTGATCTGAATAAACCTGCAAGGCTTAAGTCATCTCTTTCAACACTGTCCTCTAAAGGAATGCCGCTCAGCACTTCATTTAAAATGCACATACAATGTCTGTGTTTGCAGATTAAGCCACATTCACTTTTGTCCAAATCCCAGTTGACAGGAATAAACTGAAACACTTGATGCATTCTGGGAGTGCTATTTGAGTACACTGACACTTTAGTTGAACCTAAAGACAGAGAAATTCACAAATGAAGGTTTATTATACTTTTATCCCAGAAAACACATATTGAACAGTCCAGTTTTATAGATGCACCTTTTCTCCATTCAGCATATATTCTATTTCTAATCTCATATATCAACAAAAAGACTCCATTGTTTTCACCAAAAGTTTTCAAGTACTGTAATGTTAAATCCACAGAGGAATACACTTACAGTGGTCAAAAGTTTACATACACTTGTAAAGAACATAATGTCATGACTCTCTTGATTGGAACAGATACTTCTTTGTCACAAAAAAACATTCATGAAGTTTGGTTCTTTTATGACTTTATTATGGGTCAACTGAAAATGTGACCAAATCTGCTGGGTCAAAAATATACATACAGCAACATGAATTAGCAATTTTGGTGACTTAGAAAGTTGTGTCAATGAAATGAGCTTCATAGCATGGCCTCTTAACTTCTTGTAGGTGGTGACTTCTCTGAGGCCATTTAAATAGGACTCATTGGATACAAACGCCCACAAATGCTACAATGAGAAAGTCAAAGGAGCTCAGCACAGATCTGAAAAAGTGAATCATTGACTTGAACAAGTCAGGAAAGTCACTTGGAGCCATTTCAAAGCAGCTACAGGTCCCAAGAGCAACAGTGCAAACAATTGTTTGTAAATATAAAGTGCATGGCACTGTTTTGTCACTGCCATGATCAGGAAGAAAATGCAAGCTATCACCTGCTCCTGAGAGAAAATTGGTCAGGAGGGTCAAGAGTCAACTGAGAACCACCAAAAAGCAGATCTGCCAAGAATTAGAAGCTGCTGGAACACAGGTGTCAGTGTCCACAGTCAAGCGTGTTTTGCATCTCCATGAACTGGGAGGCTGCCGTGCAAGAAAGAAGCTCTTGATCCAAAAGCAGCACCTTAAGGCTGGACTGAAGTTTACTGCTGATCACATGGACAAAGATAAGACCTTCTGGAGGAAAGTTCTGTGGTCAGACCAAACAAAAACCCAAAAAGCCCAAACACACATCAAAAGTGGTAATGGAATGGCTAAATAAGACTAGAATTAAGGTTTTAGAATGGCCTTCCCAAAGTCCTGACTTAAACCCCATTGAGAACATGTGGACAATGCTGAAGAAACAAGTCCATGTCAGAAAGCCAACAAATTTAACTGAACTGCACCAATTCTGTCAAGAGGAGTGGTCAAAGATTCAACCAGAAGCTACCAAAATGGCTACCAAAAGCTCCTAATTGAAGTGAAAATGGCCAAGGGACATGTAACCAAATATAAGCATTGTTGTATGTATATTTTTGACTCAGCAGATTTGGTCACTTTTTCAGTTGACCCATAATAAAGTCATAAAAGAACCAAACTTCATGAATGTTTTTGTGACAAAGAAGTATCTGTTCCAATCACTCTATCAGAGAAAAAAACTCAAGGAAACTGGAAACTCAAGAGAGTCATGACATTATGTTCTTTACAAGTGTATGTAAACGTTTGACCACAACTGTAGCTCATGCAGAAAGTTTGCTCTGCACCAAATCACAAATCAGATGGAGGCTAGTGGGAATGGAACAGGGGTAATCACATACCCAATGGTTTTTGGTTGACACCTCTCACAGTCACACTTTGAACAAAAGGTAAGGAGATCGCAGAGAACAAAATGTTTCACAGTAAAATATCCTCAGCATGGCTCTGATGGTTGTTTTATAATGATATAAAGACTCCAGTTTCACCCTTTCAGTTCACTTGGAGTGACTGTGCTTAATCTGCCAGTATGAAACAAGAGGATACTTACCCCACCTGCCACTTGACCACTCCCTCCTCACCTGTTCTTGAGAAATTGATCGTCAACCCTTTAGCTCATCCTTTGCACTCTCCTGCATCCTGTGTGCATCTCCAGTTAACACAAATCATTTCAATTATATTTGTATATTCAGGTAACTTTACCAACATGTGCACTGGTGACCAGATCCCTTCGTTTGAGGACTGATTGTTTGAATTCTCTCTGAAGCCTGTCCATTTGCGAGCAGTCTACTAGTACGCTATATCCTTGGTTCATTTGTATAATGTGTTTTTTATAATTTGTTAATTTGTCTTGATTGACCACCCTCTAATTTCATTAGTATCTCATTGTTCTCTCTTTATGTAGCACACCAGCATGAATGCAAAGAAAGAATCAAATTATCTCGACCTATAAGAAAATAAAAACTCACTGGTGTTGCATTAATTGCCTTCACGTCTCCTGACCGAGACTGTCTGCTCCCCAAAACCTCGCTCCACCCTGAACCATTCGAAACCACCTTAAGGTTCCCTCAACATCAAATGGGAAGGAGGTCTTGAAGTGAAGAACCTATAGAGTGAATTATCAACTGAACTCAGTCCTGTCCTCATTTTTAGAGCTTTATATCAGTTTCAGCTTTGTTTATTTTCAGACCCACAACTTGACTGTGCTGGCAGCTGTTTCCTTGAAAAAGCTCTGATAAGCCCACAGGCTCCCTGGCACAGTCTGAGAGGTGGTCCAAGCTTGTTTCCAGGAAGGCTCTAGACCAGCCAAGATAAGCAGCAAGCTACCAGTGATTAAACTGGAGTGTTCATGGCACAAAGCTCCTCCAGCTGACAGGCTTTTGAAGGAGCATGTGTTGTGTTGGATGACTGGTAGACCTGCAGATCACAGCTGACTGCCAGATGTGCTGAGAGAGACAGAGCAGAGCCGGAATGAGCAGACAGACAAATCCAAACCCCACACTCATACGAAAGGCTGAGAAAAAAAGAAAAACCCACTGACAGGGAGGTGTAACAGACTGTGACTGTGACAGCTGTGTTTCAGTGTTAGAGTCATCACACCATGGGTTTCTGTGGCTTTCACTGTCTTTTAGAAGCATTTAACTGAAATGACACCAGTGAGTGAAGCTTCACTGCTAAAAGCTACTGGCTGGATCACCACAACCCGTTCTCGTTCTCAGGGTTCTGTCGTGGCCTTCAGCGGTCCATGCTATCAGACAAGGCATAACTATACTGTAAGCCATCCAGCCATAAGTACTCAGAGGAAGAGCGCTGTCACACTGATGGGCTAATGGGTCCAACAAAGAAGACCCCCATCGAGGAGACCATTGTCCTTGTTATTTGTGTCCCACGTTCAAACATTCAGGTTTAAGTAGCGATGGACAAATGGAAATTTAGTAATTGTCCATTACACTAGCCTTTTTCTGTAAACCAAGAGCGCCATCTAGAGGAGTAAAAAAATACCACAAGTGCTTCATGAAGCTTCATTTGTCCATCACTAGTTTTAAGTCCAACCAGTTCAGTTCTGTCTGAGACCTCATTGTAGTGATACAGGGGCATGACATGACACGTGTTGTTCTGATAAAAGAACAAGAGCGAAACACTAGCATCAACTGGACTCACCTCCTTCCTTCCTCCTCCTCAACTCCTCCTCCTCACCTTCTTCCTTCCTCCTCCTCACCTCCTTCTTTCCTCGTCCTCACCTCATTCCTTCTTCCTCCTCACCTCCTTCCTTCCTCGTCCTCACCTTCTTCCTTCCTCGTCCTCACCTCCTTCCTTCTTCCTCCTCACCTCCTTCCTTCCTCCTAAACTCCTTCCTTTCTTCCTTCCTCCTCACCTCCTCCTACTCACCTCCTTCCTCCTCACCTCCTCCTACTCACCTCCTTCCTACTCACTTCCTTCCTCCTCACCTCCTTCTTCCTTCCTCTCCCTCCTTCCTCTGCTTCTTTCCTTCCTTCCTTCCCCTCTAGTCTCCTTTTATGAAGAGGCTGATCAGCGACTTACCACACCTAATTTATTCTATCATCTATTAAATATGATCGTTTCAGACTTCATGAATGCATCTTTAATTCTTTGTTATTCTCTCACAATACATGCCAGGCAGCATCACATCTACCACTTCCTCTGAGGGGTGAACAGTAAACAGGAAGAGAGGTGTTGGCCTCTGGCAGTGGTGAATGAGCTCAGAGAGGGTTGAAGGCAGTAAAACATCTATTTCTGACTGAAAACTAGAGTGATTGAGTTAAAATAGCATGATATTATTATTATTATTTCTACAGTCAAGAATTAGCTTTGCTTTGCTTGACAAGAAATCCTTAAAATGCTCAGAATTGTTTTTTTTAACTGAACATCTACAATAACTGAGACAATAAAAGCCCCAACACAGTTTGCTGTGATTGGTTTGACAGTGTTTTTCCTGGTATTTCATTTGAATTATAACAACTGTTAGAACAGTCTTGGTGGTTTTCACATAAGATGTATACAGTAGTATATATTTTCTGTATTTCTGTGGGTGTTGGTGAGAGACAATACTGTAATAATTAGAATCACTCTGTTCTGACAGTGGTTGGGCTGTTTGCTGTTGTCATGGAGACAGCACTGTTAATCCAATTCTATAATAACCATGCACCACAGTCCTGATGAGGCTCATTATATCATCCATCCATTATCCACCGCTTATCCTCATAGGGTCGTGGGGGGGCTGGAGCCTATCCCAGCTGTCTTATGGTGAAAGACAGGGTACACCCTGGACAAGTCTCCACCTCGCGGGTGGGCATTGCAGGGCACATAGAGACAGACAACCATTCACACTCACGGTTCACACCTACAGTCAGTCTAAATTAACCAATTAACCTAATCCCCATGCATGTTTTTGGATGGTGGGAGGAAGCCGGAGTACCAGAGAGAACCCACACAGACATGAGGAGAACATGCAAACTCCACACAGAAAGGCCCCGGGCCCAGGATTCGAACCCGGTACCTTCTTACTGTGAGGCAACAGTGCTAACCACTACACCATCAGTGATCTATTAGTAATTCCACAGCTCATGCACATATTTCATCTGTGTGGAAAATGTTGAAGAGAACAAAACCATCCAGTCACTTTCTGTGGCCTGAAAATGTGGTGCAGGATGCAGGATTATATCAACACAACTAGAGAGCTTTGCAAGAGTGAACCATATTTTTATTCATATCAAACAGGCAGTATGAGATGTGTTTTTGGACATTAAAGCATATAAACATGTTCCCAAAACATTCAAAGTTTGAATTTGAAAATGAGAATAATATGAGCATTTATCTGGTCTGTTTAGTTTTAGTTTTATTTTATTGTGTATTCCTAAACTGGGATGTATTTTATATTTTCTTATATTCTACATTTTGCACCTTATATTATGTGTTTTTCTGTGTTTTACATATGCACCATCAACCTGTCCAGGGACTGCAGATGGAAATCAGCCTGTGGCTAACATCACTCGGTACTGATTTAGTTTGGAGCAAATACAACAAAATAACCCCTGTTCAAGGCTACAGAGTTGAGCACAAAGTCAGGCTGAAGCAGAGGAGGTCTGTATAACACTGCCTGGTGTGGAGCTCAGCTGATTCCTCTAAGTGCTTCAACTCATTCATCATGCTGCTCTGTGTTTTTAATAGCAGGCTGCGTTTACAGAATCAGAGAAAGAGTTGGAGAGAAAATCAGTGACATGGTAATATTTATCTGGAGAGACAACAGCAGTTTGGATTCTGCTCAGACACACAAAGCCTCGGCGGACACAGATGAGCTGGTTTTTTTTTAGGCTTCGGTCTTTCTCTTTTATATCTGCATCTGTTGAACAAGACTGGAGTGCTCCCTGTTTGTGATTCAGAATAAAGGCGTGAGAACTGTTTAACTGCAGGAAGAATGACCCCATTTTGTTCAGATGTTGTTCCTGTATTTTTGCCATCTTTACATCACAAATTGCAAAACTGTGTGGTTTACACAATGCTTGCTTTGGTGGAAACAAAACATCTGCTATCAGTACAGAATCAAGAAATAGCTGTAGTTGTGATTTATTACGTCTCTGCCTTCAGTCCAATCGGAAACACTTGTGGTGTTTGTGCAGCCTCCATGAGCCAGGAAAGTTTCTCTTTATTGTGTTATATGTTCCTGTTTAAAGCACACTCCTGGTCCGATCTGCAAACCAGAGCCAAACTCATTATTCTTCCCAGGAGCTTAGATGGGATGCTGGGAGCACAACAGGTCAGGGCGTTATAGGTTATTTAGTGAAATCCTCCCTTCCCCTTTGCTTCCTGTGTCATTGTGCTGCTTCACTGGACCTAATGAGAACAAGATCATTTACCTCATTAATGATGCACTTCCAAAGAATCCTGAATAACAGATAACAGCAGACCTTTTCCAGTAATGACTGTCTTCCGGTATTCACCTGAAATTCCATTCCACATGGATTAATTCACTTCTGGAGACATGAACAATGAGTGCACTCTCTCCTGAGACCAACTGCAGTTTAACTGTATGAACGCAGCATCCAAGGAGGTTATGTTTTTACCAGGGCTTGTTTATTTGTTATAGACGGTTTTTGACGAAATTTTCAGGATTGGCCGGAAGTGGCCTAACATAAAACTGATGAATTTTTGGTGGTGGTTCATCAAAATCCTTCCACAGCTTTTCTAGTTAATTTACAAACCCACAAACCAACATACAAATAAACAAACTCCGGTGAAAACATAACCTCCGTGGAGGAGGTAATAACGACAAAAGACACAGCAAGCCTAAAGGGTAAAACATGAGTGAGATTATTTTATCTCGGAAATTGGATGTTTAAAAAATGATAAACAGGCTTTATCTAATACCAACTTTTAGTGAAAAACACAAATAGATGAGATACCATAATAAAGTAAAAGTGAAGTAAATGGCAGAATGGGGCTACTATTGCTACTGGAACATGGAATCAATCACGCATTTTCCTGACTGATTGTGACCAGAGAGAGACAGTCTTCAGCTTCCTGAAATTCTCTCAGTGGTTTGTGAAGTTAACACAGAGCATGTAAATATGTGCTGCACAGCTGAGCCACCACACACTTTTACTTTCTTCTCTGCACATCAATGTAGGCCATTTGAAAAAATAACAATCACCTGATCACATGTAGACAATATACCTGTAAATCAGTCACAGATAATCTGTTGATGCTTCTCTGCAACACGTACGTGTAGAAATGAGTCATCATACTTGCTGCCATTATCAGCATTCAGGACTGAGAGCCACAACAAAAAGTGTTGTGTTACATCTCAACATGCATATACAGCAGTATACATACAGTTTTTCTATGTGTGACTCCATGAATGTTTCTTGAAGCTATGACCTCACTATGTTCAGATGTGTTCTGCAGCAGTACTGCACCACGACAGGCAGTGAGCTCTAAATCATGTGTACAACACCCAGAAACCACATCTCTTTTCTTTTTTTGTCAGAGCATTTGATTAATTGATGGCTGCTGGGAGGTAATGAAGTAGTAAATGCTTTGAAGAAGACCACCAACTCTAACTGTAATGAACAAAGAAGTTATAGAGCTCACTGAATAAATACCTGCACCACTGGTCCTTCCTTGGACCACTTTTGATAGATCCTGACCACTGCAGACCAGGAACAGCCCACCAGAGCTGCAGTTCTGGAGATGCTCTGATCCAGTCCTCCAGACATCACTGTTTGATTCCTGTTGTCAAACTCCAAATCCTGACACTGGAACATTTTTCCTGCTTCTAACATCAACTCTGAGGACTAAATGTTCATTTGATGTCTTATATATCCAGGAGCCGTGATGAAGAGATGATGAGTGATATTCAGCTCACCTGGCAGAGGTTATAATGTTATTCCTGAATGGTGTATGCATCAACCTGGTCTCATGGGAAGGCACAACCACTTGGGTTAAGGGAAAACATGAGGTTGGGCTGTACAATCATCACCTGACTTCACTAGCATAACACAGGTCTCCTGGTTAAAAGTCCACTGTTGGAGCCATGGATTACATACACAGGATACAGGATATATGGTGTACGACTATTTTAATAGACTGCACTGGTCTTGATAGGACTCTTTCTTATACTGTAATTCATTAATAAGTACAGTACTATATGATAACATACCATTCTGACAGGTGTCATTCCACATGATGAGTACTTCAATTTGTGATATTTGAGTACATTTCCTTGGTAATACTTGTGTACTTTTATTTAAGTGAACATTTTATACCATATTTGTTGACATTGTGGTACATTCACTGAGGTTTTCAATATGTTCCTCATCACTTCCATCACTGAGTTCCTCATCAGATCCATGCAGTTTGATTAGCTGATGACTCCCTCTCTCTGTGTCTGTGTGAAGGACAAAGGTAGTGCAGCAGATCACACACATATAGAAGTCTCTGCTTCAGCGCAAAGCATGGTCACTTTTCAATCACAGGACAGCAAACACAGTGATACATATATTATCTATCATATAATATCATGGACACCTTGGTCCAATACTGAATACTGACATGTATGAAACATGAGCTGCACCTGCAAATAACACCTGGACACTCCTGGTGTTGCTGATATCTTGCAAAGCATCGGTCGTTACTGTACTTTGTTCCCGGAAATGTGGAAGTTGTGTCGGTGCATGATACACAGGGAATGTATCTCAGGAGATCTGATTATGCGTCTTATCCTTTCATCGGGTCGGAGTTGACGCGGGTGTCTGATGGCGAATCTGCGTCCGCTTCCGTGGGTTTGCGGTACCGGATTGCGCCTGTCAGACCGGCCAGAGACAGACGAGCCCGCTTGCCGAAGTGATGCAGCTTCATGAGGAAATCGTCATTGCCAACGATATAAATTAGCGGGTTTATTGCGCTGTTGAGACACGCCAGGCACCTGCCGACCTGATGCGCAATGTAAATATTGCGGAAACTGACGTGACAAGTCCCGTTTAATTTCAAAATCCTGGTTTGAAGATTCAAATTTCTAAACACGTGGTAGGGAATAAAACAGATGGAAAAGAGTATCACCAGAATCACGACCAGTTTCAAACACCGCTGCTTCAGCAGAGGGTTGACGTTGTCTTTTTTGGCGAGAACCAGCACAATGTGTCCATAACAGAGCAAGATGATGACCAGAGGAACGACAAACCCCGTGACGGTCCAGCCGATGCTATAGGGCAGGTAGCCTGAGATCAGGTCGTTAGATGTGGTGTCGTAACACGAGTATGGTGACTTTAAACTATTCTTGTCGAAGAACACATCAGGCAGGATCTGAATGAAGACCAAAAGCCAGACCAGAGCGCTTATTGCCAGCGAGTGGCGGCTGGTGATTTTCCCCATCACCCTCATTGTGTGCACAATGCCCAGGTACCTGTAGATGCTGATGCAGGTGAGGAAGCCGATGCTGCCATAGAGGTTAAGGTTGAAGCAGAAGCGCGTCACCTTGCAGAAAGACTGGCCGAACTGCCAGCGGCTGTTGTGCGCGTAATAGTGCACGAGGAACGGCAGGGTGAATAGGTACAGCAGGTCCGCCACCCCCAGGTTCAGCATGAAGATGTTAATGCTTCCGATTTTGTTCCAGCTGCTACACACGCTCCTGAGCCCCCAGATGTTTGACAGAGTCCCGACGACAAACACAACGATGAAGACGGGCGGCAGAAAGGCGTGCGTAAAATCCAGGTTGATGCCCTCACAGTGCGTCATGTTTTCAGCCATTTCCTCGGTTTCAGTTGGGTTTAAACCTCTCTGTCTTTCAATCTGAACTTTTCCACAAAATTAACAAACTCTCATACAGACTAAACATCTACTTCGGAAACTACGTGTGCGCCCTGCAGAACTAGTGAATACGAAAGCAAAAAGGTGTCCGCCCACTTCCCAATCCAGCGGTGGACAACAAACAAAACTATCAACATCAAATCAGAGGTTTTATTCCTGCGAATTAATTTACATCATCCCTACCTGACATGCCAGAATGGACTGCAGGTGCATCTACCTGAAACACACATGGCTTTAAATTAAAAGAACCCAATCAGGCTATTAAAATACCAAAATGACGTTCTTAGGATTTGGCTTGTGTGCTGACACACTCCCTCCCACTTCTCAAACAGTGATTATGTAATAGCTTTCACAGCATTAAAACCAAATGTAATGTTGGTAGTCATATGCATAAAACCATGAAAAAGTCTGTTTCGTTAAACATTTATTCATCAATTTAGCAATGTGTTCTTGATTAAACAAACAATTATTGCATGAAAGAAAGTGAAAATCCATCTTTAACATTTACAAATGAATACAGCTTAGCACATAATTTGACATGAATATGGCAATATCTATAATTTAAGATATTCAAAGTTTGTGTCATAAGTGGGTCCTGTTTTATTCTGTGTGAAACACCTGCCACCAAGTTTGACTGTTCACACAGATATTCATTTAAGGAATGACAGCATATCTAAACTAAGGAACTGTGAATTAATGGTGCCTCCATGTTGATCATATTTCCTACATAGGGACACCATGAAAGCTGCTGGAGGCTCAGCAGTAGGAGGAGACAGGATAAACTCAGAAAATCTGCCAGTGAGCAGGTTAGCTTTACAGAGTCAGTTGTCATGGTGATTGACTCAGAGTTTTACTTATCTCTCTTTCTGGAACTGAAAACTCAGAGTTTCCCTCATTTCAGGGTTAACATGCTCAGAGTTTTTACCCCCCGTTCGTTCATTTAATGAATTTTCATTGGATGTGTTTTAAACAAAAGTTCTGTCACAATGCACATTTAAAGCAGTATACATATTTTGGTACCAGTAAACACAAACTTGACATAAAGTTTTATATCCTTGCAAAGGTGTTACGGTTAATATGTCAACAAACATGATACCTGCACATCCAAACAGCCGTTTCCTTGAAGCTGAGTATGAGCTAAGTATTCATTATCCTTAAACTCGGCTCTCCATGTTCACCACACTAACTGCTGGTGTGTCTGCCTGTTCGGTGCTGTGTAGCTAGTAACCCTGTATAGTCAGCCATCTGACAGATTGTTGGAAACCAAAGCGGTAAAACTGCAACAGCAAGCTGAACAAAAAGAAATCTGACGGCAGGCTGAGTTTCCTGTTGTGTCTGTGAGCACTAAACTCAACCTGCAGGCCCCAGAGCGTCTACTCAGGAAACTGAGGTTGCTCTTGTTGCCTCATCTGCCTCAGACTGTAACATGTTTTTACTTTCATCAAAATACATTTTGAATGAAATGAAAGATGGTAAGATATGACGGTATGGTGGGCAAATTAGTACAGTGAAATGTGAATGAGGTGATGCAGGTTAGTGCATACTTTCAAATGTCAGAGCCCATATAGATTTGCACAATTGGCTACTCTGTACTCAGCAGCTTTAGTCAAATGTCCATTATTTTCAAACACTGGCTCAACCATCATGTATGAATGTGTGGCTGCTTGACTCAGAGATGGGACCTGCCCATCTGTCCTACAGCTGGATGTTCATGCACCTCACATCCAGGCAGCTGTGGTTGGGGATCGGTGGCAGTTTGAGATGCTGCAGGAGCAGGACTCAATCATCATGACCTGGTGCTGGGTGAGCCGGTCCAGGGGACAACGAAATACCATCCTCACTGTCCTGGTGTGGGAGGGGCTGCAGCAGCGTCCCTCTGGACAGGTCGAGGCACAGAACCTGAGGCGGTAGGCTCTGGTGCTCCAGCAGCCCTGCTGCTCCAGCTGGATGGACAGAGGAGAGGTGTAGCTGCTTTCACATACCCCTGAGCCCTGAAACACACAGTGATAGTAATTATATGGTTTCTCCTCTTGTACATATATTCAGTGATGTAGGCTAGTACAGGTTTTACTACCTATAGGGCCTTTCTTATCATGGATTATGGCACAAATTTTGTAGCATGAACTATAATGTATTGATCATGTCAGAGTTGCTTATTAATCTTTAGTTTTTGTTTGCTACTTGGCTTGATAATTCCAAATGTTTTGGTTTATTTGGGCTATTAAATTAATTCCTTGTTTAGTGCTTGTTTAACAAATACTTTGTCTTGTTTGTTTTGGGTAAAGCTATGAGCACTGTACAGGGGTTGGACAATGAAACTGAAACACTGGCCAATTTAGTGTTGGAGGTTTCATGGCTAAATTTGACCAGTCTGGTGACCAAACTTCATTGATTGCACATTGCACCAGTAAGAGCAGAGTGTGAAGGTTCAATTAGCAGAGTAATAGCACAGTTTTGCTTCAAATATTGCAATGCACACAACATTATGGGTGACATATCAGAGTTCAAAAGAGGACAAATTGTTAGTGCACATCTTGCTGGCACATCTGTGACCAAGACAGTAAGTCTTTGTGATGTATCAAAAGTCACTGTATCCAGGGTAACGTCAGCATATCACCAAGAAGGATGAACCACATCCAACAGGAGTAACTGTAGACACAAGAGGAAGCTGTCTGAAAGGGATGTATCCAAAAAACATAAAACCACAGCTGCCCAACTCACTGCAGAATTAAATGTGCACCTCAACTCTCCTGTTTCCACCAAAACTGTCCGTCAAACATTGGTTTCAATGGTGCCAGCAGCGAAAATCTTGGGCTGTGGACTATGTGAAACATGTAGTGTTCTCTGATGAGTCCACTTTTACTGTCTTTCCCACATTCGGGAGAGTTATGATGTGGAGAAGCCTCAAAGAAGCGTACCACCCAGACTGTTGCATGCCTAGAGTGAAGCATGGAGGTGGATCAGTGATGGTTTGGGCTGCAACATCATGGCATTCCCTCGGCCCAGTACTTGTGCTAGATGTACACGTCACTGCCAAGGACTACCAAACCATTCTGGAGGACCATGTGCACCCAATGGTTCAAACATTGTATCCTGAAGGCTGCGCCGTATATCAGGATGATAATCCACCAATATACACAGCAAGACTGGTGACAGAGTGGTTTGATGAACATGAAAGTGAAGTTGAACATCTCCCATGGCCTGCACAGTCACCACATCTAAATATTATTGAGCCACTTTGGGGTGTTTTGGAGGAGCAAGTCAGGAAACGTTTTCCTCCACCAGCATCACGTAGTGACACTATTCTGCAAGAAGAATGGCTCAAAATCCCTCTGGCCACTGTGCAGGACTTGTATCTGTCATTCCCAAGATGAACTGATGCTGTATTGGGTGCAAAAGGAGGCCCTGCACCATACTAATGCATTGTTGTGGTCTAAAACCAGGAGTTTCAGTTTCATGTAGGTTCTATAGGTAGAAGGAGGCCACTAGGACTCAAAGAGCAGAGACCAATCAAGAGAGAGGAAATGGAGGAGGGACTGATTGGCAGCAGGCGTGCAGCAGTGACTCTTTAAATCCTTTGTACTCGCCAGGGCTGTGACTGCTTGGTTCCCTGTGGCTCTGGTAGAATGGACTTTTAACATTGTTTCATACTCATGTTAGCATTTTAATTGTTAGGGCATTGTAGGGGTGCTTGCGCCCTGAGGTATTTGTATTTTAATGATTGTAATTGAGGGTCTGCCAAATATATTGCTTTAGGACTGCTTTGACTGCCAGCACAGAGGTGTGTAAAACATACAGCATTTAAACCTCTGCTGCCCTAAACTAACAGTGCTTTTGTTTGTTTTTTTGGCAAAGCACTGACTGCCGTTTATTTTAGTGTCGTAGTATATCTATTTTAGTTTTTATTGTTTTTCTTGTTTAATATAGGAGTTGAATCATATTAGAGTTTTAACACTCTGTCTTCTCCTGTTTCTAGTGCTGTAGCTGGCGAGGTCCTCCATTCACCGGTGTATACTTAGTATGCTCCCAGTGTCCTAGCAGTTAGTGGTTGGTGTCCCAGCCATATGAATGTCTGTTCTCTTGCCTTTTCTTGTCTGTGTTTTTAGAGTTTTAGGTACAATAACATAAATGGCATGTATGACCCACACTGGCTGTTGTGGCCTTTTCATTGAAGCCCCTGCAGGTAGGAGGGCAGGTGTGGGACTCACCTGGGTGGGCCTCTGGTTTGTTACCAGAGCTCAGAGCAGAGAGGCTGCAGGATTCCTTTGGTCTGTTTATTTCCTTGTGTTTGTGGAAAATAAAGCATATTTCTTGCAATGGACATTGGACCTGTTTTCCCAGAGTGAACTACAAGCTCAGGGTACAAAAGTGGCTCTTTGGTGCACATTTTTGGTTCTACAGATGGCTACTACAGGTATGGATACTGTACTTCAATATCACTTTTCATCATTCCTAAACCACGTCACAGCACATCAACAGGCAACAGGATGTTTCAGCCACAGCAATGAAACATCATACATGAGGAAGTGAGCAAACTGGTGAGTTTAATGACAACAAATTTGGACACTAAGGAGATGGCTGCTGACCTGGAGGATGTCAGCTGACTCCTGGCATCAGGCAGAAAGTTCTGCAGCATCAGGACCAACAGCTTTTAAAACTGTCACTTTTAAACCTCCTGCTGCCATCCATTGCATGACACATGACCACATTCCATGCCCTTCTGTATACTTCTTTCTTACTGTGGGCCTCATCTGCTCTGTTACTATTTCAGTATGATATTCACACCATGACACAGATCACCCTAGTAGTTTATGGTCAGCATTTGTTGTTGATTGTTGTCACCCTGTTGTTGGTGTTTTTGGTAAAAGTGTCACTGTTATATTATTGTATTAGCATCTTAGCACCTGGTTTGAGGGTTTGAAACATGAGCTAAAACATGATAGCCCACCATCAGTTTAAGTGCTAAATCACAACAGAGTTAACAACAAGTTACCTCATGACACTTTTCATATCCACTGATCAGTCATAACATCAAGACCACTGCCAGATGAAGTGAATATCACTGATCATCTCTTCATCATGGCTCCTGGGATACAGTATATAAGGCAACAAATGAACATTTAGTCCTCAGAGTTGATGTTAGAAGCAGGAAAAATGTTCCAGCGTCAGGATTTTTCAGGAGTTTGACACCAAGAATCAAACAGTGATGTCTAGAGGACTGGATCAGAGCATCTCCAGAAGTGCAGCTCTGGTGGTCTGTTCCTGGTCTGCAGTGGTGAGGATCTATCAAAAGTGGTCCAAGGAAGGACCAGTGGTGAACCAGAGACAGGGTCATGAGAGGACAAGGATCACTGATGCAGGTGGAGAGTGAAGGCTGGTCCTGGTGGTCTGATCCAACAGACCAGAGAAAGTCATGATGTCATGAATGATCAGTGTATGTCCAGTAGGTCAAGATGGATGTTAAAATAGTGCAGCTCAGAAAAGCAGTACAGAAAGCATTTCCAGACAGTTCACATGTTTGGGTCTAACTACTTTTTTGAAATGCATCAACAAGTGTCTGATCACTGGAACTGTGACATGAACTGATTCATGTGTGCTATTTAGTCACTGACCAGTTGCAGCCTTCGTAGACCCGGCAGCAGAGCCTGGCATGGCCTGACCTGGCACAGTCTGGTCTCAGTCTGCAGGCGGCAAGCCCAGTTCCTGTTTGAGGTGCGGGTGGAGACACCTGGACCACAGCTGTGAGAGCAGGGACTCCAGTCTGAGCGCCACTCAATACAGTTGGAGATGGAATTGACTGATGGGCCAGAGAGCCCAGTCCCAACGTCCTGACGAGTCTGCCCTGCTGAAAGGAAACACCCAGGAAGAGAGTATTTTCCATGGGCATCGAGCTGACGGTTGATTGAAGTGCAGAGCTTTGATGAGTCAAAAAATTCAGTGCATGCAGTCTGAACTGTTGTAAACTCCAGATGTTCTAACATGTGTCTGCTGTTGAAACCTGTTTATATTGTCACACCACAAAAACCTGAAATATTCTGGTAGTTCACGGTGGGTTCAAGTGTCTAAACATTGCTGACCTTAATTTAAAAGAATGTCTCACAGGGAATGATAACATTATCAGTTGCTGCAGCGTTTTTTTTTCTGGCAGGGATGCAATGAAAATATCTCTACCATTTTGCTGCAATGTGTTTCAGCTCTTCTTTTTTGTCGTATCTCCATTACCTGCTGATGGATTCGAGGAGATGCTGTTGTCCATGCTGTCACACACCCACTCTTTGCAGCAGCGCCCTGGTAGTCTCACCAGCTGAGGGCTGGGGCATCCATCGGCAGGCCTCTGCATGTCGTCGCTGCACAGCGGCACGCAGGTCAGCCCTCCCCCCAGGCAGCGGCAGAGCTGGGCACAGGAGGGCTGAAATACCTGTCCTTCCTCAAGCCTCCTGCCATTGGTCACACAGCCCAGCTCGTTCCGACCTTAAGGGAGTGGTAGCAATGTTATGTGGGAAAGCACATGCCACAATCAGTGCATCACTTCAGTGCCAAGTATGAATTATAAGGTGAAACGTGTGCGGACAAATAACCTGCAGGAAACATGTTGTTATGCAGTCATTAGTGTAAGGACATTAAAAACATCTTAGGTGTATACAGCAGCAGAGTCACTGGTCTGTTAAACAACAGACACAGAAGTAGTAAATATTTATAGCAATGGCTGGTCGCAGAATACTAGTAGTAGTAGTAGCAGTTGATGAGATCATTAGTAGTTAGTAGTAGTAGTAGTAGTACTAGCAGTAGTAATAGCGACCAATATTTCCATCCAGGTGGCAGAAGAAATGTTTGCATTGTTTGTTTCAGAGTAAGTGAACATTGAGCAAGCCTGACTGAAAGTTATGTGGTGAAGTAAAGTGAAAGTAATGAGCCAAACTGTCACCGAGGACTCGGACCTGCTGTGCGGTTTCCTGTGAGAAACAGAAAGTCACCTGTGACTTTAAACTTTACGTGGTTGCAGTGTTACATCAGTATCTTACGTTGTCATGTTATTTTATTATTTTAACACAAACCATCATTTTAGTTTTGGGGATAGAAATGTACAGTGCCAACACTGGTGACTGGGCTGTTCCTTCACTGCAGTAGTGTTGTCATTACATTATTCAGATATTCAATTTAATGTTTATTTACTCCCATGTTAAACTCAAGAAAGCAACACATTTTTAGATGTGAGAAACTGAAAAATGAAGAATGCGAGGCAGAGGCAGGGGCTGCAGTAGTAATAGTCATGGCACAGCAGTAGCAGCTCTAATCAGACTAATCTAGTCCATGTTGAGTGTGTTCTGTTTGCACCAACACACTGTCCCGGCCCTCCAGGGAAGCTGCCACTGTAGTCACACTGCAGCCCTCGCTGGGTGTCACAGGGCAGCCGGTGGGTGCAGGCCTCGCCCTCCTGCTGAGCGCACACCTGGCAGCAGCCACAGTTGTCCAACATCAGGGGAATGCCAACAGGACAGCGTGGCATGATGGGAGGGCACTGACATGGCCCAGTGCACAGATGGCACCACACCTGAAGTGAGAGTAGATAATATCTGGCTGCACTGCTGTTACAGCACTAGTCTAGTACTGTAGTGGATTTCTTATATGAAGTCATATGAAAGTAATCACACACAGTTTTCTCTGTCTGAGCTACATACAGAAACATACTCAACAACAAAAGAAACACAAGTTTTATAAAGTGGATTCTAGTTGTTGCTGTTTGTCTCAGCAGTAATGTTAAAATGCTTGTTTGGACAAAAGTTTGTGCATGAATGGTAATGTGCCAAAAATGCAATAAGTGCATTTTGTGACGCCGTATTCTGATGGCCAGATTAACGGAGGTGTGGTCGACCCAGACGGCATATGAAAATGGGATCGGCACTTTTGTTTGTCTACCCAACCTGCATAAAATGGGAAAAATTCTTTTCTCTAAGTGTTTTTGGAATGATGCCGCGACTGACGCAAATCCAATGTGAACGTGCTATTGGAATGCTGAGTGCTGGCATGGGTGCACGAGATGTTGCAAGGGCAATGAACATTCATGAATCAACAATTAGTCGTCTCAGAACGCTGCCACGAATCGTTACTGGACACATCAACAATGATCTGGTGTTCTGTTTTCAGACGAGTCACGTTTCTGTTCATTTTATAAGTAGTATGGGGCCACTTAAAAAACTTGTTTCTTTTGTTGCTGAGTATATAGGTTATTTCCATTACTGAAGAAATAGCTCCAATAATGATGACATGGTGCTGTTGTTTTCAGGGTTTTAGTGAACTGACCCTTTAATAACACCATAAATCTGGTCCCTGCCTGCTATACTGAGGATCTAATGAAGCACAGTGACAGGTTCAAACTTGTGACAGTAGTGTAGCATGATAAAAGACATTCAGCTTCACTCAGACTGATCAGTGCTTTGAAGTTATGTAAATTTGTGTTTAACATGCTTCAAAAAAAAAAAAAAAAGGAGAGTCCCATGTCAAACCACTGACATAAAATAAACCATTGACCTGTGAAGGACAGAGGGAGTCATATCCTGTACTGATTGTAAAGCCATCTGAGGATAATTTGTAATTTGTGATATTGGGCTGTACAAATAAAATTGACTTGACTTGACTATTACTTATTTATTCATTTTCTTTGCCAGCCAGACAGGTTAAGCACTCTGTTCTCTATCACTGAGCAACAACAGCACTTGGGAAACACAGTTGTGGTCACAATGTGATTTTCCAAGACAGTGGTATATGTCATCATCAAAAGCAAAAAGTCAGTGACCTCAAATAATGACATTACAACTGACAGAAAGACTTTTGTGGAATAAGAAGACTCTGACTATATGATATGATTTTACAGGATATAAGCAGCCTATGTGTCTCACCTGAGTGATGACATCAAGCAGCAAAGCACAAAGCAGCAGAGTGCCTCTTCTGTACATCTTCCTCACCTCCTTGTGTCCAATCTCATTCCCTTCTTCTCCTCCTCTGGAGAGGAGTGTCAGTGTTGTTTTAAAGCTGCCTTCCTCCTCTCATTTATATAGTCTAGCTTCTGATGTCACTTATGGTGGAGTGTAGTTACTGGAGGAAGATTAAAACACCCTGTTCAACCTCCACAACTGTGTGACAACCCCAGTCCTCACCCTGGATGGTTTTACCTGCACCATGCTGCAGAAATGTAGCCACACCATCAATTTACTAAAAATGAATTCCTTTAATATAATTTCTGTTCTTTAACTTTTTATTTTATTTGTCTGATTTATCCACAGACATCAACAGTGTCCCTTTCTGTTAATATCTCCGTGGAAATAATATGTTGTGATCCAATCAATCAATTAAAGCAAGAATTGTTTGTTTAATATGATAACTCATATCATTGTAGATGAAGATGGTGTATGTGTGTATGTGTGGGAAGGCAGTTATATGCAATGATGTGAATCATTCTTAATGTTTGTTTGATGCAATGTAAAAACATTTTTAATGTAGCATATATCATAAGGAGTGCCCTATTATAATATGACATTAAAGCTATAGTCTGTCATTCTGTTCTGAAGCACGTTTTGTTCTACTGGGTGAAATGGTTCTTCCATCCTGAGAGCAGTCAATACATTATGTGTTCAGAAAAAGGAAGGAAAAGAATCAGACCTCTGTGGCAGCTACAGGACTGTAAAAACTCTGACCAATCAACTGACACTGAATGGAAAGAACCAATCATATCTCATCCTGCTCACATCCTCCTCTGTCCCTCCCTCCTCCCCACTGTTTCTGGAAAGATCCAGCACACTCCTCTGCAGAAATAATAATAGTTAGCAGGAGAATCTGTTCTGTAGGGAACAATGTCAGAGAAAATGCAGCCAAAAATATCACTTCCTGTGTTACTTCTGACGACTCATCATGCTAAACAGACAAAGAGAAGAAAGAGGGAGACAGAAAAGACTGAAAGACAAAACTCTGGATAAAGCTAAGAGGACAAACCAGAGTGAACATCAGTGGAGACACTGAGACATCTGAAGGGACTGAAAAGTGATGCAGAAGTTTCTTTCTTTCTGTTGGACAGCTAATTATTTGTTTAGCTTCAGGAGGAGTTATTATTTTCATAAAATATGTTGAGTTTGCCAACTTATTAGCGCAATGCTAACATTAGCTTCTCTGTGGGTGTAAGCTGGTCGTAGGTGCAGCTTGTATTGAGGAGGTTATAGAATATAACATTTTAATCATATTGCACAGTCATAGCTGTCACTGTCTGCATAATGAAGGTGGCAAAATGACGTTGATATATTGACTTTTAACAGGATGTTTTACAACTGTATTGATGTAGCATAACAACTCTCCTCTCTGTTCAAGTTTGAGGGGGCGTGGTTTTGGAGTAGGGGGTGGAGTTTAGAGGAGGCTGAAGGAAATACCACTTTCAAATCTTGCTAGCTCTCTAACATGACAGACTACATCTTCAACGGTCATTAAAATGCCATAGTATAGTATGCCGGGGAAAATGTTAATCTAGTTTGACATATGTTGTAAAAACTCATAATTCATGTCATAGCACAGTAATGTCATGAAAAGCATAACCATAAACACTAGTGATGGACAAATGAAGCTTCATGAAGCACTTGTGGTATTTTTTAAATCCTCTAGATGGTGCTCTTGTTTCAAAGATGTAATGGAAATTTAGTAATTAATAATTTTCCATTACACTACCCTTTTTCTTTAAAACAAGAGTGCCATCTAGAGGAGTCAAGAAATATCACAAGTGCTTCAAGAGCTTCATTTGTCCATCACTGGCAGCTGCATGTCATGTTATGAATATGAGCAGCTTCTGGCCGGCAGGTTCTTGGTATTTGTCTCCATCTAGAGGTTGATTCAGCTCAATAAGTTCACCAGAGAGCAGCTCCCTTCACTCTCATACAGAATTTTCTACTCTGACTGAAATGATTGCTGAGGGCCTTTAACTGGTGTGGATTCTGGAAGCATATGCCATAAACTAATACTTTTATTATTATTCTGTACTCTTTTTTGGGATTTAAATACCTCCACATTTTAAGATTTAACTTAATTCAGGAAATGCTGAATAGAATTTACATATTTTCATGCATTTTTACCTCTCATGTTGTATATGTTGGTCTAGAAAGTCCATTCATACTTTCACTTTTTTCATGCATTCAAATCTTTTTAAATATTCATAAATGTCAGATTAAATGGCAATAAAAAGCCATATTGTACTATACCACAAAAATAGTCATGGTATACTATGCTATAAATATAGTAGCCTATATCATGTCATACGAAGGAACATAGTATGTCATAAAATGTCAAAAAAAGGATAAAATCATTCATGTGCTTGGCATCTAGTGTCTCTCTTTGTCTTTTCTCTCCATGCCATTATATATGCATAAGCAAAAAACTTGTTCTGTCAATTATTTATTAAAAAATACAAACACACACACGGAGCACAATAATTTCCAAAAATAATGTCTTATATAATGGATTATTCTGCTGTTAATCCCTTTTTCACCCCTTGGTCACTGCCAGGCAGACACAGAGGCATGCTCCAGTTTTAACAGACATTAGGAGCATTATTCAAAAACCTCAATAGAATAGTTCTGAATATAAAAATACAACATTCAGTACAGCCCTTTCTCATTTAGACAGCAGCAGATTTTTTTTCACAGACTGCACAGCAAGAGGTAGTGAGGAGATCTTTTCAGTTTGAGAAAAATAGCTTGAAACAGACCAGTGTCTCATTATTATTATTAAAGTCGATCAACTTTTGTCTTCATTTTCAGTCCATACATGTTTTCCTTTCACACTAGAATTTCACAAAACATAAAGGTTCACATACAGAAGCAGTAAAAGCAGAAGTATTAGAAGTTTCTGACATGTACGCCTCTGCTGCTACATTAAACAGAAATATTTAAAGTTGTATATTACTTAATTTTTACAGTTGTCTCATATTTACAAGTACATAGTGAAATTTAAAACTATGGCATGTAACACATCCTGAGGCTTAACCTTTCAGGAGCAGAGAGCTGCTGGGTAAAGTTCTGTGTTGCTCAAAGGCACAACGTCACTATTCATACATGTATGGCATGAGGGCTACTCCACCTCGTGGTGTAATAATAGAAGAGAATGCCCTTCAGTGTATCTCTTTCTCTTTAACATAGAAGCTCACTGATTGCACTTCAGATTGTTCACATCTGCTTTTTCCCAGAGGTCAAACTTAGCATTGTAAATTTCAGAAATATGTGTGAGCTGAGATGAAGTTTGGGGATTTGAGCTTGTATTGGGTGTATTGGTTTCTCTTTTGGTCCACTGACTTATCGGCACGCTCTGACTGCTCTGGCTTCTGTTGTGTGCTTGTGCACATGTGTGTGTGCCTTGAAGGGCATGGTAACAGCTGAGTATACGTGGACTGAAATGACCTGCACAACCCCCCCTGTTTTTCTGCGGCGTCATCCCCTCCTGCTCTCTCTGCATAATGATGCATTGTCCACAGGCTACTCTGAAGCCAAGTGACCCACAGGGGCCAGCAGGGATCCTGGGACCAGTCTGAGAGCACCCAGATGAAACAGCAAGCAGTACAGCAGGATAAGAGGAACTGAAGGTTGTGGAAACAAAGCAGTGAGTTATCTACAATTATTGCATGTCGGTGTGTTTCCTGTTGTTGTTACTGTACAGGCAGGTGAAGACCATGTTTCATCTGTGATGCTAATTTGCTGCGAAACAGAGACTTCAGGTGAAAAAGAGATCTTTTTCTCAGTTCTCAGTGGCTGTAATAATCCCTGCTGGAATTCTCTCAGTGTACAGAACATTTGACAGTACTAGATTAAGCTCTGCTCTACTTTCACAGATTTCCATACAGATTATTCTTTAGGGGCAGAACAGAGCTGTGTATTGTGTGCACTAGTTCAGCAGTATCACTTATATTTTTTGGTGCTTTATGTTGATGACTAACAGCAGGGCCGTGCAGAGACCTTTGGAGGACCAGAGGCTTAAGAAAAGGGGACATGGAATGAAACAATGCGTCATCTTTATTTATAGTTTAATTTTAATTACAACCTGATAATAATGTATTTTTCATTATGCTATTTAAATTACAGAATAGAATATTTTTTTATTTATGATGGTGGGATAGGCTATTGTATGATTTTGCAATTTGTGAAATAGCCTAATATATAACTGATGGCTACATATAATTGATAATTAATACATATTTTATTAATTTTCATATTCATTCAATATGCATCAACAAGAATGGGCATAAGGAGCAGACAGAGCTATAACACATTTTCTGAAAATTCAACAGTGCATGTAGTCAGGGCACAGACAGATAGGTTTATGAGTTTTCCATAGGCTACTGTCTACAGAGATCATAGTGGTATTAGGCTACATCGAAAAGAAGAGTGTTAGATCAGGGCAGAACTATACAGTAGGCCTATAGGCTGTGTGCCATTAAACATTACAAACCTAAAACATTTTATTCTCTAGCTGAACAGTATTGCATACAGTAGGCTAACTCCAAAGTGACCTTACTGTGTTCATAACAGTCTCCTGCAGCACAGTCAGCTCGACTCGCCTGCTGCGTACACTTTCTGAAAGTTCACTAGATCGGTAGCCGCAAGGTATTTCAATTAATACAGAAAATTGTTATTTTGTAAATTTCTAATTTCACAAATTAGTGAGACATTTTAGCGAGTATTCATGTTGGAACTAGCCTAATTGTTACAATTTTTAAAAATCCAACAACAGGTCCTGTCAAAAGGGAACTTAGGGCATCAGAGAGCAAAAGGGTAGGGCTAGAGCCCCTGTAGCACCCCTTCTCTTCTCTGTTTGACTATCAGTCAGATAAACTGCAGCTGGGATGAACATGAGCTCTAATCATTAGCACGGGAATAATCAGTGTCACGTACAATCCAGACAGGATATGAGTAAAGGTACAGCATAGCCACAGAGCCAGCACTAAGGCCAGTAGTTTGTCCCAGCAGGCCAGCGTTTACACAGTCCTGCCAGCTCTGGAGGCAAACATTCCTCTGAGAGTCTGACAAACAGCCAACAATGAGCCTTTGGCTCAGTGAGCAGAGAGGGGACTAGAGCAGCACTGCTATTTAATCGTCATCATTAAAATGAGTTGAGGACTTCCAAATGCTACAGTTCATGATTTCACCTCTGGGGACAATCAAGAAGTCATCCATCTCTGTAAATAAATAAATCTGAGCTGCTCCTCAGAGTTAGGGGGTTTGGAGAAATGCTTTGTTGTTCATGTTACATACCACAGCAACATAATATGGCATATTTCTCCAGACACAACATAGAAGAATACAAAACGACTTGGACTCAGATTGAGTTTTTAATTCCTGTCAGTCCATCATACTCAAACAATCATGAGAAGATGATGGTATTTCTAAGTAGCCAAACTCATTGTGAAAACGTAGCAACTGGAAGGATTAAATTAAGTAATGCAGGGACAGTTTCAAGGTCTTTAGCAAGTTAATTAAACTAGAACTCAGAGATTCTGATTGAGCCTCTTACTTAGATAAGGAGGTCCAGAGAAGAACTGACAGAGACAAAGACGGGACAACAGAGGACACTTCTGGGTTTCCTTCTTCCTTGGTCACTAACTGAAACCTGGGTGGTCTCTTGATTGATTACCATTTATAGATACAAACACCCCTCAAATCTACTGAGTAACCCCCCAATAAAAATAACATTTTAACAGGGAAACCTCAGGAAGAGCAACAGAGGAGGGATCCCTCTTCAGGATGGACAGACATGCAATAGATGCCATGTGTACAGAATAACAACAATGAAAAACACTTTGACACTCCATATAACAACAGTTAATATATATATAGAAATGTATGAAAGTGTCCAAGGGGATGAAGAGCAGCATCATGTCGACAATGGATTCTGAGCAACACGTCTTCCTCTCCACTGAACCAAGCAGGTACAAAAAAGATGAAGCCTGGTCTGTCCAACCCCTACCCCACCAGGTAAACTGGACCCATGCATACCTGTGAGATGAGGAAGCACAGGGACTACGAGGGACAGGAAACACATCCTCCTCTCCACTGCTCCAGCAGAGAGGACTTGAACAGCATCACCTCTTCTCCACCTCACCAAACAGATATAGTGTTTAGGAGCTAGAACAAGATGGTCATTAGTTTTGAACAGGCAGCACATCTAGGCGGTTACTCGCTATTGAAAAGTACCGCTGCTCAACATTCGCTACACTAAAGCTGTTTTTTATGGATCATTTAATAACTTGGCATTGAGATCCAGAGCTGAGGCCAGGATTGTACACTTCTCTGCCCTTATCGTCACCTTGGCACTGGTAATCCTTTCACTCTCTCTCTTCGTGTTAACAGGTAGTCCCCATGTTTGAGCTGAGGAGGTATCTGCAGGCTCTGGCCATGGTCCTGGTCCTCATGGGCCCCTTCTCTAACATGGCAGCACCTCCAGGTGATCCAGATGGTGAGTCTTTTGACCTGGAGAACTACGACCTGAACGCTGAGATGGACTGGGAGGACCTGGATGTCAACATTTATGGAGACAGTTATGATTATGATGACTTGGACCAAGAGGTGAGGAGGACCTTCTAGCTTAGATTTAACTTAGAGAGAGCAGATCCAGCAGAGGTGGAGTGACACAGAGTAACATTATAACATCCAAAAAAACATGTTTCAATGTTTTTATGATTGCATATGCAGACTTTTCTGCCTCTGTTCTCTGTGTGTGTATTATTTACAGTAACATTCAGTAGTAAAAAAGTCAATAAAATAATTATAATTGAATAATATCAAAACAATACATAAACATGATGACAAAATTATTAACCTCCCTATGAAAATTTCATTTACAAAGTATTTCCCAAGTGCTGTTAAATAGAGCAAAACAGTTTAAACATACCTTTTTTGAAACATCCCAGTTTAATTTTGGATTTTTTAAATTTTACTTTGCACACAGAAATGACATTATTTCACAAAAACTAAAAACTACCATGGTCAAAATGATTAGCCCCTAAGAAGTGACCTTGTGATTGAGCCACAGCACAAACTGTTGTGCAGTGATTTACTTCATCATCATGAAGAAATTCAAAGACAGTCACTCAGTCCAGAACAAGCCTGGCAGAGGTAGGAAGAGAACCATTTCAGAGACTTCAAAGAAAGAAAGAGATGTGTCTAAAGCAGGGGTGTCAAACTCATTTTACATCGCGGGCCGCATACGGCCTAGGTAGATGTCAAGTGGGCCGGACCATTAAAATTGTAGCATACTCAGCTATAAATAACAAATATGTCATGTCTTTCCTTTGTTTTAGTGTAAAAAAAGTACAAGAACATTAGGAAAATCTTGATATTTCATGAACTATCCTTTTACAAAACATTTCATGAAACACCTCAGATTTCTTTAAACAAATTTAAATTTACTTTTACCATTCACATGTATGCATTGCAACTGATCCCATTGATTGTACAAAGGCACAAAACTTTAACAAGTAATTGGTATTGAATATAGTAATGCACTTTAAGATTAAATGAGACTTATAAAGAAAGGAATTTTTAAACCATTTACATGTGCATATAAAATCTAAATTGAATCCCTGCCTACACCTTACAAACTAAAGAGAGAGCTATTAAATGTGTAAGGAAGAAAGTATTCACCTGTCCTGTAAATGTGTAAACTTTATACATGAAACATACATATACATACAGTGCATACTGAAAATTTATGGAGTTGCATGAACAGTAGAATTCCACCATACTCTTTTGTAGTGAAGCTTTTGACTAACATTAAATTGCACATTTTTTTTAATCACCACAGTAAGCATTCATTTTCACAGAGCTGTATTCTTTCAGTGCAAACAGTGTCTAAGGCAGCATTTTAAAGGTGTTAGTCTAGTGTTTTGGCCTGCACAAGTGCATCAACATCAGGTGTCATGTCCTGACTAGCTGTCACTCTCAGAATGTCATTTAAATGCTTGTGTGTGAGCCTTGACCACATTTTTGTTTTATTGATGTTCATTACTGAGAAAATTTGTTCACAAAGGTAGGTTGTCCCAAACATGCACAAAATGTTTGCAGTCAGGGCTGTTAATTTGGGGTACCCTGGCAATAGATACTGATAAAATGTGTCCAGACCTTCGGAGGCAAGTTTGCCCTTCAAATCTGTGTCACATCGCAAATCAATTATTTCTAGCTGGATGGAGGCACATCAGAAGCTTAAATGTGAAAGGTGAGCGAAAAAACTGAAAATGCTGTCCCAAGTTCACCAAATACCTGAAAACGTTTCTCAAAATCCCACAGCAATCCTGCAATCTTGTCTTTGTACCGTTTCACGTCCGCATCAGGTCTGGTCACATGCACGTCTCTCAGACAGGGGAAATGAGCAGGGTCGCCACTTGCCAGTTGCGTCTCCCACAAAGTCAGCTTCAACTTGAATGCATGTATGTTGTCATAAAACTGTGTGACAACTTTTTTTGCAGCCTTGCAACATTTTGTTCAGATTGTTCAAGTGTTCAGTAATATCAACCAAAAATGCAAGGTCCTGCAGCCATTCCTGAGATTGTAATTCCAACACCTGTTTTCCTTTTTTCTCCATGAACTGTCTGATTTCCTCTCGTAGATCAAAGAAATGCCTCAGCACAGCACCTCGGCTTAACCATCTCACTTCAGTGTGGTATGGCAGGCTATGGGTAATGTTACTGTCACTGAGAAGGCTGTCAAACTGACGATGATTCAGACTTCTGGCTCGGATGAAATTTACAGTTTGAACAACCACTTCCATGATGTGGTCCATTTTAAGGACTTACAACACAATGCTTCCTGGTGCAAAATACAGTGAAATGTCTTCTCTTTCTTTCCTATCATTGATGACGCGCTGTCTGTAGCCATGCTGACAGCGTGGGACCCGTCCACTCCGACTCTGTCCAGTGCACCAACAACAGAGCTGAAAATGTCCTCGGCTGTTGTGGTGTCCATCATAGGCACCAACTCAAAAAACTCTTCAGTGACAGTCAATGTCTCATTAACTCCACCAATAACTATGGTTTCAATTGGCTGTCTAAATCTGCCAATAGTTCCGAAATCCTCTCTGCTATGGTATTCCTTGTCAGGCTAATATTGGCAAAAGCTTCTCGCTTCTCGGGGCTTTTATGCTAATGCTATTTCGCTAGCAATTAGGTTGCTGGCTTTTACCGCTGTTTCACTGACTTCTCAGCTCTGGGTGAAAGTGGATTGCTGTTTCCTCAGACCCACCAGCAGTTCATTAATCTACACTCTTCTCAGTTGTCCTTGCAAGATGTTGTATTTTCGCTGCAATGAGTCTCATAGTGGCGCTGAATGTTATATTCCTTAAGTACCGAAACTTGTTGCAAACACACCAAGCACAAAGGTTTCCCGTGTATCTCTGGGAATAAATAGGACGTGCTCCATTTTTCTTGGAAAATTCTACACTCTGTATCCACTTTTCTCCTTTTTGATAATGACATTTTGGCTAATGAGGGTGTAGCGGGCAGGTAGAGAACAGGGTAGAAACACGGGCCGTATGTTTGACACCCCTGGTCTAAAGACACTAGAATACCTGTGCAGACATTAGCAAATGACTGAGCCGTGTCTCAAAGAAGACAATCACCAGAGCTCTGCACAGGAATGGACTGCCAGGCTGCAGACCAAGAAAAACTCAAGCCAGACTGAAGTATGCTAAGGACAACCTGCAGAAAGCATGTCCTTTGGCCAGACGAGACAAAACCAGAGCTCTTTAGAGACAAGGCTTATGTGTGGAGAAAGAAGGCAGAGGCCTATAACCTAAAGAACATCCCCATAGTGAAATAAGGCGGTGGGAGTAGTATACTGTGGAGATGCTTCAGTGCATCTGGAACTGGGAATCTCGTCAAGGTGAAGAAAGAAGGACATGAAACCTCAAGTAGTCCACAGCAAAACTGGGTCTGGGTTTTCACAATGTCTTTCAACATGACAACGACCCAAAACATATGGTGCTCCTGGTGAAGAACTTCCTCCAGAAGACCAAAGTGAATGTTCTGTGGGGTGAACCCAGGATCAATATGCATGACAGAAGGCCATCAAGTCCGGAGGACTTGGGATTCCTCGGGAGACCCATCAGAGACTTTATGGAAACTCCAACAAACCACTGCAGCCTGTGATCCAGCAAAAAGGAAACACCACTGACTATTAGCATCCGGGGGCCAATAATTTTTCCTCATGTGTATATACTGTAAACATATCTAAAAAGCATGAACTTGCTGAGGACATAACAGTTGAAATCATTGCCTTTCTGTCTCCTTTCCACTGCCAGAATTAACAAAGCCATTGTACAACAGCAAATTATTATGAACAAGTTAAAACACGTGCTAACTGTAACTTTCAGCTTCATTTGCATTTTGAATCCAGTTTGAAAAGAGGGAATGAAGTGATGTTTGGAGTTGGGGTGGTGATGAGTTCCAGAGCTGGTGGTGCTCCATTGAGGTGAGACAGATGGAGGGGACAGATGGGTGGATGGAAGGGGAAGATCTGGGGGAGTGAGAGGGGACATGGAGGAGGTCACATAGATATGGAGGGATGAGGTTGTGGAGGGCCTTGAATGTTAACAGGACTTTGAAATCAATGTGTAGTATGGTGTTTCCAGTCTTATTCATGTCTGCTAAAAAATAAAAATATCTCCACCAACCCAGTGAAAAACTGATCTGAGGTGTCACTCTCTTCCTGGTGACCTGGGAGCACAGATCGAGGTGGGCACTGTCGCACCAGACAGCAGCCCAGCAGCCAACCAGCCCACAGCTGAACATCATGAGGAGGAGTTGACCCTGGCCACCCTGCCTCCAGTTCCTGTCACCCTGGACTTCAAGGGACCAGGTCTCTTTGGCCCTGAGACTGGCCTGGGTAGGTCAAAACATCCACGGTGTAAATCTGCTCCTCCTCACAGAAGTTCCATAAAGTTCACTATTTGTGTGTCTGTGTGCATATGTATCAAAGCCCTCTCTTTTACCAGGTATGCCTACTTGCCTACTGTGTGTGTGTATTGGTGGGAGTGTGTACTGTGATGACATGGCCCTGGATCAGATCCCACTCCTGCCCAAAGACACCACCCATTTTTATGGCCGCTTCAACAAGATTCGACATGTCAAGAACACAGACTTCATCAACCTCAGTGAGGACTCACTTTGGACCCAGCTGTGACAAACCCTGGCTTAGATGAAAGTATAATGGATGGTCGTATTTGTTCGTTGTTGTTTGTTGCAGATAAACTCCAGTCCATTGATCTAACAGGGAACCAGATCTCAGGGATGGATGAGGATGTGTTTCGCTCTCTGCCACAGCTCCAGGAGCTGCTGTTAGCTGAGAACAAGCTGCAGGCCATGCCTGAGCTGCCAGCCACCATGAGACGCATCGATCTGCGCAACAACAGGCTGATCAGTCAGTTAGTCCACTCTGAAGGGTTCAAGGTAATATCAGATTTTACTCATGAAGAGCTCATAAAAGGGGTGTCCTGATACTACTTTTTCCACTGATATGATACCGATATTGCCGTCTTGAGTATTGACCAATACTGATATTGATCCGAAAAGATATCAGCACAAATTGTACAGACTGTTATTACTTACTTTGAAGTATGGCATGTTAGAAAAGGCTTGATCAAGTGATATGACTCAAATAGAGAGCAACAGTCAGCAACACTAGATCTAAGAAAATCTGACCCATTTATTATTAACCAATGAGTTACCTCTAACATAAGAAAATTCTATAATTAAATAAAATAAATAAAAAAATAAATTAGAAGACCCTGAAAAATAACCTCAGTGAATCCAATAAAAACAAAAAATACATATTTTTGTTAAAGTGCAAAATAGCCACTATTGTAACAAACATAAAAATATTCTACAATTGAATAGAATAAATACAAACTAATCTAGAAGACCCTGAAAAATAACCTCAACTAATCCATTAAAAACAAATTTTCACTTTTCTTCCTGCTGTTTTGTGTGATGCCGCTTCAAACACACAGGTAACTGGTTCAGTTCAGTTTTGCTCTCAGCTTTAACATTTTTTTCAGACTTTAACTAAAATGTTGCCACAGGGCCGACATCACTCCTCCTCCTTCTACTTTGTTAGCACCTTAGCTCAGCTGTTGCTCTGATCACTGATCGCTGCTGCTGGATAGAAGAGCTGGACTTGAGTCTGGAATGGACTGATGCTATCAGAGTGATCATATCAGAGATTTTAGATGCAGGCTGATATAATACCATTTTTGCTGATATCGGGCCGATATCTGATATCGATATTGGATGGGGACGACCCTAGCTGATATATACAGCATGTAGTCGTACTACCACCAAGAACTTTCAACTACGTTCCAGAGGGGTATTCCATCAAAGTCACTAATCATAGCGGCGCTTAAGAGATTAAGCTTCTCTTGAAGTAGCTTCAACTTTAACACGAGGCTGAAGCTGTTCCATTAACGCGTTTCAGCTGCGCTTCCGCCGAGTTAACTTCAGCGAGGCTTATCCAAGCTTCTATTAGGCACGTGCGTGGGGTACACAAGAAGCCCAGAGCATGCAATTGTCAAAAACGTGATTATGCCGAAGAGTCGGGCTGATTTTTGCAGTAGTGCAGAGCAAAAAAGGCTTTTGGGACTCTATGAAGAGTATAAACCGACAATAACCAAGAAGGGAAATACATTGCCGGAAATTACCGGCTGCTTAAATGCGCAATTTAAGTTTTATAACAATGTTAAACAAATTTGTTTTTAGGATATGTATTCCACAGCATCTATAGACCTGTCAGTAGGATAGAGGAAAAGCTACAGTCTGAAATGTGGGAGACCTGCGTTCGGTACCCACTCAGTACAGATGATGGTGTAAAATATTTTCATATTTATAGAGCAGTCTTGTCAGTTGGAATTTTTTTTTTAGTATGTAAAAGTACTTGAACTTGAACTAATATGGCAAATTGTGTTATTATCTTTGAACAGGAGTGGTGTTAATAATGTAAAGAGGACTGATTTGCAGGTTTTAAATACGTTCCTTTAGTATAACTTTCTTTCCTGTTGAGAATTGAACCCCAGAATTCTGCACGACTTGTGGTACACTTAACCACTCATCCAAGACCCTAGTAGCAGACTTAAAATACTTTTAATTAATAGAAATTCTCCAAAACTGATGAAGCATGTAAGGTAAATTATTTTTTGCTCACACTACACCTTTGTTTTCGGACAATACGGACACTCAGACGGGGAGCGTGAGGAACTGATTGTTTGATACTGTTTACTACAGGTACGTATTCTTTGTAACACTGCTAACCCTAAGCCTGATAATTAACCTGCCATGGAGCAGGTTAGCTCAGAAACATATGTTACCCTGGTAACTCAGCTGAGATTCCTGTTAGCGAGAGTGATGGAACTGAACTCTCTCTAAAACTAGCGGGGCTAATTGAAGTTAGTGAAGATTTGCAGTTAGCACAGGTGATGGAATACCCCCCAGTTCCTTTAGTCACACAATAACATCTGTGACTGATTGTTATCACATTACTGAAAAGAAAACTTTCAGTTGGGGCCCTGGTTTTTGTGTCCTTCACAGGACACATTGAAAGTTAATAACCTTATTTTAGACTGGGCTAGAGAATTATATGTAGGGAAAATAAGGTAGGGTAAATAAATAAAAAAAAGTGTGCACTTAAAAAAAAACAACATCAAAATAGACTAAAAGAGTGACAGTTGAGGATCTGCCCCCTCGCCTACTGTCATTTTAAATCAAAAGGTATGACAGTTCTTGAAAATATTCCTGTTTCTTTTTCCTCTATGCAGGATATGAGTCATCTGGAATTCCTCTATCTGTCCAACAATAAGCTGGATTACATCCCAACACCATTACCACTGAGCCTGAGATCTTTACACCTGCAGGTATGACACATTCATGTCAAGTCACACGATCCCAGGGAGCACCGACACCAAAATCAAAATCTTCATTCCAAATTTCAATTTGACACCTCTCTTTGACACATGAAGACACTTGCTTATTAAAAAAATAAGAAACGAGAAAAAATAAGAAAAATCCATATCTCTGAGATAGTAAATTGCCACATAAGGAATAGCCTTAGCCCTGAAAGAAAGTGTTCAAGTTGTCAACAAATGTCAAGGTCCTTATGAGTGAAACTTTCTACTGCAGGGCGAACAGAGCAGCAGCAGCAGCATTAGTACAAGGAGCTGGCTGATGTGAAAGGATGAGAGAATTTCCAAAATTTAAAATTCCAAAATTTACTTTTGATTTTGTATCTAGAGAAGTTTTAAAGATTTTTGATCAGAAACTATGAAAATTCAAAAAGCCCTATTGTGTTGCAGGTAGTGATGGACAAATGAAGCTTCATGAAGCACTTGTGGTATTTTTTGAATCCTCTAGATGGCGCTCTTGGTTTAAAGATGTAATGGAAATTTAGCGATTTTCCATTACACTAGCCTTTTTCTTTAAACCAAGCTTAGTCATGAAGTCATGAAGCTTCATTTGTCCATCACTAATTTTCTTTATCCCACAAGTTTAATAAATGATGTGCTTCAGTAAACTTTGTGGAAAAAGAAAAGCTCCTGCAGCCTCAGAGCTGTTTCAGTGATCACTGCAAACACTAGAAAACTACGAGTGGCTCATTTGACCAGCGGGGTATTCCAGGTAGGAAGTTTAACAAACTCTGAGTCTTATCCTGAACTCAGAGTTGACTTACCCTGAGATGGAAACTCTGAGTTTCTGGTTCCAGAACAGCTGATATGAATTAGTTCAACTCTGAGTATGTTCCCCTTCAGTTAAGCGCATGCACCTACCATAATAAAAAGCCATCATCGAAGCCCCAATACCTCGATTCACCATGGCAACCAGAGATAAAAAGGGCACGATCAACATATTTTACACCTGTAGAATTGGAGGTACACTTAATTTAAATCTTAGCACACAGATGAAAAGTGGTGGAGCGGTTTAGAATAAAATCTGATTATCATGTAGGTGTAATCCCACAGGGGGGAAATGGACTTGGAAGCAGCTTAACATGAAATATAAAAGCATCATTCAAACAGGAAAATATAAAAATATACTTGGCTTCTTTAGTTTTATTCATACAGTATTTGATTTATTAAACAAAGTAGCTTAAATAACCTGTCATTCAGTGGCTATTTCATTATATACTGTATGCCAGTAAAGGCTAGCACTTTAAGATATTTATTGGAGAATGACAGCACGTCTAAGAGTAAGACATTACATAAAGCATTCTGAATTAATGTTGCCTCCATGTCGATACGGGCACCATGTCTGCCTGAAAGCTCGGCAGTGGAGGAGGAGACAGGATAAACTCAGAGTTTCTGACAGAAAACCTGCTAGTGAGCAAGTTAGCATCACGGTGTCAGTTGTCATGGTGATTGACTCAGAGTTTTACTGAGCTCTCTTTCTGGAACTGAAAACCCAGATTCCTTCATTTCAGGGTTAATACACTCAGAGTTTTCACTTAACCTGCTTTCTGGAACACACCCCAGGAATTAATGAGAGGAGGCTGACTGGACAGCAGTGTAGCAGTTAGACACGCCTGCTGATGGAGAGTCCTGTAGTTTGACACCATTCACTCAAGTGGTATTTTTTGTGCTTCTTTTTAATTAGCTATGTAGAGTTGATGCTAACAACCCACAAACTTGTACTCCTATCAGAATAACAACATCCGGTCTCTGCATGAGGACACCTTTTGTAACCGCCATGATAGCAGCTTCATTCGTCATAATCTGGAGGACATCCGTCTGGATGGCAACCCCCTGGACATCAACCTGTTTGCCCACGCCTACATCTGCCTGCCACGCCTGCCGGTTGGGAGTCATCGACAGCTGTACTGACGCCTTTGTCTACGTTTAAATTAATAAAATAGAAAAAAATGCAAGAATAGAAACGGTTTGATTGTAATATCTGTTTTGTCTATGCGTAGCATTATTATGGGGTTTTAGGGATATTTAAACCATACAATGCTTTTTTTCTAAATATTAGATGAACCAGTTTTTATGCCAAAACTCTGTAGAATCTGTTGGAAGAAAATAGCAATTTAAAAATCATTGGACATTTTGCTTTTGAAAGCTCCTCCTCCTCCTCCTCCTCCTACTGCTGCTGGAAATGAGTTTTGGGCTGGAAAACCAAAACAGATTGCTATGATTTTTTTCTATTACTATGATACATATATTGATTAAGATATTCTCTCTAGTGAGAAAATAGAGAAACACTGTTTCATTGGCTTATGTCTCCTCTTATATAAACTTAGGACAGAGGTGTTTTTTGGTTTGAATGTTTGGGTCACTCAGAACCACTGTTTGCTTTGTCACTGGTAAATATATTTTCTAGAATACTCGATGACAGTTACTCCATTTTTGGAACTGCAGATCATGGGTTGGTGGGTGGGTGACTTCCAAACTGGAAGTGCTATTTAAACCAGTTTAAATGTCCGGTGACCATCCATGGGGCTTCAGTATGTTCACTACTCGAGTGTTAACATGACATCTAGATGATGGTATGTTTAGTTGGTTGTGTGAGAATTAGTATACTGTGCTTTGACACACTGCACCCATTAAATGTGGTTTGATGATGAACTGAACTGAACTGAACAATGGTCTGTGGCTGATGTCAGATTTCTGTGTTTGTTTTTGTTGTTGTTGTTGTACTTCTGTATTGTAGTTTTGCAGAAACATCTGGTCCAAATAAAATAAAGTAAAACACTTATCATCTCTGTATTTGCTCATCATTGATGTCCTCATCCTTAAATCTTGAAACTAAAATAAAATTTGTTTGAAGATTTGCTGGTATGCTGCTATTTTACAAATGACCTTCATGCTGTGCTGTCGAGTTAGAAAAAAGGAAGCTTTTTCCTGCACAGGCAGCACGTGTCACTGTGTTTTGGGCATTTCTTTCATTCTTCTTCACTATTTTTAATTCCTTGTTGAGGACCATAACAAAATTTTGCCTGTACCCCACAGCAGACAGATTGAGTCTAATACTGAAGCGGACATGCAAGCATGTTTTGTTAAAACCACAGATAAATTTATCTTTGTAATTTCTAGATATCTTGCCAGTGAGCCGCCATGTTGGAGTGATGGCATTGTATAGGTAACAGGGTATGTGAGCCTCCATTCACATCTGGCTGCAGATGGTCAGACGGTCAATATTTTGGGATAAAAAAATATTGTTCTAAAAGTAGATGATTGTGCCATTCATGTATGTGAAGGTTCTCAGTACTCCAAAAAAGAGAGTCAAGAAAGTCCAGTTGACTCTTTGGGTTGTGTCTTACATTCATGAGTGATCAGAAATTAGGCCACAATTCTTGTTTCATGAGAAATAGAGTTGTGTCTTACTGATATCATAGCATTAATCTCATTCAACTACACCATTCAACATTTTCTGTGCTTGGAGGCTGGATGTCTGTATCATGTGTGGCTCTCCAGTAGTAATAAGCTCAATAGACATTTAATCTTTGTGCTGTCTTTGAGTCAAACCTGAGCCAGTGTCTATATTTAACAGCAAAGACAATCCCCGAAATTACCTTTTTTTGATGAATTGCACAGTATATAAGAATATATCACAGTTGTTTCCCTTTTTCCGCCGACCATACAAATACAATCTCTTGATAAAAATGATGTCTAAAGTGTCTTATCTTAGACCCTAGCAGTAGTAAACATAATTTATTCTTTAATTTGGCAAAATAAAACTTTTACTGTGATGTCATGAAAATAAATGGTTTGCAGTAGTGATAGACAAATAAAGCTTCATGAAGCATTTGTGATATTTTTTTGACTCCTCTAGATGGTTTAAAGAAAAAGACTAGTGTAATGGAAAATTACTAAATTTCCATTAAATCTTTAAACCAAGAGCACCATCTAAAGGAGTCAAAAAATATCACAAGTGCTTCATGAAGTTGGGAGCATGGAATTGTCCAAAATGTCTTGGTATGCTGAAGCATTCAGAGTTCCTTTCACTGGAACTAAGGGGCCAAGCCCAGCTCCTGAAAAACAACCTCACACCACCAAACTTTACACTTGGCACAGTGCAGTCCGACAAGTATCGTTCTCCTGGCAACCGGCAAACCCAGACTCATCCATCAGATTGTCAGATGGAGAAGTGTGATTCGTCACTCCAGAGAACATGTCTCCAGTGCTCTAGAGTCCAGTGGCGGCGTGCTTTACACCACTGCATCTGACGCTTTGCATTGCACTTGGTGAAGCTCTCTACGCACTGTTCTTGAGATTGTTGTTATACTGTACACATGGCATCTATTGCATGTCTGTCCATCCTGAAGAAGGATCCCTCCTCTGTCTCTCTTCCAGAGGTTTCTTCCATTTCTTTTTCCCTGTTAAAAGGGTTTTTTTGGGGGGAGTTTTTCCTTAGTCAATGTGAGGGTCGTTTGTAAAGGAGGGATCTGTACAGATTGTAAAGTTCTCTGAGGCAAATTGGTAATTTGTGATATTGGGCTAAACAAATAAAATTGACTGGACTTGAGGCGCACATAAAACGAGACCCCACACGAATGATTTGTTAAACAAGATGAGCAGTTTAATTCACAGAAACAATAAAATATAATTTAGAGAAAGAAAGCGTCCTTTCAGGGTGAGCCCAGGTAAAAAAAACAAACTAAAACAACCCGTCTATCTTTGCGGGAAAGTAAACTATCTTCACTCCAGACTAAACCCTTCATAAAACAAAAATGAACAAAAACACAGCCTGCCTCCCTAAACTCAACAAAAACGGAGGGAAGTGGTAGAATAGAAATGGCAGCTCACACCTACTGCTTTGTGCAGTATGCAAGTGAAATGTGACTAAGGCGACGATCAAACAAAAACAACCAAATGAAAAATAGTGGCTCAACAGCTCAACCGTTCCACTCAAAACTCACAGATTACAATTAGTAGGCTACAAACATGGTGCTGTAATGAGCTTGATAGGCATTGGATTTTATGCAGACATGGCAAACTGGGTGATCAATACCCTGCTGGTCCTCCTGCAGCAAAGTTTGGAGTCACCATGACGGTATACTAACAGAAGTTATCTGGAGTGACAGGAACAGACATTTCAGAAGCATGGGGGTTAACAGGAACTGCCAATAACCTTTCAATAAGTCAAGCTTGGTGACAAAGGTTGCTGCACCAACCCTATCCACACAGTCTCACATTCTGGGAATCAGCCTTTGTGATGTTATTCACCTTTCTTAAATCACTGCAAATATGTGATGTGTTGTCAGAGTTGGGCACAAGCAGACAAGGAGAACTACACGCACTGGAGCTGGGGACAGTTAGACCATTGTCTAACAGCTAGCTAACTTTATGTAAGAGGGTGGGATAACTGTTAATCAGATGTGCAATCCCCAATCTTCCTTGTTCATCATTGCTTTTAAATGAAAGACGACAGAGCTAAACTGCACACTGAGACTGGGAATGGTTTATCAGAGGTAGAGTAGAGGCCACTTTCACCAAAATCACCACTTTTTGTCCAGATTCAGTTTGGTTTGCTCTCTAATCTCGAACATCTCCACTTCCTGCTTTGATCTCTGTGGTGTATCTCGTCTTTTTATGTCCTGTCCACATATCCCAGAAGCCCCCAATATTACTCAAGGAAAGACAAATATATATGTTTATGGCACTCAAGTGTTCTATTTTTAAAGATACATACTTATTTTTGGCACTCACATAGACAGTTAATAGACAGTGATGCTAAAACCTAGGTGAGTTTTGACATAAAATTTGTTTAACTAGATATATTGTGACGTCCTGCTGGACGTTTAAAAAGGACAAGATCTTAGCAAGAACGCCGCTTTATTTTTTAAGAACAGCGGTTACTGTTACGGCCGTAACCACGCCAACTCGGCTGTACAACTCACAGCACCAACAGCCAGCTCAATAACAACTCTTTTCTCTTTACACCGGACCCTCCCCAGTCTCTCTCTCTACGCTCCGCCACTCACCTCCAGGTGCATTCAGGTACCAATCAAACAGTGGGAGACTACAGAACATTCCCACATACATTACCCAACAACACTAACAACAGAGATGCTACACTGCCCCCCCCTCACTGAATCCCTCGCCCCGAGGGGTTACACAAAAAGTCACTGAGGTAACCAGGGGGTCTTGTCAGTCTCTGGGGCCTCCCTGTAGTGGACATGACAGGCTGGGTCTGCAGTCCCACAGTACCTTGCTGGGACGGGTCCAGGGGTAAGAGAGAATGTGGGGAGTTAGAAGGGGAAACAGTCCGTGGATCTGGGGATGTAGCTGTACTGTTTCTCCGAGGAACTGTCAGGGGTCCAGGGCGGTGAAATGGGCATGCATCGCCTCTGTACGGGGCCAGCCTATCTCTGTGGAGGGCCACCCTTCTTCCCCGAGTTGGCAGCTGGACCCGGTACACCACCTCTCCCAGCCTCTCCAGCACTTCACACAGCCCCATCCAGTGGCAGTCCAGCTTAGGGCACCGCCCCTTCTTTCCCTTCGGACTGTACACCCAAACTAGGTCACCAGCCCCAAAGTCTCTCCCTTTTGCCCTCAAGTCGTAGTTCCGTTTCTGTCTTATCCCTGCTTTCTGAAGCTGGTCACGGGCAAAAGCATGGGCTGACTCCATCCTGTCTTGAAGCCGTCTGGCATATTCTGGTCCTGGCAGGACCATCTGTGCATCAGGAGGTCTCCCGAACGCCATTTCTGCTGGGGTCCGCAGTTCTCGTCCCAACATAAGCAGGGCAGGTGTGCATGACGTGGAGTCCTGTACAGCAGACCTGTAGGCCAACAAGACAAGGGGAGGTGCGTGTCCCAGTCCCGCTGGTGTTCTGCAGTAAGGATGGCAAGTTGTTTTGCCAAGGTCCTGTTGAACCTCTCAACAAGTCCGTCACTCTGGGGGTGTAACGGTGTAGTCCGTGTTTTTGCATTCCTAGGCGCCACACATGGCAGAGAAAACAGCTGACTCAAGTTCCGCCCTTGGTCGCTATGAATCACCTCAGCTGCCCCAAATCTAGAAAATATGCCCTCAACCAGCATATCAGCAACCGTCTCTGCCTCCTGGTCTGGTATGGCGTACGCCTCGGGCCACTTAGTAAAATAGTCCATAGCGACCAGAACATAACGGTTCCCCCTGTCTGTGCGAGGGAACGGACCCATAATGTCTACTGCTACTCTCTCCATCGGGGCCCCTACTGCCATCTGCTGGAGCTGGGCATGAGACTGACCAGGGGGACCTTTGTATGCCGTACAGGTGTCGCATCGGCGGCAAAAGTCCTCAACATCTCTCCTAAGCTGACCCCAATAAAAGCTTTGTCTGAGCCTACGGAGGGTCTTCGAGACCCCAAAATGTCCCGCTCCTGTTGTTCCATGACAGGCCTTTAAGACGGTCTCTCTAAGAGCACTGGGGACCACTACCTGCCACTTATCCTCACCTGTAGCTGGCTCCTTCCAGGCTCTCTGAAGCACTCCATCCTTCACTCGGAGTGCATCAAACTTTTCAAACAGTCCTTTAGTGGCAGGGGAGCACCCAGAGACCTCGTTCCATTGTGGTTTTTGCCCAGACTCCACCCACTGAAGCACTGGTTGGAGGTCAACGTCCTGCTCCTGTTGTGCTCTCCATTCAGCTGTGTTGATGACCTGTGCTGCTTTGCAGGCTGGCCACTCTTTGCCCTGCATGGGGTCCTGCTCCTCCTCTGTGCGAAGTTCGCCCTCTCGGGCCTCCCTTTTCTCACAGTATCGACAGCCACCAGGAGCACAAGGGCGCCGGGACATGGCGTCAGCATTGCCATGGCGAGCTCCAGCCCTGTACCCAACTTTGAAATCATATGGCGCTAGCTCTTCCAGCCAGCGTGCAATCTGCCCCTCTGGCTCCCTAAAAGACATTAACCACTGGAGGGCAGCGTGGTCAGTTCGGACGGTGAAGGGCAGGCCACACAGGTAATACTTGAAATGGCTTACGGCTCTCACTATAGCTAAGAGTTCCCTACGTGTCACACAGTAGCGCCGTTCAGCCTTGTTGAAGGTTCTACTGAAGTAAGCCACCACCCTCTCTCCCTCCGGCCCCAACTGGCTTAACACCGCCCCCATCCCGACATCGCTGGCATCCGTGTCCAAGATGAACGGCAGGTTGGGGTCCGGTGGGGTGAGGATGGGAGATTCTGTCAAGGCTTTTTTAAGACTGTTAAAAGCTTGCTCACAGTCTGGGGTCCAAGCAAAGTCACTATCCTTCTGCTGCAGGTGAAAAAGGGGTGCGGCAATACAGGAGAAACCGCACACAAACCGCCTGTAATAGGACGCAAGTCCAATGAAGCTCTTTAGTTCTTTCAGGTTGGAGGGGGTAGGCCAGTCTTTCACTGCCTGCACTTTCTCCTCCAGCGTGCTGATGCCCTCACCCCCGATCTTGTGCCCCAAGAACTCCAGCTCCCTTCTCACGAAGCAACACTTGTCTGGGTGGAGCTTTAACCCTGCCGCCGCTATCCGTTGTAAAGTCCTGCGCAGGGATGACAAAGCTGCCACAAAGGTGCTCCCGTGAACCAGGATGTCATCCAAATAGATCAGACATTCTTGTCGGGGGATATCTGCCAGCACCTTTTCCATCAACCGTTCAAACGTGGCAGGGGCATTGCACAGGCCGAAGGAGAGGACCCGAAACTGCCACAACCCCCTGCCAGTGCAGAAAGCAGTTTTTGGTCTGGTCTCCGGGCTGAGGGGAACCTGCCAGTACCCACTGCGCAGGTCCAAGGAGGAGAACCAAGATGAGCCGGAGACCAAGTCAAGGCACTCATCGATGCGGGGCAGCGGGTATGAGTCCTTCTTAGTGACACTGTTCAGTGGTCGATAGTCGACACAAAAAAGCTGCGTTTGTATGCGTAGCTCCCTAGGGGATATGGCTCTAATGAACTGGTCTCTGGCGAGCTCATTCTGTACATCAGCGGGCATATGGGCATAAGCTTTCCTGGCTAGAGTCTCAATGTCATTAGCCAGCACACGGAGAGATTCACCTGGTTGTCTCTGTCTGCTTGTCAGTTCTGTGCGAAGGACACCAGGCTGTGTACACTGTCCAAACCTACGCTGCAGAGCCCCAACCAAAGCCCCATAATCACTTCTTTCAGCAGGGCTAAGCAGCAGCAAGCATGCCAGAGCATCATCAGTGAGGCACAGGGCTAACTGTAGTGCTTTAGTGTCCACAGACCAGGCTGCAGCACGCGCCAACAGTTCAAATTGGGCATGGAAAGCCTCCCAGTCTGCTTTACCAGAGTATTTCGGTGTTTTCACGCGCAGCTGGTCACACTGGGCGCCGCCATCTTTATTTACACCTGGATCCGCGCCTTTCCCAATGCGCATTCCAGCCGGGCGCGCCCCTCCGCGCCTAACGAGCCGAAACCGGCGCCAGCCGCTAGCTTCCTGGTCAGTCCGTCTCAGGCGGGCCATATGATCCGCAGCACAGTCAAAATCACCCCCACGTCCCGGTGAATCAACGTACTCACTGTCCATAGCCTCCTCTTTGACCTTCGGGCAAGCGCCGGTACCATTCTTATGAGCCGCCATAGCTACTGCAGGCTGTCCAACAGAGTTAGCCGTAACCAGGCTAGCCGCGGCAGGCGGAAAACAGTGGCAGGCTCCTTTCACTTCTGACACCAATGTGACGTCCTGCTGGACGTTTAAAAAGGACAAGATCTTAGCAAGAACGCCGCTTTATTTTTTAAGAACAGCGGTTACTGTTACGGCCGTAACCACGCCAACTCGGCTGTACAACTCACAGCACCAACAGCCAGCTCAATAACAACTCTTTTCTCTTTACACCGGACCCTCCCCAGTCTCTCTCTCTACGCTCCGCCACTCACCTCCAGGTGCATTCAGGTACCAATCAAACAGTGGGAGACTACAGAACATTCCCACATACATTACCCAACAACACTAACAACAGAGATGCTACAATATCTTGGAAAACCAGAAGTAGAAAAGAAACCTGTGAGGGCCTTAATAACAGCCTTCGCTTTTGAAGGAGCGCTATGGGAGGGCTTCTGTGTAGTGGCGGTGTAAGAATGCTGAAACATGCATGACTCCTCAAAGTAACAAAATGAAAGTCTGAATTTGCAATTAACAAACAAAAAATCACTTATTCTACAAGGACAAAACACAACTATGCTGTATACACTAGAGATGACTAGGGCTACGAAAACACCACAAACCAAAAATCAGTTCTCAAAGAAGGAAGTACTTAATTAACTAATAAACAAAAATGCTCTCTCACTGAGGCTAACTAACTCGAGAACAGAAAACACTTTGAGGAGGAAAACCAGAATGACTCAACTAAGAAAACAAACCAAACTCCTAAATATCTGGAAAAACTGTCATGGGGAGGCTTAGCGACTGAAAACCCTGTGGAACCACTACCTGCTGAAAACAATTCCACCCCAAGTTACCAACAGCAGGAGGGGGCCAGTTACTCATCAATACACCATCTTTTACACTGTTTTCGGCCAGACTCGGGTCACTTTGCTGTGCTTTGATGAATGTACTTTGTCCCACTTCAAAAACTAACTTTGCCTCAGCAGGCAGCAGACTGTCACATTTTTTCTTAACAACTGTGGGTAACTCTCTCTCAGAGAGCTTATCATCTGAACACAATCGGCTAAGTTCACTGCATCATCAAATTCTCGTGACTGGATATGCGTCACATCACACGCAGGAAACACAGAGGTGCTGTCAGCAGCAGATCCAGACGGGCCACAGTCACACACAGCATAATTTATCACTTCCTTTCCAGTTAAATCATTGCAGAGGATGAGGTGAACACTGACCAGTGACGAGGGGCGTCATAAAGGAATAATTTTTACCCCCCACAGCAACACACTGGAACCACAAAATGAACTTCCATCAAACTGGTCAGAGAGCATGACAGCAGGGGGACGCAGTGCAACAGGAGTGGACCTACCTGGACATCGATCAAGCTCCATGACCCTTATGCAGACATGTGTAAACTTGGGTTTTCATCTGCAGCTCCATCTGTTGTAGGCAGAGTGCCAGCTTTAGGTCTTCTATACCCTCTCCAGTCAGGATTAACACGACTTTGTCTGCACTCGAAAGCTGAGTGGTTGCAGGAACATCCGCTCATGCCTTCACATGGCCAATGGGACAGCGAGGCTATGACAACCTCCGCTCCCACTTCCCCATATAAGTCTTCAGGAGTGACCTCAACGTTTTCAGGCTTTGGGTTGGCAAGTACACCCCTCTCTGACAAACAAGCTTTAATTTCAGTAGGCGCTCCTCCCCTGTGAAAACGGCCTAAGATGATGTTCAAACAAAAACAACCAAATAAAAAACAGTGGATTGGTAGGACACAGACACAATTCAGCTTTAAAAATACCATGTAACGCTGGTCTCAAGCAGACATATTTTTTTAATAAGTACATATGAGGAACTTAAACTTATGAAAAGAGTAGATGGTAGAAAGCACAAAAACATTAACCTATTTAAAGAGGTGGCTGAAAAATCTGAACGAGGAGGGTACAGTAGGAGGGGGCTGAGATAGAGAAGCCGAAGAAGTCATTTGTCTTCTTCCTCCCTTCTCCGACACTCTCCTCTTCTCCTCCTCAGCTGGTATATGTGAAGCATGATAATATTCTCGAGCTGCTGCTTGAAGAGTAGGCATATTTGACTGTGTCTATTATGTTTGTGTCCATGGCGTAACATTAAAATGACAAAATGACAAAAAAGCCGAGAGCAAGCTGGGCTAGTAATTACATAAGTGCACCCACTGTCCAATCAGAGCCCTTCCCGATCCCCAGATGTTGAGCGGAATTAAATAAAGGTGATTTAACGTGTTTTCCATGTAAACCTCAATTCGGAATCATTATTTCCTTGTAAACTATTATTTTAAATCCGAACTATTTAATTACAAACATTTAATTCGGAATTAAAAGAACATCATGTAAACGTGGCTAATGTGTGTGAATGACTAAATGTGTTGTAGTATAAAGCACTTTGAGTGGTCGGATGACTTGAAAGGTGCTATAGAAGTACAGACCACTTACATTTACAAGTGGTGAGGAGGAAGTGACTGCTGTCAAACATTCCCCCATCCTGACCACTTCTGAAGGTCTTTATACGTCACTGCCTCTGCAGCCGCTATCGATACGAGGTCACTCAGGAATAACAGAGGGGCATTTGTCAGTTCAGTGAAAGGGTTGTTGTGATATTTGTGAATTTAATAAAATGTAATTCATTAATGTGTCTTTGCCTTTTGAATTAGAGGTCCGACATTTTTCTGATCACGCATCTGACAATCAGGATTTATTACCCTACTCCACCTGTTTGTTTTTAACAGACATTTATTTTGCATTTTTTAATAAAGTAAATATGTGTGGCAGCACTAAAAGCACACAGATATATTCAAATCTTTAGAATAATCATTATAAATGTTATTTTGTTATATTGTGTTACAGTAGTTTGGTTCACAATGAGCAGAAAAGCACTGTAATCCATTTCTACCAGGGCTCCTTAGGGAGCCAGCAGGAGGAGGCGGTCAACAGGAAGGACCAGCAAGGAGGTGGTCATGTTCTCCCTCCTCCCACTGTCTCTGGATGGATGGAGGTGTCTATAAGCAGCGTCACAGCTGGACACCAGTCTGAAGTTCTGTCAAGCATCTGGAGTTGGATCCTACAGGCCTCACTGTGTCAAAGACACCACCCGAGGGTCGATGACGCTCAAACTGGACTTTGTTCTTTTCTGCTTTCCCTGCTCAGCCAGATGCACACAGACAAGCTGGAACTCATAGCCAAGGTAACAACCAGATCACACACATTCTGGTTTTGCAGCTCATACTAGTCTTTCCACAGAGAATGAGTTGATCTTGACAAACAGCAGCAGTGAACGTTTGGTGAGGAGGAGGAATGAGAAGAGTTGGTAGCTGTCAGTTTTGTCTGATGCCAGAAGAATGTTTAAGATGTTCTGTGCCGTGCAGCCAACATAGTGACACAGTGTTCTCTTGGTAATCATGACAACAACCAAGAAGAACCAACAAGATCTGACTTCATTCCTTCAGCAGATGCTTTTATTTCAAACTGTTCTGCCCTCTCTCTTCCTGTGTGACTTTTTTTTTCTCTGTGGTTTTGGTGCAGTGTTTTTGTTTTTTTTGAGTCCCATTTCTGCTGTCTCTCTTGTGACATACTCTGACTCACACAGTCACACATGTGTGATGGGATAATGGTTTCATGGGAGTGTGAGAAAATCAGCATAAAGAGAAAACACAAGCCTGCTCTAGAATGGGCTGAGTCACAAGTATTTCATCAAAGTCAGGACTCGCTGACTTGACGTTCAACTCTACGTACTCCTTCTGCCATCTACTCCTCCTATACGGTAAGCGTATTGCATCATTTCCGCTCTCAGCCGCTACTCTGTTGTTTCCTACAGCACTCTGAGCTGCTCTGCCACAAAAATAGTTTTGTTACTGTCTTAATCCACAGTGGTTAACGTCCCGCCGTACATTTGTAGTGTACTAATCCTATCAAGCACTCTAAAACTTCCCTAGACTTTCCCTGTCACTCGTTGGTGTTTTCCAGCGGCTCTTTTCGGCTAACAACTAGCTTCCATAGCCTAGCTTAGCAGCTATCTTAGCGTATAGCCATGGCTTCTCCTCTTCCTTCTCCTGCTTTCTCTTGCTCAGTGTGTCTCATGCTCAGTTATTCCTCTGCCTCCTTTAGTGATAATGGTACGTGTAATAAGTGTAGCATGTTCGCGGTTTTGGAGGCGAGGCTTAGCGAGTTAGAAGCCCGGCTCCGCACCATCCAAAGTCCTAGTTATGTTTCCGTAGCTAGCCAGCCCCTAGCCGGTGCGAGCCGACCTAGCGTAGCTCCTGCTAGCCGTCCCCCGGCAACTCCTGAGCAGCCGGGAGAGTGGGTGACTGTCCGAAGGAAGCGTAGCTTTAAACAGCCCACGGCTCACCACCGACCCCTTCACGTTTCTAACAAGTTTTCCCCACTCAGCGACACACCCGCTGAGAAGCCAACCCTGGTTATTGGCAGCTCTATTCTTCGAAACGTGAAATTAGCGACACCGGCAACCATAGTCAAATGCATTCCGGGGGCCAGAGCGGGCGACGTTGAATCCTATTTGAAACTGCTGGCTAAGGATAAGCGTAAATATGGGACTATTGTTATTCACGCTGGCGGTAATGACACCCGGTAACGCCAATCGGAGGTCACAAAAATTAACGTGGAATCGGTGTGTGCTTACGCTAAAACAATGTCGGACTCCGTAGTTTTCTCTGGTCCCCTCCCTTGCTTGGCCTCTGATGACATGTTTAGTCGCATGTCATCCTTCCACCGCTGGCTGTCGAGGTGGTGTCCAGTTAATGATGTGGGCTTCATCGATAATTGGAGCAGTTTCTGGGGAAAACCTGGTCTGATGAGGAGAGACTGCATCCATCCTACTTTGGAAGGAGCAGCTCTCATTTCTAGAAACATGGCCAAGTTTATTAGTCGACCTAACCCATGACAACCCAGGGTTGAGACCAGGAGACAGAGTTGTAGTTTAACACACTTCTCTGTGCTTCCATTAGAGCAGTCACCCACCTAGAACCCCATAGAAACGGTGTCTGTCCCACGACCACTGAAATCAGTTCAATCCATAGTAAACAAAAGGGGAGCTGAACAAAATAATTTAATAAAAATTAAATCCACTGCTGAAATAGTTAATCAGGACAGGAGAATTAAATGTGGACTTTTAAATATCAGGTCATTATCATCTAAAGCTCTACTAGTAAATGAATTAATATCTGATAACCAGGTTGATTTATTTTGTCTTACTGAAACCTGGTTGTGTCAAGATGATTATGTCAGCCTGAGTGAATCCACTCCTCCTAGTCATATTAATACTCATATTCCTAGAGATACAGGTCGTGGAGGAGGAGTTGCAGCCATTTTTGATTCTAGTCTTTCGATCAAACCTAAACCTAAATTAAACTATACGTCTTTTGAAAGCCTGGTTCTTAGTCTTTCTCATCTTAAATGGAAAACAGAGAAACCAGTTTTATTTGTTATAGTTGTACCGTGCTCCAGGTCCATATTCTGAATTTCTATCTGAGTTCTCTGAGTTTTTATCAACTTTAGTCCTGAGAACTGATAAAGTAATTGTGTAGGTGACTTTAATATTCATGTGGACGTTGACAGTGACAGCCTTGGTACTGCTTTATCTCACTGTTAGATTCAATTGGCTTCTGTCAGAATGTTCAGGAACCAACTCACTGTTTTAACCATACCCTCGACCTGGTCCTGACCTACGGCATTGAAGTAGAACATTTATCAGTCCACCAACAGAATTCCTTCCTATCAGACCATTACTTGTTAACCTTTGAATTTTTTCTTCTGGACTACACTCCATCAGGGTAAATCCATGTACACTAGATGTTTATCTGAAAGTGCTGTAGCCAAGTTTAAGGATATAATTCCATTAGCTTTTAATTCAATACCTAATATCAATATACTTGAGGGCTCAGATTTCAGTCCTACTCAAATTGATAATTTGGTAGATTGTGCTACCAGACTCTCTGCGAGCATCTCTAGACTCTGTTGCTCCTCTAAAAAAGAAGATAGTAAAGCATAGAAAGCTGGCTCCATGGTATAACCCTCACACTGCAGTTTAAAGCAAGCAGCAAGAAGATTTGAAAGGAAGTGGCGTTTAACGGTCTGCAAGCGTCTCGCCTGGACTGGCATGATAGTTTGAAAGCTTATAGGAAGGCTCTCCGTAAGGCCAGAGCAGCTTATTATTCATCATTAATAGAGGAAAATAAAAACAACCCCAGGTTTCTTTTCAGCACTGTAGCCAGGCTGACAGAGAGCCACAGCTCTATTGAACCATCTGTTCCCATAACCCTCAGTAGTAGTGACTTCATGAGCTTCTTTAATGAGAAGATTATAACTATTAGGGAGAAAATCAGTCACACTGTGCCTTTGACTGAAAATGCTTTGTCTTTAAACACAGGAAGCATAGGACCCATTGAAGAACTTGATGTATACTTGGACTGCTTTTCTCCCATAGACCTCCACAAACTGACTTCATTGATTTCCTCATCTAAGCCTTCTACTTGTCTCTTAGATCCCATCCCAACTTCACTGCTTAAAGAAGCTTTACCGTTACTGAGCACCTCTTTACTGAACATGATCAACTTATCTTTGCTGTCAGGCTATGTACCCTCAGTCATTTAAAGTAGCCGTAATCAAACCTCTTCTGAAGAAGCCCGGTCTTGATCCAGAGGTTTTAGCCAACTATAGACCAATATCCAACCTTCCTTTTCTCTCTAAGATCCTTGAGAAAGCAGTGTGCAGTCAGCTGTGTGACTTCCTCCAGAACAATAATCTATTTGAGGACTTTCAGTCAGGATTTAGAAAATATCATAGCACCGAGACCGCTCTGGTGAAAATTACTAATGACCTGCTAATTGCGTCAGACCATGGACTCGTCTCAGTACTTGTCTTGTTAGATCTTAGCGCTGCTTTTGATACTATTGACCACCATATCCTGTTGCAGAGATTAGAACATTTAACTGGCATCAGAGGAACTGCTTTTAAGCTGGTTCAAATCCTACTTATCGGATCGATCACAGTTTGTTCACATTAATGATGAGTCCTCCATGCAGTCCATAGTCAGTTATGGAGTTCCTCAAGGTTCTGTGCTTGGGCCTATTCTATTTACTTTATATATGCTTCCTTTAGGCAATGTTATCAGGAATCACTCCATAAACTTTCACTGTTATGCAGATGATACTCAGCTATATTTGTCATTTAAGTCAGACGAATCCAGCCAGTTAGCTAAACTCCAAACATGTCTTCAGGATATAAAAACTTGGATGGCGCACAATTTCTTGTTGTTAAGTTCAGATAAAACTGAGGTTATTCTAATTGGCCCTGAAAATCAGAGAAATAACCTATCTAATGACTTATTTACTCTAGGTAGCTTTGTACCAGCCTCGAACACCACTGTAAGGAATCTAGGGTAATTTTTGACCAAGATATGTCCTTCAACGTCCACATGAAACAAACAGCTAGAACAGCTTTCTTTCATCTGCGTAACATTGCAAAATTAAGGCATATTCTCTCCCAAAACGATGCAGAAAAATTAGTCCATGCATTTGTAACTTCCAGGCTGGACTATTGTAACTCGTTATTATCAGGCTGCCCTAATAAGTCTATCAGGACTCTCCAGCTGGTCCAGAACGCTGCAGCATCGTGTTCTGACCAGAACCAGGAAGAGAGACCATATTTCTCCGGTGTTAGCCTCTCTGCACTGGCTCCTGTAAAATCTAGAATAGAATTTAAAAATCCTCCTCCTCACCTACAAGGCACTTAATGGTCAGGCACCATCTTATCTTAAAGAGCTAATAGTGCCTTATAAATCCTGCTAGAACTCTACGCTCTCAGAATGCAGGACTACTAGAGGTTCCTAGGGTTTATAAAAGTAGAATGGGAGCTAGAGCTTTCAGTTATCAAGCTCCTCTTCTGTGGAACCAACTCCCTCTTTCAGTCCGGGAGGCAGACACCATCCCCTTATTCAAGAGTAGGCTTAAGACTTTCCTTTTGATAGTGCTTATAGTTAGGACTGATCCAAGGTTGACTCAGGCTGCCTTGGATCAATCCTTAGTTATGCTGCTATAGGTCTAGACTGCCGGGGGACTTCCTCTGACACACACTGAGCTTCTCTTCTTCTTCATTTGGATGCCTCCATTAAGTCATTTACTAACTCATCTTCTTCCCCGGAGCCCCTGTGCTCCCAGCTCCCAGGTGTCCGTGAGCTGAGGCTACTTGGTGAGAAGGAGGTGGTGTCATCAGGCTTCGTCCTGTCCTGATGGTGGTGAGATGGAGAAGAGGCGATGCTGCTCAGGTTGTATCTTTTAGGGTAGTGGAGAGAGGATGTGTTTCCTCTTCCTCCCTTTAACACATGCTGCAGATTAGTTTTGTGCCTCGTAGTCCCTGTGCGTTCTCATCTCACAGGTATCCATGGATCCAGTCTACCTGGTGGAGTAGTGGTTGTGCAGACCAGTCAGGCTTCATCTTCTGGTTCTGAGTGGCGTGGTGGTGATGAGGTCATCCTGGAGGTGTTTCTCCTGTTTGGTGTGGTGGAGTGGAAGATGTGCTGCCCAGGCTTCTTCTGGTTGGCGTGGTGGAGAGGACCGACATGCTTCTAGCTTGATAGCTTGATGATGCTCTTCATCCCCTTGGACACTCTCATATAATTCTATATATACACACTGTATATTAGCTGTTGTTATATTGATTTGGACATTTCCATACAATTTTGTATGTTAGTGTTAATGTGTTTTCATTGTTGTTATTCTGTACACATGGCATCTATTGCACGTCTGTCCATCCTGGAAGAGGGATCCCTCCTCTGTTGCTCTTCCTGAGGTTTCTTCCGTTTCTTTTTCCCTGTTAAAAGGGTTTTTTTTGTGGAGTTTTTCCTTAGTCGATGCGAGGGTCATTTGTAAAGGACAGAGGGTGTCATATCCTGTACAGATTGTAAAGCCCAATGAGGCAAATTCATAATTTGTGATATTGGGCTATACAAATAAAGTTGACTTGACTTGACTATTTTTTTTTACCTGCACACAACCAATTGCTTTCTGTAAAAACAAAACATAGCAGTGGAATATGCAACATTTCAAGCACTTTATTTTAATAATATTCAGTCAGTGAGTCAGACCTTGATAACAAAACAATGGAATAAAGCGAATAGTAAGTAAAGGCCTTGAGCTTGATTTATTTCTCATTAAATTCCAAGAAATCAGTTCAATTCATCCTCAGTCATCGGATCTGAACTTGGCTTCTTATTGTGGGCTTCTTTCAAATTGCTGCCAGTTGGTTGTGGCAACACATTCTCATCACAATTCCTGACACACTTCAAGTAAACACTTGGGATTCAGGAAAAAAAACATGGCTGGGTTTAACACTACGTTTGTACAGTGGAAATGATACATGAAGCTGTGAACACAGGACACAAACATAAAAGTAAAACTTACAACACAGAATCTAACAACACAGTTTATATTGAGCAACATGATACAGGCTACATTTACATGACGGTCTGCACAGAAGACGCAGAAGTCCACATTTAGATGAGCATTTTCAGGAGGAAATCTGCGTGCATACGGTGATGCAAAAGTGTGGAATTCAATTGGGCATGCATGCCAGTCAGCTAGTTTGTGCTGTGATTTACTATCACACAACACCACCATGTCTGCACATAATTACAGATCCTTCTTTGTTCAGATTCTGTACATTTGTTGGAAATACTCCTGTGTGTTTATTAGAGCTGCCAGAGCAGCTTGAAGGTCCGATGCATGGAAATAATCCAACATGTTTGTTTATTTCCCTGTACTGGCACATATGTATGTGGCGTACGCGACGTGAGCAGATCTGAGTAAGTTTGGTATCTTGGGCAGTGTAGACGGAAACGCTATGGCAGAGCGTATTCAAGTTTTCCACTCTGGAGTCTGGTTCCATTTTTTTTTTTTTTTCATCTTTAAGCCCCAAAAACGCTGACACCGTCTAAACGAAAGGCACTTCTGATAAAAAATTTTGTAGTGTTTACCCGCAAACGTTCTCATGTAAACAGGGCCACAGTTAAGCACTCTAACATTAGGTACATGTGTGTTGTGTTTGCATGAAACTTTTACCATAATAATAGTGAATAAACAGGATGAAGACGGGGTTATCAAATTGGACTTCACATCCCTCATGAAAACCAAACTTGTCACTTTCATATATAGTAAATAGTAGTAAATGCACCAGGTATTCCATTAAAGCTATAATCCATGATCTGAAAGAACTAGCAAGAGAGCTAGCAAGATTTGAAAGTAGCACCTCTTCACAGCCTCCTCTAAGCTCCTCCCCCCCCATCAGTGCTCCATCCAAAGGAAACACCCCGTCAAACTTGTCTGACATATATCAACATCATTTTATCACCTTTATAATGCAGACAGTGATGACTGTGACTGTGCAATATGTTCAAAATGTCATATCCTATAACCTCTTCAATACAAGCTGCACCTACGGCTTGAAGTGATATTTTTGGCTGTATTTTCTCTGCCATTTTTCCCTACAGAACAGATTCTCCTGCTAACTGTGTATTTCTGCAGAGGAGTGTGCTGGATCTTTACAGAAACAGAGGGGAGGAGGGAGGGACAGAGGGGGACATGAGCAGGACAAGACATGATTTGTTCTCTCATCTCCGAGTGTCAGTTGATTGGTCAGAGTTTTTACAGTCCTGTAGCTGTCACAGAGGTCTGATTCTTTTCCTTCCTCTTCCTGAACACATAATGGATTGACTGCTCTCAGGATGGAAGGACCATTTCACAGAGTAGAACAACAGCATCATGGACTATAGCTTTAACTACAATGTAGTTGTGGCAATAATAAATGCTCAGACAGACAGTGACATGATATAAAGAGTAAAAAAGACACACAGTGTGGCTCTTTAATGCAGGACACCACTGTTCACGGTCTGCTCTTCATTTGACAATCAGCTGTTTGTTTGTGTCACATAATTTCGTAATAATTTAATTTCATAAACCTAATGAAGCTGCGGTATGTGATGAGTTGGGATGAGAAATCTGTTTACAGTAAACGTGTCAGCAGGAAACAAAAAGCACCACACACTTATCTATACAAACAGGACTAAACCAGAGACTGTTGTGAAGGAAAAAAGGAAAAGGAAAGGAAAGGAAAAAAATGGCTACAATGGCTTTCATAAAACCCATGAAGAAAACCCTGTGCACTAAATCTGCATCCCAAAGATTAATTGTATCCTGAGTGGATTAATCCTCTAGGAACCACACACAAATGAATCAAGGTTCATATAAAAGTGATAATTTGATCGTTTAGTGTCCACAAATGTCGGTCATCTCTTGTGTGCACAGGATATTTTTGGTGTTACTAAGAAGACCATAGGGTCACTGAAAATGTGAACATACAGCATATCCTCTGAGGACTATCAATGTTTACAGCAAATGCGATGCCAAATATTTAAATAGTTATTGTCACTGACACACCATGTGTTAGTTTGACTAACTTGTTTGTGGGCGTGCAGGGCTGGGTTGGTCACTCAGTCAGTCAGTCATAACCACTTATTTTATTCAGGCTCTTAACACAGGTTCAAACCTGTGACCCTCACCAGATGTTGGCTAGATTACCATGAAACTTTATATTCTTGGTCCCCATAACAATACTTGGCTTATGGCCATGTACAGTACCTGCAACTAAAAAAAAACAACAAATGCACCTGATAAGTCTGTGTGTCATATATTAATATGACAGGATTGTGTTTCAGCTTCTGATGGTACACATCAGAATACATTCATTATCAGCATGCGGCCATGTTATTTGCACGACACTAGGCTTGTTTTATCTTGTACAACCTCATATCTTCAGTCATTTGTAGATTTCTTGAAAACTCTCTATGCCATATTTCTTCTTTCTCCAGGCTCAGCATCTGTGCTTGTTGTTCCTCCTGTACTTGGGTCTGGTGCTGGGTGGTGTCCCTGGTCCATGTCGGCATTCAATAACACAGGATCATCTCCGGAGTCTTAATCGCCTGGTGAGAGTTTACCTAAACAAAACACCTTGTCAGGATTATATGTTGTCTATGGAGTGCCTCTTACAGAACTGAGGGCAAAAAATCAAGCCAGATCTAATTATAAGAATGGCCCTACAATGGAGTGACGATCGAAGTTTTTCAAATGTCTTTAAAACACCAAAAATCACATTCTATGTAACTAATTATACCTTTTGAATCAAATATTGATTAACAATAAATAAAGCTTGCAGCTTGGCTTTGGAATTATCTACTACTTCTGTTTCTCATTAACAAACCGCCTTCAGTTGTTGTTGTTTTTTTTTTTTTTTTTACTTTTAACAAATCTTATTTTACCACTCACAATAAAAACCCACCGGGTTCGAATCCCGGGTCCGGGGCCTTTCTGCGTGGAGTTTGCATGTTCTCCTCATGTCTGTGTGGGTTCTCTCTGGTACTCCGGCTTCCTCCCACCATCCAAAAACATGCATGGGGATTAGGTTAATTGGCTAATTTAAATTGACCGTAGGTGTGAATGTGAGTGTGAGTGGTTGTCTGTCTCTATGTGTCCTGTGATGAACTGGAGACTTGTCCAGGGTGTACCCTGCCTTTCACCCTAAGACAGCTGGGATAGGCTCCAGCCCCCCCGCGACCCTATGAGGATAAGAGGTAGAAAATGGATGGATGGATGGACAATAAAAACCCTGCAGGGCCTTTTGGTCCTGAGTAATGATGGGCTCCAGTGTTGATATACAGATACAGTAGATACTTTATTAAAACTGAGTGAAATTCAAGGGGGACAGGTGTCCACCATCATCTCTAATATCTTTACATGGTCAACAGATGTGTCTGTCTAGGAGGGAGACCATGATGGTTTAAAAGTGTGGAAGTACAAGGCATTCAAAAGAACACACTGAGGACAGTAGTCTGTGCTTGTTAAGTCCTGTGATTCTTGGGGAGGTGGTGGAGGTCTTGAAGCAGGCTGGCACATGGCATGTCTTCAATGAGGTGTTAAAACAGCTGATCAGTGCAGTACTTCAGGGCGGATGGGGACATGCACATGAAAGTGTGAAAGTTCATGATAACATGACTTGTCGATGGTGGGAGATGAAGAAGCCTCCCAGCATGTGACTATGTTGTCAAAACATTCAATCAGAGACTTCAAGTCACAAGTCAGCACTTTCTATAAGCCAAGAAAGTCAGTGCAGATTCCTGACATTCAATAATCACTATTTCAATCACACAACAGACATTTACATTACATCTGTAAAATATGCTGAACGGTAAGTATCCATACCATACTTTTTGTTCCATTTATCTTGAAAGATTATTGTCCAGATGTGAGTGCACAAGTCTCCATCAAGTCAAGAGTCTGTATCTGAGTAATAAATTGAAATGAGACCAGTTTTAAAAATCCATCATATTGTATTTTAACTTTGTGATATTTACTCCACAGATTGACAACCAGTTGGATCATGGCTGTTCTATAATCTATCCATTCATAGAGCATCTGAATTTGGTGAGTTGCCGTGGATACGGGACAATCACACAGAGTCACAACAAACATTTGCTATACTGTATATGTGGAGTTCACTGCAAGTATTGTTTTTAGAGCTAAAGGTACACTGTTGTCAGCTTTTTGGCACATCCCTGTGTGAGTTCACTCAACAACATGCTTTATGATTATCTGGTGCAAAAAACATTAGAAATGCATATGTTGCATAGTCCAAATATCATTATTCAACCTAATCACCATGAAAAATATTGATGTTGTGTGTTTCTGTGGATACGTTGAATATTTCGTAAATGTGTTTCACATCAGCCTCTCATCAAGAGCTTGCAGGAGCGAGGCTTAGTCTGGAGTTGTGATGATACCTTTTCCACAAGGGTGCTTGAACAAACACTTCCCCTTGGCTGCTCTCAGATTTTTCTCATCTTACAAAAACAGTTCACCAAAAAGTGTCTGAGAATATTTTAGAAGAAAAAAAAATCAAAGATAAAAATAAAAGTTGTATTTTCTCTTTATCTTCCCCTTTTGGTCATTGTTTTATTTCATGTTATCTATGCTCTGTTGGTGATAAGACATGCTGAGCAGATTTAAAAAAGAGCTTACTGCTGTCAGAAACGTTCTGATGAATGTTCTTCATGTTAAAACTAGCCTTATCATTTCCTCAATCCATTCAACATTAATTTGATCACAAATGATCAAGACCTGAGGTGTGCCAGGATGCTCATCAACACAGCCAATTAAAATGTAAGGAACCATAAGTAGACTGACAAGCTCATTTTGGTTAATTTAAAGGAACACACCACCCTCAGGAGTGATGATATTACTGTACATCGACGTGCTATCAAGTGTAATTCCGCCAATTATAGTTCTCCTTTTTATCCACTTAGAAAATCACCACGTTTTATTTTGTGCAACCATATTGGGTCATTTACAGTCGTGGTCAAAAGTTTACATACACTTGTAAAGAACATAATGTCATGGCTCTCTTGAGTTTCCAGTTATTTCTACCACTCTGATTTTTCTCTGATTGGAACAGATCCTTCTTTGTCACAAAAAACATTCATGAAGTTTGGTTCTTTTATGACTTTATTATGGGTCAACTGAAAAAGTGACCAAATCAAAAAATGCTGGGTCAAAATGCTGAAAGTATTTTGTAAGTAAATTTAAGTAAAAGTATTACTTGAGATCTCGTGTTACTTGAGACCTAACTGAACACCTCCTGGGTGTATAGCTGGGGCAGGTATTTGCAAATGTTAGCTTTGACCTCAGAAATATGTCCGTTGGCCATTTTCACTTCAATTAGGCTCTTTTGGTAGCCATCCACAAGCTTCTGGTTGAATCTTTGACCATTCCTCTTGACAGAATTGGTGCAGTTCAGTTAAATTTGTTGGCTTTCTGACATGAACTTGTTTCTTCAGCATTGTCCACATGTTCTCAATGGGGTTTAAGTCAGGACTTTAGGAAGGCCATTTTAAAACCTTAATTCTAGTCTGATTTAGCCATTCCATTAGCACTTTTGATGTGTGTTTGGGCTCATTGTCCTGTTGGAACACCCAACTGTGCCCAAGACCCAACCTTCAGCCTGACGATTTTAGGTTATCTTGAAGAATTTGAAGGTAATCCTCCTTCTTCATTATCCCATTTACTCTTTTTGGCAGCAAAACAGCCCCACAGCATAATACAACCACCACCGTGCTTGACGGTAGGCATGGTGTTAAAGAACTCACCTTTTCTCCTCCAAACATATTGCTGGGCATTGTGGCCAAACAGATCGATTTTCGTTTGGTCTGACCACAGAACTTTCCTCCAGAAGGTCTTATCTTTGTCCATGTGATCAGCAGCAAACTTCAGTCGAGCCTTAAGGTGCTGCTTTTGGATCAAGAGCTTCTTTCTTGCACGGCAGCCTCTCAGTCCATGGTGATGTAAATCATGCTTGGCTGTGGACACTGACATCTGTGTTCCAGCAGCTTCTAATTCTTGGCAGATCTGCTTTTTGGTGGTTCTCGGTTGACTCTTCACCCTCCTGACCAGTTTTCTCTCAGGAGCAGGTGATAGCTTACATTTTCTTCCTGATCGTGGCAGTGACAAAACAGTGCCATGCACTTTATATTTACAAACAATTGTTTGCACTGTTGCTCTTGAGACGTGCAGCTGCTTTGCTTTTTTTGTGACAAAGAGGTATCTGTTCCAATCACTCTATCAGAGAAAAATCTGAGTTGTAGAAATAACTGGAAACTCAAGAGAGCCATGACATTATGTTCTTTACAAGTTATGTAAACTTTTGACCACGAATCACATAACCTTATTTAATTAAAGTACTGGACTATGTAAAATTCCAACAAAATAGCACCATGCACCAGCACAATTGAGTGCATGCACAAAGATGAGAGCGGTATTTATCAGCTCGTCTCAGATCAGGGAAGATTATATTTCAGTGTAGAGCAACGGTGGCGTGTTCCTTTATCTACAAACCTCAACCATTTATTTCACAGCCATTTTCCCAAATCATTCCAAGAACCTGCCTCAGATTCTGATGACTGACTTACGTTGGAATGACCACATCCAACATTTACACACATCCATCCTTCTAATGATCGTGTTGTACTTTATGTGTTACAGAGTAAAATCTGTTATGTCAAAGCAGCCTTCCCACAAATCCTGGAGCTTCTGAGCATGCATTTTCATTATGCCAGGAATTCAGACAACAGGAGATATGTCAACAACTTGGAAAAGGTTATCTACCAGATCTATTCTCAAGGATGCATTCCCGAGGTCAACGAGGAGTATGAGGTGAGCACTTAATTCTGGCAAAAGCAAAGACAGTTTAATTTCTGAGCTCATACAGAGAGTAGCCTAGGACACCTCACAGGGAAGAGGTGGCTACAGAGCTGAAGAATATTTGGCTGTAGACAGGCCTGGCAAGTACATCATTTTAGCAACTGGATGGTATCATTTTCAATAAGCAACACTGTGAAGGTTAAAGTGTTACACTTGATTGTTCAGGTGAACAGTCTAGAAGTAGCTGTGTGAAACTGAGAAGAGAGCTGCTTGAGACATCAAACCTACACTCAAGTCTGCAATGTTGGACTGTCTGTTTGTGAAAGTATCTACATATTCAGCTTCAACCCCTCTACACCCTTGAGCTTACTAGAATTAACAGAGACTTAGTGAGCTATGACAGCTCTGCCCATCCCAGACCATTACACCATGTCACTTTATCAGCACACAGCACTTTTAACCCTTTACTTGGCAGCTTACAGTATTCTTATATCCTTATGGTGCACTACTGTATATTGCATTTTTGCACTATTCTGCACTGTGTACAGTTTTTAAACATTTTTAAATCTCCTTTAAATATTTTTAAATATTTAAAGGAGAAACTCCTTACATTTCCTACTATGTATGACAATGCAGTGAAAGAATTTCCTTCAGGATGAATAAAGTTTTATCTTATCTTATCTTATATTATCTTATCTTATCTTATATTATATTATCTTATGTTCTACACAGCCTCCAGGACACCTTAATCAAATATGAAGGCCCTGTCTAAAGTATTCCTTAATCTTCAAACTGAAGATCATTTTGCATTTGCATAAAATTAACCCTTTGAATGGTCTTCTCAGACTTTGGATTAGCATATTTTGAGTTGTAAAATCTCCAGCAAGAAAAGCACAAAAAGAGATCAGACACAAAATCTCATCTGGTCAACAGACTGAATATATTGATCTTTGTTGTTTTTGTATGACTTATGAAAAGTTTTATTTCTCACCCTTTAGACATAGGTAGCATTTATCCAGAGGAAATGTGTCACAGCAATAATTATTGTGTCAATAAACATGAAACAAGCATCCCTCACAATAATAAAGCCCCTGTCACACTGCCCGAAAAACTGTCGATGCGGGTTTTTCATGCACTGTGAAAGTGTCAACGCGGCATTTTGACATGGGTCGAATGACCCACCAATCGACCCTGGAGTTTATCGGCTCAGATCAGATCGGCGGCAGTGTGAAAGTCGAGTCGTGTCGACTCGCTATTTACCTGATGACGTTGATGTATCTGCCTGTGGCGTCCTGCTTTAAGTCACTGAGCAGCCTGTCAGGCTGTCAGTGATGATCACTCATAAGATCAGTCTGTCTGTTGATCTCCAGAGACTGATCTCTGAAGGACAGAGATTTTATTCAATCAAACAAATCAAATGTGTAGCGACATCATCTTTAATAATCTTTAATAGGAGCGCATATGTGATTTAGTCCTACCTCATTCTGGGGAAATCCCACCGATCGGGGAATCCCGGTGTGAACTACGCGACCGTGTTTATATACAGCTTGTACAGCGATCTGACACACCTTTTTATCGATCATGGCAGTATGCATTAGTACTAGTACTGCGCTGGATCACTTATGTCTGTGCTGTCCGTTATTTATCTCGCTGTGTTTTGGCGCGCTTAAATCTGTAATGATGACGTTAACGCGATGACGTATGGGAGGAAGGAAAAAACAGACAGCAGCTCTCACAGCTGGAGGTCAGAGCCAGCAGCTGGCACAGTGAAAGAGTCCAAATGCCGATCCGAGGCGTGTCAGCGTCCCAGCGGGCACCTTGAGGTCAATTTGATGTTGGGAAATAGTCAAGATTTTGACTACTATCATAAGTAGTCTGCAGAAGCTTTGACATTCCTATTGTCGTATAGACGTCCAACAAAGGGATCAATCCTACATCGGGTGTGCTATACATTGTAAGTCAAAATACTTGACATCAAATCAACGTTGCTGCTCAATACCTGACATCAAACTACCGTTAATTTGGTGTCTGACCAAAGTTTGACATCATGTTGATTTACATTTTTGACCAAATCAGGATATAATTTTGATTCAACATTTGATATCATCTTGATGTCGCATCAGATGCCCGCTGGGGTGGGTTAAAAAAATCCTGCGTCGACATGCCAATTTCAGTGTGAAAGAGGTATAAATCTTCCTGCACCAGAAACGTTGAGCTCCCTGGTGATCTCCCTCCAGGTACTGACACCTTTTCATCTCCATATTGATGCGTTTTCAATGCGAGATGCAGAAAGTGCCCACAGTGTACATTAATTGTGTTTTCCTTTACTTCTGTAAGTTTCAATGAGGAGTGTGTGTGCTGAAACAACGGTTAATAGACTGTAACATTTCTTTCTTGCACACAGCATCAAGTCTTGGCTTTTTCTTTATTGTTGCTGTTCTTTTTCTGTCTCTGTGCTGCAGGACAGCCCGGCCCAGTTCATAAGGATGATAGAAAGTTTTCCTAAGGAGGCTCTGAAAAAGGCCAGAGGTGTCATCCAGACATACATGAGCCTGATGACAGAGAGTACTGTCCCTGTGGACTGGGACTGTCAAGCAGAATATCTGCTGGGGAGAATCCACAATCTGTCACTGACCGCAGAGGTACAAACACAAACAGTCCTCAGTCTTCACTGCATATAGCAAAGTTAGTTTTCTTTAGCTACTTTTCTTCTTTCTGTGATTCTTCTGTAGCCGTAGACTGCAACAAGGAGATTTGGCGGCGATGAAGGACGACAATGAAAAATCAGGGCTGCTGGGCTCATGGGAACTGGAGGCATGTATGGCTGGCTTGCAGGATGTGTCATCATAACTAATTGATGAAACCAAAAAGCTGATTGAGCCCAGGAAACCAGACAGGGACCAAACTCCTCTGCTGAGGAATCAGACTTACAGACTGACAAAGACTGGGAAACATGAGGTAATGTGACTGTCTGCTGTTAGCCTTGTTCATGCTGGAATGACAACTGACAGCAGCAGAGAGGGGAACAGTTTAAAAATATGACAGCACAATATGTTTGGTTCAGGGAGAACAAACCAGATTCTGCCACAGTATGACAGAGTAGAAGCTGAGAAAGACAGAGAGTCTCCTGAGACCTGAGGGCCCAAAACTGCAGTTCCTCAAATGACCACTTGAGGCTGACTCTATCCATCCATCCATTCTCTACCGCTTCTCCTCACATAGGCTGGAGCCTATCCCAGCTGTCTTAGGGTGAAAGGCAGGGTACACCCTCTCTCACCCACTACTTCCTGCTTCTCAGGTGCGTGGAGCGTGTATCTCACACTCACTCCAACTGAATATTATTGTGCATGCAACCCTGAGTTAATGGCAGTTGAAGTGATGATAAAGTTACTCTGAGATCAGCTGCCTCCATGTCACAGACAGGACCAAAGCAGCTCCAGAGATTTCAACCACCAAACTTCACCTGCCTTTAACCAGAGGTGAACGTCTTTCCACCTTACCATCTCCATCACCCTTTCTGAGCCTGTTAGCACCACTTCACCCCAATGTTTCACCCCTTTAAACTGGAAGATGTTTTGTGTTTAATTTTGGTCATAAATGTATAAATGCAAACTTTAAATTTGGCTCCCTCTATTACTGCCAATAATACTGTTTTTTTGATCATTTACACACCTGCTATACATACTGTATATACACTCAGGATTTTCAGCCCCATGAAAAGAAATTTTACTGGCCTGCCTTATAAATGTTGATACTATTTTAATAAAACAATACATTTTACTGATATTTTAGACCAAGAGCAACATGACAGTTACTTGGTAGAGGAAGCACTGAATGAATAAATCCAGAGTTTTCTTCAGAAATATGTGCTAATATGGGGAGAAAAGTGATCTAGCTTTATAAACTCTGGACAAAGTTAGGATTAGCTAACAGGCTAATGTTCCTGAAATTTCCATCACATGAACCATTAATACCCCTTTTCCACCAGGGTGGTTCCAGGGCTGGTTCAGAGCCAGAGCCTGACTTAGCACCAGTTCTTTGTGTTTCCACAGCCTAAGCACCGGCCCCTGGTGATTAAAACTGGGGCCAGACAAGCACCAAGTCTTTGCTGGTCCAGAGCTAAGCACCGATTACATCAGGGGCTTGGGGCGGGGTTATTGACCAACAAGACCAGAGTAAATACTTCCTGGTTCGATCACAAATCAAATGAGCCCAGATTATAGACGACTTCCGTCTCGCTGGCAGTTGCAATACAATCTGTACTCAAACAGAGCTGCCGCTCGAAGCAATTACGACGGGAAGGCAGTAACATTTATATGGTGTTATATTTGTGCCACATTCTTGAGCAAACAAAGATAGATTTTGAGCGAACAAATGCATACATACCGTAAACATATTCTGTGCTTAGTTAATTTATTTTTTTATTTTTGCTCGTGCCATAATCACCGCTGAGTCTCAGTGTTTCTCCTGCTCGTGCATTTGCTCGTTCAAAATCTTTGTTCGCTCAGGAATGTGGCACGAATATAACGCCATAGAGTTAGTTTTGTCGGCTCTGGATTTTTTGCAAAGCCTTGTTTTGAATTCGCACTGCACAAGCTTGGTGAAAACGAAAATGCAACAGACACAAATAACAGACGCACCTTGGCTATGAAAGAACTGGGTGACAAATTGTCGACCATTGATGTCTTTCTCCTATCTGATCTTTTGTCTTTTCTTTTTTCCTCCCTGACTTTTCAGGCATCCTACCGTCTCCTCCTCCACTCAATGAAAAGTTAACTCTCTGCAGGCTGTCTGATGGAGCAGCTGGACTGAATCATTTGGCTAAATAGAGAGGGGGAAATGTTTCCAAGACAAACTTAGTGTTACCAATACATTGTAAATAAAAAATATGTGTGACTGTGCATTTATTACTGGGTGTCATATTATTTTGTCAGTATTATGGGTGGTGTAGTGGTTAGCACTGTCGCCTCACAGCAAGAAGGTACCGTAGGTGTGAATGTGAGTGTGAGTGGTTGTCTGTCTCTATGTGTCCTGTGATGAATTGGAGACTTGTCCAGGGTGTACCCTGTCTTTCACCCTAAGACAGCTGGGATAGACTCCAGCCCCCCCATGACCCTAAGAGAGGATAAGAGGTAGAAAATGGATGGATGGATGATTACATAAGGGGCCTCTATGAATCTAGAAACCTTCGCCTCATTCTCCCCCTTTTTGGGGCTCTTGGAGGCCCCCTAGAGGACAGGGGACCCTAAGCAGGTTTTGGGCCAGCTCTGGTTGTACATAAATAAATATATAAATATACCCCTTTTGTTGCCATAAATGTGTGAGGTTTATGTACTGTTTGTATGTTGTTTTGTTGTCCTATTTTAAGCTGTATGTTTGTTTCTGTGTATATACACTGAGAATGAAATCTGGAGTAAAATCTTATTTGTGTTCAAATATTGGTCAATAAAGCAAATTCTGCTTCTTCATCTCAGTTGTATTGGAGTTCTATGAGAAGTCAGAACAACCATTTGTGATGATCAATATTTTTATTTTGGATTAAGGAGGAAATTCATGTATGAAAATATGACAACACGTCATTTGGGTATGGTGTTAAATAGACTTTCTGGAGCAGAGGTAAGTGTACTTAGCTTAAGAAAATCACTAGGTATTAATATCATCCATATTTGTGGATAATAAGACCGTATTTCATGGTATGAATGTGCAAAGGTGTCAGTGCTTTATCATTTCAATAAAAACTGAAGATATAAACAGAAAAATACTAAATGTTTTTTTCTTCAGTCACAGAAAATACATGTTTCTCCAGTGAATATTTTTAGTGTCTATTATATAGCCCACTTCACTTTCACTGTGTGCTTATTGTCATGACCTCAGGTCTTTGTCTTGTCCTCAAACCTCATTTCAGGTCTATTATGGAAAGACCAAAGTAGCAATCGAAACATAGCTGAGTGCACACATGGCCATCAATATTTGGGATTTTTACAAATCTTTGTAAGACCAAATCTCAAAAGAAAAGGTGGATGAACAGGAAGGAAATGAGGAGTAATGTAGTGTAGTGTGCATGTTGGTGCACATGTGGCACCTCACACACACACACACACACACACACACACACACACAGTGACCATGACACAGGCGGGGGTCACCCTATAAAAGAGACCTCTGGCTCAAGAGTGGGGGCAGGGGGTCTCAGCCAGCACATAGGTAAGACCACAGCTTCATGTTTCATATCTACTCGTGTTCTGTTTTTATCTCCAGGGTGTTTTTAGTCTGAGGACATGAGAATTAAGATTCAAACAATCCCAACTTTAATTCTGCATATGTCCACAGTGACAGAGTGACTGTCCTCACTCAGTGAATGACAGCAAAACAGCAGTGAAAGAAGAAGCAGCTCTGCATGGCTGCAATGTTCAAGGGAAATATTATGCTTCACTCTTTATTCTCTTCTTTACTTTATATTAGTGATTAAGTATTGGTAAGATGTGCTGAAGTAAACTGATCAGAGAGTGGCGTCAAGATTAGGTTTGCACTTATGTCAGACAGTTTTTTTTCATGTTGGGAGTATAAAGGTGTGAAGTGCTGATTGGAACCATTTGTGCAAAGGTGTCACAAGATTCAGCGATATTAGGTTGTGTGATGCAAAATTAGCTGGAGTCTTGTAAGGTCAGTACTTGGTAGAGACGATTTATAGTATGTGTAATATGGGTCCAGAGGAGGAGTGTGTTTTAAGCAGCTTAAAGAGCTGAAAATGACAGGATTCATTTTAGTTTGTATTTCAAATATATATGTTGTATTGTCATCTTCCCACCTACCACATTAAGGTGCTTACATTGAAACCTTCCTGTTATTTTCAGCTTCTGAATATTGTCCTCTATTTTTATTTTGATATTCAGGGGACATATGTGTTTGTCACATGCTTATCACATAGAGCAGGGCTAATACAGTAATTATTCCAGACATTCAGCATATGGGAACTGTGACTGCTTTATTTCAGGTTCCTCTCTAAATCTTCCACCAACATGAATTATAGAAGGCAGCAAGCTGAAAGCTGTTCTTTACTGTACTGTGCATGCCTGCTCCAAACTGCATGGTAGTCCATTAATAGTTGTTAAGGTATTTTAGTCTGGATTACAATGGTGGAAGGACTGAGTGTGGCTAAAAATGACAGACTCAAGCAATGCTGAAACTGCACAGCTACAGCAAAGTCACCTGCTCATCACTAAACACATTTATGCTCCGGCAACGCTGTGCTTTTGGTGAAATCAGTAAGTTGCTTTACTAGCATGACCATACTTACTGAGACACTGAGATCTTGTTCTCTTTGGGGAACATATTGTCCACTATTTGTCATATGGTGACCTCCTACCTGAACAGTATGGCTTAATGAGAGTCTTGTTAGTATTAGTTGTGGTTATCATGTAAATGTATGCCGCTTTCTGAGGTTAAGCTGTAAAAATTGTAATAGCTTGGATTTGATTATGTAACTCTGGTTTAAAATGCAGAAATCCTAATTAACACAAAGACATACCTGTACGTTCCAAATATGACCATGGACATAAAAACAGGTACTGGTGAATTATTGATCAAACTGTATGTTTTTCATCTCTACGGGGTGTGTTGGTGCTGAGGTCAGAGTGACGCATCCTGCTCTCAGACAGCCTGTGTGAAGACCTGAAGACTCTACTGGTCTATGTCAGGAAAGGGACCCATCGGGATGTTTCTGTACACAAGCACTCAATGAGCCATTTAGTTCCTAATAACTTGATTCTGATAAATAAAGGACTGCTTTAAGTATCCTTACATTGAAACTGTCATCCACACAATGACAGTTGTTTGTTTTAACAAGGTTTAACATGAAATTTGGTGCATTTTTATTGCCTCCACTTGGCTCTAAAATATGCAAGCAGACACCCACATCGACACGCTCACACTATATAACAGCAGGTTTTTCACAGGTTTCTGTCACTGTAGGTTGACTTACTGCTCGGCATCATCAATTTTATCCTTTTCTTTATTCAGCAACTTCAACAACTATTTCTTTCATACGTTTTTTGAACTTTCACTACTTCAGCATGCTTTCAGCTAAGGAAATTCAACTATCAAGCTATTCAGCTTTTTCAGGACGTGTGCTATATCTTTTCTCATTTTAACTATGTATAATTTTTAAAATATTATTTCTACTTTTTTTGCAATGCAAGTCAATGCAGAAAATCTTCAAATGCTCTCACATTTGCACCTTTTTGAAAGGCTACTATTTCAGCAATACTTTCACCTATTGCCTATATATTTTTTAATTAATTAATTTTTTAATTATTTTTTTTATTTTGAAATCATGATTGTGAGGGTTCCATACACTCCACCGATATAATTTTTCAGCAAAACATTGGAAATTTTGTGCTGGTCATAGCGATGTCCATCTGGTGTCTGTGAGATTTATAGTTTTTGCTCCACAGTCATAAATATGGTGACACCTCCAAAAATCCCACCATAGGGTCAAATGTCATTTTTCCAGGGTCATTTTCAGAGAAAACAAAAATGAAAAAGGAGTGAATCCTTTTCTGGGAATACTGCCGCTAGTGGCCTTCTGAGTGGACTAGAGAGACAAAATTTTAGCGTGTGCTTCCGTATCTATATGTGTGTGTATTAAATTCATTCAGTTTATACATTTAACCACAAATTCATATATTTTCATATTACATACAATACATATATTTAATGTTCAACTTTTAAATTAAATTACATTAATATGTTTTCAACATTCAACTTTTAAATTAAATTCATACATTTTCAACATTTAATTTTTAAATTCAATTTAACAAATTGTACATTCATATATTCACATTTATTCTACCTCACCTTCACTCCACTAACTTGCAGATTGCCTTAGGCTTTTATTTTCAACATTTCAATTCATATCATTCATTCTCATTCATTGTTTTTTCAACATTTATTCTACTTCACCTTCCCAAAACATTCAACCCAGCATTAGCAGATTAGCTGAAGCTAAGCAGCATTCAGCATTAGCACCGTCGCTTCAGCTGATGGCATTCCCACACATTTTCAGTAGGAAATGCACTTTATAGTTACAATATGTTGCATAATACACAGGGTCATCAACCAGCTAAATACATAATCCTGTCTACATTAGATCAAACTATAAAGTTCAGTGACTACATTAACCATGCACTCCTGTGTTATGCTAATGGAAACAACGTATTGTTTTCCCTGCAGGGTTTAGTTAGCTCTGTGCTAACTTGGCAGTATTGCATCAGTAGCTTTTGCCTTCAGCTGGCATTTTTAACATGGCTGACCTGGTTACTCTGTTAGTTGGTGTACTTCATGGTTTCAACAGGCCTTTGCCAGGGTTAAATGTTGTTGACTGGCTGCAGATCAGGAGACCTCTATGTGGACACTTCATGGGACCGATAAGGACTCAAAGGTTCCTAGTAAACACGGTTCAATGGCCTTCCGTCATGTTATAGGGTGCAGACTCCAACAAGCTGATGTTGGAAGATATAGTATATACTGTATATTTTCAAAGCAAATTCCCTTTCCTTCCCAAACTTATGTTTTGCCTTCTTGGGTATAGCCAACGAGGACAACAGGCTGTCTGGTCCTGCATCTTCTGCAGATGTGTGGACACATCAGCTGGGCATCTCTGCCACCTTGTCTTGCCCAATGTTTCTGTGAGGGCTCCATTTTTCACGAGAGCCCAAATGCATGAGACAGGATCACGGTGCAACCAAAAGGATGTTTTATTTATCAGGCAAGACAGGAACTTCAGAGCAGTAGAATCAGTGGAGAGGTGGAGAATGATGTGCGTGGTGTGGGCACATGCCAGGGGAAGCCCTACTCTGACTCTACACTCAATTATAAAAGGGGGAGAAATCAAAACCACTCTCAAACGGAGAGGGAAAACAATTTAACATTCTCTGAAACTCAAAATCCAACTCGCTAAAAGCGGCTACAAAATATAAACTTTTGAAAGCTTTATTGTGAAGGACTTGTATTGAAGATATTTATGCATAATGCACTCTCCAAAAGGCTAAACCTCGAGAAATCATAGGTTGCGTCGGAAATTCCATACTATACACTACATACTCAGTATGTGTACTATCATCCAACATACTTTTGAGTGAATAAATGTAGTTTGCATCTTTTTGGACAAACTGCTTAGTGCAGACGTGGCAAACTTCCTGAGAGCCTCTTGCTCTTGCTCTTCTTGTTGGATTGGAGACGTGTAACCATGGTAACCTGTGCCAACGTCATCTCTACCGGGAATCTGCAATATTAATATGTTGTGTTGTTACCGCTGCATTGCATTGTGGGACATTTATGCTGTCACAATGTCCAGTGTTTGCATACCGTAATATTTATCGGAAATAGTATGCACCTCATGTACTATTTGGGTTCATACCGAGGTTTCGTACATATTAAAAATTCTCTGTACTGTTTTAGCATACTCAATAGCATGTTAGTATGGAATTTTGGACGCAGCCACAGAATATTTTCACTCATGGCTGTTTATGGCAACCCTAACACTATAATATCTCATACTACTATAATCACGAAAGCTGAAAGTAGCCATGCTTTGTGACCATCAATAAATAATACATGGATGTAAATCCTTATAAATCAATAATCTATACTGTTATACTTTGTTAAATGTGTCTGCAGAAAATACACAAACAATGTTAAAACGTTTACTGCCCTACAACCTTGTCACCACTGAGATTGATGTCACTTTTCTGCTTGCAGAGTACGTTCAGCTACTCTAACACACCAACGTCATGATGTCACAACTCGTTGTTGCTCTGATGATGGCTGCTTTGTCCACAGAGGTCTGCACCACCAGCACTTTGAAATCCACCTACTACAGTGACGGTACAGTCATTATTTACAATTATTTACAACTTATTTCAAATATTTTATGCTGTTATTTCTGTCCTAGTTTCAGTTTATATGGTGACCCATCATCTTTACAATCCTAGTTCCACAAGCATTTATGAATGAGCTGAAAGTTTTGTCATGTTTGTTGTTCAGATCAGGAAATACTCAAAGCCCTGAGAGATTCAAGATATGCATCGATGCCACCATCAGGAAAGACTGCTGGGATTTTACCTGTTGATCAGGTCCGTTCAGCTGATGGAAAGTTTCCCAGAACAGGATGGTGGATCTCAAAGGTCCTCCCTCAGACTATCAAGAAGCGTCAAGATGTGTCGTCGTACAACCTGAACTCCTTTGGACTACGTTATGGAAAATGACAGGAAAGCCACTGTCTGTTGTTATTCTTAGATCTGATATTTTCATGGATTGCATTTGTACATTCAGAGTGGTGAAATGGAATAAAAATTACTTTTAGAGGCTCAATAAAAAAGTTATTAAAGATTCTGTTTCTTTTGCGTTAGCATTTACAGTAGAAAGGGGGAATGACACTGACCTACAGCATCATCCAGGTCAAGGCAAATCAAAAAGAGCAAAAAAGAGCTAGCTGGACTGTTTGAGGTTTGTTGAAGATGTTTCACCTCTCATGATAGTGGCTTCTTAATGTCTTTAATAAACCTCAAGCAAGTCCAGTTGACTCTTTTTTGCTGTTTTTGATTTACACTAAACTAGATTCAAACATAGATTTCCAGCCGTCCAGTTTCTGTGACCACTTTACAGTTTTTCACGGTTGTCAACACACAACCACCATAGCTGCAAGGGGACCCCCCAGGCCCCCAACCTCCCCCCCCTCGCAGCCCCGAGATTCGAGGGGGCCGGGTCCCACCAGAATGGCCATTAATTTAATTTAGTGATCCCAACCTATTTATGGGCTTCCCCGGTTCCAGACGAGGAAGCCTATCACCCAAAACGTGGTTCGTGCTACCCTGTGTGTAATGTGGTGCATTAAAAGTTGGAAGGGCAGGAGAGGCTGCAGGGGAAGAACAGAGGGCTGCAGGATAAGGGTACCTGCAGCCAACCCTAATCCGAACCCCCAAGCCACCCCAAACCCCCCCAAAAGCGTGAGTGTGTTTACTGTATTAAAATTGAAGAGCAGGGGGGGCAAGTGGGTGGGAGAGGGGGAAGACTACAGTGCCCTGGAGCACTGCAATTCGCACCACCAAATCTCCCACCGTCCTCACCCCCACCTGTCTTCAAAGCCCTATGTGTTGAGTCCCTATATGTGCCTAAATGTGACTATGTATAGTGAGGTGCAAGATATGTGAAGTGCACATTAAGAGGCAGTCTGGTGTGGACCCGGCCCATGGGAACAGAGCCGCAAGGGGAGTAGACGAGATGGGCATAGCTCCTGGAGCACTGGGCCCCCAGGATCAAGAGGCCAGGGGCCAGGGAAATCCCACACAAACCAGCAGGCCCCACCAACACCATGACCCTGAAAGCTGCAGCCTCAGAGCAGGGCCCCAGCAGCCATGCAGAATTAGAGATGCAGTGACCAACCAGCACAGCCGAAAAGGATCGATACGCACTTCACCAGCCGGGAGCCAGATGCGCAAGCCAGCGCCGCCGGCAAACAATCCCCACCGGCGGACCCAGATCGCTCCCCCAAGCCCCGGGATGCCCCCTTGTGTGCGAGGAGGCCCCCGACCCACCGTAACACTGATCCGCCCCACCACCCCCCCAGCACGAGGAGACAAGCTCCGCTGGGAACGGAGCAAGCCCCCATCCGGCTTGGCCCCATCACAGCCCAGGAACGCGTCGGACCCAGATCGAGGATCGAGCAAGCTGAGCTTGGAACTCCAGTGGTGATATGCGGGCCCAGGCGATTGCCTGAGCACGTGCGGGCCAGAGCACCCACACCCCCCAACACCCCCCCAGAAGAGAGCCCCCGGCCCCCAAGCCAGCCCCACCAGCGACGAGGACCCCAGACACCCGGGACGGAGAGGGGGAGGAGGAGCAGGCAGGCAGGAGAGGAGAGAGGCGGGGACGCGGGCAGGAAAGGAACGGGGAAGCACCCCCCTGCCCCACACCCCCAGAGCCAGCCAGACCGTCACGAGGAGATAGGGGCAACCACCCCCCCCCCCGACCCCGGAGAACAGCGAAGGCCCAGAAGCCATAGGGCCCAACAGGAGAGACATCGGACACATCCACCCCCGGGGGGAGTGGCCACAGCCGGGCAGGCCACTCAGAATCGTAGCGCAACACCAGGGACAAGAGGAAAAGTAATCCCCTTGTGACAGCACCCAGCCTTTGGATTCCTTGGATCCATCATTCCTTAATGAAGAGATGGTTATTCAACTGCAATATAAGAGAAGAGGAGACAAGTTAGGGATCAGAACAAAGGCACAGAGAGAATGAATATTTTCTGGAACAGCTCAAATTTATGAGGGGGGTCGGCATATGCTAACAGACAAGAGCAGACTATGAAGTTATATTAAGAGCTCTAATAAATAGAGAATTTTCTTCTGCCAAAAATGTAGGACAATGTTTTAAAAAAAAAAACAAAAAAAAACAAGAATAGACTATAGATTTATATTGAGAGCTCTAATAAATGGAGACCATTTTTCTGTAAAAGATGCCAATTGGTTCTTTCGGGAAGCAGATATTTTCTCAAGTGAGATATGCTCAAAGAGGAGGTTTAGCCAATGGGTAATGTTGATTGCTCTCTTATCCTTCCAATTAACCAAGATGGACTTCTTAGCAATGGCGAGAGCTACAAGCGTGGGTTGGAGGTGAATGACTGGTACTGTCGCTGTAGTAAAATCGCCAATTAAGCATAAGTTTGGAGATTGTGGGATCCTGCAGTCCAAAATAGAAGAGAGTTTCTGTGTTACTGTTGCCCAGAATTGAAATACAGGAGAACATAGCCACAGTGCATGAAAATAAGTATCAGTAGTTTTTGAGTGCATTGGGTGCACAAGTCAGACTGTGAGAAACCCATTTTATACATTTTATACTGCGTTCACGTGTGCTCTGTGGAGAACCTTAAATTGGATCAGTTGTAGGTTAGTATTTTTTGTCATGCTAAATGTTTTTCCACAGATCTGAGTCCAAAAATCATGGTCTAAGGGCATGGATAAATCTTTCTCCCATTTTCGGATTGGTAAATGTATAGAGTCTGTCTTTGAGAGGAAACTATACATTTTTGAGAGGTTTTTCTTATTTTTGGGGAACAATTTGGTGATGTATTTGATAAAGTCAGGTGGCTGTAAATCAGGTGGCTGAGAGGTGGACTGAAGTGTTGGGATTGTCTTTGTAATTGTTTTCTTTACCTGCAGGTATTGGAGAAAATTTTCATTCCTTATTCCAAAGGTTTGGAATAAGTCTGTGTATGTCATAAATATGTTATCTTGGAGGAGGTGATGGAGATGGGTGACCCCCTTCTCTGCCCATGTACTGAGATAGAGAGGGGTTTTATTGTTTACAAAGTCTGGGTTGTACCAGATTGGTGAGAGTATACTGGGTTGAAGTGGTGAACCTGTGATTTCAAGGGCTCTCCACCATGCAGACAGTGTGGAGGCGATCAAGGGATTCTTGAAGCAGGAATGATTTTTAAGAACAGAGGTGATAAAGGGTAGATCAGCGAGTTTAATATGGTTGCAGTCTAACTGTTATAGTTCCATCCAGGAGTTATATTCTTCCTGTGGATGGATCCACTTGATAAGGTATTGTAACTGATTAGCTAGGTAGTAATGCAGAAAATTGGGAGCCTCCAGTCCACCTTCAGACTTATTCTTCTGGAGAGTAGCCAGGCTGATTGTAGCCTTTTTGTTCTTTGAGTAGAATTTACCGATAGCTGAATCTAATGTTTGGAACCATTTTGTTGTGGGTTTAAATGGGATCATGGAGAAGAGATAGTTGATTTGGGGTAATATTTTCATCTTGACGGTAGCTATTCATCCCAACAGTGAGATAGGAAGGTTATTCCAACGGCTCAGATCACCACACAAAACACACAACACACAAAAATCTAAACCTTGGCACAATTTGCACAACCTTAACTTCACGCACCATTCGCTCGACCCGAATTGTCACTACTTCACACTCCCTTATGACTCCCCTAGACTCTGGCTTTCCTTCTTTACACTCTGACGTCACCTTGTTGTCTAAACACTACACACAATGTGCAGTTGTTGCACACACCTCTCATGTAAAAGCTCAAAGCTTCAACCTACATTACCCTCTGCAGTCAATTGCACATTAACTTGTTGTCAAAACACTACACACACTGTTCTGTTGTTACACACACTTCTCATGTGACAACTCAGTGGTATCAACCTACAACACACAAGTGTTCAAAACTCAACAAATTCAGGTCTGGTGGGCAATTAGCAATCAGGACTGCAGCATATAAGTGCCTTGAGCCTCCTCCTCTGTGTGTTGGTGAACAATGGAGAACCTTGAAGGGAGCAACCAGAGAAGGAGAAGTCTAAGAGTGAGAGGAGGAGGAGAAGAACAAGGAGGAGAACAAGGAGAAGGAGAAAGAGGACAAGGAGGGGAGGAGAGAGGAGAAGGAGGACATGGAGGAGGACAGAGAAGAGGAGGAGGAAGACAGAGAGGAGCAGAAGGAGCAGGAGAACAGAGAGGAGCAGGAGGAGGACAGAGAGGAGCAGAAGGAGCAGGAGAACAGAGAGGAGCAGGAGGAGGACAGAGAGGAGCAGAAGGAGCAGGAGAACAGAGGGGAGCAGGAGGAGGACAGAGAGGAGCAGGAGGACAGAGAGGAGCAGGAAGACAGAGAGGTGCAGGACGAGGAGGACAGATTGGAGCAGGAGGACAGAGAGGAACAGGAGGAGGAGGAGTAAGAAGAAGGAGAACGATTATATCTAATGAGATTCAGGCCACTGTAATAGACCATGTGCTGAACCATGGTTTGAGCATGAGGGAGGTTGGCTTGAGGGTCCAGCCCAATCTCAGCTGATTCACAGTTGGTGCCATCATAAGAACATTCAGGATGGAGAACAGGTACTAGTTTATACTTTACTATAACTTTATTTGTCTTGTGTACTGTAAAACAATACAGCATTTGTGTACTATGTATTTGTTTACTGTATACATTGTGTACTGTATATACTGTGTACTGTAATACAATACAGCATTTCAATATAATACAGTGTGCAAAATATAACTACATATTTTGCAGGACCGAAAGACAACCTCACAGTGGGGGGAAAAAGACGTGTTTTCACACCAGAGCAGGAGACCCTAACTGTGAACATGGTTCATGAAAACAATGCAATTACCCTAAGACAAATTAAGCAGAAGATCCTAGCAGATAATGCAGCTTTTAATACGATCCAGAATGTCAGCCTGTCTACACTGGACCATGTCCTCAAGAGGAATTCATTAGCTATGAAACAGGTCTACAGGGTCCTAAAGAAACACAGACCAGGTGAAGGAGCTACTTTGTGCTTGTAAGTCCCATACATTACAGTAAGCACTGACATACAGGTAATGTAGCCTACCTGTGATGTACAGCAATATATATTTTTTTCCCTTTTCTACAGTGTCTTTTGACCTCTCTGTCCATACAGTAACTTGCATTCTCTCTGTTTTTGTTTCAGCGAATCCAGGAGCTTGATACGGCGAATGAACTATATGAATATATTTTCATAGATGAGGCTGGGTTTAATCTGGTCAAGAGAAGGCGCAGGGGAAGAAATATCATAGGCCAGCGGGCCATTTTTGGGGTCCCCAGCCAGCGTGGTGGGAACACAACCATGTGTGCAGCAATAAATCACCATGGTGTCCTGCACCGCCATGTACATCTTGGTGCCTATAACACAGACTTGCTGCTGGCCTTCCTTGATGACCTCCACGAACAACTTGTTCCACCAGATCACACAAAGAATTAATTATGTTGTCATCTGGGACAATGTCAGTTTCCACCGGGCTCTGCTTGTACGTCAGTGGTTCCAGGCCCACCCACATTTTACGGTGTTATTCCTCCCGCCATACTCTCCATTCCTCAACCCCATAGAGGAGTCTCTGCTTGGTGGTGGAAGGTGTATGAGCGAAACCCCCAGACCCAGGTCCCACTCGTCCAGGCCATGGAAGAAGCCTGTGGTGACGTCAGCCTCGAGTCCATTCAGGGATCCATGCGCCACTCAAGGCGGTTCTTCCAGAGATGTCTAGATAGGGAGAACGTTGCCTGTGATGTGGACAAGGCCCTCTGGCCTGACAGAAACCGAAGGCATGATGATGCGTGATCATAATGATTCCTCAATCATGTACAATAAAAAGACATTTTTGTCTGCCGAACCTGCATGTCTGTGAGAGGAAGCTGGAAAACCAGAAGAGAACGACGAGAGTGTCAAAGAGAAGCAAGAGAGAACCAGAGAGATCCAAGGAAGAACCAGAGAAAACCAGAAGAGAATGAAGAGAGCGTCAAAGACAACCAGAGAGAACCAGAGAAAACCAGAAGAGAATGAAGAGAGCATCAAAGAGAACCAGAGAAAACCAGGAGAGAATGAAGAGAGCATCAAAGAGAACCAAGAGAGAACCAGAGAGAACCAAGAGAGAACCAAGAAAGAACCAGAGATAACCAAGGAAGAGCCAGAGAAAACTAGGAGAGAACCACGAGAGAATTAGAGAGAACCTAGAAAAGCACTCAGAGAGCACAGACCTCCGTGGTGGCAACAACTTTTTTTTATTTAAAATTACTCCCGCCACCAAGGAGGTTATGTTTTCACCAGGGCTTGTTTGTTTGTTGGGTTGTTGGTTTGCAAAGTAACTCAAAAACTTATGAACTGTTTTTGACGAAATTTTCAGGATTGGTCAGAAGTGGCCTAACTTAAAACTGATTAATTTTTGGTGGTGCCGTTGAATCAGATCCAATCCATCCACAACTTTTTGAGTTATTTTGCAAACTGACAAATAAACAAACCCCTTACATAATATAACCTCCTTGGCGGAGGTAAAAAGAGAGAACCTAGAGAGAATAAGAGAGAATAGACAGACTCCACACAGAAGGGGCCAGATCAGATTAGAACCTGTGACTCTCTAGCTCTTATTATTACAACTACTATAAAGATAAATTAAATTGCAGTAATTAGCATAATGTGAGCAAAGCACTAGTCTATTGTAGCACTGTCGCCTCACAGTAAGAAGGTACCTGGTTCGAATCCCGGCCCGGGGCCTTTCTGTGTGGAGTTTGCATGTTCTCCTCGTGTCTGTGTGGGTTCTCTCTGGGTACTCTGGCTTCCTCCCACCATCCAAAAACATGCATGGGGATTAAAATAAGATAAGATAAGATAAGATAAACCTTTATTTGTCTCACAATGGAGAAATTTTCAGTTTACAGCAGCAAGACAGAACAGACTGCAAAGAAAATCAACACACACACACAATATAAATATTAAGAAAAAATTATAAAAAAGTAAGAAATTTAAATTTAAACTTCACTGTATAACAGTACAGGATAAGAAATTAAACTGTACACAGTACAGGACAGTATATGCATACATCCATCAGTGCTTAAACCTATATATATCATATACATACATACATACATACACACAATATATGTGCACATCAATATATATATATATATATATATATATATATATATATATATATATATATATATATATATATATATATATATATATGTATATACATCCATATACATAGGCATAGGCAAATGGCTGTGCTGTTTGAGTAGTTAAGAGTCCAGAGTTCAGACATGAAGTTTAAACAGTCTGACAGCAGCAGGCAGGAACGAGCGGCGGTACCTCTCCTTCCTACAGCGAGGGTGGAGCAGTCTCTGGCTGAAGGAGCTGCCCAGTGCTGTCAGAGTGCCCTGGAGGGGGTGGGAGGGTCTGTCCAGCATAGCTGTTAGCTTAGCTAGCATCCTCCTGTTGCCCACCTCCTCAAGAGTGTCCAGGGAGCAGCCCAGGACAGAGTTGGCCCTCCTGACCAGCCTGTCCAGTCTCTCTCTGTCCCAGGCTGAGATGCTGCCTGACCAGCAGGCTACTCCATAGAAAATGGCTGAGGCCACCACAGAGTTGTAGAAGCTCTTAAGGAGTGTCCCCTGAACTCCAAAAGACCTGAGTCTCCTCAGCAGGAAGAGCCGGCACTGCCCCTTCCTGAACAGAGCGTCCGTGTTGTCTGTCCAGTCCAGTTTATTGTTCAGATGAACACCCAGGTACTTATAAGTGGTAATCCTCTCTATGTCCGTACCCTGGATGTTCATCAGTGCAGGCGGAGAACGTTGTTTCCTACAGAAGTCCACCACCAGCTCCTTGGTTTTCCCAGGGTTGAGTTGGAGGTGGTTCTGCAGGCACCAGTCCACAAAGTCCTGCGTCAGTCCCCTGTACTCCCGATCATCTCCATCAGTAATGAGACCGACGATCGCAGAGTCATCTGAGAACTTCTGCAGGTGGCAGGTTGGGGAACTGTAGGTGAAGTCCGAGGTGTGGAGGGTGAACAGAAATGGAGCCAGGACAGTTCCCTGCAGAGCCCCGGTGCTGCAGAGAAGCATGTCTGACTCACAGCTCTGTGCCCTCACATACTGTGGTCGGTTGCGAGGTAGTCTGTAATCCATGTGGTGAGGTGGTGGTCCACTCCGGCATGCTGCAGCTTGTCCCCCAGCAGGATGGGCTGGATGGTGTTGAAGGCACTGGAGAAATCAAAGAACATGATCCTCACAGTGCTCCCAGCCTTCTCCAGGTGTGACAGCAATGAGTGGAGGAGGTAGATGATGGCGTCCTCCATGCCGATGCCGGGCTGGTAGGCAAACTGCAGCGGGTCCAAGGATGAGCTCACTAGCAGCCGCAGGTGAGCGAGGATGAGTCTCTCCAGAGTCTTCATCAGATGAGACGTCAGCGCCACCGGCCTGTAGCTGTTGAGCTCCTTCGGGTGGGGGGTCTTGGGCCCCGGGACAAGGCAGGATGTTTTCCACAGTTGTGGGACTCTGCCCAGCTTCAGGCTCAGGTTGAACATGTGCTGGACAATGTCACACAGCTGGTCAGAGCAGGTCCTGAGGAGCCGGGTGCTGATGTTGTCCGGACCTGCCGCCTTCCTTACCTTCATCTTCCTCAGCTGGTTCCTCACCTGCACAGCAGTAACAGACAGGCAGGAGCCAGGAGGAGGAGGCAGACAGGGGGTTGGAGGTGGGGGGTCGACTGAGAGGGCAGTCGTCTGATGTTGGGAGCCAGTCGTCAGAGGAGGGGAGGAGGAGGGGTCCACAGTAGGGGGAGGTAGTAGGGGGCTGCTGCTGGTTGGGGGAAGGGGCCTGATCAAACCGGTTAAAAAAACTGGTTGAGATCATCTGCCCAGTCCTTGTCCTTATCAGTCTCTGTCTTTGGGCTTTTGTGGCCTGAGATAGTTTTCAGGCCCTTCCAGACACCGCTGACATTACTGGCCTGCAGCTGTTCCTCCATCTTCTCCCTATAGGCCTTTTTCCCCTCTCTGATCCGTCTCCTTAGCTGGATCTGCACAGACGTCAGTTCCTCTCTGTTTCCTGACACAGAAGCCCTCTTCTTCTCCTTCAGGAGGGCCTTTATGTCAGGAGTAATCCATGGTTTGTTATTGGAGAAACACCGAACAGTCCTGGTAGGTACAGTGTTCTCCTCACAGAAGTTTATGTAGTCCGTAATGGTGTCAGTGAGTGAGTCAATGTCCTCCCCATGCACCTCACTGAAGAGCACCCACATGGTCGAATCAAAACAGTCCTGTAGAGCCTCTTCAGCCTCTGTGGACCATCTTCTGACCAGGCGGGTCACAGCTGGCTGCCTGTGTACCAGAGGTTTGTACACAGGCTGGAGATGCACCATGTTGTGGTCTGCTCTGCCCAGAGGGGGAGGGGGTGGGATGTATATGCCTCATTGGTATTGGCATAAAACAAGTCCAGTGTTTTATTGTCTCTGGTGGCACAGGTGACATATTGTGTGAAGGTGGGCAGAGAGGACGACAGAGAGACGTGATTAAAGTCCCCAGAGATGAGCAGCAGGGCGTTGGGGCTCTGTGTTTGTAGCCTGTTCACAGCTGAGAGCAGGACATCACACGCTGCATCGCCACTGGCCGAAGGGGGAATATACACATTCACCGTGATGACGTGGGAGAATTCCCTCGGGAGATAGTGCGGCCTGAGGCCAATGGCTAGCAGCTCAATGTCCCGGTTACAAAGTTTCTCCTTAATGGTGATGTGCCCGGGGTTACACCATCTCTCATTGACAAACACAGCCAGTCCCCCTCCTTTCCTCTTACCGCTCTCTGCCGTCCTGTCCGCCCGTATGAGTTGGAAGCCATCCAACTCGGCGTGAGTGTCCGGAGTTACCGCTGTTAGCCATGACTCCGTGAATAGCAGCAGGCTGGCCTCGCGAAACTCCCTCTGATGCCGGGTTAGCGCTGCTAGCTCGTCCATCTTATTGGGCAGAGATCTTACATTCCCCATAATGACGGGAGGACGTGTCTGTATCGTCTCCTCCTTCTGCGGCGCTCCTTCCCGGCCGGACAACCCCGTCTCCTCCTTTCGCCGGCCGGTAGCCAGCTGTTAGCCCGCAAACCTAACAGCTGGTCCCTACTGTAAACAATAGGGTCACGGGTGTGAGCGGGGTCTCCGGACACGGTGGTCATTAAAAAGAAAATAATGGAGATGAGCAAAAACGAATATGCCCATCTTCCTCCCATAGTTTGGGGAAACAAAGTCATACAAAGAAGACAGAAACGAGAAAAACAAGAAGAAACTTAGAAAAGTATATGAGCTGCTGTAAAGGCTCCCACTCTCACGGCACCATCTTGAATAACTTGTTAGGTAATTAGGTTAATTGGTTAATTTAAACTGACCGTAGGTGTGAATGTGAGTGTGAGTGGTTGTCTGTCTCTATGTGTCCTGTGATGAACTGGAGACTTGTCCAGGGTGTACCCTGTCTTTCACCTGCTTTTGTGAGGGTAAGAGGTAGAAAATGGATGGCTGGAATTTCTTTGACCTACAAAGGTCCACGGCAATGTTTTTTTGTTGTAATCAATCCAAAAGTCTTACCTAAAACAGGGTGAAGATTTTAAAACAATACCATCCCAGGGAAGATCTGCTGACTGTCCATGAGCCGTCTGTTCTCTGTGCGCTCAAAGAAAAGAAATATAATCATACGTTGCCCTGTCATTGTAAATGGGAAACTAACATAGTGTCACTTTCTGTCACAATTAGACAAGAAGTTACACAAAAAAATCCAACTGCAGCTCAGATTCAATGAAATAATTTAGAAAAAATAACAGAAAAATATGGGAGTCAACTGAACAACTGAGTCTAACCAGAGACAGTACTGGAAAATGGCACTTATGCTAGTTTTTAGACTGTCAGTTCTTTAAAAATACAGCATACCATCATAGTAATGGTCAGTAAAGAGTCTCACCTGGACTGGCATGATAGTTTGAAAGCTTATAGGAAGGCTCTCCCTAAGGCCAGAGCAGCTTATTATTCATCATTAATAGAGGAAAATAAAAACAACCCCAGGTTTCTTTTCAGCACTGTAGCCAGGCTGACAGAGAGCCACAGCTCTATTGAACCATCTGTTCCCATAACCCTCAGTAGTAGTGACTTCATGAGCTTCTTTAATGAGAAGATTATAACTATTAGGGAGAAAATCAGTCACACTGTGCCTTTGACTGAAACTGCTTTGTCTTTAAACACAGGAAGCATAGGACTTGTTGAAGAACTTGATGTATACTTGGATTGCTTCTCTCCCATAGACCTCCACAAACTGACTTCACTGATTTCCTCATCTAAGCCTTCTACTTGTCTCTTAGATCCCATCCCAACTTCACTGCTTAAAGAAGCGTTACCGTTACTGAGCACCTCTTTACTGAACATGATCAACTTATCTTTGCTGTCAGGATATGTACCTCAGTCATTTAAAGTAGCCGTAATCAAACCTCTTCTGAAGAAGCCCGGTCTTGATCCAGAGGTTTTAGCCAACTATAGACCAATATTCAACCTTCCTTTTCTCTCTAAGATCCTTGAGAAAGCAGTGTGCAGTCAGCTGTGTGACTTCCTCCAGAACAATAATCTATTTGAGGACTTTCAGTCAGGATTTAGAAAATATCATAGCACCGAGACCGCTCTGGTGAAAATTACTAATGACCTGCTAATTGCGTCAGACCATGGACTCGTCTCAGTACTTGTCTTGTTAGATCTTAGCGCTGCTTTTGATACTATTGACCATCATATCCTGTTGCAGAGATTAGAACATTTAACTGGCATCAGAGGAACTGCTTTAAGCTGGTTCAAATCCTACTTATCGGATCGATCACAGTTTGTTCACATTAATGATGAGTCCTCCATGCAGTCCATAGTCAGTTATGGAGTTCCTCAAGGTTCTGTGCTTGGGCCTATTCTATTTACTTTATATATGCTTCCTTTAGGCAATGTTATTAGGAAACACTCCATAAACTTTCACTGTTATGCAGATGATACTCAGCTATATTTGTCATTTAAATCAGACGAATCCAGCCAGTTAGCTAAACTCCAAACATGTCTTCAGGATATAAAAACTTGGATGGCGCACAATTTCTTGTTGTTAAATTCAGATAAAACTGAGGTTATTCTAATTGGCCCTGAAAATCTCAGAAATAACCTATCTAATGACTTATTTACTCTAGGTGGCTTTGTACCAGCCTCGAACACCACTGTAAGGAATCTAGGGGTAATTTTTGACCAAGATATGTCCTTCAACGTCCACATGAAACAAACAGCTAGAACAGCTTTTTTTCATCTGCGTAACATTGCAAAAATAAGACATATTCTCTCCCAAAACGATGCAGAAAAATTAGTCCATGCATTTGTAACTTCCAGGCTGGACTATTGTAACTCGTTATTATCAGGCTGCCCTAATAAGTCTATCAGGACTCTCCAGCTGGTCCAGAACGCTGCAGCACGTGTTCTGACCAGAACCAGGAAAAGAGACCATATTTCTCCGGTGTTAGCCTCTCTGCACTGGCTCCCTGTAAAATCTAGAATAGAATTTAAAATCCTCCTCCTCACCTACAAGGCACTTAATGGTCAGGCACCATCTTATCTTAAAGAGCTAATAGTGCCTTATAATCCTGCTAGAACTCTACGCTCTCAGAATGCAGGACTACTAGCGGTTCCTAGGGTTTATAAAAGTAGAATGGGAGCTAGAGCTTTCAGTTATCAAGCTCCAACTCCCTCTTTCAGTCCAGGAGGCAGACACCATCCCCTTATTCAAGAGTAGGCTTAAGACTTTCCTTTTTGATAGTGCTTATAGTTAGGACTGATCCAAGGTTGACTCAGGCTGCCTTGGATCAATCCTTAGTTATGCTGCTATAGGTCTAGACTGCCGGGGGACTTCCTCTGACACACTGAGCTTCTCTTCTTCTTCATTTCGATGCCTCCATTAAGTCATTTTACTAACTCATCTTCTTCCCCGGAGCCCCTGTGCTCCCAGCTCCCAGGTGTCCGTGAGCTGAGGCTACTTGTTGAGAAGGAGGTGGTGTCATCCAGGCTTCGTCTGTCCTGATGGTGGTGAGATGGAGAAGAGGCGATGCTGCTCAGGTTGTATCTTTTAGGGTAGTGGAGAAGAGGATGTGTTTCCTCTTCCTCCCTTTAACACATGCTGCAGATCATTTTTGTGCCTCGTAGTCCCTGTGCGTTCTCGTCTCACAGGTATCCATGGATCCAGTCTACCTGGTGGAGTAGTGGTTGTGCAGACCAGTCAGCCTTCATCTTCTGGTTCTGAGTGACGTGGTGGTGATGAGGTCATCCTGCGGAGGTTTCTCCTGTTTGGTGTGGTGGAGTGGAAGATGTGCTGCCCAGGCTTCTTCTGGTTGGCGTGGTGGAGAGGAGGACATGCTTCTCATCCTTTGCTGATAGCTTGATGATGCTCTTCATCCCCTTGAACACTCTCATATAATTCTATATATATACACTGTATATTAGCTGTTGTTATATTGATTTGGACATTTCCATACAATTTTGTATGTTAGTGTTAATGTGTTTTCATTGTTGTTATTCTGTACACATGGCATCTATTGCACGTCTGTCCATCCTGGAAGAGGGATCCCTCCTCTGTTGCTCTTCCTGAGGTTTCTTCCGTTTCTTTTTCCCTGTTAAAAGGGTTTTTTTGGGGAGTTTTTCCTTAGTCGATGCGAGGGTCATTTGTAAAGGACAGAGGGTGTCATATCCTGTACAGATTGTAAAGCCCAATGAGGCAAATTCATAATTTGTGATATTGGGCTATACAAATAAAGTTGACTTGACTTGACATATATTTTAACATAATTAATCATAAGAATATCAAAAACGCACTGACAATTTATGTCCTTTTGTTAATAAGTTGATCACCTCAGAAACCCTTAATGATTCTCTTCTGTAGGTGTTGAAAGATGACACCTCTAAATTAAAAAGGGAAAATATGTCGTTCGTCCGTTCCCTCCTGATATACAGTAATGTTGCTGTCGTGTGTGATCATTCACTTTTAGTTAAGTTCACTGTGTTTGTCTTGTTCTCATGTTGCCCTGTCACTTCTGGTTTTATTTTGTAGTAAAGTCTTTTCCCTCTTGTTTCAGATCACTTCCTGTCCTCATGTTCTCCAGCATCAGTGATTGTCCTCCCTGTCCTGAGTGTTTCCGGCAGTGATTCCCTTCCTCATGGTTAAATAGTCTTGTCTGTCCTTGTCCTGTGCCAGATCATATTGTACCTTGTGTCTTTACTTACCTGCTGAATCCCACGTCCATTGATCTTCAGCTTTTTGCTCCTCATTTTTGCAAATGTGTTTTTTTACTTCGACCTTCTGTCTTTTGTTTGTTATACTGATACTTATCTCCCTATGAACACCTTTTGTTTGTTTATTAGAATAGCCACATTAGTTTTTTTCTTATGAAGTTTTTTTCAGTCTAGTTTTTTCAAGCAGCTTTTGTTAAAATAAATTACTTTATTTCAAATATTTCATGTGTGCGTCGTGCACATCATGCAGTTGTTACTGTTGTTTTGGGGCCTTTGCTAAAATGATTGACATTTTCTTTTTTGGAGGGAGGGCAGTCTCAGTTTAGAGGAAGTACACAGATAAGATCTCTTCTTGCATATCTATTTATCTCTAAAATGTCCTCTTCCATCCTGTGTGGTTTACCATAACTTTCCACTTAGGTAACATGTTGGCTGGGTTTCCTGTTGGTTTGTCAATGCTCAGCAGTGTGAAGACTTTAGTTTGACTTAATGTAGATAATACTTAGACCTTGGAAGCACAAGAACCAGATATCACTCAATGCTCATAAACTAATGATTGAATGTTTATATTGATAGTTATAGAGCCTGAATCTGCAAAATAATAAAATGACCAGCAGTCTTGTGAAACTCTGCATCATTCTGTACCTCACAGTAGAGGGTAAGTGATTCTGATTTTATTGATCCTTTCATTAAACATAGAGGCAACTGTTTTTATGAGGCTATCTGTGTATTTAAAATCAATATCTCAATTTATACAGCACTCTGCAAAATCAGGTGTTTACTTTTACTTTTCACTGTCAAATCTATTTTGTAAATTGCTTTTATCTCTCCTTGAACATTTTTACATGACTTCCACACTTATGAGGATGCTTTTCGACAACTTGTTTTCAGGCAGTATTTTTGGATTTATACAACCCATGAACAAATACTGCCAGTCTGATCAGCCCCATGTCTCTGCCTTGGTCACTGAATAAGAAGAGTAACTGTCATTCTCCAATACCACACTGGCTGATCAGCCATGTAAATGATGTGGACAGTCAAGAATTAGTCAAAGGTTAATCTTGGTTTCTGGTCCATCTTTCCATGTAACATTTATAGATGTTTTCCAAATTTCTTGAAGGTCTCTCTCAAGTCTCATGCCAAGTATTTCTGTATTTTATTTTTTACTTAAATGCAATTTTCACATAACTTTGGACCATTATTATTATTATTATAAATAATAAAGACTATAAAGTCTTGAAGACAAAACTTGATAAAGTTCAAACATCTTTAATTAATAATTTCTTATTTTTTTCTTTATAATGATTCTTTTGTTCACCTTGTAAAATCATAATATGAAAATCAAATGAGCAGATTCAGAAAATTTTCATATAGTGTTTCGCTGATTATACTTTTTCACAAAGAAAGAAAAAAATGTCATCATCACGTTTTAAGGTGAGGACAAATGACATCTCTTAATGTAGGTTTGCAGTTTGATAATTGAACTAGGAACTGTTTCTGAAATAATTGGCATTTTGTTTTTGGGGGAGGGCAGTGTCAGTTGACAGGAAGTATACAGATGAGCATTTTTAGACGTGATAAATAAGATCTCTTCTTGCATATCTATTTATCTCTAAAATGTCCTCTTCCGTCCTGTGTGGTTAACCATAACTTTCCACTTAGGCAACGTGTTGGCTGGGTTTCCTGTTGGTTCATCCACGCTCAGCAGAGTGAACACTTTAGTTTGACTTGATGTAGATAGATAGATACTTAGACCTCGGAAGCACAAGAACCAGACATGCTTTATTTAATGCTCATAAACTAATAATTGAATGCAAATAATCTGCAAAATAGGAAAAACAGTGATTGATGACTGATTTCTATTAATGCTATCAGTGCATTCAAAAGAGACACCTCATTTGATATAAGAAATCTTGCCATGGCAAAGCCAGCGCTCATTGACATGTTGTTGTGAGTGGCTTGATACATGCTCCACTAAAACATCCATTACACCAATACCCATATTTATTAAATAAAGTAAAACCTGCCTCTATTGCATGATAAAGATGCACTCATGGTGTCAATAGAGTCTGGTCATCCTCCTGCATCTGTTGTGCCCTTCAATAAGGGGAATAATGGTGAGAGAGAGATGAGGAAAATCACACAAAGCACTCTTCACTCTTTAGGAATGAATTGTTTGATATCATTGAAACAAAACTCATTCAATCACATTCAATATCAGGACGGCATGTCCTCGCAAAACACGTTTTTAACACTTTTGAAATTATTGACAATGTCTTTTTTTTAACTAAATTATATAACCAATGTACAATGAAATGTTTTTAACTTATTTTCTTAATTATTCGAATCACCTTTAACTTATCAAATGTCACATCCAATCTTATAAACTGTAATACATTACAGCAGCGTAAGTAGGCTAAACACACAACAGTAAGTAGCTCAGAAGGCGAAGTTGCTGAAGCTGACAGACTACTACAGCCGCGCCGCCACGCGGTCTCCAGGAGCTAGCTTACAAGCAACAAAAATTAGCAAGAAACACTTAAAACATAATTTTTCTCTCACATACAGTATCACAAGACACATAAAAGCATTGGTAACGCAACGTCACGTTTACAGTGCTTTGTGCATGTTAATTACCTTCAATAAGGGGAATAATGGTGAGAGAGAGACGAGGAAAATCACACGAAGCAGCTCTTGCGCTCACTCTTTAGTAATGAATGAGGAAGCAGAGGCATTGCCAAGAGATCACAGAGCAATCAAACCACTCTGCACTCTTCTCTGTGTTCGTCTGTGTGTTTTGCTAGCTGTATGTCTTAAAGATCACTAATTTTATAGGTGAGTAATGAACAGGACGTATTAACTGTAATGAAGATGAACAAAATGAACCTTATTTAAATCAAAACTTTTTACCTAGAGTTGAATTATTCCAAGATGAATTGCTTTGTCCTGTCACACAACAACCTGTCACACATCTAATAAATGAAATGACCTGGACAAATCATCTATGTGACTTCTCTTTCCAGGTGTTCAGGGGTCAGAGCTAACCATCAATGTGATGAAGAATGCCACTGTAACACTTGAATGCTTCAGCCACGAGGACCTATCCATGTGTTCCTGCCCTTCATACCCTCGGAACTGCCAAAAATGCACATATGCTAAACCACTGGCCACACCCTCGACAATCTATGGAGCACACAAATACTTTAAGTTGTCTGGACTTGAACACAGTAACTCAGGACTGTATGCATGCAAATCCACTTTCTATAGTTTCTCCCAAAACTATGGGAAAACATACAGAATAAATGTGCTTGAAGGTAAGTTACATGTTGGTATGTTAAATGCTATTCATGCACTTCTTTAACACAGCACTGTTGTTGGTGCTGCTTGATAGACAGACTTTATTTCATATTTTGTCACATTTGAATTTGAAACTGAAAAAAAAGACCAAAATACCAGTAAAACTTTGCAAATACGATTTGGTTATGGTGAAAACATGGGGGAGGTAATAAACCGTATGCAATACATTTGTTAAACAAACTAAACAATCATTAAATACATCAAAATGAAACAGCCTTTCCAAATTTTTGATCATCTGCACACCAGACCTGTCATACATTTTCCTTTTATATGGTTAATCAAACATGTAATAGTATATGTTTGAGCAACAACATGTGGTAGGACTTATAAACTAAAACAAAAAAAAAGTTCCATGAAAAGGAATAGGTCATGGAGCATTTTACAATATGTGAAGCATCTTTGCTCACTCTAAGTTATATATTTTCAAAATCTGAATTCTCAATAAAATCTAGGAATTTGCAAACAATACAGTCAGATGCTCCAAAAATCAGTTCAATTATTTTGTGAACTGAATTTATCCATCTCATACAATATACTGTAACCTTCTCCTTTTCCCACACTCACTCTTACACTGATCACGTACAATGCTTCATCAGAGCCTCAACAGATAATTAATGAAAAGCTTTGCTTATATATATATATATATACAGTCATGGAAAAAATTATTAGACCACCCTTGTTTTCTTCAATTTCTTGTTAATTTTAATGCCTGGCTCAACTAAAGGTACATTTGTTTGGACAATTATAATGATAACAACAAAAATAGCTCATGAGAGTTTAATTTAAGAACTAAGGATTATTCATTTTCCATGGTTTTCTTGATAATAACCAAAATTACTTAAATTCTTACATCAATAGCTATGGCATTGTACCGCCAAAAACACTACTTTTAAGCATTCCATGTTTTCTTTTCTGTTTGCTTTAAACACATGATACACACAAGAGTTAATACTTGATTGCATAACCATTGTTTTTGATGACTGCAGCCATGCGTCTTGGCATGCTCTCCACCAGCTTCTGACATTGTTCTGCTGTCACAGCAGCCCATTCCTGTTGGACAAATTCAAACAAATTTTCTTTGTTTTTGGGCTTGTGGTTCTCCATTTTGAGTTTGATGATTTTCCACAGGTTTTCAATTGGATTAAGATCTGGTGATTGAGCAGGCCAAGGCATGGTGCGAATGTTGTGGTTCTCCATCCAGGCTTTAACTGACCTTGCCGTGTGGCAAGGGGCATTGTCTTGTTGGAAAATCCAGTCATTCGAGGCAGGAAAGAGTTTTCCAGCTGATGGAAGAAGACTGTTTTCAAGGGTAGTCCTGTACTTGACCTGGTTCATTCGGCCTTCACACAATTGCATTTGCCCTGTTCCACTCACACTGAAACAACCCCAGATCATGACTGATCCACCCCCATGTTTTACTGTAGGGGCAAGACAGTCTGGGTTGTAAGCTTCTCCAGGCTTCCTCCTAACCAGTAAGTTGGCTGGAGTGGTCATCAGTTCAAAATTGGATTCATCACTGAAGAGAACCTTAACCCAATCATCAACAGTCCAATCCTTGTGGTCTCGAGCAAAGAGTAACCGGGCCTTCCTCTGCCTTTCATTGATGAAGGGCTTCTTGCGTGCTCTGTGTGACTTCAAACCAGCTTCAACAAGTCGGTTTCGAACTGTCCTTGCCGAGCAAGTCACATTTCTCGACAGTGCCCACTCATTTTTAAGGTCCCTGGAGGTCTGACGACGATTCCTGACACAGGAACGGATGAGTGCACGGTCATCTCGTGGGGTAGAAAGACGTTTCCTGCCACGGCCAGGTAGCAATTTGGTAGTGCCATGTTCAGCTTGTTTTTTTGTTGGAATGAACGGCTGTCTTGGAGATCTTCAGTTTTTCGCTACCTGTCTCTCACTCATGCCAATTTCCAGCAGTGCCAAGATGGCTGCCTTTGTTGCTTCACATAATTCTTTTGTTTTAGGCATTATGTGAGAGCTGACAACTTCTGAGTTGTGCTACGGCTTGAATGTAAGCAGGAAACCACTCTAGGCCTTTGCATGTGCAGTGCTGCTTGTGACATGAAATGGCCTCTTATATACCCTGGGAATCAATTAAGCTTAAGAATGTCAAATAGGACATAAAGTATTATGTGACCAGCTGCATTTTTTGTTGTGTTCATTGTATTATACGTTTAGTGGTACCAGATATTAGAATGAACAAGAAATTGAAGAAAACAAGGGTGGTCTAATAATTTTTTCCATGACTGTATATATATATATATATGCACACATTGATGAGATCGAAGTAAAAGATATAAAACCAATCAAAGTGTGCTCACTCACTGCATTTCTTTTGATTTCATCAGATCAAGCCCCAGCTGTTGTGATTGGGACTGTGGGACAGTCCGTGGTCATATCATGTGGCGCTGAGCGGCTGGACAGCATGGATGCCTCAGCCAGACACTGGTGCCGCTTGTCCAGCGCAGATGTTTGTCAGCCAGACACGGTCATGGGTCCTGAAAATGCAACGCGAGGCGATTTCAGAATCCTGGACAGTCACAGCTCATTCTGCCTGGAGAAACGTTGGCTAACACAAAATGATTCAGGACGCTACAGATTCACACACACTTCTCCAAATCAGACTATTGTCCATGTTGTGGAGCTCCAGGTTAAAGACAAGCCCAGTTTTTTGCAGATCAGTGCCGTTCAGGTTAAACAGAAGTCAGATGAGCTCTTTGAGCTCAGATGTCAGTATTCTCAGGAATTACAAGAATTTTCTAAATCGTGGCTGTGCGACAATTCAGAGTGCCCTGAGGCAGTGAGGAATGTCGACGATAGGTTCCAGTCTGCCCTAGTATTGACCATTACTCATGTGATTTGCTCAGGTTTTAGACATTTCAAGTGTGTGGCAAAGACATCAGGGCCTTTTATAAAGTCCAGTGTTTATTGGAGCCAAAGTCCTATAGATGTGAAGTTATCTGATATAAGAAGCAAAAGAGTGCAAGTACCAGCTTACAGTATGCTTAATCTCATCTGTTTTAAACCTGACAGGTATATTTGGGAATATGACAGAATTTATTGGGGCAGATGGAACTCAAGAACCAGTGACCATTATTATCAAGACCAACCTTATTGGTGTAAAGTGACTCCCACTCACTGTTTGCCTGTGAACCAGAATATAAGAAAGACAGCGAGCTCAATCACATTACAAATCTGCATCATGCCAAGGGATGATGGAGCAATATATCGCTGCCTGTCCAGCAGCATGTTTACAGAGGTTGAAATTGTTGTCAAAGGTATGTATAAATTTTTTCATTCGTTTTTTTAAACAATTAGTAGGTGCTATTTTAGTTGTGTTGTTGTGAAGGTTGTAATGAATTACTCTTTAAGACAAAATCATTAAATTAAGTTAAAAACTACAACAACATAAAGAAATACTGAATAAAATGTATTCATATTTTTTAATTAATGATAAAATAATTAAACAGTCAGTCTTGTCAAATATATAAGTAAAGGTTCATTCAATAGATATATTTTTTAAATATTTTACATGTCATGTCGATAAGATAGGATTGAAACACCTATGTGGCCTTTAGTAACCGTTTCCCACAATGCTGCAGAGAGTGAATAACCAGGAATTGTGTCGTAACAGAAAGCTCTTGGTTGCAATTCATAACATGACAGCTATGACGTCGATATTTCACGATACAGTACATGAAATGGCTATAACTGCCAAAACACAAGAACCTGGGTTTCCTGCTGCTTCATCTTCCGTTGCTTTCCCAGTTAATTACTGTCACTGTTACAGCACCACCTCCTCCTCCTCCTCCTCCTCCTCCTCCTCATGTCACTCCAGGGTTGAGGCCCATAACTCCAGAGACAAGTAACACGAAGCACAAACTTGGCATCATTGTAGTCGTGACCCTCATGACCCTTCTCATTGTAAGTTTGTGTGTTGCTGTCACCAGATACCAGGGTAAGTCATGTCATTTAAATCTCAAGCTAATGTTGCTAGTAATTAATACTGTTGATTGATTGATCTGTTGATAGCATGTTGGCAATCATTTTAATTACCCATCATTACAGCATGATGATGCTACAATAATTTCTTACAACTTCACGGATCAGTTTTCCAGTGATCCAAACTTTCTGCCTCAGCACTGTGGAGGGAAATGACATATAACATCATATGTAATATAATATATCTCTCCAGAGTCAGTTATCATGGGAAATACTTCAAAAGTTTTATGACAGCTTATATATACCTGTATTTTAGTGTGTGCATATCACACTATTTATACAGTTCATAGTCACTACTATTCATATCACATACAGCTTAGCATAATCATACACCTCACTGTTTCTTCCATATATTCTGTTTATTCTATACACAACTTTGCACAAGTACTGAGACTATGAAATGTAGTGTAATATCAGAAGTGTAAAAAGCTAACAGGTTAGCTCGTGTTTCTTAGCAACACTGATGAATTATGATTGCGTTAAAAATATTGATCATTACATAGAATTTTACTTTTTTTCTTTACCTTGTATATCATATTTGCTGCAAAAAAATAACTACATATATTTATATTTATATATATATATTTATATTATATTTTAGGTAAAAAAATCTGGGAAAGGTTGTTTGCAAGGAGAACACCACTGTCAGCAGTTGACATCCATGCGAATATGTACGCTAACTCAGTTGCCCATTACTACAGTCACCATCGACGACAAGTGCCCCCGTCTGGTAAACAAGGTCAAGGTACGAATGATTTCTCACATCTGACCACAAAGTAGCAGCCCACTTTTTCTACAGTTAAATAATAAAGCCATATGTTTTGTATATTGCCAATGGATTGGGTATCATCAACTCTGCTGTTCCCTTTCTGTTTTTAAGGTTAAATGCATGAATCTGGTGCACTTTTAAAACAACAGCACATCCAAATCAATCTACACTACACCAGAATTGGCGCACACAATACACTCAGTACATTCTACTGTATATTCATCCTGTGATTATGCTATATATTTAATTTCAGTATTGCACAAAAGTGTTCTTCAGTCTAACTCGTAGAATTAACCTGACTCTCGCCAGCTGTATATAGTTCTGCCTAGCTCCACACATCCATCTGGACTCGCACCCGATGGGAAGGACTTCAAGGGAGCAAAATAATGACTGAGCCAATCAGGATCGCCAGGCAGGACTTTCATAGATGTGACATAGCGGAGAAGCAAACGTTTGATTCAGACAACAATGGTGGCTCACAGTGAGGAATCATGTGTTAACACTGATTCTGCTATTTCAACTGTGTTGTCGAATCTATTGCATATTCATTATTTAAAAGATGAACAGAGAATGGGTTTTGAAGATGTTTATTGGTGGAAGGATGTTTTTGCGCTTCTCCCGACCAGGATTGGCAAGAGCTTGTTTTATCAAATAGCTCCACTGGTGGTCAAGGATATGGGACGAGTGCAGGACCCATCGTTATTATCGTCTCCCTGCTGATTGCTCTAGTAGAGGATCAGATCAGAGAAGCTGAAAAACTTTAACCTGACTCTCTCCAGCTGAATGTCGTTCCGCTGTTTGCTCTGCTGCTATATCCAAGATGTCGGCTGTTTTGGTTTTCCCTGCGTCGCTGTCATTAGCATCACAGGTTGGTTTCGATGTGAGTGGTTGAAATACACATCATTAAAGATGATGGACAAGTGGTTTATCCAATCACATGCAAGGATTTTTAATAAGGCCCTGTCTTCTGAAATACAATGGAGCAAACCCAGATGAATGTATGGAGCTAGGCAGAACTACATTCAGCTGATGAGAGTCAGGTTATCGTAGAACAGGATTCGACTGAAACACTCATTTGTGCATCATTATGTTAACTGTTGCACACCTACCTAGACTTTGATGGCATTAGACAACTCAGTGGTTGACTATGATTGGATAAATGTTTAGTGCCGCTGGCACTCACCAAAAAGACTCATGACCACAAATCTACACCCAAAGAAGTAAGGAGGATGATTTTCCATCAGTCATTGTGGAACAGTCATGTGCTGTGAAGCAGCACTTCTCAGATTTATCACCATATCAGTCCATCTAACATTTCATTGTGGAGTCATTGAATTCTGAGACAGGATCAAATGAGAAGCTAACTGCTAGTGAGCCATTAGTGAATGAGTAAATCATTATAAAATTGTATACAATAGTTAATAATTAGTCATTTTAATTTATACAGTGTAGTAAATGAGTTTGAAATGAACTTGACAACTGATGCATCATTAATACTAAGTACTATGTAGTAGATAATGATGAGATACTAAAGAATGTAACTTTACACTACAACACATTTACCCATTCACAAACGGTGGGAGACAACCATCAGAGGAGGCGGGAATCGAACCACCGATCTTTGGATTGGTGGTCAACCTGCTCTACCAGCTGAGTACAGACTGGGAGATTCTAGTGACTCATTAATGATGTGAAACAATAGCTCAGTTGGCAAAGACAGTAAATATTGTTGTATATTTTTATAGGGGATGACAAGGAGGACTCGAGTAGCTTGGACGATGAGGTGAGTCATAAACCTAAAATAATACATGACAGTTTGACTTCTGTCAGCTGTCAAATCCTGTCTAATACAATACATATGTAAATTTTAATCTTAGTCCACAACCTGTCAAAATGCCCAAATGTAATGATTGCACCTGCTTTCTGCAGTGTCCCCACACCACAGTGATTACTATAATGAGAACACTGTTACCATATCAGCTTAAGTGTACATTGCACAGTGCATTGTCATCATTAAGTTGGTTGGAGCTTTGAAACCACTCAAGAGTCTCTAAACTGAATGGGGGGGTCAAGGAAAAGCATTGAGCAAAGATAAATATGGAGGTCAATCCTTGGATTTCAAGTTGACATACTGAACAACGTCAGGAAAAAGATAAAGTAGTTATTGGTTTCAGCTTTACAACCACAGTTAGCTAAAATCTACAATGCACATGAAATCTGTTTGAAAGCATATTTGTCATCAGCTCTTTTCCCACGTTCTTCCCCAGTTTGAGGAGCTGCCTGTTCGCCCAGGGATGTCCTCCAGCAGCATGCACGAAGACACAGATTACGTCAGGGTTAAACCTGGAGGGGCAGTTCAGTCTCACAATGTCCATGATTTGCTAAGGGACAGTAAACAGTTTGGCCAAGGCGGGCTGCCGCTGCGTAACCATGACAAAGTGTCTGGCTCAGGTAGAAAAGGTGAAGTGGGAAACACAGAGCTCAGCATCAACAAAGAGGCTGATGATGATGATGAAATCGCCTACACACATGTGATCATCAAACCCAAGAACAGATTAAAGTAGCTACATGAGGACATGACCTGTGGGTTCATTTCAGTGCAGAGGTCAGCAACATGATGATGAGTTAAGATGAAAAAACTCTGCTTTTCATCTTAACTCACTGAGTGCCAGCCCTCTTATGAAATGGGAAGTGGTTTGTGCCAACATTTTTGGCAATTTTGAGTCATCTGTCCTGATGCACAGAATATTTTGTACTATGTCTCTGAAAACACTGGCTAGCTCAAATGAAAGATGAGACTCTCTATTTCATCATGAAAAACATGTTTGTTTTTACCTTGTTCTATTCTTGTTTTATCAGAGGTAGAGTAGAGGACACTTTCACCAAAATCACCACTTTTTGTCCAGATTCTGTTTATTTTACTCTCTAATCTCGATCGTCTCCACATCCTGCTTTGATCTCTGTGGCGTATAGTCTTTATGCTCTGACTACACAGCTGGTTATTATTGTTATTATCTTTAATTAGACAGTTTAGCAATCTTACTAGCTAGCACAAGCAACTTGAAGCTAATTATTCTATTTATGCCTCATAACAAAAGTCAGTTTTCCAGAAATACTAATCAAATTTAAAATATACATTTAAAATAATAACCATAGAGCTCAAAAACTGAAATGTATTCAGAAGCATTTTCAGAGAAGAAAGTTTTGTAATTAAAATATTTTTTGTAGCCTTGTTTGTAAAATGTGCTCCACAAATAAATGTGCCATGGTTTGTCACTTCACAGACTTGGAGTTTTTGTTCCTCATGCTAAAAGGTGAAGGAAAATGATCACTTTCAATATTATACCATTAATACTTAAATCAAGCAAATAGGCAATGTACAATAGTGTTTTGAGGGCTATCGTCTGCTTTCAAAATGTTGAATATATGGGGAAAATTGATAAAGAATAGTTTCATGATATTTTGTGAATGAACGATAACAGTATCAACCGATCAATCAAGTATCAATCTTTTCTCATGTAAACTATTTGTATTGCAATTAGAATGCATACTCTAACACAAACAGTTCAGTCATGTCAGGTGCATGATGTAACATGTTTTTGTTGGTAATATTTATGTAAACAGATTGTGAGATGAAGGGACAGCATAATTGCAAAAATGTAAGATATTGTCATTCATCTTATTGCAATAACATCATATTTTGACATGAACATTTATTTTTCTACAGCAAGATATTAACAAGTTTAAATAAAACAACAAAATGCTGTAAAATTATATGGAATCTGGTCTTTTTTTTTATCTGTGTTTTTACAGGTACAGTGTGTAACGTTTGCTGTATCTAGAGGTGAGATTGCAGACTGCAACTTCCCCCGCATGTGTAGAGGAATGACGGTGGCTTACATGAAAACATGAATGACCCTGTGCAGAGGGAACAAGTGGAGCAGAAGACAGAGTTAGCTTAGCTTTGACAATATCAATGAATGTTCAGTGGAAGTTGCAGTTTGTGCAGAAATAAATGCTACAGCTGGCAGGGGTTAACTCCAGAGAAAGTGACGTTATCAAGGTGATTATACGTTGAGGAATGGTGCAGGTACTCATCAGTCTGTCCAGTATCAGTATCACATAAGCAGTCAGTCAAAGGACATCCAGCACTTCTTTCCTGCTGCAACATGTTTTCTGTTCAGACCAGGGAGGAGCTGTCAGAGAGAAACTAACAGAAAACAAGAGGCTCAGAATCCCTCTGGTGACATCCCCGAGATATTCAAATAAATGTAAAAGCACAAAACCTACTGCGCTGAGGAAAGGGATGTTCACAGCCGACAGCACAAAGCCCATGGCCATAGGGAAGAAGGACCTGCAGGGAAAGAGAGTGATGGGAAAAGCTCTCTTTGCAACAGAACTTCCTGTCTTACATGTCAGACATTATCACCAATTATGATTTCAAGTGATCATTTTCAACATAAACATATGACTAACTGAGTTTCAACAAACAAATATTGAACTGTTTATTATAATTCATATTGCGGTCATCATCAACTGTGATGTGATCAACAGGCAACATATAATATCTCAGAAACTCTATGAATACCTTACCTGAATAAAAGCACAAAGCCATAACTCTCCACCAGCATCCCAATGATTGGCCAGCGGCACAGCACCAGAGACACGCCTCCCAGGAAGAATAAGGAAGCTCGAAACTTTTGTCTTTGGAAGAAGAAGTGAGCCGTCCTCCTGAAGCCGATGATGAACGTCAGACCAGTCAGAAACAGGATCTATAACAAAACAAAGAAATATGAAACTCATTCTCACACTATGAATAACGTTTCCTTTCTCCAAACCTCCAAAGGAGAAGGAGAAGGCCATTAAATACCTATTTTTTTTTAAACCAGCGCACTGGATTTTCTACCTCCACAAGACTTAAATGAAGCAATTACATTATGATTGTGATGACAAAAATGATCAACACATTATTTTTGAAAGTGTTATTTAAATAGAGTTTGATGAAAGTCCCCAAAGATATGATGTGGGGGTCTTATGTTTGAATGTGAATATGTGACCTGAGAGATTACTCACATTCCCAAAGGCCAGCAGGACAGAGTCAAAATACAGCAGCACACCAAAAAGCAGGAAAAACAAACCGAATCCCATCAGACCGATACCAATCTCTGGAAGACAAATATACATGCGGGACGGAAAAATGTAGTCATACACAATCTGAAAAGATGATGCCTACAGCATGTACAGGTTAAATCATGTTAGATAGATAGAAAATAGGCTAAGTAGTGTGCAGGTGGGTACACAGTAGAAAGGTGATTTAATATACAAAGGTCATCCTGTTCTCCTGGCTATCTACTTTTGTATTACCAATTAAATTCGTGAAAAGACAAAAACCATAATGTTAGTCTGTCCCTTAATAGTTTCTGACTTTCTGCATATGAATCTTAAACAGACAACTCTAAGATATATTATTATTATTATGTATTAAAGGCCCCCTATTATTCATTTTTTCTGCAATTTTATACAGGTCTCAGACATCCAACAATACTGTATTCAAAGTGTATTAGCCCAAACTCAGCCCTGGTCCTGAATTGCAGCCAGTTAAAAATCACTGTATTGATCTCTGCTGAGAACAGACTGTTTCTGTGTCTGTACCTTTAAATGTTCCTGAGCTGTGTCTGACCACGCCCCCCTCCCCCCCCCTCTCTCTTTCTCTCTGTCTGTCTGTCTGTCTGTGTGTGTCTCTCTCTCTCTCATACCGTATGTATTGACACTGGCTAAAGATGCTAACGTTACTCTGCAGTGCACGGACAGTTAACAGTAGTCAGTCACCCAAATTACAAATAAGTGTAGAACATTCGCCTCAAATGAGCCTTGTGCTCACAGAGCTTATGTTGAATGTCTCCTGATAGCATGTTAGCACTGCAGCAATCGCAGCTCCATTAACATGGCCCTGTGGCGTTAGCACTGCAGCTAGTGGATCTAGCTAAGATGACAAATATACCACAGGGAAAGAGAAGGATTCATTGTCCTATTGAAGTGCACTCTATCACCCCCAGCTTCTTTGGCTTTCTGTCCTCTTCCAGAGGAAATAAAGTACTGAGAAGATCTGGACTGTGTAGAATACATTATTCTATGAGGAAGCTTGGTTAGCTGCAGTGCTAAATGAGGACTGCTTTGTAAACATGGGCCCATACATATTATACTTGGCTGCACAGCTGAAAATGAAGCATCGGTACAAACTGTCTGGGAAACAACTACAGACATGGAAGCTGTAAGTTATTCCATTTTATGCTTCTTTACTATGTAGCTCTACTTAGTGTGATACGGAGGTCCTCTGGTAGCTCTAGTACCTGCAGTGCTAACGCTATGGGGACATGTTTCCAGGCTATCATGCTAAGTAAAGATACACAGTAAAGCAACACAAAATGGAATAACTTACAGCTCCACGTTTGTAGCTGTGTCTCAGACAGTTGATGCAGATCCATGCTTCATGTTCGGCTGGTTAGTGAAGCCTGCTTTGTGAGATGATGAACACACACGCTAAACTTTAGGAAGCTCTCTTGCTACATTTCCAGCTAAAATAAATCGATCCACTGGGTCTTCAGAGGACGAACAGAGTAAAAATAGCCTCCTGTACTCGTTGAAGCAGCCAACACACAGAGCAGCTGCCGTGCTTTACTCCTAACTTTGTCAGGTTTGTTTGTGAAAGATAGCGAGGAGAAACAATGGTGGCCGCTCTGTAACTTGGGTTATCTATCCGGGGGGAGGCTGGCTCAAAGGCAGTGTCCTCTATGGGAGGGAGGGCAAAACAACTGTTGACGTCAACAGGGGAGAAATGTTCAACTCGCCTGTTTCAGCACACATTAGCTAAGAAGAGGAGCAAGCAGGAGAAGGAGGTGACAGACTTTTTTCACTCCTGGGGCCTCATTCACAGACTATGGGGACACATACTACTGTTATACTACCTTTATAAAGTGAATTTTGCATAATAGATGATCTTTAATCCAATAATGCTCCTCTGGTGAACCGAGGGACGCAGCTGAAAGAAGACTAAATTCTTAGACTTGTAAAAATTTTCTTCTATTCTTTTCCACAAGCATATTGCTAATTTAACAGAATTATTTTGCTCTAGATGGGGGCAGTGGTATTATTCATTCATCCATCCTCTGGTAACCACTGCTTATGTTATCCAGGGTCTCTGGGTCTGGATCTGATCCAGCTTCACTGGGTGAAGATGGTTCATCCTGGACTGATCAGCAGACCATCAGAGGACCAACACATCGAGACAGAAATCATTCACACTGACATTCACATCTAGAACCAGTTTAGAGTCACTAGTTGGAGAACCAAGAGAGAACCAGAGAGAACCAAGAGAGAACCAAGAAAGAACCAAGAGAGAACCAGAGAGAACCAAGAAAGAACTTGAAAACCAAAGAGAACCAAGAGAGAATCCAGAGCAAACCAGAGAGAACCAGATACCCCTTCTCCACCAAAAGGAAGCTGGTACTAGTTCAGTGCTGGTGCTTAGTTGGTTCCACTGGCAAGGAGCCCAGTCAGAGCCACGTCATTACATCACTGCAAAATGTCAGTATGTCACAGCGTTTTCATTTTCACCCAGCAAAGCTTGTGCAGTGCAAATTCAAAACAAGGCTTTGCAAAAAATCCAGAGCCGACAAAGCTAACTCTATAGCGTTATATTTGTGCCACATTCCTGAGCGAACAAAGATTTTGAACAAGCAAATGCACGAGCAGGAGAAACACTGAGACTCAGCGGTGATTATGGCACGAGCAAAAATAAATTAACTAAGCACAGAATATATTTACCATATGTGTTCAAATCTGCATTTGTTCGCTCAAAATATGTCTTTGTTTGCTCAGGAATGTGGCATAAATATAACACCATATAATGTTACTGCCTATCGTCATAATCGCTTTGAGCAGCAGTTTCGTTTGAGAACAGATTGTATCGCAGCTGCCAATGAGACAGAGGTTGCTTATTGCCTGGGTACATCAACGGTCACAGTACTGGTGGGACACTATTGTTCTGGATTTCAGTGAGCAACAGTTTGTGCAAAACTTCCGTGTGTCCCGGGAGTGCTTTCAATACATTTGATTTGCGATCAAACCAGGTAGTATTTACTCCGGTCGTGTTGGTCAATAACCCCGCCCCAAGCCCCTGACGTAGTCAATGCTTAGCTCTGGACCAGTAAAGACTTGGTGCTTGTCTGGCCCCAGTTTTAATCACCAGGGGTCGGTGCTTTGGCTGTGGAAACACAAAGAACCGGTGCTAAGTCAGGCTCTGGCTCTGAACCAGCCCTGGAACCACCCCAATGGAAAAGGGGTAAGAGAGAAGAGAGAACCAATAGAGAATCAGAGAGAACCAAGAGAGAACCCACACAGAAGGACTCAGATTGAGAAAACCTCTAGATGTGAGGTAACATAGCATATATAATAATTAGTAAAGAATAATTATAATTTGTTTGATATCAGTAAAACTGGTGCCATTTAAAAAAGGCATTACGTGTTATTTGTGTACATTTATAGAAAACAGCTGATTCTCACTGACTTTCATATTAACCATAAATCTACAGTACACAGACATTATAAAAAGATTTCTGCTTGAGTTTTTAAAACATAATTGACAAATGAAGTTATTCTAAATATATACGCTTACCAGGATAATATTTTAATGAATCTTTATTTTAGTTTGATTTATAGCACTATTGTGGAAATATAGAAGCTTTCCTCTGGAGTGTTTCAGTGAAACATATAGGACACAAAGAATGGTGGACAGTCTGAATCATGACTTTGCTTGCATGAAGTGGTGATGCCTGTTTGACTGAACTGTCATCTTTAAAGCCATGTGAGGCTGATTCCGTGCTCCAGGGAGGACTTTGTGCTGTTGATTGTTTCTGAATGGGAAATGTGACGGATCCTGTGGACACATTACACTGCCTCCAGCGCTCAGCTTCTTTAGTCACACTTTTTACTGGGGTCAGTCAAGGATCAGGAGCTTTTTGTCTCTACACACTAGCATTACTCATTCATTGAACAGTTCCTCACAGTGATTCTGTGAAAGGCCTGAGGTGATGAAACTGAAAGTGAATTTACTTCAGTGAGAACCTTCTCAACAGCAATCATCTCTTTTCCAGTTGTCCTGTACTCTTTCACATTGAGATGCAGTGCTCTCACAAGCACATCTTTGTATTCTGAAACCAGCTCAACGCTCTGTGAGGATCACAGTTTCACCCTGAACTTTAGAGGACAGCAGCTGTAGAAACACTTACTCTGGAACTCTGTGATGGCCACCATGGTAATCACCTCGAACAGCAGGCAGTATTCCCGTCTCTTCTACTCGCTAGCCCTGCTCCTCTGTGACTGTCAGGACTGTCAGTCCTCTCTTTTCCTCAACACTGACCTTTGTGTGTTGATGTTGTCAGTGTGTGAGATGAACATTAACCAGAGCAGGCGTGCTCTAAAAGTGACGTCATCAACCGTTCAAAGACACGTAATGGACTAACCCCACATGTTGTTTGGAAACCTGGATACCTCAGATCATCTTCTAACTGCTGGGCTTAGATAGTTCAGTCCAGTACTATCCACTGTTAGCCACTGTTAATATTTACAAGCTACATCAAATCTCAGCAGCTGGCAGATCGATTAGTATCACTACTGAGAAGAACATATCCAATTCTGTCAACTATCATCATCAATGTTGATTAGAAAGCTTCTTACTATGTATAACTATTTCCTTGTTCCTTATCTCCATGCCTGTCTCTTAAAGGGCCATTTCAGTGCAGTAAAATGTGGGTTGATAATAATAACTGATTGCCAGGTACTGAAGTACAATTGAAGAGTGATGCAATCACTCAGTGATTATGAATCTGTGGAATGATTATAGAATGAAATTATTAGAATCTTCAAAAGTAATTGCAATTTCAAGATTAAATACCTTTCTTTTCTACAGGGAGTGGAGTCCTGATTGTTCCATCCTGAATGGCCAATCAGCAGTGAGGGGTATCTATAAATAGACCTGCACACCTGAGTCACTGTCTCCTACCTGTGAGCAGACTTGATGTAAAGTGGTGTGTTGGTTTGGGATATCCTTTCAATTTTCACATGTAGTCTTGTTTTGTATAGGATCATTTGGACGTTCCCACTGTTTTTGCTCTTGCCTCATATTCAGTACTGAACAGTAACAGTGTTACTGTACCCCTGTTACTTTTGACAGTAACTAATACTCTAACAAATTTTTAAATAAATAAACACAGTTACCCTTACAATGTGATGTGTTTGTCCATTAATTGGTAAGTGATTTCCTGATTGATGAATTCAGATTGCTTTCATTCACTCTCTCAGATGTCACTGTGGACGGGAGCCCAGTGTTTGTTGTATGTTTTGACACATGGTGTGTTCAAGTTGTAGACAAATGTCGGAATTTTCAGGCTCTAAGTCAGAATTTAAATCAAAACCCCATGAAGTTGGAGCTCCATCTCTGAAAATCAGATTAATTTCTCCAAACAAACATACTGTGTAATTCATGCTATCTGCTACTGACCAGGGCTGTGCAGAGACCTTTGGAGGGGCAGGGGTTCAAATTTAAAAAAGGGCACCTGGAACGAAATTTTCAAACAACATGTCAACTTTATTTAAAACTAAATTTTAAGATAGATTTTATAATAATTTCAATTTTAATTTTATAATTTATTTATCACTGTGCTATTTAATTATGATGGTGGGATAGGCTATTGTATGATTTTGCAATTCGCAAAATAGCCTAATATCTGTACTGATAAGTATTTTATGAATTTTCATATTTATTCATCATGTATCAAGAAGAATTGGCATAAGTAGCAGATATAACACATTTCCCCTCATTGCTTGGTTCTAAAAATTCAATAGTGCATGTAGCCAGACAGATAGGTCTATGCAGTTTTCCTATTGTCTACAGAGATCATAGTGGTATTAGACTACATCAAAAAGAAGAGTGGTAGATCGGGACAGAACTATACAGAAGGCCTATAGGCTACATCTTATTTATTAAATTCAAAGCTAATTTTAACCATTTTACACACACATCACAGTGAACTACCACCATTAGCAAGCTGGTGTCGTGCAGTTTCACGTGATGTGCGTGTGGTCACTGAGTGAAATGACATAATGTCGGCAAACAGAGAACGTGTGGCGTCGCATTCAACAGTTAATATCACCTTAGTTCCTCACCTTTTGTGAGAGTTTTCTGTTCTTTAGATGTTTATTGGTTTGCTTTGTTCCCCAGTTTAGATAAGGACCAGTTACTGTCAAGGTGTTTTGAATTGTAATTTTTCTAGCCGTATGCTTGAGATCTTGTGTTCAGTTGATAACTTTGATAGCCTTCATTAGCAGCGTTTTCCGTTTATTTTCCAGGTAGTCTGGTTAGACTGTTATTCCTCCCTGTACTGTTGTTTATTATTTCTGTTAATCAATCTTTGTTTGATACTTTGTTTTTTGAGTTGTGCTTTTGGGTTCAATTCTGTTGAGTTGTCAAGTTCTTACAGAACGTACTGGCCAGGATGAACCCAGCTGACTCCAATCAGCTCAGGGAGTTAATAGTCTCCCATTGTGACAGAATCACTCAACAGGAGGAACAGACTGCAGCCTTAGAACATGATATTGCCCGTCTGTCATCACGTCAGGAAGAATTCAGACAGTCCACGTCGGGTCAGGTTGACACGCGAGCCCGCAATATGCGTGACTACCTCCATAATCAGCCTTCAGCTCCTCCATCTCCTGCTGTCCATGGTCAGGTTCTGCCTGCCGCAGCGCCACCCGTAGTAGTCCATATACCACCTCATCTTGCAACCCCGGAGGAGGGCTCTACTCCATCTCTGGTTCAGAAAGGGAAGCCATGGACACCTACATTCAAACTTCCGTCCAGGCAGGCATCATCAGGCCATCCTTCTCCTTGCTGGGAGTGAGCTCCTCTGCATACATTAACCTCTCCTCAGGCTACGTAATAATAATAATAATAATAATAATAATAATAATGATAATACATTTTATTTATAGTGCACTTTTCATTAAAACAATCTCAAAGTGCTACAGAGTAAAATCAACACATAAAATAAGCAATCATAAGCTCTTTTAAAAAGGTGGGTTTTCAGGCCACATTTAAAAGTGTCAATAGTCTGTGGTGTCCTCAGGTGATCTGGGAGAGCGTTCCAAAGTCCGATCTCCCATTGTACGGAGCTTAGTCCTTGGGGTTTTAAAGAAATGGATGGAGGAGGAACGGAGGGAACGTATAGATGTCTGAGGGCTGAGGAGATCCTTAAGGTATGTGGGGGCAGTTCCATAGAGACACTGGTGGGTGAGAAGGGAGATCTTATATTCAATGAGTGAGTGAGACAGGGAGTCAGTGGAGTGTTCTTAGAATGGGAGTGATGTGATTGAATTTTTGCACCCTCATCAGAATCCTGGTAGCGCTGTTCTGCATGCATTGGAGCTTCTGAATGCTCTTGCTGGGATCCCGATGAGGAGTGCGTTGCAATAGTCAGCTTTTCTGCATCTGCCAGGCTGAGCGACGGACGGAGTTTGGCGATTTTCTTGTGGTGGGAGAATGAGGTTTTGCAGAATTGTTGGATGTGGGCATCATAGGTAAGATGGGGGTCCATTTTTACACCAAGGTTGGTGACGGCTGGGGAGAGTGGAATGTCCTGATCCGTGACGGTGATGCTGGTGATAGTGGAGGTTCCAACCTGGTGTGGAGTGCCGATTAGGATGGCCTCAGTCTTGGAGCTGTTTAGCTGCAGAAAGTTGAGCTTCATCAATATAGAGTACTATATTGCCAAAAGTATTTGCTCACCTGCCTTGACTCGCATATGAACTTAAGTGATATCCCATTCCTAATCTATAGGCTTTAATATGACGTCGGTCCACCCTTTGCAGCTATAACAGCCTCAACTCTTCTGGGAAGGCTGTCCACAAGGTTTAGGAGTGTGTTTATGGGAATTTTTGACCATTCTTCCAGAAGTGTACTTGTGAGGTCACACACTGATGTTGGATGAGAGGGCCTGGCTCTCAGTCTCTGCTCTAATTCATCCCAAAGGTGTTCTATCGGGTTGAGGTCAGGACTCTGCAGGCCAGTCAAGTTCATCCACACCAGACTCTGTCATCCATGTCTTTATGGAACTTGCTTTGTGCACTGGTGCACAGTCATGTTGGAAGAGGAAGGGGCCAGCTCCAAACTGTTCCCACAAAGTTGGGAGCATGGACTTGTCCAAAATGTCTTGGTATGCTGAAGCATTCAGAGTTCCTTTCACTGGAACTAAGGGGCCAAGCCCAGCTCCTGAAAAACAACCCCACACCATAATACCTCCTCCACCAAACTTTACACTTGGCACAATGCAGTCCGACAAGTATCGTTCTCCTTGCACCCGCCAAACCCAGACTCGTCCGTCAGATTGCCAGATGGCGAGGCGTTATTTGTCACTCCAGAGAACACGTCTCCACTGCTCTAGAGTCCAGCATCAGCGTGCTTTACACCACTGCATCCGATGCTTTGCATTGCACTTGGTGATGTAGGGCTTGGATGCAGCTGCTCGGCCATGGAAACCCATTCCATGAAGCTCTCTGTGCACTGTTCTTGAGCTAATCTGAAGGCCACATGAAGTTTGGAGGTCTGTAGCGATTGACTCTGCAGAAAGTTGGTGACCTCTTCACACTATGCGCCTCAGCATCCGCTGACCCTGCTCCGTCAGTTTACGTGGTCTACCACTTTGTCGCTGAGTTGCTGTCATTCCCAAACACTTCCACATTCTTATTATACAGCTGACAGTTGACTGTGGAATATTTAGGAGCGAGGAAATTTCACGACTGGATTTGTTGCACAGGTGGCATCCTATCACAGTTCCACGCTGGAATTCACTGAGCTCCTGAGAGCAATACATTCTTTCACAAATGTTTGTAAAAGCAGTCTGCATGCCCAGGTGCTTGATTTTATACACTTGTGGTCATGGAAGTGATTGGAACACCTGAGTCTGATTATTTGGATGGGTGAGCGAATACTTTTGGCAATATAGTACGCCTTTATCTCCTCCAGGCAGGTGGTGAGAATGGCAGATTGTGAGAGTGCAAAGTGGTTGGGGTAGTTAAAATCCATTTTTAACTGTGTGTCATCAGCATAGCAGTGAAATGATAGTCCGTGTGTGCTGATGACATGACCAAGAGGGAACAGATACATAGTGAAGAGACTTGGTCTAAGTACATGCCCATGTCATGTGCTTTTAAAAGAGAAATCATTGTTGCTTTCAAAATGATCATAATATGGATTCAGATCATACTTTACCTTTGTGCCTCTTAGAAGCTGCTTCTTTTTTAAATATAGTGGGATTCATGTCTAAAAGGCTGAGTAAGGTTTGTTCAGAAATGGTTTGAGAGCCTCTTTGGGTGTTAACTGCATTTATAGCGAATTATTATTACAAACCATTATTACAAACCATTCTGTAGCTGCCTTGTGCTAACAGTAGAACAGTGCAGCTAATGAAGACCAAAACGCCTCAGTTCAATGACATCGCTCCTGTCTCTAACTGTTTTGCTGAAGCCATTTTGTATCCCTCTTAGTAAACATTTGGTGGTGTAAGCTTATAGTTTAAATTTTTCCCAGCAGCTTTCAGGGATTATTTACACCATTGATTTCCTGAAGAATTAGAGAAATTTATTCCAAGTTGTTTGGATTTTTTTTTCGTTTTGTATTGCATTTCATTTAACTTTTATTACATCATTGGGCTCAGCCTCAACATGACTGAACATTGATTTCATGTCAGCTGAAAGCTCCACATTCCAGTGGAGCCCAGCAGTGGGTGCAGCCTTTCAGCAGCTCAAGGCTTGGTTCACGTCAGCACCCATCCTCACCGTCCCAGATCCCACCAGGCAGTTTGTGATGGAGGTGGATGCATCGGATGTGGTAATAGGGGCGGTGCTGTCACAGAGATCAGTGGCTGATTGCAAGATGCATCCTTGTGCTTTTCTGTCCAAGAAGTTATCCCAGGCTGAAAGGAACTATGACGTTGGTAACAGAGAGCTGCTGGCAGTAAAGGTGATGCTAGAGGAGTGGCGTCACTGGCTGGAGGGGGCCCAGCAGCCATTCCTGGTTTGGACTGACCAGGAGAATCTAGAGTACATTCGTCAGGCCAAGAGACTGAATTTACGCCAGGCCATGTGGTCATTGTTTTTTAAAAGCCTTCTACCTGTCTCTTAGATGCCATCCCAACTTCACTGCTTAAAGAAGTTTTACCGTTACTTAGCACCTCTTTATTAAACATGATCAACTTATCTTTGCTGTCAGGCTATGTACCTCAGTCATTTAAAGTAGCCATAATCAAACCTCTTCTGAAGAAGCCCGGTCTTGATCCAGAGGTTTTAGCCAACTATAGACCAATATCCAACCTTCCTTTTCTCTCTAAGATCCTTGAGAAAGCAGTGTGCAGTCAGCTGTGTGACCTTCTACAGAACAATGCTCAGTCAGGATTTAGAAAATATCATAGCATTGAGACAGCTCTCGTGAAAATTACTAGTGACTGACAGGGATCCATGCCCAGGAACCCAGATGCACGACTCACAGACAGGATTACAGTTCTCACAAGAGTCTTTATTTGAATAGACAGGATAATCAAGCACGGTATTCCGCGGGGAGGTGGAGCACGGCCACGCGCCACCTGGCAGGTGGAGGCGCGCGTCCGGGGAATCCCTACTCCCTCTACTCTCAACTATTAAATGGGGGAAAAAACAAAACCCACTCTCAAAGCCGAGAGGGAAAACAGTTAGCGTTACCTGCAAAAGAAAAGGGGAACGCTAGCTAGGTAAGGCTATGAAATGTTAATGCACTAAGCACACTAACCGGCAAAATGGAGGGAAACTAACAAAGGGTACTACCAAGGGAATGGAGGGCTACTAGGATAAGGGAAAACTAAAGAAAATAAACGGGACACCTACAACTCTACACAAGAGGAGGGAATTATAACAAGTGGGGAGAAGACTAACAAATAAACACAAAAACACAAGGATCTACTCCGAGGAGGATTCTTCTTGTGGGCTAAGGAGCAGGGGCCTATAACAAAAATTAAGGTAACAACTAGGATCTACTCCTAAGAGGATTCTTCTAGTGAAAACAAAATGCAGGCTATCAAAACTACAAACAAACGAAATCGTGGAAGGCAAACGAGGGAGCGAGGAACACATGGACGCAGGGAACATGACGATCACACAACGAGACAAGGGAAGACAGGACTATTTATACATGAGGTGATGGGGAACAGGTGGAGACAATTAGGGCGGGGTCAGACAATCACAAAACGCGGGAAACAGGAGGAAGGGGAAGTGTGAATCTGAAACGAGAGGGAACACTCAGTTATTTCAAAATAAAACAGGAAATGACAAGACAACATGTATGCACGAGACAAAAATGGTTAACTTAACTCAAACAGACAGACGGGTCATGACAGTGACCTGCTAATTGAGTCAGACAATGGACTCTTAGCACTGCTTTTGATAATATTGACCACCATATCCTGTTGCAGAGATTAGAACATTTAACTGGCATCAGAGGAACTGCTTTAAGCTGGTTTAAATCCTATTTATCAGATCGATCACAGTTTGTTGACGTTAATGATGAGTCCTCCATGCAGTCCACAGTCAGTTATGGAGTTCCTCAAGGTTCTGTGCTTGGGCCAGTTCTATTAACTTTATATATGCTTCCTTTAGGCAATGTTATCAGAAAACACTCCATTGACTTTCACTGTTATGCAGATGATACTCAGCTATATTTGTCATTCAAGTCAGTCGAATCCAGCCAGTTAGCTAAATTCCAAAAATGTCTTAAGGATATAAAAACTTGGATGACGGACAATTTCTTGTTGTAAAATTCAGACAAAACTCAAGTTATTCTAATTGGCCCTGAAAATCTCAGAAATAAACTATCTAATGACTTATTTACTCTAGATGGCTTTGCACCTGCCTCTAGCACCACTGTAATGAATCTAGGGGTAATTTTTGACCAAAATATGTCCTTCAACGTCCACATGAAACAAACAGCTAGAACTGCTTTTTTCCCTCTGCATAACATTGCAAAAATCAGGCATATTCTCTCTCAAAACTATGCAGAAAAATTAGTCCATGCATTTGTAACTTCTAGGCTGGACTATTGCAATTCCTTATTATGAGGCTGGCCTAATAAGTCTATCAAGACTCTCCAGCTGGTCCAGAACGCTGCAGCACGTGTTCTGACCAGAACCAGGAAAAGAGACCATATTTCTCCGATGTTAGCCTCTCTGCACTGGCTCCCTGTAAAATCTAGAATAGAATTTAAAATCCTCCTGAATGGTCAGGCACCATCTTATCTTAAAGAGCTAATAGTGCCTTATAATCCTGCTAGAACTCTACGCTCTCAGAATGCAGGACTATTAGCGGTTCCTAGGGTTTATAAAAGTAGAACGGGAGCTAGAGCTTTCAGTTATCAAGCTCCTCTTCTGTGGAACCAACTCCCTCTTTCAGTCTGGGAGGCAGACACCATCCCCTTATTCAAGAGTAGGCTTAAGACTTTCCTTTTTGATAGTGCTTATAGTTAGGACTCATCCAAGGCTGACTCAGACTGCCTTGGATCAATCCTTAGTTATGCTGCTATAGGTCTAGACTGCCGGGGGACTTCCTCTGACGCACTGAGCTTCTCTTCTTCTTCATTTCGATGCCTCCATTAAGTAATTTTACTAACTCATCTTCTTCCCTGGAGTCCCCGTGCTTTCAGCTCCCAGGTGTTCGTGAGCTGAGGCCACTTGGTGAGAAGGAGGTGGTGTCATCCAGGCTTTATCTGTCGTGATGGTGGTGAGATGGAAAAGAGGCGATGCTGCTCACCTCTGTTAGAGTAGTGGAGAAGAGGATGTGTTTATTCTTCCTCCCTTTAACACATGCTGCAGATTAGTTTTGTGCCTCGTAGTCCCTGTACGTTCTCATCTCACAAGTATCCATGGACCCAGTCTACCTGGTGGCGTAGTGGTTGTGCAGACCAGTCAGGCTTCATCTTCTGGTTCTGAGTGACGTGGTGGTGACGAGGTCATCTTGCAGAGGCTTCTCCTGTTTGGTGTGGTGGAGAGGAAGACGTGCTGCACAGGCTTCTTCTGGTTGATGTGGTGGAGAGGAGGACATGCTGTCCAGGTTTCTTCTGGTTGGTGTGGTGGAGAGGAGGACATGCTGCCCAGGCTTCTTCTGGTTGGCGTTGTGGAAAGGAAGACGTGCTTCTCATCCATTGCTGATAGTTTGATGATGGTCTTCATCCCCTTGGACACTCTCATACAGTTTTATATATACACTGTATATTAGTTGTTGTCATATTGAGTTGGACATTTTCATACAATTTTATATGTAGTGTTAATGTGTTCTCATTGTTGTTATTCTGTACACATGGCATCTATTGCACGTCTGTCCATCCTGGAAGAGGGATCCCTCCTCTGTTGCTCTTCCTGATGTTTCTTCTGTTTCTTTTACCCTGTTAAAATGTTTTTTTTGGGGGGAGTTTTTCCTTAGTCGATGGAGAGTCATTTGTAAAGGACAGCGGGTGTCATATCCTGTACAGATTGTAAAGCCCAATGGGGCAAATTCATAATGTGTGATATTGGGCTATACAAATAAACTTGACTTGACTTGACTTAATTGTTTCAATTTCTTCCTGTCTTACAGGCCCGGGAGTCAAAACATCAAGCCTGATGCCCTTTCACGGCTTTATGATCCCGAGCCTGCTGCCAAGGAACCTGAATACATCCTGCCACGTCACTGTGTGTTAGGAACAGTATCTTTCCAAATAGTAAAAGAGGTGAAACAAGCCAATGTGGAGAACCCGCCACCAGAGGGCTGTCCTGCCAACTGGCTGTTTGTGCCAGAGGGGATGCGGTGTCAGATGGTACTGTTAGAAAATAAATCATAAGTACCACTTTTTAGTTTTGGTCACATTCTGGAGGCCCATTGTCTTCACACGCAGAACTGAGGGCCAACTATGAGGGTCAAACAGGAAATAACAGGAGGGGGATGTGTAACAGACTGTGTGCTTATTTCCTTATATGGTCAAGGTATGTGTGTATTCTCTAAGCTTATACTGTTCCAGCAGGTCTCACAAACTGACCAACAGGAAGAGGTCATGTACCATAAACTCACCACTCCACCAAAAACTCATCAACAGAAAGAGGAGCCGATGACCCGATTACACCAAAGAACCGACCAAGACAACGCGTTGCATATTTTCTATAAAACATCTTGATGACATCACTAATAATAAGTGCAGCAAGTCATGAAACACAGTGGGCAGACTATAGTCAATGCTAGTACTCAGAATGTTTCATAAACTTTGATTTTATTTCTGTATGCTACATGTAATATGTAAACTGTAAATTATGGTGCTATCCACTGTCTTCAATAAATAACCGACTGTCCATTTCGTCACCCAAGCTTTGATGTGAAAGAATCCAGTCTGTCTTTGTTTTTGCACTTTATTCATCCAGACATACAGTTTGATATAACAAAGACTGTAGTATATCATCAGGGAGTCTATTGGTAAGGAGCAGGCTGGATACTTAACCTCAGTAGTCTTTTTGGCAGTGAATTAATCATCAACAAGTGGGTTAAATTAGAGCCGTAAATAGATCATCATTCCACGCAGCACTGCCATACAAAATACTGCGATGAAGCATCTAAGGAAACTCATTATTTATTTGTATACATTCACTTTATTGCAAGGTTTTCTGAAAGCAAGCATATTATTTGTCTATTTTATCATTTGCATAGTTAAAGCAGTTTGTCTATTTTCCCCCAAAATAATTATGGTTACATGTGATAGTAAGATATACTGTAACTGAAATCCACAATATTATATACATTGACTGACTGATGTATATAATGTATTTTTTTTTTTTTCCATCATCCACAAATGCTACATCTAGTATCAAATATTGGACACCACCTTTTGGCTGTCATTTCTTAACACATCAGATTCCAATTAATCCAAAAATATCTTTGTTCTGCTCCTTCAAACAATCCTCAAGAGCAAAAAAATAAAAAAAGTATTTTTTTTGTGAAAAATGCAAAACATAATTGAGTGTAAAAATCGTACCTGTCAACTTGTCATTGAATATTAATGCACCTAAAAAAATATGAACGACCTCTTTTCAACATATTCCCTTTCTAAAAAAAACCATAAAATAGAAGTATTCATTTAAATCCTTATTTTGTTTTCTTTTTGCGTAGTCAGAGCTGTTAACTGTGTATCGTAAAATTCTGTGCTGCAGTTTCTCTGACTGTGTATGGACACACAATAGCTTTCTACCAGCAGGTGACTTGAACACTTGTGGGTGTAAAGCATAGACAGCATACACATAACAAAGGGAGGCACGAATTACTGACATTATGGGGACATGAGCTGTGTGAGTAGTCACATTGTGGGTACTCACCTTCCTTCTATGGATAAAATACATGTTTCCATGATGTAAACTGTTCTATTTTAGGGTGACAACTTCACGAGGGTGTAAGGTTAGGATAAATTAGATTTTGGTTAGGGTTAGGATGAGGACGATGCAAGTAGTGGTTATGGTAAGTCTCCAGAAAAAGAATGCAAGTCAATGTAATCCCCATAATGTCAGAAATACACAACATGTGTGCATATTCAAATCTGGAGGAAGTTGCAATGAAGAGACGGCAAAAACAAGACGTGTCAAATTTGAGGATATTCATTTTTAGAAAGTGTTTTGGACTTTTACACCACTTCCCACTCAGCCACATACTTAATGAGCTTTATTAGTGGCTTAAAAGACAGACAAATGACATGGAAATAATGTCACTGGCAAATGTAATTGTAAAAACAGACTTTTATAAAACAATTTATTTTTTACTTAAATCTAAATCTTACTCTAATCTAAGACATGCATGATTATGTCACATATTGAATATTTGAAATTTTTGTTCAGTTATTTCACCATATTTGATTAAGTCATGAGTTTTGGTATGTCCAAAATTTATTAACTCATGTAGTTACTGGATTATTTAGAATTGGCCATTTTGGCGTTCCACTTGTAAACTTGGTACCATCAATCATTGTGTTTCCTCCAGATTCAAACTCCTGTTTAAGACATACAATTAATATGTCCATTCATTACAACATATAAAACACAGACATGTTTCAGAGTTATGGCACTGCATGACTGGGTGAAATGTTGTTGGGATATGTTACATGACATTGTTTTATATAACTCCTCTCAATTGACTGCATCACTGCTATCTCCTCTTCACACAGACAAGTGCTTTTCAAGCAGAGTTACTCTTCTAAGGTCACTTCTATTTCCACTTTCCACGTACACTGAACCATTGCTAGTCAACATACTTTACCTATATATCTGTAGACAACCACTGGGAAATATCTGGAGCACACTGAATCTGATGCTAAAGGCTAACTGTACACAGTGGTTGATGGTGAGGTAATCCAACACGTTCTCATCCCAACTCGTCACATAGTGACACTCTGTCACTACAGTCATAGTAAACATGTGATTAATGTTGTGAATTAAACAAGAACACTTAACCACTTTGTTAGGTTTAGGAAAAAAAACAACATGGTTGTACTTACAACTACTTTGTGTGTACAGGGAAAATGCCTTAACAAGCAGAACACAGTGGATGAACACACAGTGTTTGACCCATCCACCTCCCCTCCCACCCAGTATCTGTATTTCAACCACACTCTCAGAGCTCCTTCTCTGACCCTTGATACATTTCCGATGGATGGCTCGTGCATGGAACGCCTAAGGTGAGACAAAGTGTTGATATTTGCTGCACAGGTAGTGAGAACGGGCCGTGCATCTGCTCTGGATTCAAAATATGGTCGGTGCCAAAGCTGTGTGCCAAACCAGGTAAGAAATGTGACGTTGATATGGCACAGTGTGCAGTGATGGTGTGGAGGTCAGGCTGGTGCATGCACTGAAGGAATACCGAGTTCAAAAGTGTCATTATCAATATTAATGTCTCCTGGACTCATATTCAACCTTGTCCTTCAGCAGTTTCTGTCTCTCCTTTTAGGATTTACTGTTACAAACAGACACTTCTTTACATCTAGTGCACATTGTGTCACAGTCTGCTGTTTCTTTGAATCAGCTTTATAAAAGTTAAAATACATATGGCCTACCTAAATATATAATCCACTGCTGGTGTTGTGGTCTTTATTATGATGTTTGACCCAAGACACTGGGGCAAAGCTCTGGTTTGAGGCTATAGAGTGAACAGTATCATACAGAAAGTGAGTCCAAACACAGTAATGTGTCTGTTTTACTGTCTAAGACAATGCTTCTCCATGCATATAAGAGAAAATTACCATAATTAAACAAAAATAAATTAAGGATTTAATCTAAATAATCTGACTAACTTCCAGATACCAGATAGTATGGTCAATACAGCACAAAGCAGACAGGGTTATTATTACCAAAGAAGGGCAGCAGAGTGAGTCCGAGCTGTGCACACTGCATTGATTCTCCTCCAGGTTTTGTGGCAAAAGTTCAACTAAATAGTTAAATAGTTTTGACCCCCTAATATGCTGACCTTGACCAATGGCTTTGTAACATTGATAAATGAGGCTGAATTTACTTTCTCTGCAAGGTCATTCAGATATTTGGTCAGCTGATCTGGTACAATCATCACGGACTGCCACGAAAATGTATGGACACCAGACACCATGTTGGAGTATATAAGGGATTTTGCTCGATGATCCCCACATATTAGAGAGTATGAGGATAAACTCTGAATGTGATGTAACATGGGCCATGCTTTATGTAATATACTTGAGCTTCGACTCAGTCTTGCAACAAAGTCTGCGCTTGTATGTTTGGTGTGAAAAATGGGTGATGCAGTGAAGCAAAACACAATCCAGGTGACATTCTGTTTAGATGGAATGTTAATGGTTGTATATGAGTGTAATTGGCAAGGTTGATAGGATGGTGAGGGGGGGCCAAGGTCTTGGTGAAACAGGCATCACAGTGAGCTCAGAAGGAGAGTCCACAGTTTTTCCGAACAACCAGAGGGTTTTTCAAGGTTGATATGGAGGTTATTTTAATGAACACCCTTCCAGTGTTTAGTGTCCAGATGTGCATCCAAAGCCTCTCTGTAGGTTTTACTGCTCATTGATCTATCTCTGCAGCTCTTGTCTTTGTACCTCTTCAGTGTGGGCCTCTCCTATGCAATGTTCACTGGTGAACTGATCAACACTGAACCTTAGGTCAAATTCCTGATCATCAACATAGGTCATCAGCAATCTCTACTTTGTAGAATATGTCCTGAGCGACATTATATGGTAATATTTCACACCTAGAAGCTGGTAAGAGATGTGGAGCCTTAGGGCACACATAGCAGGATACCATCATGAGCTGATGAACTGGAGTTTTGGGGGGTGGGTTTACAAGTCTTAATAGCTTCCTTTAGAGTATTTGCTCTTGCCTCCTCCCATTGTCAGTTTTCCATGCTTTTGTTGCAGTTCAGTTTAGGCGCTAAAAAAACTCCTCAGTTTGGAGTCATCGTCGTTCTTCAGTTCGTCCAGTGAATTCTCAGAAAGATGCTCCATCAAACTTCACAGCAGCCAGTGCTTGGGCTGCAGACAGAAAGAACCAGAGAGAGATACCAAGATAATTTCAGATAACTGTGTCATTGGATACTTGGTAAAAAGTAAGTGTGATGTAATATAACTCATTCTAGGCTACAGTGGATGGTATGTGAGTGAAAAAAAATCTCAAAAAAAGTTCCAACTTCCTTAGTCAAGAGAGTTCTGCTTATTTGCAGTGAAAGATATGGTTGAAAATGTTTTGAAACCAACATGTTGAACTTTGTGTTGAGCATGTTGAGATTGTTTTGCTCCTTGCAAACCAAACAAACATGGTCACAGCTGTTTTTAACAGGAATCATCATTTATGCAATAAGTACTGAGCACTGCCCTTTAAAACAAACTTTGGTCAAACACAATGTATCATCTGATAAAAGTAGATGAAATCAGGAGAATCGTGTGCAAACAAAGTCCCAGAGATTGAAGCAAGCACAGGGTCTAAACAGGGTGGAGGAAGGGGTGGACTGCTGTGGTGAACGGACACTCACCTTGTATGACTCATGCCTTCATGATGTGGGCAGAGTTGTGGAAATCAGCAGAAGAAGGGGGAGGGACCAGGCTGGTTGGGGAGGTGGGGGGGCTGGGGGCACATTGGGCTGGAATGAGATGGAAGGGGGTGGGAGGAGTGAACACCAGGGGCGAATGGGGAGAAAAAGAAGAAGTGAACCAACCAAAGGGAGTACAGTGAGGTACGAAGGTGAGGAGAGTGGACTCCTGTACATTCAGATGAAAATACATACATCTCTGGACTTTCAGGGTAGAGAAAACATTGAACTCTGCTTTCCCTGAATCATGCTTATAATATAGACTCAGCTGTGTGACTCCCCTCAAGCCCCACGCAACACTGAACTATGATCTGAGACAGACTAAAGTATCATCACTCACTTGGCAATAAACTTGTTTTTGATTCTCGTTATGATAAAGTATATTTTTCAAGCTTTTTCAATCTGTTTCAGTCAATTTGTGTTATTTTGTGTTTGTATGCTGAGGTTTTTGTATGCTAAGGAGATTTTCAGGGTGTACTTTTCCTGGACACACTATGTTTCACTCTGTCATTCTTCCGAAATACAATTGATTACAAAGTACAACATTACAAAACACAAGGTCTTGTTAGGACAAAACAAAGTCAAAGCAAAATACTTCTCCTTATTCAAATACAGTTATTTAGCTGATTATGCATTAATGTGTGATGCCTGATGACTTTGAGATGTATGTAATGAAATATGTCATCACAAGTATATATATATTCAAAATAGTGCCTAAATTCAATGAATCTTCCATAGCTGATGGCATTATGTGCCTTTCTACATGTGACTAAAGGATTCCAAGTTTGTACAGTAAAAAAATGATGTGAGACTTCAGTGGTACGTACTGTGTTCTAAAAATAATGAAGCAGAAGAAGAAATGGATGTTAAAGAGTTTGCATTAAAAATATCCCAGCTTATTACTTTTTTTGGCCACCAGAGCATCAGTCCTCAGATGAGAACTGGATGAATCATGGAGGTGTGTGCACAAGGTTGTAATGGGAATAAGTACTGTGGCTGGCCCTGGGCTGTGTGATCACAGTGAGCATTTAGTGGGAGAGGGTTAGTGATGTGGCAGCCGTGTTGAGAGTCCTCACCGGAGAGGAGACGGCTACGACGTGAAGCCTCGGCGGCCAGAGCACAGGAGATTTCAATACGCTTCTCCTGCTCCTGCAGCTGCTGCTGGGAGCTGACCGGAGCTCCACCCTCCACCGGGCCGTCCAGGAGGGGAACCATGTTCTGCAAACTGACAGTGAGGGGATGGATAATGTTTATTTTTACCGTAACAGTAGTATCTGATCTTATTTTAATAAAATGAGGTGTGATGAAGACAGTGGACTGCTTGGTTCGACAGTGATTAAGGACTTGCATTTATCATTTGAATCCTCATACTTTATATACTATATACTGTATAGTGTATATATACACACTATATATATATATATATATATATATATATATACAGTCATGGAAAAAATTATTAGACCACCCTTGTTTTCTTCAATTTCTTGTTAATTTTAATGCCTGGCCCAACTAAAGGTACATTTGTTTGGACAATTATAATGATAACAACAAAAACAGCTCATGAGAGTTTAATTTAAGAACTAAGGATTATTCATTTTCCATGGTTTTCTTGATAATAACCAAAATTACTAAAATTCTTACATCAATAGCTATGGCATTGTACCGCCAAAAACACTACTTTTAAGCATTCCATGTTTTCTTTTCTGTTTGCTTTAAACACATGATACACACAAGAGTTAATACTTGATTGCATAACCATTGTTTTTGATGACTGCAGCCATGCGTCTTGGCATGCTCTCCACCAGCTTCTGACATTGTTCTGCTGTCACAGCAGCCCATTCCTGTTGGACAAATTCAAACAAATTTTCTTTGTTTTTGGGCTTGTGGTTCTCCATTTTGAGTTTGATGATTTTCCACAGGTTTTCAATTGGATTAAGATCTGGTGATTGAGCAGGCCAAGGCATGGTGCGAATGTTGTGGTTCTCCATCCAGGCTTTAACTGACCTTGCCGTGTGGCAAGGGGCATTGTCTTGTTGGAAAATCCAGTCATTCGAGGCAGGAAAGAGTTTTCCAGCTGATGGAAGAAGACTGTTTTCAAGGGTAGTCCTGTACTTGACCTGGTTCATTCGGCCTTCACACAATTGCATTTGCCCTGTTCCACTCAGACTGAAACAACCCCAGATCATGACTGATCCACCCCCATGTTTTACTGTAGGGACAAGACAGTCTGGGTTGTAAGCTTCTCCAGGCTTCCTCCTAACCAGTAAGTTGGCTGGAGTGGGCATCAATTCAAAATTGGATTCATCACTGAAGAGAACCTTAGCCCAATCATCAACAGTCCAATCCTTGTGGTCTCGAGCAAAGAGTAACCGGGCCTTCCTCTGCCTTTCATTGATGAAGGGCTTCTTGCGTGCTCTGTGTGACTTCAAACCAGCTTCAACAAGTCGGTTTCGAACTGTCCTTGCCGAGCAAGTCACATTTCTCGACAGTGCCCACTCATTTTTAAGGTCCCTGGAGGTCTGACGACGATTCCTGACACAGGAGCGGATGAGTGCACGGTCATCTCGTGGGGTAGAAAGACGTTTCCTGCCACGGCCAGGTAGCAATTTGGTAGTGCCATGTTCAGCTTGATTTTTTTTTTGTTGTAATAAATGGCTGTCTTGGAGATCTTCAGTCTTTTCGCTACCTGTCTCTCACTCATGCCAATTTCCAGCAGTGCCAAGATGGCTGCCTTTGTTGCTTCACATAATTCTTTTGTTTTAGGCATTATGTGAGAGCTGACAACTTCTGAGTTGTGCTACGGCTTGAATGTAAGCAGGAAACCACTCTAGGCCTTTGCATGTGCAGTGCTGCTTGTGACATGAAATGGCCTCTTATATACCCTGGGAATCAATTAAGCTTAAGAATGTCAAATAGGACATAAAGTATTATGTGACCAGCTGCATTTTTTGTTGTGTTCATTGTATTATACGTTTAGTGGTACTAGATATTAGAATGAACAAGAAATTGAAGAAAACAAGGGTGGTCTAATAATTTTTTCCATGACTGTATATATATATATATATATATTAATGTTAGCTTTTACCATCTGGCCATCAGGCTGCTGAATCACTGATTGATTATCTGTTCACATAAACCATATCAATGCTGTATATACATATATATCCACCTGTGACTCATTTGCACTACTAAACTCAGCAACTCAGCAATTCAACAAGTGTATTGCACAAAACATTGTGCATTGTGCATTTTGTAAATGGTAGTCACTTTACTTTGTATTTTTTATTTGTTTTGGGTTTACTGCCTATTTAGTTTGGTTAAGTTATTTCAGCTGTGTGAAGGGAACTCACATTGTGGGAATTCCATGACCCAGTGTTACTCCTGTTTCTACTGTGTATGAAAATAAACCTTTTAAATATGCGTATAGATGCATTAATTTTTGTGCATACATCCAGTGTGCAGCATATGCTGTATACTAATCAGATGGTGAAATTTGTAAGACAATATATGGTATGATAAATATAACAACTTCCTTAATGGATATATTCAGTGATGCTTGTATTTATGTTATGTAATGATATTGGCTCTTATTATATTGTTGATGTTAAATGTCAGTTGTTGCTGTTTGTGATGCTGTGTTTATTCATGTTTAATTTTTTAAAAGAATTCTGAAACAGTCTTTTCAATAAAAATGGCAAAACTCAATAATCAGTAATAATCAGTAATCTGAATATTCTTCAGAAACGATTTAATGAAAAGAAACACACCATTGTGCTGGGTGATGTTTCTTCATCTCCACTGACACAGTTAAGAGTAACATCAGTTACTCAGGAAAGAGCGAGAAAGCCATGCTTTATTGGATTATAGATTTGGGGTGATTATGTTTGGAAACATGAGGAGTGTAGAAAAGTGACTAAACATCTATGTACGAGTCCAAACCCACTTTGATTTGGCGATGAGGGTCTTGATCCGCTCCAGTTTCTTCTGCTTCTCCTTCTGCTCCTCAGGACTGAGAGGAGTGTTGTCCTCCACATCCAGGTAGCGCTCTGGGATCAGCACCTTGTCAGGGGTCACCAACTGGAACAAATTCATCAATACATAGACAATAGTATAAAAACAGTGAGCTATGACAGTTTTTTTTCGACATTTCAATTTTTACGACATTTTTTTTCTGTCTTTCACTGAAGGAAATGTTACATCAGTTAAGTGCTTGTGATTTAGTTCAGTGCTCATCATTTTATTTGTGGTTGTGTCATTTTTTGTGTTCAGCAGAGGAGTAACGGTGCATAAAGTGTATGCTGTATCAGTAGTCACCCTAGTGTTTCACTTTTTTTCAGGTGACATTGCCATTCTGAGTCTTATGAATATGGAAATAAACATTGCTGTGGACAAGCAGGAGGTAAACAACTTTTTACAGTGGTGTGAGGACCACCATCTCACTGTTAATACAAAAAAACCCCAGAAGAAATGTTTTTTGATCCAGGTCATGTGGGAGACCACACTCCATTACTCATTCATAATATTAATACTGCTCAGGTTGATTCACACAAACACTTGGGTGAGCATATTGACAGTAATCTGTCCTGGAATGTCCATGTTAATAGTGCGTGTACTAGGATCCAGCAGCGAATTCACTCTCTCAGGGTCGGCTCAGGGTGTTTGGTGTCCAACAGAAGGTGATGTTGCTTTTTTACTGTGATGTGATTGAGAGTATATTTCACTATGCAATCTCTGTTTGGCTTGGTAATTTAACTGTGAAGTTTAAGTCCCAAATCAACAGACCACATCACACTGCATTGAAAGCGATGGGGTTGAGGGAGCACCCTACTCTCCAAGCAATATTTGAGGAAACTGTACTTCGACAAAAAAAATCGAGGAACCCTCTCATGTCTTGAATTAAGAATACAAGCTGCTACCCTGGCAGCTGTTAGAGTCCCAGTAAAAAATAAGAAAAGATGTTTGAAAAGGTACAAATTTTTATTTATGACACGATCTGTTACCCTGTTGAACTCAGGCCGTTAGCAGAGGGTGTCTGTACTGTAATGCTAGAGGTATGCACTTCGGGTATGCACTTAATGACTGTACTTTATGACTGCACTGTCAGCACGTCTATTCTGTCATGTTTTGTGTTATGTAGCAGCCTCTATGTCCAAGACAAATTTCCCTCAGGACACAATAAAGTAGGCCTAATCTTAAATCTTGAATCTTGGTAGGGAGTTTTCCATATAACTCTCAAATAAATGTTAGTGCATACATAGCCGACCATGTTACAATGTTTCATGTAAAAGTCATGAGACCTCCTTACTAGATGCATTTTCACAGGAAATAAATCTCCACCAAGTCTGGAGAGCTGTCTTCAGGACGCTCAGGGAATTAATGTTCCTTCCTTTGTTGTTACAAGCCAGCAATAAATGAACACTCCATTACCAGTAAAAGTAATCTCTTTAAAAATGCCAACAAAATATGTATTTATTTATTTATTATTTAGTTATTGTTATTTTATTGTTTCTTACATATGACTTTTCCATGCTGTCGGAACAGTGAATTTCCCTCACTATTCTTAAGTATAGAGAGGGTATCGTATTTTTGTCAGCCAGCTTAGCTTTTGTTTGTACAACTGGCTTTACACAGAAAACAGTTTTGTAGTTAAGGGTGGTCAGTGACATCACCACACCACTGGTCTTCCACTTCCTTATAATCTCATTTTCTTTGTTGAAAATAGGTCACCAATTGTCATCACCAGAGGTGATGACAACTCTAAAATCCCAGAGGGCATTTTAGAGTTGGTTGAAACAGCATCAGCAGGAAACTTATTTTTAGAATGTATATTTCATATTGAATCATTTTGTGTTCAACTCAGTGTCCACTGTGTTCAATCAAAGAGTGAGGAAATCATTTCTTTTGAAAGCAATGTGTCCTCACCTCTTTACTGATGTCCAAGTTGTAGGTTTCTGGTTCAACCTGTACCCGTCTCAGGCGAGCGATTTCCTGTCGAGGTGACTCCTGTCCCTGGCCTCGAACTGCTGCCTCCAGGTCCTTAATGTCAATCTCATGAGCTGTCAGCCGCCTACGAATCTGTCCACACACACACAAAATGCACATGCAATCAAATCATCTGCAGAAAACTCTTTCCCGCATGTAGAGATTGATGGTAGATGGTAACCTACAATTAGCCAAAACCTTCATGCCCAGCACCTACTCTAACCCAGGTCAATGCCAAGCCTTAACCATTCTAGATCTAAATGAAAAATGGAAATAAAATCTGAAAACATCTCTTGGATATTTTCCATGCAAATCTGGTGATTTTATTATTGGATAATAAAAACAAAAACTAATAAAAATGATTAGAGATTAACTTTGACAATGTCTGAATATCAGTCTTCAAGCACTGATCCATGTTTGCTCGATGTACAGCGATCACCTGTGTTGCTTTAATGTGCCTTTTTGAGTGATTTTTCAAGTGGCTTTATGGACACTGACTACTAACAGAAATAGGAAGTAAGAAAAGAGTAAGTTGCCATCATTCCATTGGGGTGTATGTGTGTGTGTGTGTGTGTGTTAGATGTGTTTTCTAATTTAGTGAAGGACTCTGACTCTACAATAAAGGTATGCAAGTTCTGAGGCACATTTTGTCATTCAGATCAACATAGTCTCATGAAATGGTTCATATGATATCATACGAAAAGTTATGCACAGATTTTCTTGCATATATCTACGAACAGGGGCGGTCCTAGCCTATTTGGAGCCCTGGGCGAACACCTCCTGTGCCCCCACCATGGCAATTTCGATACCAGTTCTAAAACGATTTTTTCGATACCTCAGTAAATTAGGAGGTAATTTAGGTAATTTAGGCTTTAATCATGTTCATCATCAATATATTAATGTATTATGTATGTTGCTCAGCTCAATGTAACCTCAAAGTTCAGTGCTCCCAGCTCTTCCAGCCTTACAGCAAAACATGTAGCAGATAGCATGGATTCTATTTCTGATTGGTGAGATTAATCTGACTTTCTGAGGTGGAAATCTGACTTCATGGGGGTTCTGATTTGGATTCTGACATGAAGCAAACACAAACACCAACCTCCCAATGCTGCTGCAGTGACAGTAATCCAATTATTATTATTTACATAACATTTCTGTGTTTACCAGCTGTTTGTGCGTGAATAATTTATATGATCAATAACACTCATTCATCTCTCCTCCTCTCGCCCCACACAAACTAGGCCTATAAGCTCTCCAGTGCATGCCCCCACGTGCACAAGTGTTTTCATTTGAGTCGTGCTGTCATCTGATGGCAGGGAGCTGAAGGAGGGCAGAAGGAAAGCTCTCAGGGCAGTCAGGTCTCATCAGAGCATCGGGTCGTATAGTGTGAGCATGTGAATCTTGAGCTGGTGCTGAGTACAACCGTTGAAAATATCGCACAGTGTCTGCCCAGCTTTAGATGCCTCTTCCGGCCGCTCCAGCAGAGAGTCGGCCCGTCCCTCCCTCTCCTGTGAGGCAAGTTACTCCCCGCAAATGGGCAGTAGAAAACCGATATATCATATCAAATACCGGCCCTGTCTACGAATGACCGGCAACATGAGCGATCAGCGTGCATGCATGAGTGAGAGTCTTAAAATGGTGGATATTCTTTTCATTCTCAGTGGAAACTGCAATATTTTATATAAAGTTTATGCATTGAAATACACTTTGACAACATTATAGCGATGATTCGAGTTAGGGATAGGGTTACAGGGTTAGGCTTAAGGAAATAAAATTCATATTTCCTGCTAGAAATGTTATCAAAACATTTGAACTCATAATCTTAAAATATTGCATTTTCCACTGAGACTGCAAGGAACTTCCACCATGTTTTCACAGAAAGAGCAGCCTGCATCGAACATCACGTGATCACAATTCTGCCTCCCAATTACGTGGGTTATATTAAACTTTTAGTGCAATACTTTTCATAGTAGTTTGTACGAATATTGGATAAGAACAGACTGTTCAGATGGTAGGTCAACAAGTAATATTACAGCAACCATCTTGATGCAGTTCACGTGTTTCGTGTGGATTATAGAGTATGTGTCACACATTATGCAGCCTAGTTTGCACTGTCCCACCACCAGCTGGTGCCCCCACGCTCTAGATGCAGCATTGAAAATGACGCAGTCTGGACTACATTACACCTCTGGAAGTACTGCTAAAGCCCAATTTACACCACAACGGCAGCATAACTGCAGCGGAGCGACAGCCGCTGTGAATGTCAATGAGTCAATTTACACCACCCGCGTAACTGCAGCGTTCTTCATGAGAGATACACGCTGGCCGCGTCGTGGCCAATACGCAACAATCTCCACTAACTAGATCGAGCAGACAGGAAGTCAAGCAGCAGAATAAAAGAGTAATAATTTTCAAAATAACATGTCACGCGTGAACTCCAGCTACTTCATTTTAGCAGCATAACTGGCAGAAGGCCAAATAATGGACGAGGAAAGATTTATCACTGAAGTGGAGAAACACAGCATTACTTATGTCCAACATGCCTTTTATAAAGACAGCAACAGAAAAGAGAATGCATGGAGAGAAAGTGCAGAAGTGGTTGGAGATGACAGTGAGTAAATTCTACTGTAGTCTATGTGTGCAATTCAATGAGTTTTCAAAAACTTGCCAAAAACGGGCAGAGGAAGAACAAAGGAGAGATCAGCTGTGAAGTAATGAGCGGCTGTGCATAGTAAACAGGAAGTTCACTACATTATGTTGTGAATCTGGTGAGAGTGTGGAGCAGTCTCTCAGCGCTACGCTGTAAAACGCTCCCGGTATATATTGATGTTGCAAGCAACACGTCAGTAATACATGCCAGAAACGCTGCACTGCAGTAACGCGGGCGGTGTAAATTGGGCTTTAGAGTTTACTATACTGGCACTCTGTTATCATGATTGACAAGAATCATCACATTGTTCATCATACCACTCTGTAGTTGGCTGGAGACTGGCCACCTGAGAGGTTTAGACTGCGTCTCTTGTCCCTCACAGAGCTGCTCTGGTTTCGCCGGATTCGTTCGTTCTGCTCCTCCACACTCATCTTAGACTTCAGCTCTGCAGGAAACACAGCACTCTTTGGACGCTCCTGTGAAGAAGATATGGCACAGAAACACACTTAAATTCAGACGAGACCCATAAAATACTATTAGACTGATGTCAGCATGATGAGTACTCTGCGTGAAAGAGGTTCTGCAATAGTTCTTCAGTATCTAAAGGACAGAAGCTTTGTTGTCTCACTTGGCAACTACATTCGAGCAAACCAAAATGATGTGTTTAGTTCCTAAAGATTCAATCAACTAATTTTGATTCTGAGAGTTAGAAGCGTGGTTTTTAACATAAAACATATATTTTAGCAGGTTCTTTGATTTGTTCTAGATTAAACAGAAAGAGTAGGGGCACTTATCTAAGGTTTCTGTGCACACTCACAGTGTTTTGTTTGTACATTTGAAGCTATATATCTGTGCATGCTATGCTTTAGATAGACATTTAAAAATATTTAACATGTAGTTTAGGTTGACATACCCTAGAGACTCCGTTCGGCACTCTGCCATTATGGCGGGAAACACCAGCAGAACCGCTGTGTGATTCGTCGGTGGGGGACTTGGTTCGAGGCGGGACAATGCCAACTGGCAAGAGACACAACAGATGGATTCAAATCCATGGACATGAATTCTTAAAGGCAATGCAATAAGGTAATGTATTAATCAATCTCCCTTGATTTAATGACACAATCACACCTCAACTTGACTTCTGAACTGGATCATGGGTTTTCTTTCATGTGTACAGTAATTTAAAAAGTTGAAAAAATGCCATCAGTGCTATGCAAAGTTCCATGAGGTTCTGTGTACCAACCCAAGAGTTAATTGGATGATTATGATCTGTAGCTGATCAGTAGCATTATTACACTGAAACTTGAGTCAAGGTTGTTGTACCTTTATTCATGGTGGATTGTCTGTCCTGGTCCTGAACGTCACTGATAGTGTTCTGTTCTCCAAACTTGGGCTGCAAGGCGGAGGACTGATATTATTTGTCATGTATCAATGTAGGTGAAATGTTCAGAAATCACCATGCATTAGATAATGCATTATTGTGTACGATGATGAGGGCATCTTGTTGTTGTTATTCCTGTCATGGCAGAAGCAAGTAATGGCTTTGATCACACCAGAATGTTTGACAGCGAAATGTCACACCATAATTATCTTTTGATTTGTTGTAAGCAGTCTTAATAGTCCACAAAATGTAACATAGTTTGTAGGCTGTCATGACTGGATGGCACAACAAGTTTGCCTTGAATTACTGTGTTCACTTATTGTCCAGTTAAAGTCCAAGATGACTTTCACTGTGCGGCTTCCTGGTGTGACTTTGTATGAACTAAAGTGACTACATCACCACCAGATACTACACAAATAGCTACATGGGGAGTTTCACAGATGATCTCTAGCTGTGGAGAACTTCTCACTAGGATTCAGAAGTGCTGCTCGTCCTATGTGCCAAAGCAGCTCAACTGCAACTGAAATGAATGGAGTTTAGTAAAAAAGCAGTGCTGTTACAGAATGGGGCTGATGTGGCTGTTAGTGGCAGAGGCATTAAATAGAAGGAGAGCAACCACTTATGGAGCAACTGCTTTGAGAGGTCAAATACAGGCTGATATGAAGACACAGGGGGATAATCAGAGGCAGTGGGTGGAGTTCTTGAACAAATGGAGGTTTGAAAGAGGAAAAACATGTGGAACTCGGAGGGATGAATGACCTCTGATGGTTTACATAAGTATGAATAATAGTTTGAAAAATGACATTGGACAAAGGTTAGGACCGGGTGAAGCGAGGCCAGGACAAGGGCAGAAACACCCAAATACCTTTCTGATGTGAGAATCTTCACCATCAATGTAACCATCATCGATGCCCAAGCTGCGTAGCCAGACAGTGCTGTCAAAGGGCAGGGGGGGGATGGAGGGAGGGAAGGTAGGAGAGGGCTCCAAAGGGTAATAGGACTTGGGAAGGGGAGGCCTTGGAGGAACACTTTCCTAAACGACCATAAGGGAAGGAGGGAGGTAGGGAGGAAGGAGAGAGGGGATAGGTGGAAGAGAGAGTGCTGCACATCAGGAGGAGTGATAATAAGCCAGGCAAAGTGCAGAGCAGAAAGGACTCATGGGAATGATTCTGTGGAATGGGCTCTTTTTCGGATGTTAAGGAGTTAGATGTGCAAATCTCCAGGTGGTAAATGAAATACCAAGCAGCTATTTGAATTCTTATATTTTGGAATTAGATTGAAAGGGCTGGTCTGTGCTGTTGGCAGCACTTAGTCCAACATTTAAGAATTTATCATTGTCAAGCACCTCCTCAAGTTGACAGAAAATAAGACAAAAAGTAAGCTTAATTTTTCATCCCAGGGAGGATTTTATGAGAGACTGACATCAGTAAGAGAATATTCCTCTCATATGGTTTCATGTTAGAGTATAAGATAAACTTAAAATGTAACTGTGGCCAAATGTTTGTGGGATGTGTGCAATTGCCCTGTAGAACTGTTAAAAATGCACTGACATGTCTGTAAAGGCAAATGACGGTACCAAAACTATTTCATGATGGTGCTTGGCAATGGTAACATTTGTCATTTTAGGGAAAATATTGTCCCTGTATTTACAATATTAAAAAAACAACAGATTTAATGTGAAATTATTAGAATCAACTATGACGTGGTGGGTATCCCATCATTTAAAGATGAGTCTGCATGAACACTGTCGATTCGTCTGAGTGATTGCTGGGTGAATCAGGCTGCGTTACGGCACATCTCTCTGGAGCAAAGCTAAATCCCTCTTGATTGTTGGGGTACGTAAGTGGCCTAGCACCTGCATGACATGATGACCGAGAAGCTAGCTGATAATGGAGTTGAGTTTCATGACTAGCACCTCTAAAACAAGGGACTGAAGGTATATGAAAATCTGCTCTGTAGTATAATGATAAAGGGTCAGTCTGATAGGAGTCCTGGAGAAGCAAAATCTGGGATTCAGGCATAGAAAAGCGTTTGCTGGAGGTCTGGTTTCTGAGGGCCCTCTTGCATTCTGCTGAGAAGTGATTTGGGTGGGAGTCTGGATAGACATCTTTTCTGAGGCCTATCTTTACTTCTTGGCTGCAAACATTTGAGTTTAACCAAGTGACTTCCTGAAGGTCAGAGCAGGTTTGGACTGTATCTGAGTGCTGACTGGTATATCTGGAGCCCTGGCATTTTACTTGGAGAAAACTGAGCTGCTCCCCTGCTCTAGCTTTTGCTGGATTTACAGGTTGGTCAGGGATTGAGTTGGTTCTGTTTTGGTCTGTTTCCTCTATCACAGGTTCTAATCTACCCAAGGACTCCCCAAGGTTTTGGAAAGCGACAGAGAGCTGAGGGAAGGAGTGTTCATGGGTTTCACAAGCGTAGTAATTAATGTTTTCTGCATGCAGGCTTGTGTCAGGTTCCCCATAACTTTTTGGTCTACACCTAGGCTTAGGGTCACTTCTGAAATGAGGCACTATGCATGACTTGGGACGGGATTTAGGGCTTGACTTTATACGCAATTCAGGGTTGGTCCCAGAGTCGGGACATGGGCTTGTGCCAGGTTTGGGATTGGGGTTGGTCGCTGGCTGGGTGTGTCCGGTGCTTACCTCCGGGCCCAGCTGTTTGGTGGGGGAGGCCTGGGAGCCGGGCACTGGGGAGAAGGGGCTGAGTGGGCTGGTGAAACTTACTGAGCTCAGGGGACTGGCTGGACTATTGGTGCTAAAGGAGCCTGATGCACCGCTGGCCACTGTGGAAGAGACAGAGAGGGAGGGAGGGGTGGCAGGGGTAGAGATGTTAGAATATACATGATAGAGACACCAGTATTTCCAATAAACATGTGATTCATTTGCAGCTCAAGTGTTTCACCTCTGTGCTTGGCAGTGTCAGTGCCTCTGGAGGAGTTATTCTTGTGCAGTCCCTCTAATACATCCTGGACTCTCCAGAATTCTTTCTGGATGTGCCTGCGAACCAGTTCACTCTGCCAGGAAAGACAAAGTAATATGAGACATAAAAGGAAAACAACTTTCTCTTGAAGAAACAGGCCCTACATACTTCTGAAAGGAAATGATTATATTCTATCTATCCTTTTTTCCATTCTCTCATCACCACAAACCATATTTCATTCATTTGTGTTGTAATGTAAACAGAACCAATATGAATGACAGAGTGCAGCCCTGTCTCTGAAAATATGTTCCCATAAACAACAGGTTTACTTGTTTTTTGATGTATGACATATACTTTTGTTGGTGATAGACTGTGGAACTCTACATAGGGAGGAGTTGGTGGATGGGTCAAACAAAGACAGGATTTTCACCAAGGTTCCATATAAGTAGCTCAATAACGTATCAAACTATGAAGAAATATGAAGCCACTATTTCTGCCTCAAAGTGCTTAAAACTGCAACCATAATCCAGGAGAAAATATGTTTCCGCTGAAACGTAATTCAGAATGCAGTTTCGCTGTATTGTGTTACCTGTCCTCCTGCATTAAGCTGCTCCCACAGATCTCCATGAATGGCATTTGCTTCATCCTCTAATGCTTCAAACTCCATACGGGTCGTGGTTAAAGCCTAAAAGAGGTCCAAATGAATTCAGCTATGGTCAGAGAATGTTTCTAACACAAATCATGCCTCATTTAAGTACTGGCTTTCGGATATTAATGACTTTGACTTGAATGAATCCAGTTGATTGATAAACTAAGATCCAATTAAAAATGACTTTCATTCCCCTCCTCTATCAAAATGTGCTGCTTATATCTATCGACTCTGGTAGTCCCCTGCTCTATAGATAACATTAGTTAAATCGATTAGTTAAAACTCAGCACCGACAAAAGACACCAATAGATATATACTACTGTCAATTTGGGAAACAATGTTCACTTTCACGTTTAATGATATTCATATATTTTAAGGTTGAACTAGAGACTTGCTTGGTTGCCCCATTTTGTTATTTCTCATGACACAACTCACCTAAATGATGACATCAAGAGAATAAATGAGCAAAGTAAAACCAAGTTTGAAGAGACGCATGTTCAAACACACGTTCACATATTCTTCCAAAGCATGAAGACATATGTCATCTGTGTGATTTGCAGCTATATGGGTCCTCAGTATGTCCTGAAGTGTCTTACACTGGAGGCCTGGGAGAGCTCTCCTCTGATGTTGATGAGCTGATTCTGCAGAGTTTCCTTTTTGAATCGCAGCTTCTCCATGGCCAAAGGCTGGTTATGGTACAGCTCCATCTCCTGATGAGTTGCTACCAGGGCTTCCTCTAGGCTGTCCTGTGAACAGCAAGCATGGGAAGCAAGAAAGAGAAGAGCTTATTTGAATTTGACTTTTTCCTGAACTTAAATAAGAGGTTCAGTGTTTTATCTCACCACTTTGACCACTATTATACAAATAGGAAAAGAGTGAATCACAGTTTTATTACAATAATAATAATAATAATAATAATATCTCAGTTACTTTTAGTCAATTGCACTCCTTTCATCTTACATTTTACATGACTTTATTTTTCATACACCAAGGTTTGAGAGAATAAAACTGACAATAAAGCTGACTTTGACATTGAGTTTGATAATAACAGTTTTTTGAACAGAGTTAAAGCACCACTGTGTACGAATTACCCATCATTACTCTCATCTAGTGGTGAGTTCGCCAACAGTGCACATGTTTTCAATCTGTGAGTGTAATCGGTAAGCCACTGCAGCCACTTTGTTTTCATTATCCTGAAACGTATCCTGGAGTCAGCGTGCTTCTTTTATCAGCAGCAGCGTGTCATGCAAATATACAGGATCCATTCTCTGCCTCTCAAGCAACTTTGAGGAAACTGGAAAGCCTCAATAACACATTCGACTATATGAATGATCCATCTTGACAGCTTACAAATCCCTCGATATTTTCTCTCAAGCCATCAAGCCATCTCCCAGTGAGTTTGTGCCTAGCTTCCACCAGATAAAAAGTCACACTCTAAGGTAGAAGGTAAAAACCGCAAAAGGTCGAGCTCTTTTTACCTGGTTGTCGTCTCACAGTGCCCGTAGTTTCAAGATGGTGTCACAACATGGCGACCTGCATTGGCTACGTCAACGCAATGTATTTATAATTGGCAAATATAAAGTGTGTCAGAACACTGGAGTTTTTTTTTGTGGAGGTAATACTTTAAAATGATAAAATTTAAAACTGTTAATAGACAGCTTGAAACATTACACAGTGGGGCTTTAAGAGTGAATTATGATCAATTCTTTACGTTCATTAAAATGTTGATATCACTACAAATACATACTCTATACAATACACATTAATGACAATAAAACCTTTTACTATCATACAAAATACTGTTGATCATCATTAGGCCTCCTGAGTGGGGTTGTTCTTAGGTTGTATTATGTTGCGTATGTCACGATACGATAAGATGGGTTTTATTCAGTATGACACATTTGGTCAACTTTACAATACAAAATATTTCTTAAATACATGGTGTAATTCAATGAAAAATGATTTACCTTGTCCATTCTCAGTCTGTGGACAACAGCCTCGTGGTCTTTCAACATTCGGTTCTGCTCACAGAGTCGACCCAAGAGTTTCTGTGGAGACAGTGGGAGGTTAGCACATATATGTTTTGTAGAAATCAGGGATAAACATGACAAAAAGCACAATAATATACAGTGCTTAATTATTTTTCACAGAGTTCACTATGCTTCACCATTTTGAACAGGAGTGAGGAATTTAAACTGAATTCACCCTTTTAGACCCAAATTTGATCCAGAACACTGGAATTCACTAAAACACATTTTTCTGTTCAGGAATGACTGAAATAACTGCTATTTAACATCTCAATCAAAAAATAATAAGAATGTAATAATGCTTTGACAATTGTATCTGTTTTTTTTCTGTAATTCTAGTGGATTAACCATTAGAGAAACTTAAAAAACTATTTTAGTAACCATCCATCCATCCATTATCTACCGCTTATTCTCCTAGGGTCGTTGGAGCCTATCCCAGCTGTGTTAGGGCGGAAAGCAGGGTGCACCCTGGACAAGTCTCCAGTTCATCACAGGGCAATTTTAGTAACCAGTAATACTGTTAATAAAGAGCAGTAGTGGCAAATACCTTACACTGGGTGGAGGATAATACATTTGTTCAGCACTGTATCTGTGTACGTGTATAGCTTCAACCTGGTCTCATGAAATATTCGTAGAAATCACTACGAAAAATATTGCACTAAAAATCGTACATAACCCACGTAATTCGGACATCATGTGACGTTCGAAAACATGTCGGACATTCCTTACATTCTCAGCGGACATTCATTACGTTTTCAGTGGAGTAGTTTATGAGTTTGGGTGCATTATGATCACATTTCTAGTGGAAATATGCATTTTATTTCCATAAGCCTAACCCTGTAATGCTATCCCTAAACCTAACCATCACTGGAAGTGTTGTCGGGCTTATTACAATGCGTATTGTAATGTTACGGTTCCAGCTGACCGTGAAAGGACTGTCCGGCATTTTTAAGGCTGTCGCTTCCGGGTTCTCTTTGGGGCTTGCGCATGCACTGATGGTTCAGGTTGCCAGTCATTCGTAAGATATGCACGAAAATTTGTGCCTTACTTTTGGTATGATATCATACGAATATTTCATGAGACTATGTTGATAGCTTAAAGAATAAGGCCAAAGATATATGGACACCAGGAAATTGAATCCATATGTGACAGCTGAAGACAAGAGCAGTGAGGTCAACAGTAATAATGAAGTCTGGCTCATAGTCAGCTTTCCACTTCATCACCGCTGCTGGACCTGGGAAAAGCATTTATTTATGGTTCAAACTGCCAACACAAACCATTGTTATAAAGTTAGAAGAACACTATTGCCAATAGTATTATACTGTATACCGCAATATTTAAGGGTCCAGACTGAGGGCGGTGTAGTGGTTAGCACTGTCGCCTCACACCACGAAGGTACCGGGTTCGAATCCCATGTGGAGTGTGCGGAGTTTGCATGTTCTCCTCATGTCTGTGTGGGTTCTCTCCGCGTACTCTGGCTTCCTCCCACCATCCAAAAACATGCATGGGGATTAGATTAATTGGTTAATTTAAATTGACCGTAGGTGTGAGTGGTTGTCTGTCTTTCTGTGTCCTGCACTGAGGTGGCGACTTGTCCAGGGTGTACCCTGTCTTCTGCCCTAATAGGCTCCAGCCCCCCCACAACCTCATGAGGATAAGCGGTAGAAAATGGATGGATGGAGGGTCCAGACTATATAGATGAAAATGTGTAGATGAGTGTTCAGATGCTTTTGGCCATGTGGTTTATATGAATGAAAAAATGAGTGAATCATCTGGATAAGTGTGTGGTGTGTCATGCAGTGTCTCTTACACTGGTTTCTATCTCGTTTAGCTTCAGTGTGGGGTGTAGCTCTCTGCTGTAGACGTCATGGAAAGGAGGCACCTGTGGAACCAAACACTGAATAAATGGTCTAGATGATCAGCATCAATCAAACAGTACACATTAACTACACTGATGAGAGGAAAGCAAAAGTTCAATATTTGCATTACATCCTTTATTTCTCTGTTGGCAGTCAAGCTATTACACTGTATGCAGAGAAATTATTTTTGTCTGCCAAGAGAAATAATCACTTGTTATTGTGCAGTGAGCTATTACTGATTATTGGCTTGGGATTCATGTTTTCTCAGCAGGTCAGTTAGAAGCTCTGAGAAAATGGAAAATGTTGCCATACTGATATAGAATAATGAATGGTTCATGTCCCAGAATGGAAGTGCAGAAGAAAGCAAACAGTGGGATGCAGAAAGATCCAGAAAGAAGCTATGATGTAGTGTACGGACGCCCTTTACACAAATACTAAGTATAGTTCTGATTAACTTTTACTCATTGCAGATGGAGGTCAAGTCCCTTTTTGCAGGGATTAGTTAGGCTCTGTGATATCCAGAATCTATTCACATAGAGCCTCACAGATGAGAAGAACAGATGATGTGTGTCACACAGAATGACCCAGCCAAAAGCAGAAAATATGACATGAGCTGATGAGAGATGATAGAGAGGAATATAAGTATGAATATGTTACACTGTGTGTGACGCTGGACCACATGCAGACAAGACAAGGACTGAAGACAAGAGAGGCAGGCTTGGGTAAGTATGGTTTTTCTAATAGTGGTCTATACAGGACTTTGTCCAGGACTAAACTGGGCTAGATTGGACTAGCCAAGAGCAGTTTAGGGATCCCCTAATTAGATTCAAAGTCAAGAAGTTAATTCATAAGATAGTCCAGCTGGAAAGTGGAGTTCCTGGTTGACCTCTGAGAGTGCTGCTGGCTGAAGCCTGCCTCCCTGTGCTGCTCTCTCCTCTCTTACTTGTACACAGAGCTTTGCAGATGAGGATGAGCGCTCCACCATTCGGGTAACTGTACCAATTAGGCGGCTTCCCTCGAGCACCTGAAGATTCAGCTCAGATTATAGACAGCTGACAACAACTGGGCTGGAGCAACATTGGATCTGCGTGAGGGTAAGCTATTTTTAAAGCTACTTCACAAGCAAGCATCCTCAGGAAGGAAAGAAGGAACATAGGAAAGGGGACTGTGATAGGGAGTAATAAGAGTAAGGAATGTCTCACTGTGACATATGTAAAGGCAAACGATACTTAGTGTTCACCCTCTTACCTGCTGGTCTAAGTAATCCAGGTTGCGCTGGAGCTGAAGGTCTAATATGTCCTCCTGAGCCAAGCAGCAGCAACAGCGACACACATGGAAACCACACAGACACATAGAGTGTAGAAAGCTTTCAGGAGACAGCAGCAGAGCAAAGCACAGAAAGCAGAGTGCCAACCAGCCTAAAGGCAAGAATCAGCTGTGACACTGAACACTGAATCAAACAGCTGTTCATGTCTGACCAAAAGCTCTCCATTTTACCACATATTGACACAAAAAAAACATGAATGCACAGTGAAATCAAATATTTGTTGCTGGCTGCTTGTTTGAATTCCCCTCAGGATTAATGAAGCATCTATCATCTAACTGACCGCATTTTCAAATTCAAAGTTGCAAATTGGCTTTATAACTGAGGTAAATATCAATCTTTGGCCTGTGTGTCTGACAGTCAGCAGATGAAGTCTGATCAGTTGTTGTGAAGCTGACCTGAGTGAAGCTTCCGTTTACTTCACTTTAGTTTAGCTGTAAATCTTCTCTTTGGTCTTTCTCCATCATTCACTGACCTTGACCTCTCCCACCATTCTGCATAGAGTATAGATGGTGTTGTATTCATGTGCTGTATCACCGATTTACAGTTCCCCAAGGCTTTCACATGTGATGTCATGATGATGTAATTTATTACTCCAGATTCCAGAAATCTTTTGATTAAATTACTATTTTAAAAATATTGACGGATCATTACTGGCTACAGAAAACATGAATATTTACCATGCAACTGATGTTAGCACATGTAACTACTGTGTTATCAGTGTGTGAGCAGTTAGATGAAAATGAGGTGTGGGTAGGTCATATATCTCTGAATATCCTACACTGACACTCCTTAGAGGACAAGCTGAACGTTACATAAAACTAGATGTCCTACCACTACTATCCCTACCACTACCACTACTACTACTACTGCTAGAGAGTTATCCTCAGATTACCATAAATAGCATAGCATGAATCTTGAGAGCTAGCTACATGATGCTTCATTACTTTATTATTTATTGTGATTAGTGATGGACAAATGAAGCTTCATGAAGCACTTGTGGTATTTTTTGTCTCCTAAAGACAGTGCTCTTGGTTTAATGAAAAAGGCTAGTGTAATGGAAAATTACTAAATTTCAACCAAGAGTGCCATCTAGAGGTGTTCTTGGTTTAAAGAGGTAATGAAAATGTGAATTCCTTGTCTATTATAAGCAGGTAGAACATAGTCCTATATGTTTGATTATTCAGAAACTGAGACCTTCACGACATCTGTCCATTTTAGATGTTACTAATCTAAAATACTTAGTATGAGAACTTTAAATATCATCTACTCCTTGTACCTTTTGGACCTCCTCTTTCTGTCCTCCTCCTCACTGATAACACACTGCTCTTTTTTGAGGAGGCTCCTTACTACTGATCCTTGATGCTGTAGTTGACATATCAGTATTAGTGATTTTGAGTGTGAAATATGCACTCTAAACATGTTTTTACTGAAGTCTTCTATCATAATAAACTGTTAAATAGCCTGCATATTCATGTCAGATTTGAATGGAAACATTTTTCAACACAATATCATGTTTTAGTGTCTCCTGTGGGTATGTCATGTAGTTGAAATCCCTGCTACCCCAGTTGGATGTAGGTGGAGACAGACAATATGAGTGAAGATGTCTGGAGTTCAAAGCGATATTTCTGAGGTCAACGTCACTTTTATGCTGCTTATGAATCAATATGCCTCGTCTTATCTTTGATACTTAGTGAATGTGGTAACATTTCCCATCACATGCAACTTTGACACAGCCATTATTATTTGTTTCTGGGTACACTGCTGCTGCATCAAATAAAAAAAAAGCCTGGCCATGTTTTTACAGAACTCACACACACATATACATATATGGACTCATATGCACAGCACACAAGAGTGGACAGGACAGCAGAGAGGAACAGAAGATATAGACAGAGAATGATGGAACACTGTTGGTTCATAGAAACAGAGGACAGATCTGCAGGAGACACACAAAGCAAAGCTGCATCATGTGCCTTAAGTACTGTAGCCCGAGCCTCCCACCACAGGCCTGTGTCAGACACTACAGTGTGTGTGTGTTTGTTATTCAGTCAATAGATATGCATTACAGCACATACCATTTTATTGTGGATGGAAGGGGATACAGGATAGTTGTAGTGGTATAATCCTTGGCTTAAGGACCTCCTATCACCAGGGTAGTCATACTAAAGGAGGGAGGGACAGGAATAAGGAAAGAAGGAAGGGAAGAATGGAGGTAAGAATGAGTGAAAGCTGTTAGAGTGGATTTAAATGAATATGCTCACAGCAAATTTAATATACACTGACCATTGTTACCTGTATGATAAGGTTGGGTGTCCCTCTGTTGCAGAGAGGCCAAAAAACACTGGTATGTGTTTATTGGTAAGCTGGCACCTAACATCATAATAATGCTGTACTGGAGCGTTAGGCCCTTTCAAACCTGCTGAGCTTATATTAGTCTGAAGGTCACCCAAGTTTGCTTGGTGCTTACCTTTTATAATTATTAATTATTATTTTACAATAACTCTACAAACACAGATGGTCGTAGTTTTACCTTCGGTGAGCTCAGAGATCTCCTCAGGCTGTAGATGGAGGGATCAGCATAGATCACATCGTCCCTCGTCCTCCCTGGAAACCGGTCAAAGCGGGTGGATGGTGATCTCGCCGGTGAGGCAAAGTGGGGCGGTACCGGCGAGTAGGGCCCCCCTGATGAAGAGGAGGGTGACCTGGGAACAGACCTGGAGCGTGGCTGGATGGACAGGCGTCTCATGGATGTTTCCATTCCACTGTAGTGTGGTGGGCCCCATTGGTCCCTGGGCATTGGGGGCCCATACAGCTGATGGGGTCCGTCTCTTAGTGAATGGCGCTTCTCCTCAACAGTCCAGCGTCGTTCGTATCCCCCAACAGCAGAGACAGAGCAGATACTGTCTGGTCGGACCCCCGGTGGGTACAGAGCATACTCCTCCACATACTGGGGGCCACCAGGGTAGCCATAGTAGTCTCCTGAGACCCCCCGATTCACTGGGTAGTACCGAGACGGGCTAGAAGGACAGGGGAAGATGTCTTATTAGGTCAAGTAAAGAAGAAATACATGATCCTCAAGTGAGGCTGTTTAAACCAGCAGAAGGATTCAGAAAGTTTCCAATTCTTAAGTTTTAAAATCTTATTTGTTCAAATAAAGGCATGGTTAAAATAAAGAATGAAATATTTGGCAGCGATGTCAGCTGTATTTTAACACACATCTCACCTTAATAAGTCCCTGTAACACATTTTGTCTTTATTAACGCTGCACATTTTGGGTTAAGCCAAGTCAGGGAGTAGTGATGGACAAATGAAGCTTCATGAAGCACTTGTGGTATTTTTTGACTGCTCTAGATGACGCTCTTGGTTTAAAGATGTAATGGAAATTTAGTAATTTTCCATTACACTAGCCTTTTGCTTCATGAAGCTTCATTTGTCCATCACTAGTCAGGAGCACCTAGTGAAACCATCACTGTGCCAGTGTCAGGTCATTATAAATAATGTACAGTACAGCATCATTAGTGTCATTACAGTAACCCCATGACCATTGAAGTACCACCTGAGGAGGCTAGCCTCCATCCTTCTCCACTCATCTACCTGTTGATGTCCTCCTGGGAGGCCATGCCTCGCCGCTGGTTGACCCACTGCTGCAGCTGGGCCATGGAGCTCTTCCTCTGGGCCACCCTCTCTGGAGCTGTCCTGGGGACAAAGCCTCTCCTCAGCACCATGTGGTCCTGCTGCTCCCTGGAGTCATGCAGTGGACCAACAGTCCCCTCTGGGTGTCCCTGAGGGACATGATGTCCACTGTGGCTCCTGGATGGAGGGACTTTGCTGTTACTGTTGTGGGGTATATTGTTGCGAGGCTCATAGTTGCCCCAACCATTTGGATGGTGACTTTGGTGAGAGGCGTAGTCAGGACCAGGACCAGGACCCACCCCTTCATCTTTACCCTCTCCTCCACCTTCTCCTCGTCTTCCATCGTTCTTTGGTCCCTCCTGATCGGGGCAGGGAGTGGAGGATGGGGGGGTCTCGCGGCTGTTAACCCCATTAGTCCCAGGGTGGGGGGGCAGGTCACTTTCAGTCTCAATGTTTGTTTGTGTGTGCGGCTGCTGTGTTTCTTGGTTGGGTGACTTGGTCACCATAGTGTGATTGGGCTCCGCTGTGGCGTCACAGTTTGTCCTGTGAAAGTATGAGAACAGATAGTTTGACATGATTATAGAGAATCAGTGATCATACTGATCATTTGTGCCGGTGTTACTACTAATTAATAGTTTGTATGTTATTCCTTTTAACATACATTCCTGTTTTCATGGCAACACGCAGTTCCTCCATCATCAGTGTGACGTAGAGTCAAGAGGAAACTCTTGCCAATTAAAGTACGCACACAATAATGCCATGGCAGGACAGGCCTGATCAAAAACACTCAGGAGAATATGACTGTCTAGGTGTGAGCATGTGTGTGAACAGACCTTTGTAGTGATTGAATGTTGACCTCTGCAGCCTCACTCATGGCTCTAATCCACTCCTCCTGGTCCTCATGACTGTCTGCACTGAAATAGTACGTTCTGGTCCCAGCGTGCTGCGCCTGCATGCAAAACACAACAGGCTCCTTCAGCTGCCCATCCTCACCCTCCTCCTTGTCCAACCTCACCTGCAGAGGGAGACAAACACAGAAGCAGCACTTGAGTAAAAACTGATCACTGTTATCATCACAGTCAACATCCCATCAGCTTCATCGATGCAACAGACATTTTGAAAATCAGACCCAAACTGTGCTAAATCAAAATTATTCTTGTTATCCATGCACAGAGTGTTCCTTTGACAGTCACTAAACATGCATGGATCCTGAGGTATTCAACTGTCATGCAGACATGCAGTACAAGACATAATCATGCATTCGATAGTGGCAGGACAGCTGATGAAAGAAATATCAACAACATACCTACTGTACTTTCTACCACAACAGGAGGCAGCGAGGGCCAGCAGACCTCACAGGGGTGGACACAGGTGGAGGGGAGGGGAGACAACGAGGGGAGAGGTTGAAGTCATGGTGTCAAAGATTGTTAGCGTGATGTTATGGCCTGAATATGTGTTCTGTAAGGCAGCAGCTGTGTCTCTTATTAGAAGAGGAAATCTGGTTGAGAACATCTGCAGAGATTTAACTTTACAGTACAAAGAAGATTTATTCCTGTCTGACGCCCACTTACACATTCACCCTCCTTATTGCTCAAAAATAACATAATAATTATGATGGCATATGTGATATGCAAGCCAAAACAATTTTAGAAAAACATTCCACAAGAGGGCAGCACAAGCAAACACATAACTCACTGATGTTTAGTGAGCATTAGCTGGGTTTTCTCATGACAGCCTTTATTGATATTGTTTACCATTATATACAATGACATGGGAGCACTGCTCCTGCATTTTGTGCTTTACAAATAGATTAAAAAGATAAAAATAAGGTTATGGATATTGAAGTTGAAATGTATTAAATGATATTCACAGTTTTTACAATAAGGCATGCATTAAAGATGAGAAGTATTGCACATCAGTGTTCATAGTTATTGCTATTCTTTCTCTGACTGACCGAGCAAGTGATGAAAAGCATCCACTGAAGGCCTGAGGGTAAAATGGAGTGTTCAAAAAGTAAAATCTGCCATCCTGACAGTGAAACAACATATTTCCTGAAAGACTTGTTATGGTCTCAGTTCTGCAGCTCCAGACAGATAAATGCAGTAGAGGAAAAGAAGCATGAAAATACTCTAAAACTACAACACATACTACTTCTTTGCTTTGCTTCTTTGCTGTGGATGTGCACATACTTGTCACATATGACAATCAGATCCACCATGATCTAAATATTTTAAATTAGCTAAGTTTTAAATGACCATGTTAAGAATGGCATCAGTCAAAACCACACATAACATCATGATACAGCCAAAGTGTGTTGGTTTGCAGCCCAGTGTCTGATACAGTAAATCATTTTGAAAGTAGTGGAGATTACACTCATGAAATAAAACTCATTTTGATCCCAAATAATAATCTGTGAATGAATCCTGCAATACTTCACCACAGCAGACAATATGTATTACAGATGTGTAGACTCGATAGATTTTACTCAGACATTCAACCACAAACACATTTTATCAACAACAAGGTGATGAATATTTAATAAACACTCTGTGGACACATTGGTTGTATATTCGACCTTGACTCTGTGTGTGTGGAGGAGCAGTACTGCCTTAAGACAGCAAGAGGAAATGATGTCACTGATAACCAGGAGTCACTTCCTTCCACCGTGGAGCACTGTGGGCTCCGCCTCCAGCAGTGACGCAATTGGCAGAAAAGGCTGTATAATAAGAGGCAGCAGTAACCTAGCAACAAGGTGGGGCTGTGTGTGTGTGTGTGTGTGTGTGTGTGTGTGTGTGCGTGTGTGTGTGCATGCAGCCTCCCTCCTTTGTCCTTCCTTTGTTCATTCATTCAGGTAGTCAGAAGGATGGATGCAGGAGAGAGGAGGTGCCATGCTGTGTATCAAGATTAATCGCACACTTCCCCTCTTTTGAATTAAAAAAATAAAATGACTATTATCATGTGCTATAACTATGAGGGAAATTAAAGAAAGAACAGATACTGGGGAAATGAAAGAATAAAAAGGAGAGCTGGGACATGAGGAAGAGAGAGAGGGAGGAAGAAAAGGTGGACAAAAGGAAAGAAACCCCAAAACAACAAAAACATGTAAAAGCAAGATGTATGGATAAATGAAGTAATGATGGAGGAATAGAGGAAAAAAATGTCAACAAAGAGCAACCTGTGTTTTGCAAATTTGTCTGTAACATATGTCTATTACTGCTGTGAAATTATGACTCAAGTGCTTCATGTTCAGCTACTATTTGTGTGTTTACTGTGTGGTTATACTTTGAGGTGAGTTAAAGTGTGTTTGTATGTAAACACCTCCAGAACATGATGTACCTGACTAGTCAAACATTACATGGGGTCATCAGTTCATCCTGTCATCCAACACAGCAGGAACGCCATAGAAAAGTCAAACACTATTGACATGTGGAGATTTATGCACTTCTTAGCTTAAGATTGTGACTAACCTAGAGGTCACAAAAGGTCATTTTGGGCACAGTGATGTCTCTAAAACTGCTCTCATTACAGGAAATGGCTGCTAGTGTGATCATACATGAATACAACACAAATGATTCTTATTGAGAAGTTTGCAGATAGACACAAACCAGCTCCTGTCATTTAACCCTCAGCCTTCAGTGTGTCAACCTCCTCTAACCCCTGTGATGAATGAGCCCCATCACTCCACCCTCTGCTCCCAGAGCTGAGCGGGAGGCTCCACCTTACCAACTCATTATTTTACTGACACCAGCAAGGTATCACATATTTTAAGATATGACCATCTTAAACCTTTGACTATGACTTTTTTGTGTAATGTTTTTTTTTTTTTTACATTGAAAGTACCTGGAGAATTAAAAGGTCCACTAAAAGGCAGATCACCAGTCTTGTTCCAGTTCATACTTCAAAACTAGCTCTAATTTCAGTTCATACATAAAAATGAACTAGTTCACATTCATAGTTCACTTTTAAAAAAAATGAACTAAGTTTACAGTCCTAAAACTGTTTTAAATAAAACAGACACTAAATCACTCAATAGAACTTCTTCTTCCTAGGTTAATAAAACTTCACTAAGTGCTCTGTAAAAATGGATTCGGCACTAGACACGCCGGACCATCATGGTGTTTACCTTAAACTGTGTTGTACAACCTGAAAACCACTTTTTCTTTGAGAGTTTGCAAATGAACATGAACTTGAACAGTGCGTGCTGCTCATTCTCGTGAGAGTGAGTGCCACTCCCTTTCACACTCATTAATTTGACAACTGATCCATCCATTTTCTACCGCTTATCCTCACATAGGGTGGTGGGGGGCTGGAGCCTATCCCAGCTGTCTTAGGGTGACAGGCAGGGTACACCCTGGACAAGTCTCCAGTTCATCACAGGACACACAGAGACAGACAACCACTCACACTCACACCTACGGTCAATTTAAATTAAACAATTAACCTAATCCCCATGCATGTTTTTGGATGGTGGGAGGAAGCCGGAGTACCAGAGAGAACCCACACAGACATGAGGAGAACATGTAAACTCCACACAGAAAGGCCCCGGGCCAGGAATCGAACCTGGTACCTTCTTGCTGTGAGGCGACAGTGATAACCTATACAGCCCACTGATCCATTCAAGTTCACCGAAAATATGCACGTGAACGTAATTCATTGATTCATGCACAACACTGCAGATCGCCATAAACCACATCCAAAATCAAATCGTGAGGCCGGTAAAAATCCCATCTCTACAACAAAGCCACCTCAGGGTGTATATTCAAGTGGCTAAAAGTGGTTGGTTCAACCTCTGGATCTACAGTCAAAGCTGGGGTAGTTAACAGCAGCTCAAGCTTGCTCAAGCTTCTGATAAGCAGGTGTCTACTCCAGTCCAGGAAATTTAAGGACAGTTAACCACACAGTCTGAAGCGAGAGGAGGTGACTGGATGACATACTATACTATATGTCTGTTTTCCTACAACGAAACAAGAGTGTGTTCTCAATCAACACACTCTGTAGAAAGCTAAACAAAAAACAGAGAATATCTAAACTGTGTCTTTCCTTTCTTACTGTTTGAGTTGTGCTTAACGTTAACTGCTCAATTCTGAGGCCTATCCTTATGCATTTTGCAAGTGGGGGTGACTTTTAGCCTGGTTCAGCCTGGTTCAGCCTGGTTCAGCCTGGTTCAGGGTGTTGCTCAGCTCTCTTTACACCTCACTATTCCCCAGCTCTGTGTTTGGAGGAGGATCAGCGAGCAGTGGATACTGATGAATGTGCCTCAGTCGGTGACATGAACACAGGAACAGAGAGAAAGCAGCACAAAAGCCCCAGAGGAATGAGCACTCGTCTTTTCACAGCCACCTGATAGCTCTGCTGAAGTGTTTGCTGTCAGGAAGGGTGAGGCTAAGCTCCACAGCCCACACACACATCACACACACACACCCAGAAGTGTAACTCTATGACTGTTGAGTCATACACCTGAAGACCAGGTTTAATAATTTACCCTCTCAGGGGTTTTTATACCTTTTTAGACCTTTTCAGTTTTTTAAGGTTCTTAACTCTCCACATACTTTCTACAGGAATAACTCCCATAAAATTGAAGAAAGAAATTGTACTTTTGTAAAACACACAAAGAGCTTGATTTAAGATGTGTGATAACAGGGAGAACTTGGGTTACAACTACAGACCAGTGTTTGAGACAGAACGTCGAGCAGGGTAGAGGTTATTTCGTCTGACTGCGGCCACACCTCTGCAGAGCTGGGCAGTACAGCTGCAGGTACAACAGGTTTCGACAGCTCTCTGTCTGAGCTGCTGACTGACAACAACATCTAATCTAAATGTCTCAATGCTTTTCAGAGCCACTAATCCTGCAGAACTACAGGCAGACCGAGCTGGATGAGCAATAAGAGATAAAAATAATATGATTATCAGATTGATTTTCAGACCTGACTGCAGCTTTCTCTGACAGAGGTTTTTCTTAAGTTGTGTTGTATGATTTTTGGCTCTATGGACAGCAGTAGGTCAGCCCACTGCCACAGTAAAGTGTCTCAACAACCACTGGACAGATTGAAATTCAGCAGAGAAATGGAGGGGTCCGACTGATCCTTTTCCTGTAGCACCAGCAGCAGATCAGCCAGTGATGATTCCCAGAAGAAAAAAAATATTACCACTGGTGATCCCTGACTTTTCCTGTAGCGCTAACATACCATATACATATCTGTCCCCCCTACAGGTGATCCTTCCATTTTTAATCTGAATCCAACATCAGTCACCTCTTTTGTATTCAGCGCTAATTAGCAAATATTAACCTGCACTGTCAAACTAATATGGTGAATGTTAACACACTGCCAAGCAAAGTCACACTAGAGACTCAAAGAACAGAACCACTGTAGTTCTGTAGTTCTGCGAGGAGCTGCTGAGACCCACAGAACCACAAAACACTGCTTTCCTTGCATTTACACAGGAATCATAAAAAATATGATAACTATATGTTATTATAAGTTGTGAGACACAATCATCTCGTCCCTAGCGAGAGTTCAAACTTAGTAATAAAAATAAAACACATGTGGTTTGAACATGTTTAAATCACTGCCTCACCATCAGTATGTTCTGAATCATATTAAAGTTGTGTGGAAAAGCCCTTACAGAGTTCACTTGTCCATATGCACTGAATGAGGATAACATACACACAGATCAGCACAGTCTGTCACATCTGAGGACAGACTCTTTGAATGATGTGGTCCTCTGGGCTGCTGAAGGCCAGACCTCAATGAGACGCTCTGCAGAGGATTCACAATAGATGCACTGTGAGTTTCCAAGCCCAGCTTCACACACAGACATAGCAAGTAGCTGAAGTGCAACAGACAGCCTTAATGAGCTGTAACCATCGACGGGTATTTACCTGTACTAGATCTATTAGGATGGAAGTTATAATGCAGCCTATAGTATAACTGTATTCATTAATTCATTTGTATTTTGTTGCATTAATACAGTGTTCCTCAACCCTGGTCCTCAGGACCCACTGTCCTGCATGTTTTAGATGTCACCCTGCTCCAACACACCTGATTCAAATGATCAACTCGTCATCAAGCTCTGCTGAAGTCTGATAATGACCCACTGCTTTTAGTCAGGTGTGCTGGAGCAGGGTGACATCTAAAACATGCAGGATAGTGGGTCCCGACGACCAGGGTTGAGAAACACTGCATTAATGCATTTACTTTATACCTTGTGTTTAAGCATAGCAAACAAAATTTGATATAAAACTTTCCTTTTCTGACACGCTGTAATATCTTACTAGAAAGGTAGTTTTGATTTATTACAACTTTACAGATAGATATACTGTAAGCCAGGAGCTTAACCAGTAAACTGTATAGCAATGAGTTTGTATGGGAAGATATCAGTGAAAGAAGAATGCCTGTTACAGCATCTCTCCAGCAGGTCTCTTGTGTCATCTGTCGGACATTTTAAACAGGCTTATCTAATGAACCGAGTGGTTAGACAGGAATCTCCAGACAGCGCTGTAGGAAGCATGCTGGGACAGGACCACAAAGAATCTGAGCCCCACCTCTACGACGTTCAATAAGACAAGCATGACGAGGAAAAACACAACAGCATACACAACACAACCACTAATCACTGGATACATGGTGAAAGCTGAGAAGCCTCCCTATCTCTACTGTAAGTGCCTGCAGAATGAACTCTCAGCTGCCGCCAAAATAACTCTCATGATTCATTCATGTGTTCCCTCCAGAAGCTGACACTGCCTGCTTCTGATGGGCAGCATGAGCACCTGACCTGTTGACAGGGAGTGGAGGGTTAATCCATCAAACAGTTTGCTACCGTTCTAGCACTTTGTGTATAGATATGTATATGTATATTATGGTTGTTTAAAAAAATAGCAAAGTGCTCTCTTAAGCTTAAAAAACTTAAGTGAGGTTTTGTAACACTTGCATGGGGCTTCATTGGCCAGTCATACACATGCAAACATAGATATTCCTTGTGGATTACTATATAACGTGGAATATTTTACATTGTCACAATGAGAGATGTTTCTACCGTGACAGCGTTCCTGTCACAGTGTAGTGTTTGGCATCCTAAATGTCTTCAAACATTGCTAATCCAGATTTGATGAATCAGCGGTCCCCATCACAGCTCCTTGTGTTGTTTGATATCGATGACAGCTGGGAACATTTTAAAAATACTGCATAACGGAGAATATCAAGTGGACTTCTGAGAACATGGAACAAAAGCCGGGACAAAAAATGAAACTTTGGGAGCTCTGTGAAATTTGCAGAAAGATTTTTTTTTACTACATGCTAATAGAAACCAGATAAATTCACACCCTCAGATAAGGCTTGAAACCAGGAAAGTGTTCAGTTTTTTTATTCCAGCCCTTTCCCCTATAAACTTCTGGTGCATTTGGTTATTATTGTATTAAATTATTATCGATAGATCAGTGAGGTACCATCATATAGTGAATATATACGGTATATATATTGTGAATTTCTCTGAGATGAATAAAGTATCTATCTATCTATCTAGCTATCTATCTATCTGTCTATCTATCTATAGTGTGAGTTATGTCATTCTTTATGCGTCATATTCTATTCACACAATATTCTCATAGTTTTGTTCAATTTTCATGCCATGCCACTATATGACAATATCATTATGGGATTTGCATCACCGTTACAGTTTGTTCCATCTAAATGTCTCTGTAATCATTTGAAATAAACAGTAGGTGTGTGCTGCAGCACCGGAATAATGTAATATGATTATGACCCAGCTGTCAGGAGGTTTGTAAGTTTCTGCTCAGTCAGCAGAAACCGAGCTGCTGCAGGTTTCCCATGAAGCCGTATGTTCTGTGGGCCTCTCCATCACAACACAAACAAGAAAAGTCTTGTTTCTGCTGCTTTGGTATCTGTTAAATTAGCCTGGCGCTGCTCTCACAGGTTGAAATACAAGACTAACTAATGTAGGTTTTGAGGGCCTGCACTGATATTTTTGGACTGTGGCTGCCAGGGGGATGGTGTATGACAGGGATGCTCAAAGACCCAAATAGAGAGAGGCCACAGGCGGCAGCATGATACTCCATTAATTAACAAACAGCCTCAGTCAAAAGGAGCAGAAACAAGAAGAATAAAATGAGACAGGGAGGAATAACAAGAAGCCATTTGTGAAGAAAATACAGCTCAGTGACTGATCAAAGAATTGAAACACAAGTTTTCCCTTAAAATGAAGCAGGTCAGCACAGCTTGGCAAAGTGATGATGCCATCAGCTTCACAAAGTCAACATCTAAACCAAGAGCAGCCCTGAACCCAGACCAGCATGATATGAAGAGAGGACAGACCAGTGTCGCTATGTTGGCCAGCATTTCACAGTAGATTTATTAAAGCGTCAAAACAATCTTTTACTTTGACAGAAAGATATGTTGCGTTAAACCAGTGCCCCCAAATATTGAAAATACTTAGCCTAGCTTAGCATAAGGACGGAAACAAACCTAATAAGCCCAGCACCCCTGAAATGACATCCACTGCTGTATGTGTCACCCAACCCAGCAGCATCAGTGTTGACTTTAAAATCCCTTCTTCAGAATAACTTTGACTCAAAGCTCTGTCACAGTCCATTACGTTACATCTCTATTTTTATTTCTCTCCAGTACATTTATAGCTTTGCTCTTTATGATGCATTCCATCTTTTAACTCTCTCCTATCTGCAACATGATTGTGCACAAACTGTATCTGATCATTCACGTTAATATTACACACTGTATGAGTACAGTTCACAGTTGTGAGCGTCGAGCCGGCACATTAGCTAACAAGCAGCACCCTTACCTTTGGCGAGCTGTCAAAGCCTGGCTGGCTATATTTGCTCAGTCTGTGTCCACTGCAGGTGTGTGTGGAGAACGTGTGTGTGTGTGTGTGTGTGTGTGTGTGTGTGTGTGTGTACACACACTGGGTACATGCGCCGGACTTTGCACCAGAGCTCGTACTGGGCAGAGAAAAAGAACAAGTAAAAAGGACTTCATGTGCTGAAAGTGAAGAAAACTGATAAAGACAGTGAGTGCAGAAAGAGAGAGAGGACGAGATAAAAGGGAGAGGGAGGCCTGTCACTGTGTGTGTGTTTCACTCTGATGCTAAACAAGACAAACTTTCCAACTTCTAAAAAGCTTTACTCAGCAGGATGAGACGCAGCTAACCTACATTACATCCTCATCAGCTCATCTTTATTCAGCTCTGACAAACGGCTTGTTTCTACCCAGCTGTCAGCGGCGCTGATGTGACGCGTCAGGTCCTGAGGAAGCAGCAGTTTGGTCTTTTATTGTCAAAAACCTCCCAACAATACTATGTAAGCCTTGCAAACTGGGACACTGTCCTGTCACTGCTGTCTTTGGATAGAAGTGATGATACTAAATTGGTTGTCTATGGGCCTTTTTGAGCAACATCAAGATCACATTCATGCTTATTATTTAGGTGTTGTTGTTGATGATGGTCGACTCAAGCAACTTCTTCCAAAACAACTTAAGAATGTCCACGATGAGCCTGACCCTTCCATCCACTTTAATACCTAACACATTGGTTTACAGATAATTACAAGGGGATGGTAGTGGTGTACACTTTATGAGGAATTAACACAATTGTGACATAATGTCAACAACATAATGTACACATTAATATGAAGCAATATCTAATCAAACATTTGACACATGACTAAGAATCTGATCAAATTTTTAAAGAAAAGTTGAAGTCCTAATTCAAGGTCGCCTCCCTGACTGAAAATAAAACCATCAATCCTCCACTCTGATGACACTCCAGTCCCCACGGGCTCTTCACCAGTCATAAATAACATCATGTGACTGAGCCATGAAGCCAGTCAGCTTCTATCAATCAACCAGAACCAAACCAACAGCCTCCACTGAGCCACAGAGATGCAACCAAGGAACAAGTTCAGTAAATCCTGCTTTAGCAATAAGCAGTAACACTGACCAAGGAGGAGTCTTCAAGTGATGGAGCACCCTACAGCCAGCAACCCTTCAGAACCATCGCTTTGGAACATCTCTCGTGTACAATGAATAAACCAATATGTTCTTACACTAATGTATGCACATGAAAGTCATGCTCTCATTATGTTCCCCAGTACCCGTAGCATCCCTTGCATGAAATGCAATTACACACAGACCTCCCAGCACCCTCTGCCCGCCACCAGGATGTTACTGACCTTAAAGGCAAACTTGCGGGTGATGTTATCCAAAGGCTCCACTCCTCCGATTCGGAAACTAAGCAGAGGCAAACTCCCTAACACCGTGTCCTCCTTCTCATCTGTGAAGAGAAAAATGAAAGTGTGACAACATCCCAGAAAGAATCAGAGGAACAGAATAATGATCCGGGGGAACGGCTACAACAACTGTGTGAGAGAAATAACAATTACAGCCTGAGCTGGTTCATTCAACCTGCAGGAAAAAGACAACAAAACAGAGGAGGAGTGTTCAGACCCCAAATATGAGAGAGGAATCCAAGCAGCTCTCCTCCCAGCACACTCTCTGCTCCCACGGAGACAGCTTCCTAGAATAGATATCCATTATGGTCTGACTCGAGGGTCCCTCTGATAAGCAGCAGTAATGGCTTACACACTCACCAGCATCCAGCGGTGATAAATAGCAGTATAGGAGGAGAGCAGTGGTGCAGGCTAAATAATGAAAGGAGGCATGAAAATTTCAGCAGTTTGAAAAGGGATACACTCCTGTCTCTGTGACCTCCTACCTCTTATTTCCTGAACGTAGCAATGCTCCGACACTCTCCCTGCTGAGTGTGAGTGTTTATGTGTGGGTGTGTGACAGAGAGAGAGAGAGAGAGACCAAACCAGGGCAAGGGAGCAGAGAGAGAGAGAGGGAGAGGAGAGCTTGGTGGGAGGGGGAAGGGCTTGTGCAATCATACAATACCCTGTTCCCTTCTCTATGAGTGTGTGAGTGTGTTTGCGCTAGATAATGATCAGGTCATGTGACTCAGGGTTGAAGGAATCTTGGCCCCCAGCCAACTGTACCTGCCGCTCATCTACACCAAAATACACACACACACACACACACACACACAGGGACAACAGGTGAATAAAAACACTTCAGCCTTTCTGCCATTCACATCTCACACACACATTTAAATGATTCATTGATATCTGTATTTTTAGACTGAAACCATGAACATGCGTTCCCTCAGAATGTGAACAGAGAACAGTGCAGACATGCAAGATTCTGAGAAGTCTATGATGATGACAAAAAAACATGTTATGTATATTCAAATGGAAACTAATTTAAAATGCATTATTTGTGACATGTCTGACTCAACTGGCATGTCATGTGGGGAGCTAATAGTAGTAGTGAGACAGTCACACTTAAAAGCTGCCTTCAGCCTTTAGACGCCATATATAAACAATTACTAAATGTTTCCAACTCCTACATTTGCTCAATGAACAAATAATCAATAACAAGTTACAATATTGGGTGGTGGTGGTGTAGTGGTTAGCACTGTCACCTCACAACAAGAAGGTACGGGGATCGATTCCTGGCCCGGGGCCTTTCTGTGTGGAGTTTGCATGTTCTCCTCATGTGTGCGTGGGTTCTCTCTGGTACTCCAGCTTCCTCCCACCATCCAAAAACATGCATGGGGATTAGGTTAATTGGCTAATTTAAATTGACTGTAGGTGTGAACGTGACTAGGAAGTTACAATATTTCCTATAACATCTGTTATTATCAGGAAATATTGTAACTTGTTATTGATTATTTGTTCATTCTGGAGATGGATCTCCATTCTCCCCTCCATGAGTTGGGCATGAGTGAAAAACTGCCTTCCTCACTTCCAGCGGCCAATATTATTACCAGGTGATGCTTTTCGGCCTCACAAATGCCCCTGCAGACTTACAGGCCCTGGTAAACTTGTTGAATTTGTCAGTTACTTCGTGTTTGTATACCTGGATGACATATTGCTCTCTTAGAGTGGAGATGGAGTCTGCTGAGGTAATAGCAGTCATCGATTGGCTGGTTCCCACATCCTACCACTGGTCGGTCGGTCCTGTATTGACCCTCATCACCCTTCTCTGCAGATAAAGTTTTTTTTTTTTACCTCAGCCAGTTCATGGTCGAGTATTAGATTCTGGTGTTGGGCCAACATCTCCTTGACATCTGTCTGACCAGAAGCCTCTTTTCTCCCACAAGCAACACAACAGTGAGAGCTGCTGGTGGTCAAGATGGAACCAGTGGAAGGTTGGAAGGAGCCAAGTCGTTGTGACTAGAACTAAACTTATGACAAGTCAGTGGGCCCTGCTCTTTAATCTCTTTGATTTTTCTATATCTTACTACCTGTGCTCCAAGAACACATCAGGACACATCACTGCACATCTATCAAGTGGAGGGCTGTGTAGTCTGGAGAGGAAAGCTTCAGCAGGGTTCCTGCAACCCTAACCTGTACCATATCACTCAGGACTTTATCAGCCACTTCATGACCTCTGTCTGTCTGGGACACTGCTGAAATCATGTTGAACAAGGAGTTTGGACTGCAGTCAAGCAAATGAGTGGAGGTCCCAAATCACCACGTTCTTGCCCCTGGTAGCTATGGTTACAACCTGTCCTCTGACCTCCACCCTCAGTTCAGTGGACAGGCAGAGCACATGAACCAGGGGTATTCCAAATAGAAAAGGAAACCCACAATAATCTTTTATTTACAAAGAAAACGGGAAAGTAATGCATTTTATGCTACAGACACAACAGCTGTGACAATGATGTACCAAATCACTGTATGCATATCAAAGTGCTCAACAATTGCACCCAAAAAGCAGCCCAAGAACAGGAGATGGGAACTTCCGGACACAAACTTTGGGGATCCTAAAAGCATCTACAGAGAATCCTACTGACACAAAAACGAAAACCTAAGCAGCACCTAATCTGTACAAAAACAGCCTGCTTTGCTGCATCCCCACCTCCTAGTTACTCCTCTTCCCACCTGTATGGACAAATACAGGTTACAGGCTGAATGGATTGTACTTAAATAGCGCCTTTCTATTCATCCAACCAGCTCTACCTTGCTCACCACCAACACCGCGGCACATGGGCTGTGATAGGAATCGAACCGCCAACCTCCCAAACAATGGCTTCTCTACTACTGAGGAAACATTGCTGAGAAGGAGGTCAGGAGTACTGTGCTACTGAGTCTGAGATGGAAGAAGAAGAGACTGGATGGTTGGTTAATAGTTAATTATAATGCCTCCCCAGTGTTGAGGAGTTGTTTAGTCCATGGCGTTTTTCTGATAACACTCCTTGACTTTGTACATTTGTACATCCCCAGATATTTTCAGAGAAAATCTGCAAATTAAACAGAGTATTAATCCTGTATATGAGGTTTTAGTCTCGTCAAAGTTAAGAGTTATCTGAAATGTCACATTTGTACTAAAATGTCGATCCATGCTTGTCTTAACAGACACACTCATGTAAGCACAAACTGTGCTTTTGAGGACTCATAGACAGCCCTGTAAAACACAACTTACACAACAAAAGCCCTGTGCCTTTTCTCCTCCCCTTGTGCCCATTTTTTGGCCCTCGGTCCTTGCTGGCATAGCAATCACAGTGGTAAATTGCACTGTCACAGATTCCTCCCTCCGTCGCTCCCTCTCTCTAAGCCTTCTTTTCCCAAACACAGCTGGGCAAGGCAGAGACTGAGGGGAGGCTGAATAAAACAGACGTGGTCAGAATAAAGAGAGTTGCCCCCGGCACACAAGGACTTCACGTCAAAATAAGAAAGAAAAGCCACGTTTGTGATTAGATGTTTGTAAAAAGGCCACAGTCTCAACCTGGCTTACTTTCTTAGATGGTTACAGAGGAAGACAAATAGAACTATGTATATAGATAATATTGCAGCAGTTGATCCAGAATATCAATCCTGGTTTTATTGCTGAAATCCTTCACAAGGTTATTCAAGGGCTCTAAGGTAGAACAGGGACCCCACAGTGCAGGGCAGTTTCTGTAGGACAAGCAAATAACAAGTCCCTGTAGTCAGTATGAGACTGGAATACAGAACCAGGCAGGGAAAGAAGCTGAGGAATATAGTTTAATTCATGCATTTTGTTTTTAATTGTAAAATTCTTGATAAAGACAAGTGATTCAACTTAAAGATTTGATTTAAAAAATATTCACAATTTATAGTCACAATTCAGAAGTCATATAGTTACACTAGCCAAACAACACAAACACCATCTTCACAGTTACATATTGAAATAAAACTGGAAGACGACATTCTTGTTTGTTAAAAACAACAAAAATCTAAAAGTCCAGACAAATAGACAGTTAGACAGCTGAACCAGCTCCGATTTCATGTAATTTCAACATTGTGCTATTAGTCAATCACATTCATCAAACACCACACTCTCTGTACAAACACTTGATAGGGTTGAAGGTGTTTCCTCCAAGTCAGAAACACCTCAAAATGAATCATTTCCTGTTATCTTCTGATCTACAAAGAGTCATTCATGCACTAATATCATCCAGACTGGACTACTGCCTACTAAAGACTGAAGGGCTGAAATCATTCAGCCCTTCAGTCTTTATTATAAGAACAGCAGGATGAAGTCATTTCAATTACATAACATGTCAGCTGACTGCAGACCAGTCAACATCATGAAGACTCTGGTCAAAGAGACCAATTCTGGCTGGCTGGTTGTCACCTGACAACACTGATCAGATCATTCAGTCATTGGATTTCACATGGAGCACGTCTAGACTATACTCTAGACATGGGCAAACTACGGCCCATATAAATCTGCCTTTTAAATCTGGACCGCCAAATTATATTATTAAATTCAATTATGTTACATTTAGGGCTGCCGCCACATTAACGTGATCTGTGAGGGCATGTGCCAAGGCAAGTCTAATTGTAAAAACTGTTCAAAATGCGTAACAACAAAAGAAGGTTAAAGCAGGTCATGAAGCAGAACTCCATCCAAAAATCAAGGAAACAAGCTTCTCCTATGATGCAGCAAAAAGACAACCCACCAAAGAGCATTGTTAAAGTATTATGTATGTATGTACTGTATGTATGTATGCATGTATTATGTATGTATTTGTATACCGGCCCCATGAGTCAAAAAGTTTGCCCACCCCTGCTCTAGAAGTAAGCACTGATTTCATTCATCAATAATCTCACATCCAGAAAAAGTGTCAGTGATAGCCACAAAAACACATTTCACACTGATGAAATATGACCATGCAACAAACAGACTTCACAGAAGAATGGCTCAGTGTGTTCCACTGCCAAACTGTGACTAACAGTTGAAACAGGAAACATTATTCAACATCAATAGTAGAGTCACACTCTTTATCACAAGATGATAAAAGTCTGATTAATATTGTTGAACATTTTTACAGTAGAGTCAACATGGTTGAGCAATGTCTGTTCTTTATCATTGCTGTCATGTCATTTATGGACACTGAGAACAAATTGAGACACGCCATGCTTTCACTTGATCATAAAGTCAGGAATATGGCTGCAGAGAGTGATAAGGAATCACACAGGAAACGATGCAAATTATACATTTCTGCTGTATGTAAATGATTTTACACACATTTTGTATGCTGTATGTTTTTGCTATGAATGAAACAGACCAACAAGTAAGTGACAACCATGCAACACAATAAATATAAGATAACTTTTTTTTAAAATATATAAATATGTAGTACTTTATATATGCTATCATGGGTATCCCAAATATATGTGCGTAGTAGTTCATTCCTGTATGGGCAATAATGAGCAATGCCTATTTTATGGTAATACCTGTCTTACTCACTGTAAATATTATCTTTATTATTTACCAAACATTATTTATGTTTTTAATCTTGACTATCTTTACATTGCGCTGAGCACCATGTGGAGCAGCACTGTCAGATAATGGCAATAAAGGCTTCTGTTCTGATTTGATTTGACTGAGCTTCTAGTGGAAATCATAGAAGCAGATATGTGGAGCTGGAGAACAGCATGAAGCACAAACCTTTGTAGTAGAAGAGACATCTGTCGGTGAGGACGAACCACCTCTTGTTCCACTGCTTCACTCCACTGCTAGCCTGAAGCAACACACACCGCTAAGGACATTAATCAACAGCATCATCCTCATATTAATAATATTTATTGTTACCAACACATCCCATAAACAGACAAAAACTAGTCACAGGTTGATGCAGCTTCTGAACTCCATGCTATTATCACATAAAAATGCCTTTCTGCTGCATAAATACGAACATGGTCAGTCTAACAGGAAGAATAAGTTGTTGGCTTTGGTCTCTTCAAGGCATTTCTTATTTAACCTTTATATTACAAAAGGCCAGAACTGAAGGACAGGATGTAAATTTGGACAGACATTGGAAGGCATTTTCAGCCTCCACACTTTTAGATTTGACATGAAATATGAAGGTCATCCTACTTCCTGTGAGTGCTGAATGTTGGTGTACTTGTTGCAGTGTGCTGATGTGGACTGGCTGTCCACAGCCAGAGAACAGGGCCTGAGAAGGGTGGATATTTGTGACGAAACACACAGTTTATGCTCCAGTCTGGTTCTTCTTGAATACGAGGTGAAAAACCCAGTGAAGCCAAACTGTGATGTATTTGACGAATGTCAAATGTAATCTGATGTGATCACTTGGTTTTGAATGGACTGTTTGAGGACATTAACAAATATGCTGGACATTAGTTCTGACACAGCTGAGTGGTGAAAAGTGCTTGATAATTACCAGAATGTGATTTACTTTCTCAAACATCTTGTTAGTCTTGGCCTCTGTACTCCTGCTGTTACTGCTAGTACTTTCATGTCACAAAGAAGTGGTAGACAAGATTAATCTGAGATGCACCTCAGCATTGTGTCATATTGCTCTAGTCATAAATTAGGTCATAAATGTGAATAAATTAATTAGTTAATCAATTAATTTTATTTAATACAGCATTATGACATAACAGCATCATGCTGTATGAATCCTAAAATCAGCAGCTAATCACAGATCAGCTGCATGTCGAAGGGTCCTGAGTACTGTGTGTCATTAAATGTATGCTGTCCCCAATTTTTGTACATGTTGATGTTGCAAATGGAGCTGCTGAGTAAGCATGAAAACTGTCAGACTTGGATCTTCTCGTGTTAATAAGAGTGAGAATGGTGAATGGTGGACCTGTTTGTACAGCCATCCCTGTTTGGTGACCTCTGCTCTGGGATTCCTGCGCATAGAGTTGGAGCGTTTCCCAAATGTAGCTGCTGATCTAGAAGTACCTCTGGGAGTACGAGACGTCTGCAGGTCAGAAGAGATAGACAGAGACAGACGAGACCAAAGACAGGTTATGTATTGGTTATGTATTTATTAAATGACATTTATCAAATATCAAACAACTGACACAGTAATAGCGAGGTATCAGGCTCAACAGTTGATCAGTGAACGTCCAATGAATGTTGGTTCAGTTGGTTATGAACAGATAAGTCATTGCATTGTCCTTGTATAGATTTATATATATATGTTCACCCGGGTGTACGGCTGGGCCTCTGGGGACAGGTCTGACACCATGTTGGTACTTTTGGAGTGAGTGATCTTGTCAGCAGCAGTGTTCACCTTCCCATTCATATCCAAATCACAGTGTCTGCACAGAAGAGCAAAGGCATGAGCTCCTCTTAGTCAATCAGTTGATGTTGTAGCTTGAAGAGAAGTGTGTACTTAGCAGAACAGTTATTATACAAAATGATAAAAAAGATACAAATTAATTTCCAACTCGGACAAATGTTGGACAGACTGGACAATGCACACAAAATTGTTCCAGAAAGAAAAAATGAAGAATTGAAAAAAAAAATGAGAAAGAGTATTACCTATCAATAACACTGAACCTGCTTTATGAGCACAAACCATCCAGTGGAAATATTTCATGAACAGCTGAGTAATCATTTTTTAACAGTTCTCCTCACCAATAAAATTTGCTGTCTGACAAAACAAGTGTAATGACTTTGTGGTATTGGGTATTGACCTAGCCTTATGTTTACTGATATGTGGCAGTAAGTTTGGAGGTTGCTTTGCAGAACAGATCAGATGTTATTGTCATGGCTTTTTTGTTGAATGTTGTGTCTGCAGTGGGATTCACCTGTGAATCCTGGTGGCTGATGATAATACAGACAAAATATATAGATTTATTTTGATGACAGAATATTACCTGCTTGTGCTATATTGCCAACAAAAGATTTGTAGGTAGTAATACAAATTAGTGCTGGTATATTCAGCTCATAGGCTACCTACTTGAGATAGGAGGGTATTGTTGTTGGCTCTTCCAGCTGGATCGGGCTCACTGCAGGTCCAGCTGGTCCACTGGGGTCATGTTGACTGGAAACAGAGGAAAGAGATCAACATGAGATGTTAAAGATGAAATACAAGAATGCTAAGCAAATGTCATCATGGCTCAAACAGGATGATTAATACAACTAGAATCTGAATATTTCTACATGCTGTGCTCCTTTAACAGTCTGGAATTGTACAAACTGAGTTAAGTATCTGTAGATCCAATGAGTTTAGTTTTATTCACATGTGATGATGTTTGTCCCCATGGTAGCTCATAGTAGTGAGACCATTTTTGAACTTGACCTCACTGTATAAAACAGCTAGAAGAATCACAGACACTCAGCGTTCAGAGACTTCATGAGAAGACCCACACTGTTGAGGTGCATCTCAAATAAAACATGCATTTTCAGACTATTTGAATGTCACATCTGACTGTTTCTCCTTCCAGCTTATTGAGAGTCTGTTGAGTAATGGTCACATTATTGATCTGGGAACCTCAAGCAGGAACCTGAGATACATTTGTTTATAGTAGCAATCAAAGTCCATCTGTTTGGTATTAAGATTACATTTCATTTTACTATTAATTTTCAAAATTCCCAATCACTGAGAATATCACACACTCCTCTGCATCAGCTGATCACAACACAGTGGCAGAAAAAAATCTATTTTCTATGCATGGGGCCCTAAACCTCATAACATTAGTAATTTTAGAGACCCCAACAAAACTATCATAATTCAAACCCTGCTTAACAGTTAAAATTAAAATCCTCAACTTCAGAGATGCTGCAGCTCTGGATCATCAGAGTGAAGCAGCTAAGCTGACGTATCCACAATGATTTTGTGATAAAAGCAATACATACATCAGTGATTTAGAAGAAGAGGAATTAATTTATTAATCCCTCAATGAGGAAATTACAATTATAGTGTTTATAGTTTATACATCTATGAATGACACACACAACGAGTCCTCAAAATGCTGACCAATCAGAGCAGACTTTTTTCAGTTGGGTTCATTTAGTTAAGAACAAGGGGGAAAAAAAAGATCAGCTGTGGTATTTTAGTCCTGGTCTACTTTAAACACAACATGCACAGACTGACAGGAACCATGTTGATGGTCCTCCTGCAGCATCAGGACCTGGTGACCTGGTGTAATTGATATAGAACTGATCAGATGTATTATTAATATTATTAAACTGCTGATTGGCAGATGAATAACGGTAGAGACTGGGCTGTATAAAAGCTCCTATGCAAACACTTAGTGCTAACATCACAGGGACACAAACTGTCACACACTTTTTAATGGAGTCAGTGAACTGATAAAGTACACAGAGAAAACTCAAAGTTCGGTACGTGTCACTTCACTTTGACTGGACACACATAGAAATATATCTGTCAGTGTGGTACGGTTGGTCTACAGAGTATTGGTTTGACCTGTAGTGACCACACTCCTCTTTCTCTGATTAAACACTTTTAAAAAGCACCCATTCAGTTGAACAGGGGAAACATGTATGTCATCTGACATCTCATCTTGTTACCATGGAAATGATCAAGGTTTTTTTTTCTGTAATAATTAAGATGCAGTTGTTTAAGTTGCAGTGTTAAGCACCTATTTCATTTAACATTTAAAAAAGCACTCAGGGGCCAAATGTGCTGTGCCCTGATATCTAGAACTTTTCAAAACATATAAAGCTATATGTGCCAAATGTGGGTTTTATTGTTCACAAAATGCACAAACATGATGCTTTACTGCCCCACTATAGAGCTCTTTGAAGGAAGAGTGTGCATCTCTCACTTGACATCTTTTCAGTTTCTGCATGATATAAATCTATGTGGACTCCTCACACCGTCTTAATGTTGCAGCGATCAATATATGCGATATTAACAGTCAGTCAAATAACCATCATATAATGCTCATGGGTTCACTCATGATTTGGTACCATGAGTGAACCCATGAGTGAATCTGTTTCTGTTGTAATGAGTGTTTTTTTTTGTTTTTTTTTTTAATTAAATTGGGATAGACTCCAGCCCCCCCCGTGACCCTATGAGGATAAGCGGTAGATAATGGATGGATGACTTACATCCTACGGGCTCTATAGGGTTTGTATGCACACTGAGTGAGTTAAACTTCATAAAGAACCCTCTAATGCTGCAATGCATTGCAAAAAACTGACTTCTGACTTATGGAATTCAAACATTTCCAATAAATCCAGAGTGTTATCCAAGTCCAAAAGTGTCTGACAACCAGTCATGGCAATAAAGTTACTGGTTTGAATGCAGTCATCCCAGTGGCAGTGACACATGATCATGACCGAATCAGAACTTATAATCATATTCAGTTAAATTGCATTTGTGTCTATGTTTTGTATGCAATATAATGAATACACTTCACACAAAGTGAAGGACTAAATCATCTTGTGGGAGTGAGACAGTCTGAGGTGGTGCTGGCCTGCTCAGTGATAACCTACAAACCTACATAGAAGCAGCTCGTGGATAAACAGGATCCTCATAGTGTATATGCTGGAGGACAAACAGCTGCACACCTCTGGACTGGCAGGAATAGTCTCCCACATCTCAGTCAGGGCTACAGTAGAGCTCACTACAACTCTACTAGATGTGTCATAAACAGGGCAGATCCAGTCCCTGCTGGATATCAGCATCACCTTTTTAGGCTGTGCTATGAAGCACGTATCCTCTGACTATAAAAGTGTTTAGAGCGTGGCTAATACTCTAAAAGCCTATGACATTGAACAGCCAATAGCAGAAATCCAGTGAGAAATGATGTTATACAGTGATAGATCACAATTAAACCTGACTGACACATAATTAGGTTAGTCTGTGAAGGACTCACACTATTATTAGAATTATTATGGCCAGAACACCAACAACATATTGACACTGATTAATACCCCCTACACCCAACAGTCATGGACTCTTCTGGAAGGTACCATTGCACGAAGAAGAGTTCCTTTATTGTGGCTCGACACACTGATGAATCTTTGAATATATTTTACATGTGGCATAATTTAAATAATATCTAACACAATTAGCACACTTAAAGTCAGTAAGTATTCACTCCTCCTGTGAATTAATGTGACTCCCAGCACAAATTAACACTTAGCTGTTATCCAAGATAGAAAGAAATGATTTTAGAAAAGTAATTTAAATGGAATGGGGACTGGGGAACAAGCAGTGTAGGTCGATTTGAGGCATATGTTAAATAAAGCAACTTGTTTGTTCTTAGATGACAAAGGACACGTGAAAACAGCGGTCTTGTTTGCTCAGTTGGTAGACCAGCACTGTCAAGTTCTTTGTCAGTTTCCTGGTTACTGTAGCTTCTTCATACTGTAGCAAACATTTGAGCCATTATCATGCTGTCTCCGCAGGATGTCTAATGTTGGAAATGGATAATAAATTCACCATAACATATGATATATTACTGTGTACTGTTTATTTATTAGGATTGTTGTATTCCATTGCTGCTAATATATCCCTGTTATACTATTCCCTGTTCCCTTAATAGACAGCTCAACACCAATAGTTTAAATGACTGTTTGACTGTGTTCATATTATTATTATGTTATGTTGTTTTTATTGTTGTAATAGTTATACTCTTATTACAAATAACATAGTATTTTTGCAGTACCAGTATTTCTTTTTGGTCTATTTGTTGATGGTTGGGTTGGTAGGGATGCATAACTCATATCTAATCATACTCAGTCATACAGTTATGAGCAAAATCATTATTAAAATCATGATAATTATCATTAGTATTAGTATAATTAGCCAATGAAAATGGTTATTATTGGTTGGTTATTATTAATTATTGCCATTATTATTACAGCTGTCACATTTACTGTTGCTGCTCTTTATTAATGGTTCTTAGTTTTTTATTTCTACTTTATTTTGTTCTTTTATTCATCTATTCTTTTTTATTTCAGTTTTTAGCATTTTTTTTTTTACTTTTATCATTACTGTAATGTATCTCTATTTTACACTCTCTCTTTATGCACGCTACGCTCCTTATTATTGTTATCATATTTATTATTGTGCCCACTAATTCCTCTTATATAAGTTCAGAATCTCCATGTACAGTATCCATTAGTACCCTGAAGCTTTATATTCACTGGTGACCTCTCTGAGGAACCCCACCTACCCTATTTTATGTGCTTTGTTTTAGTTATTTATTCATTTAATCCCTCTCTTTCATTCAAATATTCAATTTTTTTTATTTTATTTTTATAATTATTATTTTTTAATACCATCTACACACACACACACACACACACACACACACACACTCATTGCCCCACATCTTAAGCTCTTCTGTTCCTTGTTGACATCACTTTCAACTCATTTTAATTTCTAATCATTTTGAATTTCTGTTTGCATATGATGCTTTTTTTGCCTCTTTCTAAGTCACTGTATGTATAGCACTCTGTCTTTACCCCTTCTTGTCAAATCACACCATGTGTCATGTATTGTGTACAAATTACTTCTTCCAGAGCTTTCTATTGACGAAAACATATGCCCTGCTTTTAGTTTATTACAGAATTTCTTCACATCAGTCAAAACCTGAGGAAAGCTGAGACATGCCGCTGAAAGTTCTCAACAAGGCTTAAAAATTTAGACCATGAGCTCCTTTTTGAAGTGAATAAACACTGATGCTGATTTGTGATTCATTCACAGTTGGTCAGACAGAGCTGAAATAGAAGTGAGTATTAGAAACAGTAACTATTGCACTGCAGCAATCTATGAGCTGCTAAAACAAACCAACACCTTTGAGTTCCTCCTCCTGATTTAGCACTGCACCACTGTAAAGCAGCCCAGACAGACACACCAGCACTGTGTCACATGGTCCGACACTAACCAACACACTGCATGCCATACATCACTGTACACAAAGCACTCAGTTCAACCCCGCAGACACAGCAGGGCTCATGATTTCCCTGTGATTCCTGCTGGCACTGCATTGCAGTAATCTCTGACCTCCAAGCTCCTGGCTGTCCACTCCTCCATCAACCTCTCCTCCTCCTCTCCTCTTCCTCCCGGTCTTGTCCTAACTCCAGCTCTGTGTGTCACTTCCTCCTTCCTCCCTCCACCTACCTGACTCTCCTGTCCACACGGAACTTCAGCATCCTCCCCTGAATCAGTCATGTACCAAGAGTGCAGGAAGCAGCGCGAATGGACAAGAGATGGAGAGATGAACAGAGAGGTGGAGAGCAGTTGGACAGATGGATGAGAGAGGAGAGATACACACCGCTGTCCTCTTCTCTCTCCTTCAGACTGCATGCCTCTCCCTATCCCTCCCTCTCTCTATGCTTGTTTCCCCACCTGTCTCTCCTCTCCCTCTCTTCATCCCCCTCCTCTCCCTCTTTCCCATACACACTCTTTGCTTTCTGGCTGAGAATTGCAACACTCAGCTTATTCAGTCTGGTTGATATTCGCCCTCTCTCTATCATGGTCTATCTCTCTTTCTCATCTGTCATTCCTCACACAAAGGACAGTGCTTAAACAAAAACCCCACAGAGTCACTGCTTATTTTTCCTATTTATGTATGTATGTGGAAAGGAAACAGAAAATCACATGTTGTGCATGATCTCTATAAACAGTTTTGGATGAGCTCTGGACTCTCTGCAGGACTGTCCCTTCCCTGTCCCTCCCCCCTCCCCAGAGAGTAGTGTAACTGTCCAATGAGCTCTCAGTATATCAATGATGAGTCAAGTAACACAAGGTAATGCCAGAGACAGACAAACAGAGTGGAAGCTAAACACAAATACAGTCTAGAGGAGAGAAAGAAAGGTTTGATGCACCACCATCTTTTCAACCCTGTGAGACCAGCTTCTATTTAGAAACTACGACAGCGATGGAGTGAAAGTCACCCAAACATTGCCTAGCTGGAGCGAGGAGTGAATGTTCCACATTATATAGCTACACTGGAAGTATAGAAACCATGACCCAAAAACATCAATGCAAACTGTCTCTATTTATGTTTGTATGCAATAAATAGGCACTCCTTTGGCAAGGACTGAATCATCTGGAGGAGTAAAGGATGTTAGCCTGGACATTTATCTGCTCCATCATGAAGGTCATTGGTCATTTAATATGTGAGCATAATAATAATAATAATAATAATAATAATTTAATATGTCACCATAATATGAATAATAATTTAATATGTGTCCATATTGGCAGTGGATGGCTGTTTTCCAGCCTATATGAATAGGCTGACTATATGAATATATATGAACATATGATGCCTCTAGGGCTCAGGGTCACATGCATTTGTAGAGGTCAGCATTAAACACTGCTGGTGTAGGAGCCCAGCTCACACTCTCTGCTCTTTATGGCTCCTCATAAATGAATGGTGTACAATGTACACTGTTGTCACTACATAAAGATACATACATACATAACAACTGTAACTAGAAAAACTCAGAGAGCATAGACCTCCGCCACAACTTTTTTATTTAAAGTTACCCACATCCCGTTGGTCAAAATCCATCCACAACTTTTTGAGTTATTTGGCAAACCATCAAACCAACAAATAAACAAACCTTGATGAACAGTGGTCTCCTAGTGAACTACTGTTCAGGCAATAGGCACAGTAGAGGTAGTGAGGAAATGAATATTAAAATTAAAAACACAATATTATGGTCCTTAATATGTCTGCCTGGGATTGGAGGCTTATTAACTGACACCAGTGACTAAACTACAAACCATAGCCACCTTTTGAAGTGTCACCATCCTTTCACTCCTCAAGGGGAAATCTTTTTCTCTGATGTTTCCAACTTTACTTCCTTTGTGTCATCCCTTGCTCTCCGTCATCTTCCTTGTAGATTATCTGATATGCTTATGGGAAATGCAGATGTTGATGATCAAACGTTTACTGACATTGTGTCATTCTTCCATAAACACTGATTTAATCAATCATTCCCTGTTCAATATAAAAATCACAAAACAAAGTACTATTGTTTATTCCACAGGTTTGTGTTGTCTTCTTACAGGAGGATTTCAAGTTAAGTTCTGTGTAGTGCAGATCGATAGTTGAGTCTCAACTGAACAAACTCATGTTGTTACCTCAACAAGCAGAAGAAACTGTTTCTTTTAAAGCAGCGAAAACTTATAAGCCTACATACCATTTTAACAGAAAGCTTATGATATGAAGGAAGTTTTGGATTTCAGGAAGCAGCAGCAAAGCAACAACACTCCCTCACAGTTAACAGGACCACAGCAGAGCAGGTACACCACTTCAAATAACCTGGAGTCAACATCACATAGGACCTGACCGTTTTGGTCCACTCAGACGTCCAGATCAAAGCAACATTACCACCTGACATGGCAGCAACACCTCGTAAGGTCCTGCAGAGGTCAGTATGGTCAGCCGAGCGTACAACAGGGGTGCCTACGTGACGTCTTTTATTTATTATTTCTCACTTTAATCATCTTTGTTGTCATACCTTTCATATCTGCACTATGTTTATATGGCCCGCAGCAACACACCAAGTCAAATTCCTTGTCTGTGCAAACTGACTTTGCAAAACTTCCTCTGATTAAAGGAACATTATGTAGGATTGTGGCCAAAACTGGTACTGCAATCACTTTCAAATGACTGTCGAGCGGTGTCTCCCCTCTCCCTCTCCCCTGACTAGAGGTTGCCAGTTAGGCTGCAAGATCCAACAGGAACAGAAAGTGTTACTGTGAATGAAAAGCAGCCACCTTGGGCATCACCATGGACACTTAGAAGGAGTGAAATGTGCCAGAGCAGAGCTGTGGCGGGACGGGGTAAAGAGAGCTGAGCTCCGGGGCAGTGGACAGCTGATCGGAAGTGCTGCTGCCCGTCCACTTTCAGCCATCTCCATCTTTCAAAGGCATCTCCTATACAAATCCTTGCTTCATTTCGGACTTTGTCATGACGTATTTCAGATTCATAACAAGGTCTTTTAGGTTTTGTAACGTTAATACATTATTTATACGACACGTTCCGACACGGGTGGAGCATCAGACCAAAACACAACATGACAACATCAACATCAGCTGAGGGCTGCAACTTAGCTTTTTAAATGTGAATATCCTGGCTGGACTACTGTTGTCAGTGAAATAAGTATTTGAAATGAACATGATTTCTTAATGTCTGGTGCGATATCAGGGCCATTTTATGATTCATTTAAATACATTTCTTACATATTGTACCTTTAAGGTTTGAGCCATTTGCACAAAGGCATTTTTGAGCTGTTGCATTAGTGCAGGCATAAGACCAGAGAGGAGATGACAAGTTTAGACTTCAGACTAATAATCTGGGAATTATTTTAATATACTCACTGACTCAAGGGAGGTGAACAAGGGTTTGGTTGTAATGTATATCAGCAGCAGTGCAGGTGAACTACAGTCAGTGAGCCCTGAAGCCCCACCCCCACTCAAAGTTTAGCAATCACTGCTGACAGTGACACCTATATGTCCCCATCAATACAGCCATGAGACAGATTCCTTGCTTATGCAGTTGATTAATGTGTCAAATTGTTGTCACTCATAAAGCCAGTGTTCAGGTTAGAGGCGCTAGCTGCAACATGGCGACTCTCTGTTTATGGCATCATGGTCTAAAAAGCACAGAGCCAGCAGAGAGCTGGCCACAACCCAGAGCTGAAGCGGTGTTCGCATGGCTTCAAACAGGGTGAGGAGTTACCACACAGTGCATGGCTCTGTGCCACGTATAATGAGGCTCTTCAATTATCATCAAACAATAAATCAGCTGTTGTTCGGCACTGCCAACAGGGTATGATTTTTGTTTTAGAATTACTGACACAATTTAATTTCCCCACTCTACTTTTGCTATTTATAAGACACATGACAGTGGTAAAAGATAGAATACAGTACCTCTCTGCACTTTGGACATGATGTGAATGTGAAAATATGGAGAGGTGAGCAATTGAATTTAATTTCTTAGTATTAATATTCAGTTTCAATTTTATTAGAATTGACTTCCAAACTAATACATTTAATTTCAATTATTCAAGTTGACCTACTAAAATTCAAATATACAGTGTTTAACTTTACCACACCATCACCCAGTGTCTATCCTGAACTAACTTTATTATTATTATCAAAATATTTCTGTAATGGTTGCTCCACCAGTATGTGCAAGCTCTTTAATCAAAATCATATATATAATGATAAAATATAATTATGTGTGTGTTATTGCTGTGTTGTTATCCATGAATTTTAAAATTTATTGCAGAAATAAATATCAAACCACATTATTATTATGTTTTAGCTAAATTCCACTTGTTTGCTGTTATTCCTGAACAGAAAAATGTGTTTTAGTGGTTGTTTGTTATTCTGGACTTCTCAGTGAATTCCAGTGTTCTGGATCAAATTTGGGTCTAAAAAGGTGAATTCAGTTTGAATTCCTCACTCCTGTTCAAAATGATGAAGAGCAGTGAACTCAGTGAGGAAGGAAGAGTCCAGTTAAAGTGAAGGAGATGATGCTGGAGGATCTCTGATGCTTTAATACAGTTGTTAAGCACTTTAAATGATTAAAATTCAGTTTGTTGTGGCACAACTGTCTGCTCAAAGTCATGGCAAAGAGTAAGAGTATAATTGACTCCAACCAGTGAGTCTATTGAAGCTACCGGCATCACTGAGCTGTGACTCAATCAGCCTGATCAATACATGTAGGCCAGACATACTGCTGACCATGCCTCTGTCTCTACAACAACCAGCCACACAAGTACAGCGTCACCAAACAGCACAGTCATTCTAGTCTGGGTGTGCATCATTCATTGTTGGATGCCACAGAGCAGACCTTACACTGGAACCATATGGGATTTTTCAACTTGTCCTCATAGATGAACCATTTTGGTTCTTGAAAGAACCTTTTAAAGGTCCCACTTGGAATCCTTGCAGAGGATTTGGAAGGCGTTCTGCTGTTGTAATGCTTTCACACAGAAGCGTCTCCCTGTCCATGGGGCTCTACTGAGAACTCCTTTCAGCCATACCAGACAAAAAAAAATCATGTTCTGTGTCCTGAAGGTATTTGCAAGAACACAACGATCAGAGATGAGTACTCTCGACAGCAGCTGTCAATCACTGCTCTCCAAACTTGTGAAATCTAATCATCCTGTCAAACAAGGCTGCATTGATCAAATCACTATTTTGTGACTGTAATGCTTATTTTTCACCTCAAATGTTTTCAGACACACATCTCAGTAGAACTTTCATCATGTCAGGCAGATTACAAACTTTCTCCACACTATTTTTCATCATATCTGTTCAAAGATCACAATCACAGTCATGGTTCCTGATCAGGGTTTACTGGGTGGAGATTAATAGGTTAATTGGTTAATTTAAATTGCCCAAAGGTGTGAGTGTGAGTGGTTGTCTGTCTCTATGTGTCCTGTGATGAACTGGAGACTTGTCCAGGGTGTACCCTGCCTTTCACCCTAAGACAGCTGGGATAGGCTCCACATACATATATATATATATATATATATATATATATATATATATAGAGAGAGAGAGAGAGAGATTACTACATATATGTTTTAGAGAGGCGTGAACTCTGTTGAAGTTTGAAACGATTGGATTTGATTTTACCCAATCGCTAACGTTTGGTCCTGATGTATGTAATACGCCACTAGCATTCAGGCTAGCCAACTCCTTCGCCACTAACGGAGCTAACTGAAAACTAAGACTTTTCCCGAACCCTGTGGGGAGTAAAGCCATGACATCTATGCCAGCAATGAAACCGGTTAAACATTCCTCTTATTGATTGAATGGCTTCCTTCACTTCTGTCTCCACCACCATTGCCACACTACAACAAGCTAGACTACAACGCAAATGCTGCGCATGTGTTTGACGTCATTGTTAACAACCACCTCTCCCCTTCCCCACCATTCACTGATTGGCAAGGATGGAATTCATCCTGAGAAATCGAGTCCAAGGTTGTCAAATCCAGACATAATCTGTAGGGAAATGATAATTGAGCGGAGGGCTATGGCCAGGCTAGCAGAGAGCTAACTTTTCACCGACAGAATGGAAGAGGAGACGATAGAATACCTCAAATATCAGGGAGTTGCAAAAGAAAAGAAACAAAGCTCAGACAGGAGAAAGAAGTGAAGGGTCGACAGTTTGACACCCTGTTGGTGGGTCTGTTAGTGGTTCATGTGATTCTGGAAGTTCTGGAACATTAGCCTGTTAGCTATTCCTAGCTTTGTCCAGAGTTTATAAGCTAGCTCACGTTTCTCCACATATTAGCTCATATTTCTGAAGAAAACTCTGGGTTTATTCATTCAGTGCTCCCTCTACCAGGTAACTGTCACGTTATTATTTCACTAATATGGGAATGATCGTCTAAAACATCAGTAAAATGCAGAGTTTTATGTAAAACAGTATAAAAATGTTCTGCCGGCCTCACCCATGGCTACAGGGCAGGCCAGTAAAATGTCTTCCTGAGTGTATATACAGTATGTAGAGCAGGTGTGTGAATGATCAAAAACAGTATTATTGGCAGTAATAAAGGGAGCCAAATTCAAAGTTTGCTCAGGGCCCCATGGAAGCTTGGTCCGGGCCTGTTCATCTCTTTCTTAAACCATCATTGCTCATTGGAACACATTGTACAGATATAGTTATTTACTCACAACAGACATTGTCCATCTGTAATGCGTGTCTTCCCCCAGATTGACTGTCAGACATCATGTGCTCCCTCAGACAGTCCTTTATAAACAGAGATTAGCAGCATTCATGGGAACAAGCCTCTGCTTCTCTGCTCTAATGAGGTATGATGGAGCAGCTCAGGCCATGCTCTGCAGATATTTAGAATGAAGCAGTGTCTCTTTGATTTTAATTAGCTCTTGCTAAAGACTGATAGCATGCAGGAGGTTGAACTCCTTTCTAATAAACAACTGAGATAAAGTTATGATGTCTGTGTGTGTGTGTTTGTTCTTCCCTATTAGTGATGCACAATGTTCCTGATGTGCATTTTCAGGAATTAGTAATTTACTCAAGTGTTCCTCTGTCCTCTGAACACTGAGGACAAAGGTGCTATAACTTTATATTACACAAAACACTGCCTGTGTTTTGTCCAATGACCTTGAACAGCACATGTAATTCCAAACGGAGGGGAAAATCTGCAGTGCTTGAAGCTTCAGATATTACTTGAACAGAACACAGCATAAAATGTGTTTTTGGCTGTAATAACACACAGACACAAGTACTGCAGAGTCAGCCTGAGGACCACTACAGGAGCTGCAGGTATCATGGGTGTCACAACAGGAGCCATCAGCCTTGTGGTCACATGTCAAACAGGGTTATATCAGGTGGTTTGGGTTTTGAGCTGAAGTCTGCAGCATTTAGCTGAATATTCTCTCACCCTGGCAGCCTAATTTCATCACAGCAGAGCACCACACACAGGCAGCAGACGTCTAGCCCAGTTGGCAACAACAACCAACTCTGTGTTTTCACAAGGTAACTGGATGCCTGAGCTATACTGTCCCCTTGTGGACAGAACGGACACAGCCCTCACTTACAAAAAGACTGAAAACTAAACAAACACACAGCTCTTCAGGATCCATCCATCCATCCATTTTTTACCTCTTATCCTCACATAGGGTCATGGAGGGCTGGAGCCTATCCCAGCTGTCTTAGGGTGAAAGGAGACTTGTCCAGGGTGTACAAGTCTCCAGTTCATCACAGGACACATAGAGACAGACAACCATTCACACTCACATTCACACCTACAGTCAATTTAAATTAACCAATTAACCAAGTCAGGAAGTATGGGGGGATTATTATATTGATAACTCGGGGAATGTAAAGCTCATCTTGAGCATGTTGCAGTCTTGCAGCAGGCTCTCTGGTGGAGTAGCTGCCCAGATTGAGCCCTGAGCCCAGGGTTCAAACCCAACCTGATGCACTTTACTGGTTTATCAGCATCCAGTGTCATCAATATATCACTGTAATCCTCCAAAGAGAAAAAAGAGCACAGTGTTTGTCTTCTTTCAACCTTTGGGTCTCAGTCTCTCTGATGACCCAACATATGGATGCCAACCTGCTGCCTGCCAGCTGTCAGGGGAACGTAGCCCAGTGCCAGACCCACCAGAGCCACGGCCCTCACACTGCTCTAAACCTCCCTGAAGCCTGGATCCTCTGCCCACACAGTCAACTCCCAAATATCACCAACACAGCAGAGGAAGACAAAGCACCTTAAAGAGGCAGCTTCACCCATACAAGCACAGAGCTCACGAACACAGACGCTGTGAATAGCTTTAGCTCATTTTTGCAGCTATTTCTCTTAGATCTATTTTTAATTTCTGCCTCCACCACAATTATATGTGAATTAACTTTAGTTTGTCGTCATTATTTACATTTTACGGCATGTTATGACAGTGAAATAGTAGTTTAAAATGGCTACAAAAAGTAAATACAAATACAAAAAGTTGAAGTTGAAAGAAGTTAAAGTTGAAATCTGAAAAGTATGAAGACCATTGTCTCTAAATGTGCAAAAATTATCCATAAAATGAAAATTATATTCAAGCTTTTTTTTTTTTTTACCACAGGGAATAAAGTAATGAAATTACCGTAATGACATCATATTGGCTGTAAAGAGCAATGTCTCAGCTTTCAGAAACCGTCAGATTTTTTTTGGCAGTACAAACTGTTACAAAATTACGGTAATCCAATATCAATAATATCAATATTAAATCAAATCAACCGGTAGCCACAGACAGTGGCACATACAGTTTTTACAGACAGTGCTACTGTTTCCATTGGAACTTGTGGGAAATTACCTAAAATCTCATAAATGTATTTAAATATTCTCAACACAATAAAATGCATAGAAGACGCATGAAGGGAAACACAGACACACAAAAATAACACAAAAGTAGAGGAGAGTCGAGAAGACCCACCTCCATCTTTCAATCCTTTTCTTTCTTCTTCAATAAAATAAGTTCAATAAAAAAGTTGTTTGTATTGAATTGAATTGAAATATCAAATATTACAAGTCAGGATTTAGTACCGAAGTTCTCCTTTGTGGACTTGCCACTTAATAGTATTGGTTTTACATCAACAATCAAAAAATGTTTGCGTTGATTTGGAAATAATAATAGTTTATTCTTAAAGACAAATTTCCAAATATAAAGCAATATGTGCTTATACAGAGCTTTCCTAAAGTCTGGCTGAACTGTTGTGACTGTCACAGAAGTTAACCCAGTCTAAAGGTATTTCCTCTCTGCATAACCCAACAAATGTGTGTTTACATGAAAACGAGAGGTTTCTGAGTGGAGCACACACACACACACACACACACACACACACACACACACACGCATACACACACAGAGCTCTCCATGCTGTGGTCACACCCACAGACGGAGCTTTATTTAGTCCTTCACATCAGCCACACTGGACGGAGACTCCCTCATGTGAACACAAAGAGCACAAACTGGAGATCCCTCCATCTTTTCTGCCCCCTCCTTCTCCTCCTTCAGGGTCTCAAATGAAGAACACGTGCAGCAGTGCTTACCTCTCTCCATCCCGTCCTTCACCGTCTTCACTTCTCCTCTCTTTGTTGCTCTCTCCTCTCCAGTCTTCCTGTCTGGAGCAGCCGCCTACAACATGCTGGGGCTTGGCTGGAATGGGCCAATCTGCAGAAAAACCCCACTGGTCTGGAGAATATAAACCAGAGAGAGAGAGAGAGAGAGAGAGAAAGAAAGGAAGAGATTCAATCAGCATGTGAGCATGAGAATCGAAAGAAAGGAGAAATTTGAAACCTCCACGGCTCCAGTAACAATCCCCCTCCTTCCCTCCTCCTCCTCCTCACTGCTGTCTACCTCCATCTCCTTCTTTGCTTCCCTCCCTTTTCTCTCCTCTGTCTCATCTCCCACTCATTCATTTAGTATGGAAGTGAAAGCTCGCACTCTTTCCTCCTGTCCATTTTCCTTATCTTCCTGTCACTCTCTTCAGTCCCGTTCCTCCCCTCACTTCTGTGTTGTTCTTCCTCAGACCTCTGCGTCTGGCTGCCTCCCATTGCTTGATTTCTTCACTTTCTTCTGTTCTGTTGCAGTCCAGATCACACATGATTTGAAGTGGAGTATCTATCTATCTAGCCTGATAGATAGATAGAATGTGCATGTCAGGCTTCAGAGGGAGGTTTAGACGAGGTTAAATAAATGCAATAAAAGACCTAAAATATATCTCTACTGTGCAAATTCAAAGTAGACAGTTGAAATGTTCCTTGTGCATTAGCACTCAGAGGATAAGTCTCTCCTCAGCACAGAGTATATGGATATAACAGGGCAGGAATGATTTCCTGCATTTCCTTTATTACAGTGGAGTTGAAGGAGTCTCCTACTGAAAACACTCTGCTGCCTCACCAGTAGCCTGTGTGTGGCATGTGAAGTGTTGTCCATTATGTTTTTTGCAGTTTATGCTCCATAAGAAGTCAAACAGCATCTTATTTTCATTGTCGTGTTAGAGAGTCAGCCAGCTTAGCCAGACAGTCTGATCTGAATTCTGAGACTGAATTTTTTTTCCCCATTTTGGACTATGGAGGCTTTTTATGAACGCTCCTGATCAGTTTAAAAATGTGCTGGTTGCAGCTAGCGAGTGCATCACTGTTCCTTATATGCTGTAGCATAATGTCCATCTTTGTATGTTCGTAGACTCTCTCAGTTGACTTTTATTTATATGTTTATGTGTGGAAACGTCAGCTGACCTGACCTGTGCTCTCAGGACATCATACTGATGGAGGTCCTCAGAATCACGACTGAAGTGGGAAAAAGGCTTTTAAATTTTTCTCCTCTTCTGCCTGGAAAGATGTGCAGAAGGACTTGAAATTGGCACATCTTTTAACTCTGAGGGAATTCAAGATAATTATAAAAGACAGAGAAATAAGCTCAACTGGATTTTGTGGTTGTACTATATAATCATGTAATCTCACTCTTTTTTTCTGTAGTGTGTGACTGTATTTTAGATTATTTTGTGTTTTCTGTTTGCTGAAACCACACTGTTTTCTTTGACCAGGTCACTCTTGGAGAACATTTTTTTTTTTTAAGCTGGTTAAATAGGGTGGTGTAGTGGTTAGCACTGTTGCCGCACATCAAGAAGGTACGGGGTTCGATTCCCGGGCCCGAGGCCTTTCTGTGTGGAGTTTGCATGTTCTCCTCATGTCTGTGTGGGTTCTCTCTGGTACTCAGTCTTCCTCCCACCATCCAAAAACATGCATGGGGATTAGGTTAATTGGTTAATTTAAATTGACCGTAGGTGTGAGTGTGAGTGTGAGTGGTTGTCTGTCTCTATGTGCTCTGCCTTTCACCCTAAAGGCCAATTAATAGTACTCCGTAAAGTGCCGTATGTAGTGACGGAGAGCCCTCTGTGTAGCCGGAGAGCCTCTCCGTCCTCTCCGGGCGCAGGAATTTTTTTTTATCTGTCCGTCAATCTGCCAGATCGCCTCTGCAGCAGCGCAGACAGGACAGGAACTAAAGTATTGATTAGCCTTGTGAAAGGCAAGTCAACACACATTCAATTTGCTCAAAAAATCCATTTAATTCATTTGGTAATTATGGCTGGGGTATATTTCCACAGAACATACTGAAAGGTGTTGGTTTGTGTTCGGTGTTATTTGATTTTGTGTTGCGAAGAAAGAGGAAGAGGAGCTTTACAGACTGAAAGCAACCAATGTTTTTCTCCTCACAAATAATTAAATCATAAAATAGTACTTTCCCCTGCTTTTATCTGTGATATTAAGGTGAATTGCTTCACTTTCCGCAGGGCTGCACAACACGCATCATGACGGAGAACTGCGAGGGCTCGAGGGGTCTCCGTAGCTACGGAGTCAGACAACGTATTACGTAGTCGGAGAAGTATATTACAGCCTTAAGACAGTTGGGATAGGCTCCAGCATCCCTGCGACCCTATGTGAGGATAAGTGGTAGAAAATGGATGGATGCATGGTTAAATAAAGGATATTGGTTGATTTACGGGCATTCTCAGGCACAAGTAGCCTAGAAATCTAGACTCACCCTAGCGGCAGAAAATATTTTTGCCTAGCAGGATGGTCTAGTGGCGCACCATAGGGGCTAATCCTCGCTGCAGCAAGGAGTCTGTCAGACCAATCACAACTCTCTGTGTAGCGAGTCGTTGGGGCGGATGTGGCATGATGACAGGGCTGCGCGATGAGACTGTGCGAAGATGGCTGTGGCTAACGAACAGCGGTCGTTTGAATCGGATCTGTCATTGATTTTGGAAGAGTTAGACTTGGGCTTTTCTTTGAAAGTTGAACAGAAAGAAGCACTCAAGTCATCCTTTTAAAGAAGGATGTATTTGATGTTTTGCCAACCAGCTACGGCAAATCTCTAATATACCAGCTGGCTCCGCTGGTAGCGTCACATTGTCCATTGCTCTGACTGGTCATAGCACTGGCCTATTACGTGCAGAGGCAGTTTGAACAATAACGACTGGTCCCACCCACAGGCTTCAACTCTGCCTATTGACTGTCACCAGACTACACATTTCATGTCGTAGTCTGGCTTGCATCCAAACAGTGAAACTTTTTGTTCACTGAGGAATCTGTGTATCTGTGAATCAACAGAAAAAAATAAAATTCAGAGGGACGGTGTCTCTTTGGGCTCCAAGCTATAGCTCTTGAGCAGCCTTCCTGTATTCGGCTGATTGTAGCCGATGGTAGACATGGTGGGTAGCCATCCCTCACACTCAGTGGAGCAGCTGAGAGTGTCAAGCCTCTCATAAAAACCGCTCAGGTCTCCAGTGAGTGACAAGAGGTCAGTAGGTGTAGGAGGGCTGGATTTTGAGCTGGTGAGCGTTTTCTCTCTGAAAGGCCAGTCCATTATTGACACGACTTAAGACCTGCTACAAAATGTCATATTTCACAGAGGAGTTAATGACTGAGAGAAAGCAAGTCTATCCAAAAAAATGTTTGCTGTTTTTCAAATACTGGCGAAAGCTAAATCACAACAATGATGGTGAATATTTTTTTTCAGGTAATTCATATTCATTCAGTTCTTCTGTAACCCTGCTTAAACCTGAGATGAAGCCACAGTCTGAAAAGCCTGGAGATGGAGAAGCTAGACTGGAGGGACATGTTTCCATGATCAGACTTATTCAGACTGTAATCTAACTAACGAACTAATCTAACACAGCTAAACATGTTTATCTCTACAATTTAATTTATATGTTTTTCTAAGATATGCACACACTACATACACCGATCAGTCATACCATCATGACCTCCTGTCTAATATAGTGCTGGTCCCCCTGTCTGACCTCTGACCCCTGAAGAGTTATTCTGTGCTATGTGTCTTCAGCAGCATTAACTTCTCTGCTCTGTTGGATCAGACCACCAGGACCAGCCTTCACTCTCCACCTGCATCAGTGATCCTTGTCCTCTCATGACCCTGTCTCTGGTTCACCACTGGTCCTTCCTTGGACCACTTTTGATAGATCCTCACCACTGCAGACCAGGAACAGCCCACCAGAGCTGCAGTTCTGGAGATGCTCTGATCCAGTCCTCTAGACATCACTGTTTGATTCTTGTTGTCAAACTCCTGAAAAATACTGACGCTGGAACATTTTTCCTGCTTCTAACATCAACTCTGAGGACTAAATGTTCATTTGTTCCTTATATATGCAACCTGGCAGTGGTCATATAATGCTATGCTTATGTGGTGTATGTATTATATTATCCTGAAAACATAGACCCTGTTCTGCCCCCTAAATACGTATGACAATAACAGATCAGAGAAAAGAGCTGACAGCTCAAGTGCCCTGAGGAGCCTCTCTCCAGCTGCAGTGAGTGTGTGTGGGTCTCTGTGATTATGGGTAGTAGTGTTACTCAACATTTGTCACCAAACACAGGTGTGTAGGGAGGAGCCCCTGGATGTAGACACAGAGGAGATGAAGGTCTAGAGGCTGCTACTCATCTCCCACCCTCCTCACACTGTGTCTCACACACTTGTCCACACAAGCCTCAGCCACACACACACACACACACACACACACACACACACACACACATACCACTGGAGTAGAATCACTTCATCCAGGTTACTCAAGCAGCTCACAGCGACACACCCACACTCTAGCCAAGCCTCACACAGCCACCAGTCAGTGTATAAACACAGACTGGGTCATTTTCTGCTGCTGGAGGCCTGTCAGTCAAAAAGGAGTTTGGTGAGGTCATGATGCAGTGTGGGATCATGGGAGTTGTTGTCTTCACCAGCAGTGCCTTCAGCACAGTCCTGGTCAGGATTCCTCCAGTCCTCAATGTTCAGGTTTTTAATCCAAACTGACCTAAGGACTGAAACCATTTAAAACACGGAACAATGCAGTTTCACATTCAAAAACAATATTTCTTCAGCACTGTTTGGCGAACACAGGACGTCTCAGAGGAGCTGTGGGACGAACTGCAGCGAGTTGGCTTGTTTCTATCATAACTTAAGATTCAAATGTACAGGAGGGATTTACTGGAAGCCCAATAAAACAGACCATGAGAGGAAAAACACTGAATAAAGCCCAAATGCTATCTTTCAAGGACATTGTGTTTATGTTGTAAGTGTAAGAGCACAAAGTACACTCTTCCCATGGCAGAACAATCCAAATTTGTGACTAAATTTGCATTAAATGCACAAAGGGAATCCTTCTGTTTTATGTCAAATGTTTGGGTCTGGCAGCAGGCTAAGCAACGATGCCCATATATTCACATCCTTCAGCTCCTGGGGGATCCCAGGGCCTCCCCAGGCCTGATTTACAGTATAACCCATCCAGCATGTTGTGGGTCTGCACTCCAAACCTCCTCATGGAGGCATTCAAGGGCATCCAGGACCATCCAGTGGGGTTTGGTCTTCACCAACTAAGAAAAAGCTAGCTGCTCACACTCTATCATGTTCACCAGCTGCTGAGCAGGTAGTATAGTGCCTTTATCAGAGCTGTTTTTACTAAGAACAGCCGCTAGCTTCTTCTAGAAACAAGCCTGCTGAGGTCAGCCTGGGTCAGGCTGGGAGAAGTGTAACTCTGAGAGACTCAGTAGAGTTCAGGGTAACTGCTGCAAGCCAGACCTTTTACACTAGTCACTTTATTCACTGTTAATATGAAACTTACTGATTTGATTTGTACAGATTTAAAGAACACCACAAGTAAAATACTCTCTCACATACACACTGGTGTATGTTCCCAGTGTAACCACATTTTTTGGTTGCTTCAAAATAATGATAGTTATCATCTTCTGTGTGTGTGTGTCCAGAAATAGCTCCTGCTTGCATATCCACTCTGTAATCAATGTGTTGCCATCATAATTTGATGTGAGACTGCTGCTCCCAGTCCATGTGAGGCTTCAGGGTGCCACCACTCACTCTCAGTACATGTAGATTAGCCTATGTTGCTTTTAGATCACGTTAACTGACCCCAGTACAACCTCTAAAAGGTGGAACAGCAGTCTTCTATTCTGGTTACGTACATCTCAAACTGAGATACAGGCAGTACTGACCCCCTAAAGAGTCTCTTCATTCAGCTTAGACTTGTTCCTCACTTCCTCTAAACTGGTTCTAGGTGTGAATGTCAGTGTGAATGGTTTCTCTCTCGATGTGTTGGTCCTCTGATGGTCTGCTGATCAGTCCAGGATGAACCACCTTCACCCAGTGAAGCTAGATCAGATCCAGAACCAGAGACCCTGGACAGGATAAGAGGTTACCAGAGGATGGATGATCATCCCTTCATCATGACACCTGGGATATATAAAGCAACAAATGAACATTTTTGTTTGGGCAGCAAAACAGGGATCATCATAAGTTCATCTTAAGCTGATCAGTGTATTTTCAAATTATAATAATGTGCTGTGAAAATGAATGCTTGTGGTTTAAGTGACATTATTAAAACATTAATGAAATCCTTCTCATCGAGTATATCCAGAGCATGCAGACTGGATTCTCAGCTGAGCACATCAGTGGAGAGGACTGTGTGACACAGAGTGGAAGCACGAGTCAGTTTATGTTGTCAACATTACTCTGCAGTTGTTTTCTTTTTTTTATAAAGTTGATATTTAGAAGGATGGTAAAATAATGTTGATTTAAAATTAGTCAGTAAAGTCATTTTATCGGGAATTTCCATGTTTCCATTGCTAACTCTATCACTGTGGCTACTTTGACAATCCAATTATGTGAAGTCCATAAAGCCTCAACAAAGAATTTGTCTTTTTTGTTGCTTTTTGTATTTGTGCTGTTTGGCTCAGTGTTAACCTCTTTCACTGGAACACAACATGTTCTGCACATATTTCACATTAAAAGACGAAAAAAACCCACAGGTTGTTTTTTTTTTTTTTTTTTAATTTGACGTCTCTGTGCAGAACGTGTGTAGAGTCACTGTGTGTCAGTCCATAAGATTTCATTTAGGTTGCTTTATAATTTATATTTGATTGAAAACCATGGAATTATGCTAAGAGTTTGGCATTCTGGCTTATTTTTGTTGATACAGGAACATAGAAATAAATAGAATAGCTATATTTTCAGATTTATGGGGAAAAATGCATTTTCTCCAGGAATATCACCACATACACACATTTTATAACCCTACAAAGCCAAATAGGCTCAATCACCTCCTGTTACCCCAGTGGTAAATACTGACCTGACAGACATTTAATTCTGCAGTTTTTGCATGTTTTTATCAGTTACCACAAATTCATAGATAATGGTTGGGCCTGTCAGTGAGCTACAGGATGTTATTTGAACTCAGTACATTTATGGTAAAACAAAATATTTGGACATATTCAAGAATTGCTATCTGCTTCAAAAGTGATTTGTTTCCAGCTATGTGGATTGAGCAGTGTAATCGCCATGGTTCCTGTTTCTGGCTGCTGCCTATACAGTAGGCTGGACTAATAGCTGCTGCATTGGATTACGCCTCATCTGATGAGTGAGGAACATCTGCATTCTTAAGCAGACTGAAGGATGAAGCGCTTATATAACCTCAGCTGGGGAGGGCGTGACACTGCAGATTTGCTGAACAGCTGCAAACAGACTAAAAAGCCAGTCTGAGTGTTTACTGCAGCTCCGCTCTAATGCGAACACTCACTGTGTTGATTGCTCCGACACACACACACACACCCTTGTCTGTGCTAGTTGCTGCTTCTCTGACTGTATTCCTTAAACTAGAACTTGTAGCATAACACACATAATCCTGAAAATGTATTTCTGGAGAGAAGCAAGGATTATGATTTAGACTGAAATTGTTCTTACAGTTACAGCAGATAAGGAGTGAAGAGTTTGTGTAGAGTTGCCATGTTTCAGCATGTATTAGACAAACACAGAAGTGTTTCACTGGCATCTTGAGGCAGCCGTATTCTAGAAATGTATGAATATGCTCTGAGATACACATCATGCCAACAGGTCATTTAGCATAATGAGGATATACTTTTAATTAATGTCTGCGATGAACTGGAGACTTGTCCAGGGTGTACCCTGCCTTCCGCCCTAAGACAGCCGGGATAGACTCCAGCCCCCCCGTATCAAATCATAAAATTATTATATGTCATCAGAGTAATATAAATACTGGCTTCTCTGACGACACTGCTACAGTATGTTCATCTGTGAAATTTGCGGAGTGGAATTTCTGTTTTTGTTTTAGCTTGTGTGATCCCACCCTTCACCCCGGGTTGCCAGATATGAAACAATTTGGCATGCAGAGGCACGTGCTGCAGCCATAGAAACAAGCAACCACAGTGGATTCTAGAGATTAGCCTGCAATAAAATAAAACCACTGGTTCAACATCAACAACATGAACATGTTTGTGGTCTGTGTGCAGCTGCTGCTGCAGCTCGTCAAGTGACTGTGGCTAACACTGTTATGCTAACACACATTCTGCATGGCTCAACATGCAACATGCTGGCATTGCTCTTCTGGGCTCAAGATATTGTTCCAGAGTGACACAATCAACACATTGTCTCTGTCACATACTCGGAGGTTTCCTCTGCACATGTTTTTTTAGCAGCACGTGTCATGATGAGTCCTGAAGAGCTGTTTTGTAGACATGTTTGCATGCTTTCTATGAACATTACGGCTCTCTAGCAGTGCCTGGCTGCATGCCTCTTTGTACTGCAGCATCCAGAGGCTTTGCTCCAAATCTCATCCAAATGAGTGCTAGGTGGATATCATTAGCTAGCTAGCCTACAGATATGTTAGTCCTTGCTGGCTGAGAAACAAAGAGTCTCAGAGTGATCCATCCATCAGCACACAGCTTCTGTTAACATTAAATTTATGTCCAGACAGATATTTATTATTATTTGAGGTGACATAGGCTAAAGAGTTTGTGTAGGTCCTGAACCTGGTAACCAACACTTTGAATCTGTTGTGTTGCTGTTGACATCAGATGCAGTGTTACATTTCGCTCCATTCATACAGAGACATGGCACAGGCAATCTGGCAATGTTTCTCACCACAATATAACCGGCTAACTGGTAATACAATTTAACACTAGATTATTGTAATTATTATTTTGAATTATTATAATAAAGAAGTAGCAGGAAATGAGTCAGTAGAGAGATCAGGATTCTTTCCATGAGATAAAATTGTAATGTTGAATAATGTAATGTAATGTTTTCTGTTCGTCCTGTGTGTGAAGGTCAGTGAAACCATGTAAGAATACTGTGGTACAGTGTGGTACTGACAATTACAACCCAAGCACACACACTCACACACACCACCACCCCCCCTCTCCTTAGGAACTTGTTACAGCTCTTTGTCTCTTTGTGTGAATCCTCCCAGTGTCAGTAATGGCCGTCTGTCACAGCTGAACGCCTCCTGCACTCATCTCATCCACAAACACTCTCCCATCATCATCCAATAGGAAAATGACTGAATATTAAAGCTTAATTTTCAATAGACAAGATAGTTTTAATTTTCTTTGTTTTAATTGTGCTGGCTAGCATGTAACAGCTAACACATCTACCAGTAAATTTTACTCGTACAGCCTCACTAACACAAATTACATATTATCCTCAGAGGGCATTACAGTCTGTACAGGATGTGACTCCCTCTGTCCTTTCTCTGTCCTCTGCCCCTCACATCTACTGAGGAAAAACCTCCCAAAAAAACAACAACAGAGAGATCCTTCTTCTAGGATGGACAGAAAGGAAATATACAGTATGTCATGAGTACAGAGTAACAACAATGAAAATACACACTCAGACACACACTGTCATCTGTCTCTCACCTGTGAGGATCATTTTCTTTGATTGTTCCAGTGTGTTTATCACCATTCAGCCCACACTACTGGGGGACAAGGTAGACCATGCTGGATTGGACCACCACCTCACTACATGGGCTCTGGTCTACCTCACAGAGGAACCACAGTATGTATGGATACAGCACTGTGTGTCCAGCTTCTCTGCAGCACTGGGATCAGTTCTGGCTCCTCTCCTGTTCACTCTCTACACAGCAGACTTCAGCCACATCCAGGGACAGGAAGAGACTGGACAGACTGGTGAGGAAGTCCAGCTCTGTACTGGGATGTCCTCTGGACTCAGTGGAGGTGGTGGGAGACAGGAGGATGGTGGCTAAGCTGTCATCCCTGCTGGACAACACCTCCCACCCCCTGCAGGAGGCTCTGGCAGCACTTTTAGGATGCACTATTTTACTCTTTATTTTATTTCACTTTATTATTTACAGTATATATATTTTCTTTGTTCCACTGTAACTGACTATGAATATAAACTAACTAAATATAAGGGCTGTCAAAATTAGCGCCTTAATATGATTAATCCACGATAACTAATTTGTGCGCCAGTTACTCTACTTGGACAAACTGCCTGAAATGCTTTGCCAGAGACATGCTAATTTTGACACAGGCCGATTTTGAATCCCAAACAACTTCTGCAATATATGTAAATAAGTATATCTCATCTGTCTTAGGGTGGAAGGCAGGGTACACCCTGGACAAGTCTCCAGTTCATCACAGGACACATAGAGACAGACAACCACTCACACTCACGGTCAATTTAAATTAACCAATTAACCTAACCCCCATGCATGTTTTTGGATGGTGGGAGGAAGCCAGAGTACCAGAGAGAACCCACGCAGACATGAGGAGAACATGCAAACTCCACACAGAAAGGCCCCAGGCCAGGAATCGAACCCGGTACCTTCTTGCTGTGAGGCGACAGTCCTAACCACTACACCACCGTGCTGCCCCGTAAATAGGCATATATGTATATATGTACAAATATATAGATAGATAGATAGACATAGTGCACTAGACATCACTCTCCCCTCTCACTCTCTCTCTCTCTCTCTCTACTTCCTGTACCTCTCTTCTCTTTTAGCCTTGTGACCGCTCCTCAGTTTTTCATCTTCCATCCCCTCCTCCACACTGTCCTTTGTCTCTGCTTTTCGTTCTCTACAAAGGGGGCTGGCTGTTGCCATGGTTGCAAAATGGTTGTGTGTGTGTGTGTGTGTGTGAGATCAGGTACTTAACCTTTTAATCTTGATCCAATGGCATCCAACAAGTTATCAATCAAGATATAACTTAGCATCTATCTCACACAGGACAGTTTGTGCGTACATGTAAAGTACATCACTTTGTGTGTGTTTGGTGGAGGGAATGGTTAACCTGGCGTTCTTATATCATTCTCAGTCTCAGCCAGGAAGCTCTGTCAGGTCTGTGAACACAAACCCCAGGCAAGTGCACACTTTTAGTTCTTCACAGCTGTGAAATTCTCTGACTAAAGAATGAAAAGCGAGAGATTTAAAGAGCTCTGTGGCTCTGTGATTCATTTCATGGATTAAGATGACGTGTCTCGATAGCTGTGCATTATTTATAATGTTTCGTTCAAAATATGATTCATATCACGAATGAGGGAAAGATGTCACAAAGATACCGAGCATGAATTAAGAACATGTCAAGAACAAGTGTGCAGGGTTTAGCTGCATCTAGTGGTGAGGCTGCAGACTGCAACCAACTGAAGGGACCAAACGGTGGACAGTTTGTTTGTTTTCTTCTTCTGTGGTTTTGAAATGCATGGTTGTATGTGTATAAGTGAGTGGCTGTATTTGTAAATGTGTATGTAGGTATATACTGGGTGAATATATAAATTAATAGATGTTTGAAATTCTTTGATGACGATGTATAATCGTGTAGATGTCTATTTTTTTGTAAATTCAGCTCCAATTCAGTAAACTGTGAGCATGAGTGCAAATAAACTGTATTTGGACCACTCAACCCTCCTCCTCCAAGCATACAGAGGTATGGTGGCCAACAAAGCAGAGAAACATGGGCGACTCTGAAGACCAGCTGGCTCCCTGTGAGCCAACACACCACAAAGAGCAACAAAATCCTAAAACCACACATCAAACTAGATAAGCTGGTGCCATTAACCATTGAAACAAATAATCACACAGATACAAAAACATCAGTTTGGGTAGAGACAATGTAGAAACTGTTTCACAGTATGACTTTTCTTTACAGTGTGCCAGAGGAACCAAATTTGCAGTTTCACCACCAATATTTTTCATTTTTCTCCTCTATCCTCTATCATTTTGTGGAATTTCCTATTTATGTAAGCATATAGTGAAGCACAGGTTATCATCACATGGTTATTTCAGGGTGCGTGATAGCACCAGGTTAAGCAATTTCAGCATTTCCAGTATCGTTATCCTATAACATTATTAATTACTTCAACTCTTCTCCTGTAGCCTACATTTTTTTATTTATAATTTTTATATTAACTCTTTGAGTGCCATTTCCATATATATACATCATTTAAAACCTGATGCTTTAGTGTCGTTGATGTAATAATACGTCAAAGTGGTTAACTATTCAGTGTTTTCAGAGTCAGTACAAAATATTCTGTGGGTCTTAAAAAATGACACAAAATGGACAAAAATGCTCAAACAAGGCACTTTCTGTTTTACTATAAAATGGCCAAAACCAAGATGGATGCCTACAATAAAAAGTTTGTTGTACTTGTTCTCTCAGAATACAGAAAGCTAATGCAGCAACATGAGGTCCTCAAACACAATTGCTAGGCACAAAGAAGACGTAGAGGGTGTGCTTTTGTTCTCCAGCATAATCATGTGTGGGAAAGATGTTTGAGTCTACTGTAGGCTGTAACGTATAACGCTACACAGCACAAATCCAGGGTGCTGCCATCTTGGATTATGACGTTGTCATCAATCGGGGTTGGTGAAGAAATTACGAGTTTATGAGTCGTAAATCTGACTTTGAGGGGCGTTTTCGAAGACTACTCAAACACAGCATAGCTCCACACGTTCATCTGGGATTGCTCCGTTGGAGATATCCAACGTATCAAAAATCCTTGCATGTGATTGGATAAACCACTTGTCCATCATCTTTAATGACATGTATTTCAACCATTCATATCGAAACCAACCCGTGACGCTGATGAAAGCAACACAGGTAAAACCAAAAAGAACAGCCGACATCTTGGATCGTTTCAAAATGTCCGAAAAGTAATAAAAACTAGCAGGGTTGGAAAAGTCAATAGAGATGAAAAATATGTATTTTATTTATTATTATTTCAGGCTATAAAGCAAAAAAGTGACCATTTCAAAAGATTATGGTGACTACTCCAGCCCGGTGGATGAGAATAGCTGCTCTATAAAATATTCTCAGCAATAATATAATGTCAAACTAATATTTGCTCATAGAAATATCTGCCTGAGCAGAGAACTGAATTTATCACCCTCTGTTTTGTTGTGAGAATCTCGATGTACTTTATTGAATGTTAGTGAATGTGAGCTTCACTGGCTAGCTCACAGCTGCTCTCATATAACTGCTACAGCTGATAACCATCGCCATGTACACACACTCCCAATGTCATGTTTACTTCATTAGGATTTTGTTGTTTTATTGCGTTGTTTAGTCCAATCTCAGAACTTCCTGTTCTAGCTAAATTACAGGAGACAAAAGACAAAAAAATTCTCAACTGAAACAGTTTCTGACAGACAACAACTAACATATATTCAATCAAGTTTTACTGTTTCAGCAGCTATGCTGGTGTTCAGTGATACTGTACAAAAAGCGTCACTGTGCTGCCTCATTTATTGACCTGTTAAAAGCACTAAACTCCTGGAACCTGGAAGACCACCTTACATCTAAAAAATATAGTCTCACTGGATCATTTTAAAACCTTGTTAACAGTCCATTCAACTGAAAAATGTGATTGCTTTTTACTTTCTTTGTCTTGTGTTTGTAAGTCATGATTGTTGTCTTCTGATGTTTTTTGTTGCTGTGCTGTCTGGGCCCTGGAAGGGACATCTTAATCTCAAGGGACTACTTGGTAAATAAATACATAAATCTAGTCAGGAACAGCCCTTGATGTAATAGCAGCATGTAGCAGACTTGACTAAGGGTAAAATGCCAATAATATGTGTTTTATTGTTGTCAATACAAACCAATCCTAATACTTTGATAAAGCATGGGGCGTGTACGGAAATGAAACACACACACACACACACACGCACTTGCAAACATAACGCAGACAGTCCACACTAAAGCTCTGATTCAGGATATGTCTTCATGCTTTCTCTTCTCCACCTGTTCACACACACACACACACACACACACACACACACACACACACACACACACAGATGACAGAGAGGGGTTAAGGCATGAAAGCCTTCTCATCCTGCTCTGCCCCTGATAAACTCTGCTAGGAGGATTGAAGTCGAATTGGCTGGGATTAGCTTAGCGCTGCCATGTGGCATTCAGCACAGCACCCTGCCAAACGACATGCAGACACACCCACAGGACAAGCTCTCTGCTGGGTTTCACTGGGTTTGTTCCTGAGCCTGCACCCACACATACTTAGGACTTGTCTGCGGTTGCAAAATTGCAAAAAGTGCAGCTCTGATCAGGAAGGAAGCAGCCATGTGTAAGCAACAATGCTCCTGTTAGGGGTCAATAAAAGGTTAAAAGACATGGAGAGTCCCTTCTGTCTGTTTAAAGAGCAGAGCTGCCAACATCTCCCTCAAGGTTTCTTTGCTGGTGCAGATAGATAATTTAATTTCACAGAATGGTAGATTGAGGCTATGTACAAGCATAGATGTGTCACATTAATCTGTTGTTCAAGATGCTTAAATGCAAATTTAATAGATACAGTTAATAGTAGAGTCACAGTATATACTCCCAACAGGATCCTTCCACTCTACCAAGAATTTAATGTTATATTTGATAAAACACTATGGACACACTTTGAGGTCTGCATCTATTTGTTAATCCAAATGAATGGAACCAACAGTGAGCTCAGTGCATGCTGGACCCTGAAAGAGCTGCCTGGACACAGTGAGGTGAGCTAGTGGAGCTCACTGGGGTTCAGGTGAGGCTGAAAGGCTTAGTGGTAATTAAATCCTCTAGCCGTGACAAAACATTTTAGCAGGACTGCCTGTGCAGGAACAACATAATGAGCACACTCAGAGGATCATGCTGTCTGTGCTTCAGCCAAACAAGAGGCGTGTCTGCAGATGACAACAAGGATCTGTCAGTTCATCCATAACTTTGATCCAGACTGTGGTTACCATGGTGACACGGTGACATGGTGAGTGATGAGCTGCAGGTGACCAGCTCAGGTCCACAGTGGATGCTGTTGTGTTTATGATGGAGGCGCACCTTAAAGCAGATGATACGAGTCTCATCTGTGGTTGTTCACTGCATTCTGCCCAAGGAAGTGGAAATGCAAAAAAAAAAAAAAACAAAACATACAGTAGCAAATACTGAAAGCAAAAGAATACAGACAGGACCACAAATGCTCTGAAAAAAACAATGCACTACATGCATATCCACAATCAATAAATCAATTTCAACCTATCAATCATTTCATCAACATTTTTGCAAAACCAATGTCACAACAGACTGAGGGAGGGCTGTTTGACTGCAGCAGCAGGTGAAGCAGAAACAGATTCATTTATTCCTGGTGCACACTCAAAGTGGACCGACGATTTGTGTTCATGTGGGAAAGTCACTGAATGGTCCGCAGTGGAAATATTCAAACACAATACCTTTAGTGCTGATTACGATGACCACAAACACACACCAAGCGTGTCACTTACCAGTCACATGAACGAATGCTGCCACGTCCCTGCTGCCGTCTCTTACAGTTGTATTCCAACGTGTGTGTGTGTGTATTGATGACGAGTGCTAACACACCATCCAGCCCTCAGTCAGAGCCATGGTTAACGTCACCATCAATTAACAGCAGATCCTCCAGGAAGGAGGGCTGAGCCAGTGGCTGGATGCAGGACAACAACATGCAAGCCCTTTTCAGATGGGAATGGATGGATGGAGGAAGGGAGCCTACAGAGCATGCCTGGCAGAAAATCCCTGGGTATTAAAACATCACATGACCAGCCCTTCACCGTCAGTCACAGAGCAAGCAGAGGAGATGAAAGCAAGGAGAGAAAGAGGCAGAGAGAGGCCAAGAGTGAATGGGTGGAGGGGGGCGACGTCACAGTGCTGCTCAATTCCCCCTTTTCATTAGAGTGAGGCCAGAGCCAATAAGACGTGAGGGCTCTCTGCTGGTAGGAACCCCTCCCTGAGCAGAGAGGCTACCAGTACCAGAGCAAACATGGAGAGGAGAGACAAAAGAAGAGCTCCAGTCTACAGACAGGAAGAGGAAACAGTTCAAACTGAACCTGAGTCACATAAACACTCAAAAGAATAATGTGAAGGATAAAAAGCAGAAAAATCCCTCTGAGCTACATGAAGTTTATTTTTTCTGGTACCATTTTCTCTTAGATTCCAAGCACACCAACCATGATGTGAGTCAGAGTGAACTAGAGAGTCAAATCTATTTTCCACATGGTAACGACATCAGTCTTAAAATAATAAAAAGCTGCAGAGCACATCTGGAACAAGTGTGGGATGACATTCATTTCATGCAGGCCATGTTCCTTTTTTAAGCTCAATTCATAATCTCAAGTTTTGTTTTTTATTGATTGGCATGACTGTACACATACACACTATATATATACACGTATATATACGTATACATACGTATATACATATATACGTATACGTATATATATATACGTATACGTATATATATATATATACGTATACATACGTATATATATATATTATATATCGTATATATATATATATATGTATGTATACGTATATATATATACGTATACGTATATATATATATATATATACGTATATATATGTAAACACAGTTTCACATGATTTAAACACATAATTAAAATTCCATTCTCCAGTATCTATCTGTTATTGAGATCATCTTTTGATCACCTCCTCATTGCTTAGTCTGTGTTAGTTTGAGCTCAGTGGAAACAAACTGTGGATAAACTGTCAGAATCTTATTGAGAAAAGCTGTGTGTTCATTGGTAGCACAGTGTATGTGCGCCCTCTAGTGGTTTTCCCACTGAAAACTTGAAATGATGAGTACGCTCTTCACATACTGAACTTTTTGAGAAGTTCTGCTTTTTTTTTTAATCAACTTAGCAAATATTGAACAGATGGTGCTGAGGATGGTGATGTAGCGACTGTAATGACTAAATTAATATGTTATTGAGTTTATGAAGGAGTCGGTCTCTGTTGGCTCTCACACAGAACACACAAGCTGAAATCAAGGATAGCAATTCAGGTTATCCCACCTCCATCTTGCTATGCTGCCACTGCCACACTAATAATAAGCACTCAAAACATCCTCAGTGCTGTCACTTGCCATCCAGGGGAACATCATCTAAATTATGAATTCCAATATGTTTTTATAGCCTAGAAAAGTTCAGTGTTTGGGAATATGAGCACCTCTGTTTAAGCCAATGAAACAGAGCTGGAAGCAGTGTCAGCAGTGTTGTCACTCATAAAACTCAACCTCTGCCCCAACACAGTGCTATTATTGTCTGTACAATATCTGGCAGTTATGTGTTTTTTTTCTATTTATCTACCTTTTTATAGTTTTACTGACTGGATCGTGTGTGTACAATGAGAAATAAAGTTTCTTTAGTCTTGAGTCTTGATTCTCTTCAGCCTTAAACCAGTGCTGTCATAAGGTGTAAAGTCTGGAGCTGCTCCATGGATAATGATTGACAGTTTGAAATGTCCCATGTACTCAGAACTTTCCTCTGGGTGCTCTCAGTGTCATCTAGAGCAGCTTTCCTCAGTCACTCTCTATAGAGCACTTTATTGCCTATGACACCCAGAGTTTTAGCACTCCAGATTTCTGGTTTTAGGAGGGAGTTGTTCATTTTTAGACCACAGGAATAACCTGCATAACTCCCCTTTAAATGACCCACTTTCTTTATCAAACAACATATTTGTGCAACATATCTTCTACATCTCGACGGCATCCTTGAGCAACATACTGAATCCCAGATTGATCCTGAAGGCAGTACAATCGGAGTGTGAATGTGACTGCTGCTAATGAGCAGCTCGTGCCACCAGTATATGAATATGTGTGAAGAGGTGAATGCTGACTTGTGTTGTAATGTGCACTGAATGGTTACACTGGTACACAATTCACTGCAGAAAACATGCAGGCTTGGCACACATTACAGTGTGCCAAACCAGGAGACACAGGATGCTATTGCCTCATGGCAGGCCACCTGGAGAGCTTCTGCTTCAAGTATTCTCTTGATATTACCAATACTGACCTCTGATGTTTATAAGACAGGAGGACTTCTCAAAATTTAATCGCATGACATCTTAGCTGGCTCAGAGGAGCAAGGCTTTAAAATTACCAGCTGTGATTGAATCTTTTTTTTATGACATACGTGTTATGAGAGCTAATACAGGCCCTGGAAGAAGCCTGTGACTTCAGCCTCACAGTCTTATATCTCTATTAGTAACGAGCGACCAGCCTCGTGCACAAAACAAGGATTAGGCTGTTTCTAAGCACAATTCAATCAGGGGAAAATCAAACCGAACCAAGCCTGTATACTGCAGGTAATCAAGCTGAGCCCAAGACTGTATAACATCAGCAACAAGACTGTATGACATCAGCAATAAGATTGTGTAACATCAGCAATAAGCCTGTATAACATCAGCAATAAGACTGTATAACATCAGCAATAAGACTGTATAACATCAGCAACAAGAGTGTATAACATCAGCAATAAGACTGTATAAAATCAGCAATAAGACTGTATAACATCAGCAATAAGACTGTATAACATCAGCAACAAGAGTGTATAACATCAGCAACAAGAGTGTATAACATCAGCAATAAGACTGTATAACATCAGCAATAAGACTGTATAACATCAGCAATAAGACTGTATAACATCAGCAATAAGACTGTATAACATCAGCAATAAGACTGTACAACATCAGCAACAAGACTGTATAACATCAGCAACAAGACTGTATAAAATCAGCAATAAGACTTTATAACATCAGCAACAAGAGTGTATAAAATCAGCAACAAGACTTTATAACATCAGCAACAAGAGTGTATAAAATTAGCAATAAGACTTTATAACATCAGCAACAAGAGTGTATAACATCAGCAACAAGACTTTATAACATCAGCAACAAGAGTGTATAACATCAGCAACAAGACTTTATAACATCAGCAACAAGAGTGTATAACATCAGCAACAAGACTGTATAACATCAGCAACAAGACTGTATGACATCAGCAATAAGACCGTATAACATCAGCAATAAGACTGTACAACATCAGCAATAAGACTGTATAACATCAGCAACAAGACTGTATGACATCAGCAACAAGACTGTATAACATCAGGAACAAGACTGTATAACATCAGCAACAAGACTTTATAACATCAGCAATAAGACTGTATAAAATCAGCAACAGGACTGTATAACATCAGCAAAAAGACTTTATAACATCAGCAATAAGACTTTATAACATCAGCAATGAGACTGTATAACATCAGCAATACAACTGTATAATATCAGCGATAAGACTGTATAACATCAGCAATACAACTGTATAATATCAGCGATAAGACTGTATAACATCAGCAATACAACTGTATAATATCAGCAATAAGACTGTATAACATCAGCAATAAGACTCAATAACATCAGCAATAAGACCGTATAACATCAGCAATAAGACTGTATAATATCAGCAATAAGAATGTATAACATCAGCAATACAACTGTATAATATCAGCGATAAGACTGTATAACATCAGCAATACAACTGTATAATATCAGCAATAAGACTGTATAACATCAGCAATACAACTGTATAATATCAGCGATAAGACTGTATAACATCAGCAATAAGACTGTATAATATCAGCGATAAGACTGTATAATATCAGCAATAAGACTGTATAACATCAGCAATACAACTGTATAATATCAGCAATAAGACTGTATAACATCAGCAATAAGACTGTATAATATCAGCGATAAGACTGTATAACATCAGCAATACAACTGTATAATATCAGCAATAAGACTGTATAACATCAGCAACAAGACTCAATAACATCAGCAATAAGACCGTATAACATCAGCAATAAGACTGTATAACATCAGCAATACAACTGTATAATATCAGCAATAAGACTGTATAACATCAGCAATACAACTGTATAATATCAGCAATAAGACTGTATAACATCAAGACTGTATAACATCAGCAATAAGACTGTATAATATCAGCGATAAGACTGTATAACATCAGCAATACAACTGTATAATATCAGCAATAAGACTGTATAACATCAGCAACAAGACTCAATAACATCAGCAATAAGACCGTATAACATCAGCAATAAGACTGTATAACATCAGCAATAAGACTCAATAACATCAGCAATAAGACTCAATAACATCAGCAATAAGACCGTATAACATCAGCAATAAGACTGTATAACATCAGTAATAAGACTGTATGACATCAGCAACAAGACTGTATAACATCAGCAATAAGACTGTATAACATCAGCAATAAGACTCAATAACATCAGCAATAAGACCGTATAACATCAGCAATAAGACTGTATAACATCAGTAATAAGACTGTACGACATCAGCAACAAGACTGTATAACATCAGCAATAAGACTGTATAACATCAGCAACAAGACTGTATGACAATAGCAACAAGACTTTATAACATCAGCAATACAACTGTATAATATCAGCAATCAGACTGTATAACATCAGCAATAAGACTTTATAACATCAGCAATAAGACTGTATCACATCAGCAACAAGACTGTATAACATCAGCAATAAGACTGTATAACATCAGCAATCAGACTGTATAACATCAGCAACAAGACTTTATAACATCAGTAATACAACTGTATAATATCAGCAATAAGACTGTATAACATCAGCGATAAGACTGTATAACATCAGCAATAAGACTGTATAACATCAGCAATCAGACTGTATAACATCAGCAACAAGACTTTATAACATCAGTAATACAACTGTATAATATCAGCAATAAGACTGTATAACATCAGCGATAAGACTGTATAACATCAGCAATAAAACTGTATAATATCAGCAATAAGACTGTATAACATCAGCAATAAGACTCTATAACATCAGCAATAAGACTTTATAACATCAGCAACAACACTGCATAAAATCAGCAACAAGACTGTATAACATCGTCAACAAGACTGTATAACATCAGCAACAAGACTTTATAACATCAGCAATAAGACTGTATAACATCAGCAATACAACTGTATAATATCAGCAATAAGACTGTATAACATCAGCAATACAACTGTATAATATCAGCAATAAGACTGTATAACATCAGCAACAAGACTTTATAACATCAGCAATACAACTGTATAATATCAGCGATAAGACTGTATAACATCAGCAATACAACTGTATAATATCAGCAATAAGACTGTATAACATCAGCAATAAGACTCAATAACATCAGCAATAAGACTTTATAACATCAGCAATAAGACTGTATAACATCAGCAATAAGACTCAATAACATCAGCAATAAGACTTTATAACATCAGCAATAAGACTTTATAACATCAGCGATAAGACTGTATAACATCAGCGATAAGACTGTATAACATCAGCAATACAACTGTATAATATCAGCAATAAGACTGTATAACATCAGCAACAAGACTGTATAACATCAGCAATCAGACTGTATAACATCAGCAACAAGACTTTATAACATCAGCAATACAACTGTATAACATCAGCAATAAGACTGTATAACATCAGCAATAAGACTGTATAATATCATCAATAAGACTCTATAACATCAGCAATAAAACTTTATAACATCAGCAGTAAGACTTTATAACGTCAGCAATAAGACTGTATAACGTCAGCAACAAGACTTTATAATGTCAGCAACAAGCCTTTATAACATCAGCGATAAAACTGTATAACATCAGCAATACAACTGTATAATATCAGCAATCAGACTGTATAACATCAGCAATAAGACTTTATAACATCAGCAATAAGACTGTATCACATCAGCAACAAGACTTTATAACATCAGCAATACAACTGTATAATATCAGCAATAAGACTGTATAACATCAGCAATAAGACTTTATAACATCAGCAATAAGACTGTATCACATCAGCAACAAGACTTTATAACATCAGCAATACAACTGTATAATATCAGCAATCAGACTGTATAACATCAGCAATAAGACTTTATAACATCAGCAATAAGACTGTATCACATAAGCAAGAAGACTTTATAACATCAGCAATACAACTGTATCATATCAGCAATAAGACTGTATAACATCAGCAATAAGACTTTATAACATCAGCAATACAACTGTATAATATCAGCAATAAGACTGTATAACATCAGCAACAAGACTGTATAACATCAGCAATCAGACTGTATAACATCAGCAACAAGACTTTATAACATCAGCAATACAACTGTATAACATCAGCAATAAGACTGTATAACATCAGCAATAAGACTGTATAATATCAGCAATAAGACTCTATAACATCAGCAATAAAACTTTATAACATCAGCAGTAAGACTTTATAACGTCAGCAATAAGACTGTATAACGTCAGCAACAAGACTTTATAATGTCAGCAACAAGCCTTTATAACATCAGTGATAAAACTGTATAACATCAGCAATACAACTGTATAATATCAGCAATCAGACTGTATAACATCAGCAATAAGACTTTATAACATCAGCAATAAGACTGTATCACATCAGCAACAAGACTTTATAACATCAGCAATACAACTGTATAACATCAGCAATACAACTGTATAATATCAGCAATAAGACTGTATAACATCAGCAATAAGACTTTATAACATCAGCAATAAGACTGTATCACATCAGCAACAAGACTTTATAACATCAGCAATACAACTGTATAATATCAGCAATCAGACTGTATAACATCAGCAATAAGACTGTATAATATCACTAATAAGACTATATAACATCAGCAATACAACTGTATAATATCAGCAATCAGACTGTATAATATCAGCAATAAGACTGTATAACATCAGCGATAAGACTGTATAACATCAGCAATACAACTGTATAATATCAGCAATAAGACTGTATAACATCAGCAATAAGACTCTATAACATCAGCAATAAGACTTTATAACATCAGCAACAAGACTGCCTAAAATCAGCAACAAGACTGTATAACATCGTCAACAAGACTGTATAACATCAGCAACAAGACTTTATAACATCAGCAATAAGACTGTATAACATCAGCAATAAGACTGTATAACATCAGCAATAAGACTGTATAACATCAGCAATGCAACTGTATAACATCAGCAATAAGACTGTATAACATCAGCAATCAGACTGTATAACATCAGCAACAAGACTTTATAACATCAGCAATACAACTGTATAATATCAGCAATAAGACTGTATAACATCAGCAATAAGACTCTATAACATCAGCAATACAACTGTATAATATCAGCAGTCAGACTGTATAACATCAGCAATACAACTGTATAACATCACCAATAAGACTGTATAACATCAACAATGCAACTGTATAATATCAGCAACAAAACTGTATAATATCAGCAATAAGACTGTATAACATCAGCAATAAAACTGTATAACATCAGCAATAAGACTGTATAACATCAGCAATAAGACTGTATAACATCAGCAATACAACTGTATAATATCAGCAATAAGACTGTATAACATCAGCAATAAGACTGTATAACATCAGCAACAAGACTTTATAACATCAGCAATACAACTGTATAATATCAGCAATAAGACTGTATAACATCAGCAATAAAACTGTATAACATCACCAATAAGACTGTATAACATCAGCAACAAGACTGTATAACATCAGCAATAAAACTGTATAACATCACCAATAAGACTGTATAACATCAGCAATAAGACTCTATAATATCAGCAATAAGACTGTAACATCGGCAATAAGACTGTATAACATCAGCAATAAAACTGTATAACATCAGCAATAAGACTGTATAACATCAGCAATAAGACTCTATAATATCAGCAATAAGACGTTATAACATCAGCAACAAAACTGCATAAAATCAGCAACAAGACTGTATAACATCGTCAACAAGACTGTATAACATCAGCAATAAGACTTTATAACATCAGCAATACAACTGTATAATATCAGCAATAAGACTGTATAACATCAGCAATACAACTGTATAATATCAGCAATAAGACTGTATAACATCAGCAACAAGACTTTATAACATCAGCAATACAACTGTATAATATCAGCGATAAGACTGTATAACATCAGCAATACAACTGTATAACATCAGCAATAAGACTGTAACATCGGCAATAAGACTGTATAACATCAGCAATAAAACTGTATAACATCAGCAATAAGACTGTATAACATCAGCAATAAGACTCTATAATATCAGCAATAAGACGTTATAACATCAGCAACAAGACTGCATAAAATCAGCAATAAAACTGTATAATATCAGCAATAAAACTGTATAACATCAGAAATAAGATTGTAACATCAGCAATATGACTGCATATCTTCAGCAATAAAACTGTATAACATCAGCAACAAGACTGCATAAAATCAGCAACAAGACTGTATAACATCGTCAACAAGACTGTATAACATCAGCAACAAGACTTTATAACATCAGCAATAAGACTTTATAACATCAGCAATAAGACTGTATAATATCAGCAATACAACTGTATAATATCAGCAATAAGACTGTATAACATCAGCAATCAGACTGTATAACATCAGCAACAAGACTTTATAACATCAGCAATACAACTGTATAATATCAGCGATAAGACTGTATAACATCAGCAATACAACTGTATAATATCAGCAATAAGACTGTATAACATCAGCAATCAGACTGTATAACATCAGCAACAAGACTTTATAACATCAGCAATACAACTGTATAATATCAGCGATAAGACTGTATGACATCAGCAATACAACTGTATAATATCAGCAATAAGACTGTATAACATCAGCAATAAGACTCAATAACATCAGCAATAAGACTTTATAACATCAGCGATAAGAAGAAGAAGAATAGAAGAAGAATTCCTTTATTAATCCCTCAATGAGGGAAATTACATTTTTTCACTCTGTTAGTATATATACATATATTTTTCAGTTGCACATTACACACACAAGTCATGAAACAAACACATGCACATGCATTAGAGGAGAGGTGTCAGAGTGAGGGGGCTGCCCCTTATCCAGGCGCCCCGAGCAGTTGGGGGTTCGGTGCCTTGCTCAAGGGCACCTCGGCAGTGCCCAGGAGGGGGAACTGGCACCTCTCCAGCTACCAGTCCACTCTCCACATTTTGGTCCGACCTGGACTTGAACTGGCGACCCTCCGATTCCCAGCCCAAGTCACTACAGACTGAGCTACTGCCGCCCTCTGTAAGACTGTATAACATCAGCAATCAGACTGTATAACATCAGGAATACAACCGTATAATATCAGCAATAAAACTGTATAACATCAGCAATAAGACTGTAACATCAGCAATAAGACTGTATAACATCAGGAATACAACCGTATAATATCAGCAATAAAACTGTATAACATCAGCAATAAGACTGTATAACATCAGCAATAAAACTGTATAATATCAGCAATAAAACTGTATAACATCAGAAATAAGATTGTAACATCAGCAATATGACTGCATAACTTCAGCAATAAAACTGTATAACATCAGCAACAAGACTTTATAACATCAGCAATAAGACTTTGTAACATCAGCAATACAACTGTATAATATCAGCAATAAAACTGTATAACATCAGCAATAAGATTGTAACATCAGCAATATGACTGTATAACTCTAGCAATAAGACTGTATAACATCAGCAACAAGACTTTATAACATCAGCATCAGTGGCTGATGTTCACACAACTGGACTCATTACTGATACACACAAAAGTTTGCACCAGAAAACTTGCGCTGTAATTCATATCTATAGTCTAGATATTGTAACCCATTTAATTTATGAATAAATGAAGCTTCATGAAGCACTTCTCCTCTCCTCTAGATGGTGCTCTCAGTTTAAAGAAAAAGGCTAGTGTATTGGACAGTGAATAAATTTCTATTACATTTAATCCTTAATTTGCTAATCCTTTAATTTTTCCTAGACATAAAAATATCCAAATCATGTGTCATTAGTATCCCTTTGAAAGAGTCAATCATAATTTTTAGAAATTTTCATGGAAAAGTGTATGAAAAAGTGTGTTTCATGATTGGTCACAATTGTGACCTGTGGGATAGTGGGATATTGTGTTGTATCAATCATTGGACAGACTGAATATAGGTCTAGTTGACCCATGCAGTGTGTTTGGGTGTGTGTTTCTCTGTGAGTATGTGTGTGCACGCATGTGTACGTGCATGTGCGCGTGCCCTACTGTATAAAATCCTGATATCAAAGGCTAGTTATTATCACTTTTAAAAGTTCCAGCATTGCCTCTAAATGCTCTATTATTGTAGCTTGAATATTTTACATATAAGCATTATACTATCAGCTAGCAATATAAATACTGGGAGCACCATTATGAATATTGAGGTTTAGACCAAAAACAACAACAATCATCAATGTATTTCAACATTGTAACTTTAGTACAACATTCATTTGAAAACATCCATTTTTAGTGCAAAATTCATTTGAACTCATTCATATTTAGTGCAGTGTACACTGAACACACTCAACATGAAGGTTAATATTTAGGAGAGGTAGCTGGCTGAACATGCTTTCAAGTATAGACCTCCACTGACTGACTAAACAACAAAATAAAATAGGTTGTGGAACAAAGAGCAAAGCAACGCCTTGAATTTCAACTTTTCTTCCTAGACTCCAAAGTACTGTTTGTTTGTAACTGTATGCAACCACTTGTGTGTGTGTGTCTGTGTGTAAAATTAGGTAGAAAGTTAGTGTAGCAGCCGAAAGTAAGGTAGAACAGTTAGCCTATGTGTATTAGCATGTAGATACAATGGGTTATCCCACCGGTCACTATTGTTGCCGGTGACATGTTTGTGAGTTCTATGACCACATATCAATACTAAACACCTTAACCATGATGTGTACCAAAAATCTATGTCCTATTTCTATGTTAACACACTTTCCTAACCTTTTCTTTGGGAGCTTTCTTGCTGCCATCCTCTTCTCTTGGCACAAACAGGAAGTAAACAGCTCTGGTCATGTGACAATTTAAAGTAAACATGCGACACTGCACATATTTCATTGAGACCCTTTATTACTTCAATATCTGCTGGAAATGTATTTATAGATCATTCAGTAACATTTTTATAGCCTTAGAAATGAAACATTTTTTTTACGGTCACAATTGTTGGGATTAAAGGAACTGTATGTAGGATTGTGGCCAAAACTGGTACTGCAATCACTTTCAAATTACTGTAGAGCAGTGTCTCCTCTCTCCCTCTCCCCTGACTAGAGGTTGCCAGTTAGGCTGCAGGATCCAACAGGAACAGAAAGTGTTACAGTGAATGAAAAGCAGCCACCCTGGGCATCACCATGAATACTTAAGCCTGGTTTATGCTTCTGCTTCGCGGCGACGGCGTAACTCCGGCGTTGACGCGGACCCCTACGCGGACCCTACGCCGTAGCCTGATGTGCACCTCCAAAAAATCCTGACTACGCGTCGCGTCAACGCGTTGAGACGCGAACGGCAAGGACTGTGATTGGTCCGCTCAGAACGTAATTTCCGGCGGTTGCTTTTCCGGTCAACAGCTCAACAACACCGCTGTAGCGGAGCGGCACGAGCGGTACGGAATGGTTGGACAGACCACCTCCGCAAACGTCTTCTGTGCTTCAACATTTGTAGTAACAACATTTCTTTTTTAATTTTATGAGCTCCATCTCCAGAAACACCCGCTCTATCTCAGTTGTCATTGTTTACTGTCGGAAGAAAACCAAGGAATCTGATATGAGCCCCCAGAAGCCACACAAAGACACAGACACAACCCCCTAGCAGCTTGGCGGTGAATTGCAGAGCAACGCGTTCCGTCGACGCAGAGCTTCGAATGCTCAATGACGGCGTTGGGTCTACGCCGTCGCCGCGACGCAGAAGCAAAAATCAGGCTTTAGAAGGAGTAAAATAGGGTGGCAGAGAGCTGTGGAAGGCTGGGGTAAAGTGAGTGGAGCTCTAGGTCGGGGGCCGCGGATTCGTGGTGATAGTGGCCTATCAGGAGTGCTACTTCCCGGTAAAGGTCAGCGGGCAGCACCGGGTGTCCGTCTGGAGGTCCAAAATTTCAAAGTGTTACGGTGAATGAAAAGCAGCCACCTTGCATCATCGTGGACACTTAGAAGGAGTGAAATGTGCCAAAGGAGAGCTGTGGAGGGATGGGGTAAAGAGGACGGGGTATGCAGTGAGAGTGGCTGATCGGGAGTGCCACTGCCCATCCACTTTCAGTCGTCTCCATCTTCAAAGGCATCTCAAATCCTTGTTTTATTTTGGACTTTTTCACAACGCATTTCAAATTCATCACGAGGTCTTTTAGGTTTCGTAACATTAGACATTATTTATCCAACACGTTCGTAGCTGCAGCTGTGGTAACTAGAGCAGAGCTGACTGACTTGGTGATTGGGAGAGAGGTGGAGGGTGGAGCATCAGATCAAAACACAACATGACAACATCAACATCAGTTGAGGGCTGCAACTTGGCTTTTTAAATGAGAATATCCTGGCTGGACTACTGTTGTCAGTGAAATAAGTATTTGAACATGATTTCTTAATGTCTGGTGACATATCAGGGCCATTTTATGATTCATTTAAATACATTTCTTACATATTGTACCTTTAAGAGGAGTCAAAAAATACCACAAGTGCTTCATGAAGCTTCATTTGTCCATCACTAGCTTTTCATAGGATTAGACTTGAGTTTGGACCGTACAGTGAGGTCATGCAGAGAGGATGATATGGCTATTAGCTGTTATAAGTATATATTTTTTTATTTTTTAATATTTGTTGAGATTTTAAACGCACCGTGTGATGCATACTCTGCAGCAGAAGGTGGCAGTAATGAGCTATAATACGATGCAAAACACCGAGAGAAGAAAAAGGAGAGGCGGAAGAGGAAGTAGAAGCAGCAGAGCTTATCTGTCAACATGTCGACCTCTCAGTCACTCAGAGCTCTCGTCACGCAGCGGCTGACCGTGGCTGTGGAGGAAGTCATGGACATGTTTGAGCAGGAGCTGAACCGCCAGCTCAGACTGTCCGGGCTGAACATGCCGGTAAACAAGGACGCAGGTGTGTCTCAATGTTGTCTCTCATGCCTTGCTGTTAGCAGCCATGCTAGTAGTTGCTGTTGTTTGTTTTCGTCGCCGTATGCTAACTGTACTGACACTGCTGATAGAGAGCCTGTTAAAGCTCAGCTCATGTTTATTTAGAGTAAGAGACGTGATGACAGCTGGAAACATCTGTACAGTGAAGGACTATAACCCAGGGTCTGCCACCTTCACTGTCAAAAGAGCCTTTGTACTTCCACTTTAGATAGTAGTTCACTATATGGATGTTTTATAATGTATACAGTATTTATACTGCAAGACGTTGTATTCATGAGGAAGAAGAAAACTTTCTGTCTAACTCTGTTCAACAGTCAGCTCTTATGAAGAGGAGGAAAATGTGCAGAACAATGCAGGCTTATTGTAGTGATCCTCATATTTGTGGAAAATTAATAAAATGAATTGTTTCTCTGGTAGTGAAGTCAGAATCAAACTGTGGTCAAACCTCACAGCTAGACGGTGTCAGACTCAGACTGGACCTGGAACCCGTTATGGGCTTTTCTATATTTAGGGGTTACTTGTCTTTCTGGGCGTAGAGGTCAGACGTTAAATCTTAAAGCTGCAGATACTGTCCCCCCTTGAATTGTTAGGCCTCTATTTGGGTGCATCCAGAAAGTATTCACAGTGCTTCACTTTCTTCACATTTTGTTATGTTACATGTTACAATCAGGTCTATTCATTGAAGTCCGTACTGGATCATCACATTAATTCTGTGCTGTGCTTGAAATCACTTTGTCACAGATGAATATTTCTTTTAGTTTAGTTAATCCTTTCTTTGTCTCACCTACGGGGAAATTTATAGAGTTCCAGCAGCAAAGTGACAGGGCAGCATGACAGTGAGGGCCTGTTTAAAGAAGCCGTGACAGATGAAAACAAGTGGAAAAGTAGAAAAATATGTCAAAGTAACTAGGTAAACAAATGTAAATGAACCAAACCGTCACTTTAAATCTGAGCTACATACCGAACCTTGTTTTCTGGGTGTTGTCTATCTCTATCACAGGTGTGTCTCAGGAAAGTCGCCTGTTGATTGTCAGTGCAGTGATGCCCCCTGAACAGCAGGAGTTGAGCCCCAGTCTGGACCCAGAGGCCCCAAGCATTAAAGAAGAACCAGAGCAGGTCTGGATCAGACAAGAGCTGGATGGGGCTGACATCCCAGAGTTCCCCTTCCCTCCTGTCTCTGTGAAGAGTGAAGATACTGGAGAGAAACATGAGTCCTCACCGCTTCGTCAGCATTTAACTGAGGAGCACACGGAGGCAGATGGTCCAGCCAGCGGTCCAGCTCCAGCTGGGTCTGCTGGACAGAGCTGTGGAGGATCAGAGCCAGCCTTTGACTTGGATGTAGCTGGTTTTCTAAAAGCAACCAGCAACGGTCAGCTGTTCCTTTCACAGTGTTTTAAAACTGACACCAAAGACTTGGAATATCAACCATGTTCAGACACTCTGAAAGACAGCGAAGCTCCCAAAAACCTTCACGAGTGCCCAACATGTAGGAAAACATTTAAACACAACACAGCCCTGCAGAGGCACATCACATGCCATACAGGAGAGAAGCCTTATGACTGCTCAGAGTGTGGTAAGACATTCAGACAAAAGGGAGGTTTGCACATACACATGAGAAAACACACTGGAGAGAAGCCTTTCTGTTGCTTGGTTTGTGGTAAGAACTTCTCCCAGAGTGGAACATTAGCTGCACATATGAGGATTCATACCGGAGAGAAGCCTTTCAGCTGCTCAGTGTGTAAGAAAAGGTACAACGAAAGAGGGACTCTGGTCAGACACATGAGGGTCCACACTGGAGAGAAGCCATTTACCTGCTCACTTTGTGGTAAAAGATTCAGTGAAAAAGGAAATCTGAATAAACACAAGAGAATCCACACAGGGGAGAAACCGTTCAGTTGCAGTGAATGCGAGAAAAGATTCAGTTTGCTGTCACACCTCAGAAACCACAAGTGTCGAGGAAAGAAGGGCAGTGAGGCTGTGACGCAGATCTGGAGCTCTGTGAAGCAGAGTGGAGGAGAGCCTGTGGTCACTGAGACCAGGAAATGATCGGCAAATTAAATACACTCCTGATCCAAATTTTAAGACCGTTGAAAATTTACATTTGCACTGTTGGATCGTAAGAAGAAGGTTTTAAGTCGTGCTTCACAATGAAAAAAAGAAGAAATGGGAGTGAAACAAAAAAACATTACAGTAAGCAATTTATTGCAAACAACCATTAAAGCTATAGTCTGTCATTCTGTTCAGAAGCTCTTTTTGTTCTACTGGGTGAAATGATCCTTCCACCCTGAGAGCATCAATACATGATGTGTTCAGAAAAAGGAATGTTTGCTAACTTAGCTACTGTTGTAGCACTTATTAGCCTGATGCTAACATCAGCTTCTCTGTGGGTGTAAGCTGGTCGTAGATGCGGCTTGTTTTTAAGAGGTTATAGAATATAACATTTTAATCATATTGCACAGTCATAGTCGTCACTGTCTGCATTATAAAGGTGATAAAATGATGTTGATATATTGACTCCTAACAGGATGTTTTACAGCTGTGGTGATGTTGCATAACGGCTCTCCTCTCCCTGTTGAATCCTACTGTCAGATGTTTAAGTTTTAGGGGGCGTGGCTTTGGACGGAACACTGTAGGGAGGGGGAGGAGCTTAGAGGAAGCTGAGAGGAGGTGCCACTTTCAAATCTTGCTAGCTCTCTAAAATGATGGAGTATAGCTTTAAGCTGAAATAGACTGTTCACCAGCTGATCAAAAGTTTAAGACCACATCTCAAAAAACAACAAAAAACCCTAAAATAGAAGTAAAAGTTTCAAAAAAGGACTCCGTAATGAGTAGCCGCTCCTTTCTTGTTAATCACCTCAAAAAATTAGTGTGGGCATGCTTGATGCTAGTGTTTCTAGGAGGCTAGTGGGAATGTTGCTTCAAGTGGTGAAGATGTCTTAACAGAAGGCATACACTGTCTGGAACTGGTGTCCATTTTTGTAAACTTCCCTTGCCATCCAACCCCAGATGTTCTCAGTTGGATTTGGGTCAGGGGAACACGCAGGATGGTTCAAAAGAGTGATGTTATTTCTCTGGAAGAAGTCCTTTGTCAGGCAGACATTGTGAACTGCAGTGTTGTCCTGTTGAAAAACCCAGTCATTAGCACACAGACGATGTCCTTCAGTCATGAGGGATGCACCCTGCAACATCTCCACATAGCCAGCTGCTGTTTGACGCCTCTGCACAACCTGAAGCTCCGTTGTTCCATTAAAGGAAAAAGCCTCCAGATCATGATGGTTCCCCTCCACTGTGCCGTGTAGAAAACATCTCTGTCATGCCAGTAATGTTGGAAGCCATCAGGACCATCAAGGTTAGATTTTTCCTCGTCAGAGAATAAAACTTTCTTCCACCTTTCAATGTCCCATGTTTGGTGCTCTCATGCAAACTCCAAAGGGGAAATTTTGTGCCGTTGAAGGAGACGAGGCCTTTGAAGACGCTTTTTGTTCTTAAAACCCTTCTCTAGCAGATGCCCTCTAATGGTTATGGGACTGCAGCTGGCACAAGCTTAATTTGGGCCGAGGATCGTCCTGTGTCTTGACAGACAGCCAATTGGATCCTCTGACTCAGGGCCGGTGAATTTTTTTTGGGTCTACCACTTGACTTTTTTGTTGCATAAGCCTCAGGATCTTTAAAGATGTTTAAAATGACTGTCTTACTGCGTCCAACCTCAGCAGCAATGGCACGCTGAGGTTGGCCTTGCTAATGCAGCTCAACAGTCCCACCGTGTTCAAAGAGAGAAAGCTTGTTAAGCTTAAAATTTTTGGTCTTAAAATTTTGATCAGAAGTGTATTTAGGCATGGAGAGGTGGTCAAGACAACCAGCTGAAGTATACTCAGAGCATCAGAATGGAGAAGAAAAGGGATTTAAGTGACTTTGAACGTTACGTGGGTGTTGGTGTTGGTGTTTTGCAAACTGGGACTAAAATGCAAAAAAATGTTGTTGCTCATGTGATCAAGTTTCCATCACAGCCAGAGTCAGATTTCATGAAAGGTTCATGTCACTTCTTTTAGGGTCCAGTACACTGATGGATGGTCTAACGTTCTCCCAAGACGTTGACATTCTTTAATAACTACATTTAATGTTGTTTGTTGTTACAAAAAAATAAAACATTATTTAAAGTCATACAGCAAAGACTTGCTTTACCTTTCTTTCTACATACAGATAATCTTTTGTATTGGTATTTAATTTATTATAAATGTAATCCAGAATAAAAAAAAAACAACTTGTGTCCACAGTAAAAATGCTAGTGGGCTTTTCATATGCTACAGCTATGGACATTTCAAATATCAAAAGATTGGGGTAAATATAACATGTTTGAAATAGATGCAAATATTATTAAACATGAACATGTACAATACTTAACAACTGTTTTATCCTCCACCCAGTGTCAGGTGTTTACCACAGCTGCCCTGAATTACAGTATTGCTGATTATTGTAATAGTTAATCCACCAGTATGTGCAAGCTCTTTAATCAAAATGATATATTTAATGATCAAATATGATTTTTGTTGTTTTCTAGGAATTTTCAAATTTACTGTTTTACAAAAAAAAAATATCAAAGCACATTCCCGAATTCTTGAACAGAAAAAAATGTCTTCTTTAGCATTAAAAGGACATACAGATGATTGAAATTATGATTCTTTTAAACCATGGTGTATGAAAAATAACATCAGATAAAATTAAATAAAAACAAATGCAATCAACTACGAGTAACTGAGACATGTTAATAAATAGACAAGGCAAATACTGTTAGTGCAAATACAGTATATACTGTCTGATTATAGTTAGTGATGGAAAAATGAAGCTTCATGAAGCAGTATTTTTTGACTCCTCTCGACGGCGCTCTTGGGCTAGTGTAATGGAAAATTACTTACTATCCAATTGCACTACCTTTTTTACACAGAATTATTTGCACTGCTATTTCTATTTTATCTCTACAGGTCACAATAACATAACAAATAAATAGTAAAAATACATTCTAGTCATCTAAACATTGTGTTTAACATTTTGATTGCAATCACAAATATAGTTCCTTTCCTGCTTTGCTGGTATATAATACATATTGTAAATATTTATTCTCTCAATATTATTACTTATTGTGTCTTATTCTATTAATAGTATTACTTAGTACAAAAAACTAGCTTATTGTCTGGTTAAGGTGAATAAAGTGGAAGTGTGGTTATTTCTTACTATTAATTCCATTGGCTCAAATTTGGGTCTAAAAAGGTGAATTCAGTTTAAATTTCTCACAAAATGGTGAGGAGTAGTGAACTCAGTGAGTCCAGTTAAAGTGAACAAAATGATGCTGGAGGATCTTTGGGACAAACAGGTGGTCTAATAAATTTGTTGTTGTCATAAATGTCACTGAGTGTGGAATCATGGAGGACGGTGGCCTGAAGTCCATTAATTAATCATTATGAACATATTAGCCTTCTTATTCCACCATCATTTACCAAAGGGAAAAAAGATATTAAGGCCACTTTGAAACCAAAGTCTTTTTAATATTTAAAGACTCAAAGGACAGACCTTAGATATGTCTTTGCAACAGGTGATATTTCTAGTCTGCTCAGCAGAGAGCCAGAAAGCTAATGCTATGCTCACAAGATTCAGTAACACTGTGTATGGTTGACAGTCACTACATAGACTGGATGTGTATGGCAAACAAGAACATTTCACAAATTCACAACATTAGCGCTCAACATTATTCTACAACATTATCTGTCACGTTTTATGCCACTGTCCTGGTAATATACATTTACTGTGTACTATAACTGACAGAAAACAATGTGAGTAAATGAATTATTCTCATTACACCAACAGAATATAGCCAACGGAACAAACCATCAGAACCTGGGGCCTCGTTTATCAAAGTAATGTACGGCAGGAAACGTGGCATAAACCAGCATCCACGTTCACATTCTGATTCATCAATAGTGAACTGAGCATGGTTTTCCTGATGTATTCAGAGCGCTCAACTGCATTCATGTTACAATAAAAGCACCATCACAGTATGCAAATTATTTGTGATGCACAAATGAAAGTGACCAACATCGCTGCGAGGTGACCTGGTTCAACAGGCGATTCATACATCCTAAATAAAAGCATGGTGGGAACGGGCTGCAGGCGGGCGTGCTGCGGGGCAGCTGGAATAAATATTGACTGGTCATTAGTCTTCTCCCTGATTCATGGTTTGCATTGTGTGCGGCCCAGATTATCATCTACACACGTGCGTATAATCACAAATAGCTTCATCAGCATCTCTCCTGAACTGCAATCCTGTTTCTCATCAATGTGATCCATCTAGTGCAGCACATGCAGCACTGTGTTTTTAACTCAGGTGATCGTGGCTACGCCCTGAAGTTTCTCCTCTTGTGATGAGGACAGGCATTCGCTCTGTTTGATAAATCTGGATTGTTGACAGTGTACGCCACCTTCTGCAGTACAACGTATGTCAGCTCTCAGTATGAATACATGATTGATAAATGAGGCCCGTACGGCAGCTATGAAGTTGGTGTGGAGTTGCAACAGTTTCCATGCTCAGTTCACTATTGATAACTCAGGACGTGAACGTGGATACTGGCGTACACTACTTTGATAAATGAGACCCCTGTTCCAGTTTATTGTTAAGGTGAACACCCAGGTACTTGTCGGTCTCCACCATTTCAACGTCCAGACCCTGGATGTTCACTGGTGCAGTCCGGGGTGTCTTCCTCCTTGTTACAGCCTCAGGCTGGCACAAGAGCCTCAGGCTGGCACGAGAAACATAAAACAGAATGCCAGACCACAGTTACAGCGTCCTGTGGTCCTCCATCCTCCTCATCTGGCCCTGTGATCCTCCACCCTTCTCATCTGGTCCAGTAATTCCTCCATCCTCCTCATAAGGTCCTGTGGTCCTCCATCCTCCTCATTTGGTCTTGTGGTCCTCCATCCTCCTCATCTAGTCCTGTGGTACTCCACCCTCCTCATTTTGTCCTGTGGTCCTACATCCTTCTCATCTGGTCCTCCATCCTGCTCATCTGGTCCTGTGGTCTTCCATCTTTCTCATCTGGTCATGTGGTCCTACAATCCTCCTCCTCTGGTCCTGTGGTCCTCCATTCTTATTATCTGTTCCTGTGGTCCTCTATCCTTCTCATCTGGATCTGTGGTCCTTCATTCTGCTCATCTGGTCCTGTGGTCCTCCATCCTCCTAATCTGATCCTGTGGTTCTCCACCTTTCTCATCTGGGTCTGTGGACCTCCATCCCCCTCATCTGGTCCTGTGGTCCTCCATCCTCCTCATCTGGTCCTGTGGTCCTCCATCCTCCCCATATGGTCCTGTGGTCCTTCACCCTTCTCATCTGGGTCTGTGGTCCTCCACCCTTCTCATCTGGGTCTGTGGTCCTCCACCCTCCTCACCTTGTCCTGTGGTCCTCCACCCTCCTCACCTGGTCTTCTGGTCCTCCACCCTCTTCACCTGGTCTTCTGGTCCTCCACCCTCCTCATCTGGTCTTCTGGTCCTCCATCCTCCTCATCTGGTCCTCCATCCTTCTCATGTCGGTCTGTGGTCCTTCATTCTGCTCATCTCGTCCTGTGGTCCTTCATTCTGCTCATCTGGTCCTGTGGTCCTCCCTCCTTCTCATCTGGTCCTCCATCCTCCTCATTTGGTCCTGTGGTCCTCCACCCTTCTCATCTGGTCCTGTGGTCCTCCATCCTCCTCATCTGGTCCTGTGGTCCTCCACCCTCCTCATCTGGTCCTGTGGTCCTCCACCCTCCTCATCTGGTCCTGTGGTCCTCCACCCTCCTCACCTTGTCCTGTGGTCCTCCACCCTCCTCACCTGGTCTTCTGGTCCTCCACCCTCCTCATCTGGTCCTGTGGTCCTCCATCCTCCTCATCTGGTCCTGTGGTCCTCCATCCTCCTCATATGGTCCTGTGGTCCTCCATGCTCCTCATATCATCCTGTGGTCCTCCATCCTCCTCATTTGGTCCTGTGGTCCTGCATCCTGTTCATCTGGTCCTGTGGTCCTCCATCCTCCTCATTTGGTCCTGTGGTCCTGCATCCTGCTCATCTGGTGCTGTGGTATTCCATCTTTCTTATATGATCCTGTGGTCTTCCATCCTCCTCATCTGTTCCTGTGGTCCTCCATCCTTCTCATCTGGTCCTCCATCCTCCTCATTTGGACCTGTGGTCCTTCACCCTTCTCATCTGGGTCTGTGGTCCTCCATCCTCCTCAGTTGGTCCTGTGGTCCTCCATCCTTCTCATCTGCGCCTGAGGTCCTCCATCCTTCTCATCTGGGTCTTTTGTCCTCCATCCTCCTCATCTGGTCCTGTGGTCCTCCATCCTACTCATCTGTTCCTGTGGTCCTCCATCCTTCTCATCTGGTCCTGTGGTCCTCCACCCTCCTCATCTGGTCCTGTGGTCCGCCGTGCTCCTCATCTGGTCCTGTGGTCCTCCATCTCTCATCTGGTCCTGTGGTCCTCCATCCTCCTCATCTGGTCCTGTGGTCCTCCATCCTCCTCATCTGGTCCTATGGTGTTCCATCCTCCTCATATGGTCCTGAGGTCCTCCACCCTTCTCATCTGGTCCTGTGGTCCTCCATCTTCCTCATCTGGTCATGTGGTCCTGCATTCTGCTCATCTGGTCCTGTGATCCTGCATTCTGTTCATCTGGACCTGTGGTCCTCCATCCTCCTCATCTGGTCCTCCATCCTCCTCATCTGGTCCTATGGTGTTCCATCCTCCTCATCTGGTCCTGAGGTCCTCCACCCTTCTCATCTGGTCCTGTGGTCCTCTGGTCCTACATCCTCCTCATCTGGTCCTGTGGTCCTCCATCTTCCTCATATGATCCTGTGGTCTTTCATCCTGCTCATCTGGTCCTTTGGTCCTCTCTCCTTCTCACCTGGTCCTCCATCCTCCTCAGTTGGACCTTTGTTCCTCCATCCTGTTCATCTGGTCCTGTGGTCCTCCATCCTTCTCATCTGGTCATGTGGTCCTCCACCTGCTCATCTGGTCCTGTGGTATTCCATTCTTCTTTTATGATGCTGTGTTCTTCCATCCTCCTCATCTGGTCCTGTGGTCCTCCGTGCTCCTCATATCATCCTGTGGTCCTCCGTCCTCCTCATTTGGTCCTGTGGTCCTGCATCCTGCTCATCTGGTCGTGTGGTATTCCATACTTCTCATCTGATCCAGTGGTCCTCCATCCTCCTCAGTTGGTCCTGTGGTCCTCCATCCTGTTTATCTGGTCCTGTGGTCCTCCATCCTTCTCATCTGGTCATGTGGTCTTCCATTCTCCTCATCTGGTCATGTGGTCCTACATCCTCCTCCTCTGGACCTGTGGTCCTCCATCCTTCTCATCTGGTCCAGTGGTACTCCATCCTCCTCAGTTGGTCTTGTGGTCCTCCATCCTGTTCATCTGATCCTGTGGTCCTCCACTTCCTCAGTTGGTCCTGTGGTCCTCCACCCTCCTCACCTTGTCCTGTGGTATTCCATCTTTCTTATATGATCCAGTGGTCCTCCATCCTCCTCAGTTGGTCATGTGGTCCTCCATCCTGTACATCTGGTCCTGTGGTCCTCCACTTCTTCAGTTGGTCCTGTGGTCCTCCATCCTTCTCATCTGGGTCTGTGGTCCTCCATCCTTCTCATCTGGGTCTGTTGTCCTCCATCCTTCTCATCTGGTTGTGTGGTCCTCCATCCTGCTCATCTGGTCCTGTGGTCCTCCATCCTCCTCATCTGATCCTGTGGTCCTCTATGCTCCTCATTTGGTCCTGTGGTCCTGCATCCTGTTCATCTGGTCCTGTGGTATTCCATACTTCTCATCTGATTCAGTGATTCTCCATCCTCCTCAGTTGGTCCTGTGGTCCTCCATCCTTCTCATCTGGGTCTGTGGTCCTCCATCCTTCTCATCTGGCTCTGTTGTCCTCCATCCTTCTCCTCATCTGGTCATGTGGTCCTCCATCCTCCTCATCTGGACCTGTGGTCCTCCATCCTTCTCATCTGGTGCTGTGGTCCTCCAACCTTCTCATTTGTCCCTATGATTTTCCATCCTCCTTATCTGGTGCTGTGGTCCTCCAACCTTGTCATCTGGGTCTGTGGTCTTCCATTGTGCTTATCTGGTCCTGTGGTCCTCCATTCTCCTCATCTGATCCTGTGGTCCTCCATCCTTCTCATCAGGTCCTGAGGTCCTCCATCCTCCTCATCTGGTCCTGTGGCCCTCCATCCTTCTCATCTGGTCCTGTGGTCCTCCACTTCCCCAATTGGCCCTGTGGTCCTCCAATCTTCTCATCTGGTCCTGTGGTCCTCCATTGTGCTCATCTGGTCCTGTGGTCCTCCATCCCCCTCATCTGGTCCTGTGGTCCTCCATCCTTCTCATCTGGTCCCGTGGTACCACCCTTCTCATCTGGTCCTGTGGTCCTCCATCTTCCTCATCTGGTCATGTGGTCCTATAATCCTCCTCCTCTGTTCCAATGGTCCTCCATCCTTCTCATCTGTGTCAGCGGTCCTACATCCTCCTCCTCTGGTCCAGTGGTCCTCCATCCTCCTCATTTTGTCCTGTGGTCCTGCATCCTCCTCATTTGATCCTGTGGTCCTACATCCTCCCCATCTGGTCCTGTGGTCCTCCATCCTACTCATCTGGTCCTGTGGTCCTCCCTCCTCCTCATCTGGTCCTGTGGTCCTCCATCTTTTTCATCTGGTCCCGTGGTACCCTTCTCATTTGGTGCTGTGATCCCCCATCCTCCTCATCTGGTCCTGTGGTATTCCATCCTTCTTATATGTTCCTGTGATCTTCCATCTTTCTCATCTGATCCTGTGGTCCAGCATCCTTCTCATTTGGGTCTGTGGTCCTCCATTGTGTTAATCTGGTCCTGTGGTCCTACATCCTCCTCCTCTGGTCCAGTGGTCCTCCATCCTCCTCATTTTGTCCTGTGGTCCTGCATCCTCCTCATTTGATCCTGTGGTCCTACATCCTTCTCATCCGGTCCTCCATCCCCCCCATCTGGTCCTGAGATCCTCCATCTTTTTCATCTGGTCCCGTGGTACCCTCCTCATTTGGTGCTGTGATCCCCCATCCTCCTCATCTGGTCCTGTCGTCCTCCATCCTCCTCATTTGGTCCCGTCGTCCTCCATCCTTCTCATCTGGTCCTGTGGTTCTCCATCCTCCTCATCTGATCCTGTGGTTCTCCACCCTTCTCATCTGGGTCTGTGGTCCTCCATCCCCCTCATTTGGCCCTGTGGTCCTCCATCCTCCTCATTTGGTCCTGTGGTCCTCCACCCTCCTCATATGGTCCTGTGGTCGTCCATGCTCGTCACATCGTCCTGTGGTCCTCCATCCTCCTCATTTGGTTCTCCACCCTCCTCATATGGTCCTGTGGTCGTCCATGCTCGTCACATCGTCCTGTGGTCCTCCATCCTCCTCATTTGGTCCTGTGGTCCTCCATCCTCCTCATATGGTCCTGTGGTCCTCCATCCTCCTCATCTGGTCCTGTGGTCCTCCATCCTCCTCATCTGGTCCTGTGGTCCTCCATCCTCCTCATCTGGTCCTGTGGTCCTCCATCCTCCTCATATGGTCCTGTGGTCCTCCATCCTCCTCATCTGGTCCTGTGGTCCTCCGTGCTCCTCATATCAACCTGTGGTCTTCCATCCTCCTCATTTGGTCCTGTGGTCCTCCATCCTGTTCATCTGGTCCTGTGGTCCTCCATTCTCCTCATCTGGTCCTGTGGTCCTCCATCCTTCTCATCTGGTCATGTGGTCTTCCATCCTCCTCATTTGGTCCTGTGGTACTCCATCTTCCTCATTTGGTCCTGTCGTCCTCCATCCTCCTCATTTGGTCCTGTCGTCCTCCATCCTCCTCATCTGGTCCTGTGGTCCTCCATCCTTCTCATCTGGTCCTGTGGTCCTCCTCCCTTCTCATGTGGTCCTGTGGTCTTCCGTCCTCCTCATTTGGTCCTGTGGTCCTGCATCCTGCTCATCTGGTCGTGTGGTATTCCATACTTCTCATCTGATCCAGTGGTCCTCCATCCTCCTCAGTTGGTCATGTGGTCCTCCATCCTGTACATCTGGTCCTGTGGTCCTCCACTTCTTCAGTTGGTCCTGTGGTCCTCCATCCTTCTCATCTGGGTCTGTGGTCCTCCATCCTTCTCATCTGGGTCTGTGGTCCTCCATCCTTCTCATCTGGGTCTGTTGTCCTCCATCCTTCTCATCTGGGTTTGTTGTCCTCCATCCTGCTCATCTGGTCGAGTGGTCCTCTCTCCTTCTCATCTGGTCCTCCATCCTTCTCATCTGGGTCTTTTGTCCTCCATCCTCCTCATCTGGTCCTGTGGTCCTCCATCCTACTCATTTGGTCCTGTGGTCCTCCATCCTGTTCATCTGGTCCTGTGGTCCTCCATCCTTCTTATATGATCCTGTGGTCCTCCATCATCTCCTCCTTCATCCTCATCTGGTCCTGTGGTCCTCCATCCTCCTCATCTGGTCATGTGGTCCTACATCCTCCTCCTATGGTCCTGTGGTCCTCCATCCTTCTCATCTGGTCCTGTGGTCCTCCATCCTCCTCATCTGGTCCTGTGGTCCACCACCCTCGTCATCTGGTCCTGTGGTTCTTCATGCTCCTCATCTGGTCCTGTGGTCCTCCATCCTCCTCATCTGGTCCTGTGGTCTTCCATCCTCCTCATCTGGTCATGTGGTCCTACATCCTCCTCCTATGGTCCTGTGGTCCTCCATCCTTCTCATCTGGTCCTGTGGTCCTCCACCCACCTCACCTTGTCCTGTGGTCCTCCATCCTCCTCATCTGGTCCTGTGGTCCTCCATCCTCCTCATCTGGTCCTGTGGTCCTCCATCCTCCTCATCTGGTCCTGTGGTCCTCCATCCTCCTCATCTGGTCCTGTGGTCCTCCATCCTCCTCATCTGGTCCTGTGGTCCTCCGTCCTCCTCATATGGTCCTGTGGTCCTCCATACTTCTCATGTGGGTCTGTGGTCCTACATCCTGTTCATCTGGTCCTGTGGTCCTCCATCCTTCTCATCAGGTCCTGTGGTCCTCCATCCTCCTCATCTGGTCCTGTGGTCCTCCATCCTTCTCATCTGGTCATGTGGTCCTCCACCTGTTCATCTGGTCCTGTGGTCCTCCATCCTCCTCATCTGGTCCTGTGGTCCTCCGTCCTTCTCATCTGGTCCTGTGGTCCTCCGTCCTTCTCATCTGGTCCTGTGGTCCTCCGTCCTTCTCATCTGGTCCTGCGGTCCACCATCCTCCTCATATGGTCCTGTGGTACTCCATCCTCCTCATTTGATCCTGTGGTACTCCATCCTCCTCATTTGGTCCTGTCGTTCTCCATCCTCCTCATCTGGTCCTGTGGTCCTCCATCCTACTCATTTGGTCCTGTGGTCTTCCATCCTCCTCATCTGGTCATGTGGTCCTGCATCCTCCTCCTCTGGACCTGTGGTCCTCCATCCTTCTCATCTGGTGCTGTGGTCCTCCAACCTTCTCATTTGTCCCTATGATTTTCCATCCTCCTCAGTTGGTCATGTAGTCCTCCATCCTTCTCATCTGGTCCTGTGGTCCTCCACTTCCCCAGTTGGCCCTGTGGTCCTCCAACCTTCTCATCTGTCCCTATGATTTTCCATCCTCCTTATCTGGTGTTGTGGTCCTCCAACCTTGTCATCTGGGTCTGTGGTCTTCCATTGTGCTTATCTGGTCCTGTGGTCCTCCATCCTCCTCATCTGGTCCTGTGGTCCTCCATCCTCCTCATCTGGTCCTGTGGTCCTCCATCCTTCTCATCTGGTCCTGTGGTCCTCCATCCTCCTCATCTGGTCCTGTGGTCCTCCATCCTCCTCATCTGGTCCTGTGGTCCTCCATCCTCCTCATCTGGTCATGTCGTCCTCCATCCTTCTCATCTGGTCCTGTGGTCCTCCATTCTCCTCATCTGATCCTGTGGTCCTCCATCCTTCTCATCTGTTCCTATGATTTTCCATCCTCCTTATCTGGTCCTGTGGTCCTCCATCCTGCTCATTTGGTCCTGTGGTCCTCCATCCTTCTCATCTGGTCCTGTGGTCCTCCATCCTCCTCATTTGGTCCTGTGGTCCTCCATCCTTCTCATCTGGTCCTGTGGTCATCCATCCTCCTCATCTGGTCCTGTGGTCCTCCATCCTTCTTCATCTGGTCCCCTATCCTCCTCATCTGGTTATGTGGTCCTCCATACTTCTCATCTGGGTCTGTGGTCCTCCATCCTTCTCATCTGGTCCTGTGGTCCTCCATCCTCCTCATTTGGTCCTGTGGTCCTCCATCCTCCTCATCTGGTCCTGTGGTCCTCCATCCTCCTCATTTGGTCCTGTGGTCCTCCATCCTTCGCATCTGGTCCTGTGGTTCTCCATCCTCCTCATCTGGTCTTCTGATCCTCCATCCTCCTCATCTGGTCCTGTGGTCCTCCATCCTTCTCATCTGCTCCTGTGGTCCTCCATTCTTCTCATCTGATCCAGTGGTTCTCCATCCTCCTCATCTGGTTCTGTGGTCCTCCATCCTGCTCATTTGGTTCTATGGTCCTCCGTCCTCTCTCATCTGGTCCTGTGGTCCTCCCTCCTTCTCATCTGGTTCTGCCATCCTCCTCATTTGGTCCTGTGGTCCTCCATCCTTCTCATCCGGGTCTGTGGTCCTCCATCCTGTTCATCTGGTCCACTGGTCCTCCATCCTGTTCATATGGTCCTGTGGTCCTCCATCCTCCTCATTTGGTCCTGTGGTCCTCCATCCTTCTCATCTGGGTCTGTGGTCCTCCATTGTGTTCATCTGGTCCTGTGGTCCCCCATCCTCCTCATTTGGTCCTGTGGTCCTCCACCCTCCTCATCTGGTCTTCTGGTCCTCCATCCTACTCATTTGGTCCTGTGGTCCTCCACCCTCCTCATTTGGTCCTGTGGTCCTCCATCCTCCTCATCTGGTCCTGTGGTCTTCCATCCTTCTCATCTGGTCCTGAGGTCCTTCATCCTTCTCATCTGATCCTGTGTTCCTCCATCCTCCTCATCTGGTCCTGTGGTACTCCATCCTCCTCATTTGGTCCTGTGGTACTCCATCCTCCTCATTTGGTCCTGTCGTCCTCCATCCTCCTCATTTGGTCCTGTCGTCCTCCATCCTCCTCATCTGGTCCTGTGGTCCTCCATCCTTCTCATCTGGTCCTGTGGTCCTCCTCCCTTCTCATGTGGTCCTGTGGTCCTCCATCCTCCTCATTTGATCCTGTGGTCCTCCATCCTTCTCATCTGGTACTGTGATCATCCATCCTGTTCATCTGGTCTTGTGGTCCTCCATCCTCCTCATCTGGTCCTGTGGTCCTCCATCCTTCTCAATTGGTACTGTGATCCTTCATCCTGTTCATCTGGTCCTGTGGTCCTCCATTCTTCTCATCTGGTCATGTGGTCCAACAATCCTCCTCCTATGGTCCTGTGATCCTCCATCCTTCTCATCTGGTCCTGTGATCCTCCATCCTTCTCATCTGCTCCTGTGGTCTTTCATCCTCCTCATCTGGTCCTGTGATCCTCCATCCTTCTCATCTGCTCCTGTGGTCTTCCATCCTCCTCATCTGGTCATGTGGTCCTACATCCTTCTCATCTGGTCCTGTGGTCCTCCATCCTACTCATTTGGTCCTGCGGTCCTCCATCCTGTCCGTCTGGTTCTGTGGTCCTCCATCCTTCTCATCTTGTCATGTGGTCCTCCAATGCTCATCTGATCCTGTTGTCCTCCATCCTCCTCATCTGGTCCTTTGGTCATCCAGCCTTCTCATCTCGTCTTGTGGTCCTCCATCCTTCGCACCTGGTCCTGTGGATCTCCATCCTCCTCATCTGGTCTTCTGGTCTCCCATCCTCCTCATTTGGTCCTGTGGTCCTCCATCTTCCTCATCTGGTCCTGTGGTCCTCCATTCTCCTCATCTGGTCCTGCTGTCCTCCCTCCTTCTCTGGTCTTCTGGTCCTCCATCCTCCTCATCTGGTCCTGTGGTCCTCCATCCTCCTCATCTGGTCCTGTGGTCCTCCATCCTCCCCATATGGTCCTGTGGTCCTTCACCCTTCTCATCTGGGTCTGTGGTCCTCCACTTCCCCAGTTGGCCCTGTGGTCCTCCAACCTTCTCATCTGGTCCTGTGGTCCTCCATCCTCCCTTCTCATCTGGTCCTGTGGTCCTCCATCCTCCTCATTTGGTCCTGTGGTCCTCCATCCTCCTCCTCTGGTTCTGTGGTCCTCCATCCTTCTCATCTGTTCCTGTGGTCCTCCATCCTTCTCATCTGGGTCTGTGGTCTTCCATCCTGTTCATGTGGTCATGTGGTCCTCCATTCTCCTCATCTGGTCCTGTGGTCCTCCATCCTTCTCATCTGGTCCTGTGGTCATCCACTCTTCTCATCTCATCTTGTGCTCCCCCATCTTTCTCATCTGGTCCTGTGGTCCTCCATCGTCTTCATCTGATCCTGTGGTCCTCCATCCTCCTCATTTGGTCCTGTCGTCCTCCATCCTCCTCATCTGGTCCTGTGGTCCTCCATCCTTCTCATCTGGTCCTGTGGTCCTCCTCCCTTCTCATGTGGTCCTGTGGACCTCCACCTTGTTCATCTGGTGCTTTGGTCCTCCATCCTCCTCATTTGGTCCTGTGGTCCTCCATCCTTCTCATCTGGTCCTGTGGTCATCCAGCCTTCTCATCTCGTCTTGTGGTCCTCCATCCTTCTCATCAGGTCCTGAGGTCCTCCATCCTCCTCATCTGGTCCTGTGGCCCTCCATCCTTCTCATCTGGTCCTGTGGTCCTCCATCCTTCTCATCTGGTCCTGTGGTCCTCCATCCTCCTCATCTGGTCATGTCGTCCTCCATTCTCCTCATCTGATCCTGTGGTCCTCCATCCTTCTCATCTGTTCCTATGATTTTCCATCCTCCTTATCTGGTGCTGTGGTCCTCCAAAATTGTCATCTGGGTCTGTGGTCCTCCATCCTTCTCATCTGGTCCTGTGGTCCTCCATCCTTCTCATCTCGTCTTGTGGTCCTCCATCCTTCTCATCTGGTCCTGTGGTCCTCCATCCTTCTCATCTGGTCCTGTGGTCCTCCATCCTCCATATATGGTCCTGTGGTCCTCCATCCCTCTCATCTGGTCCTGTGGTCATCCAGCCTTCTCATCTCGTCTTGTGGTCCTCCATCCTTCTCATCTGGTCCTGTGGTCCTCCATCCTCCTCATCTGGTCCTGTGGTCCTCCATCCTCCTCATTTGGTCCTGTGGTCCTCCATCCTTCTCATCTGGTCCTATGGTCATCCAGCCTTCTCATCTCGTCTTGTGGTCCTCCATCCTTCTCATCTGGTCCTGTGGTTCTCCATCCTCCTCATCTGGTCTTCTGGTCCTCCATCCTACTCATTTGGTCCTGTGGTCCTCCACCCTCCTCATTTGGTCCTGTGGTCCTCCACCCTCCTCATCTGGTCCTGTGGTCCTCCACCCTCCATCCTGTTCATCTCGTCTTGTGGTCCTCCATCCTCCTCATCTGGTCCTGTGGTCCTCCATCCTCCTCATCTGGTCCTATGGTGTTCCATCCTCCTCATCTGGTCCTGTGGTATTCCATTCTTCTTATATGTTCCTGTGGTCTTCCATCTTTCTCATCTGGTCCTGTGGTCCTTCCTCCTTCTCATCTGGGCCTGTGGTAATCCATTCTTTCTCATCTGGTCCTGTGGTAATCCATTTCTTCTCATCTCGTCCTGTGGCCCTTCTCCCTTCTCATCTGGTCTTGTGGTCCTCCATCCTGTTCATCCGGTCCTGTGGTAATCCATTCCTTCCCAGCTGGTCCTGTAGTCCTCCATCCTGTTTATCTGGTCCTGTGGTAATCCATTCCTTCTTATCTGGTCCTGTGGCTCTTCTCCCTTCTCATCTGGTCCTATGGTCCTCCATCCTCCTCATCTGGTCCTGTGGTCCTCCATCCTTCTCATCTGGGTCTGTGGTCCTTCTTTCTGCTCATCTGGTCCTGTGGTCCTTCCTCCTTCTCATCTGGTCCCCCATCCTCCTCATTTGGTCCTGTGGTCCTCCATCCTTCTCATCTGGGTCTGTGGTCCTCCATTGTGTTCATCTGGTCCTGTGGTCCTCCATCCTCCTCATTTGGTCCTGTGGTCCTCCATCCTTCTCATCTGGTCCTGTGGTCCTCCATCCTCCTCATCTGGTCCTGTGGTCCTCCATCCTCCTCATTTGGTCATGTGGTCCTCCATCCTTCTCATCTGGTCCTGTGGTCCTCCACCCTTCTCATCTGGGTCTGTGGTCCCCCATCCTCCTCATTTGGTCCTGTGGTCCTCCATCCTTCTCATCTGGGTCTGTGGTCCTCCATTGTGTTCATCTGGTCCTGTGGTCCTCCATCCTCCTCATTTGGTCCTGTGGTCCTCCATCCTGTTCATCTGGGCCTGTGGTATTCCATCCTTCTTATATGATCCTGTGGTCTTCCATCCTCCTCATCTGGTCATGTGGTCCTACAATCCTCCTCCTCTGGTCCTGTGATCCTCCATCCTTCTCATCTGCTCCTGTGGTCTTCCATCCTCCTCATCTGGTCATGTGGTCCTACACCCTCCTCCTTCTCATCTGGTCCTGTGGTCCCCCATCCTCCTCATACGGTCCTGTGGTCCTCCATACTTCTCATCTGATCCAGTGGTTCTCCATACTTCTTATCTGGTCCTGTGGTCCTCCTTCCTTCTCATCTGGTCCTATGATCATCGAGCCTTCTCATCTCGTCTTGTGGTCCTCCATCCTTCGCATCTGGACCTGTGGTCCTCCATCCTTCTCATCTGGTCCTGTGGTCCTCCATCCTCCTCATTTGGTCCTGTGGTCCTCCATCCTTCTCATCTGGTCCTATGGTCATCCAGCCTTCTCATCTCGTCTTGTGGTCCTCCATCCTTCGCATCTGGACCTGTGGTTCTCCATCCTCCTCATCTGGTGCCTGTGGTCCTCCATCCTCCTCATCTGGTGCCTGTGGTCCTCCATCCTCCTCATTTGGTCCTGTGGTCATCCATCCTTCTCATTTCGTCCTGTGGTCCTCCATCCTTCTCATCTGGTCCTGTGGTCCTTCATCTTGCTCATCTGGTCCTCTGGTCCTACATCCTCCTCCTCTGTTCCTGGGGTCCTCCATCCTTCTCATCTGTTCCTGTGGTCCTCCATCTTTCTCATCTGGGTCTGTGGTCCTCCATCCTTCTCATCTGGGTCTGTGGTCCTCCATCCTCCTCATTTGGTCCTGTGGTCCTCCATCCTTCTCATCTGGTCCTGTGGTCCTCCAATCCTTCTCCTCTGGTCCTGTGGTGCTCCATCCTCCTCATCTGGTCCTGTGGTCCTCTATCCTTCTCATCTGTTCCTGTGGTCCTCCATCCTCCTCATTTGGTCCTGTGGTCCTCCATCCTTCTCATCTGGGTCTGTGGTCCTCCATTGTGTTCATCTGGTCCTGTGGTCCTCCATCCTCCTCATTTGGTCCTGTGGTCCTACATCCTTCTCATTTGGTTCTCCATCCTCCTCATTTGGTCCTGTGGTCCTCCATCCTTCTCATCTGGGTCTGTGGTCCTCCATCCTCCTCATTTGGTCCTCTGGTCCTACATCCTGCTCATCTGGTCCTGTGATATTCCATCCTTCTTATATGATCTTGTGGTCCTCCATCCTCGTCATCTGGTTCTGTGGTCTTCCATCCTTCTGGTCCTGTGGTCATCCAGCCTTCTCATCTCGTCTTGTGGTTCTCCATCCTTCTCATCAGGTCCTGAGATCCTCCGTCCTTCTCATCTGGTCCTGTGGTCCTCCGTCCTTCTCATCTGGTCCTGCGGTCCACCATCCTCCTCATCTGGTCCTGTGGTCCTCCATCCTCCTCATCTGGTCATGTCGTCCTCCATCCTTCTCATCTGGTCCTGTGGTCCTCCATCTTGTTCATCTGGTGCTGTGGTCCTCCATCTCCATCCTCCTCATCTTGTCTTCTGGTCCTCCATCCTCCTCATTTGGTCCTGTGGTCCTCCATCTTCCTCATCTGGTCCTGTGGTCCTCCATTCTCCTCATCTGGTCCTGTGGTCCTCCATACTTCTTATATGATCCAGTGGTTCTCCATCCTTCTCATCTGGTCCTGTGGTCCTTCATTCTGCTCATCTGGTCCTGTGGTCCTCCCTCCTTCTCATCTGGTCCTCCATCCTCCTCATCTGTTCCTGTGGTCCTCCATCCTCCTCATTTGGTCATGTGGTCCTCCATCCTTCTCATCTGGTCCTGTGGTCCTCCATCCTTCTCATCTGGTCCTGTGGTCCTCCATCCTCCTCATCTGGTCCTGTGGTCCTCCACCCTCCTCACCTTGTCCTGTGGTCCTCCACCCTCCTCACCTTGTCCTGTGGTCCTCCACCCTCCTCACCTTGTCCTGTGGTTCTCCATCCTCCTCATTTGGTCCTGTGGTCCTCCATCCTGTTTATCTGGTCCTGTGGTCCTCCATCCTTCTCATCTGGTCATGTGGTCTTCCATTCTCCTCATCTGGTCATGTGGTCCTACATCCTTCTCATCTGATCCTGTGGTCCTCCATCCTCCTCATCTGGTCCTGTGGTCCTCCATCCTTCTCATCTGGTCCTGTGGTCCTCCATCCTCCTCATCTGGTCCTGTGGTCCTCCATCCTTCTCATCTGGTCCTATGGTCTTCCATCCTCCTCATCTGGTCATATGGTCCTCCATCCTTCTCATCTGGGTCTGTGGTCCTCCATCCTATTTATTTGGTCCTGTGATCCTTCATCCTGTTGATCTGGTCCTGTGGTCCTCCATTCTTCTCATCCGGTCATGTGGTCCTACAATCCTCCTTCTCTGGTCCTGTGATCCTCCATCCTTCTCATCTGCTCCTGTGGTCTTCCATCCTCCTCATCTGGTCATGTGGTCCTACATCCTTATCATCTGGGTCTGTGGTCCTCCATCCTGTTAATTTGGTCCTGTGGTCTTCCATCCTCCTCATCTGGTCATGTGGTCCCCCATCCTTCTCATCTGGTCCTGTGGTTATCCATCCTTCTCACCTCATCTTGTGCTCCTCCATACTTTTCATCTGGTCCTGTGGTCCTCCATCCTCTTCATCTGGTCCTCCATCCTCCTCATTTGGTCCTGTGATCCTCCATCCTTCTTATCTGTTCCTATGGTCATCCAGCTTTCTCATCTCGTCTTGTCGTCCTCCATCCTGTTCACCTGGTCCTGTGGTCCTCCATCCTTCTCATCTGGTCATGTGGTCTTCCACCTGCTCATCTGGTCCTGTGGTATTCCATTCTCCTTTTATGATGCTGTGTTCTCCCATCCTCCTCATCTGGTCCTGTGGTCCTCCGTGCTCCTCATATCATCCTGTGGTCCTCCGTCCTCCTCATTTGGTCCTGTGGTCCTGCATCCTGCTCATCTGGGTCTGTGGTCCTCCACCCTTCTCATCTGGGTCTGTGGTCCTCCACCCTCCTCACCTTGTCCTGTGGTCCTCCATCCTCCTCATCTGGTCATGTGGTCCTCCAACCTCATCATCTGGTCATGTGGTTCTCCATCCTCCTTGTTTGGTCCTGTGGTCCTCCATCCTCCTCATCTGGTCCTGTGGTACTCCATCCTCCACATCTGGTCCTGTGGTCCTCCATCCTTCACATCTGGTTCTCCATTCTGCTCATCTGGTCCTGTGGTCTTCCATCTTTCTCATCTGGTCATGTGGTCCTACAATCCTCCTCCTCTGGTCCTGTGGTCCTCCATTCTCCTCCTCATTTGGTCCTGTGGTCCTCCACCCTCCTCATCTGGTCTTCTGGTCCTCCATCCTCCTCATCTGGTCCTGTGGTCCTCCATCCTCCTCATCTGGTCCTGTGGTCCTCCATCCTCCTCATCTGGTCCTGTGGTCCTCCATCCTCCTCATCTGGTCCTGTGGTCCTCCAGCCTCCTCCTCTGGTCCTGTGGTCCTCCATCTTTCTCATCTGGTCCTGTGGTCCTCCATGCTCCTCATCTCATCCTGTGGTCCTCCATTCTCCTCATTTAGTCCTGTGGTCCTGCATCCTGCTCATCTGGTGCTATGGTATTCCATCTTTCTTATGTGATCCTGTGGTCTTCCATTCTCTTTATCTGGTTGTGTGGTCCTCCATTCTCCTCATCTGGTCCTGTGGTCCTCCATACTTCTCATCTGATCCAGTGGTTCTCCATCCTTCTCATCTAGTCCTGTGGTCCTCCATCCTCCTCATCTGGTCCTGTGGTCCTCCTTCCTCCTCATATGATCCTGTGGTTCTCCATCCTCCTCATATGGTACTGTGGTCCTCCACCCTCCTCATCTGGTCCTGTGGTCCTCCATCCTCCTCATATGGTACTGTGGTCCTCCACCCTCCTCATCTGGTCCTGTGGTCCGCCGTGCTCCTCATATCGTCTTGCGGTCCTCCATCCTCCTCATTTGGTCCTGTGGTTCTCCATCCTTCTCATCTGGTCCTATGGTCATCCAGGCTTCTCATCTCGTCTTGTGGTCCTCCATCCTTCGCATCTGGTCCTGTGGTTCTCCATCCTCCTCATCTGGTCTTCTGATCCTCCATCCTCCTCATCTGGTCCTGTGGTCCTCCATCCTTCTCATTTGGTACTGTGATCCTTCATCCTGTTGATCTGGTCCTGTGGTCCTCCATTCTTCTCATCCGGTCATTTGGTCCTACAATCCTCCTTCTCTGGTCCTGTGATCCTCCATTCTTCTCATCCGGTCATTTGGTCCTACAATCCTCCTTCTCTGGTCCTGTGATCCTCCATCCTTCTCATCTGCTCCTGTGGTCTTCCATCCTCCTCATCTGGTCATGTGGTCCCCCATCCTTCTCATCTGGTCCTGTGGTTATCCATCCTTCTTATGTGATCCTGTGGTCTTGCATTCTCTTTATCTGGTTGTGTGGTCCTCCATCCTCCTCATCTGGTCATGTGGTCCTACAGTCCTCCTCCTCTGGTCCTATGATCCTCCATCCTTGTCATCTGGTCCTCCGTCTTCCTCATCTGGTACTGTAGTCCTCCATCCTCCTCATTTGGTCATGTGGTCCTCCACCTGTTCATCTGGTCCTGTGGTCCTCCATCCTTCTCATTTGGTACTGTGGTCCTCCATCCTTCTCATCTGGTCCTGTGGTCCTCCATTCTTCTCATCTGATCCAGTGGTTCTCCATCCTCCTCATCTGGTTCTGTGGTCCTCCTTCCTCCTCATATGATCCTGTGGTTCTCCATCCTCCTCATCTGGTCCTGTGGTCCTCCATACTTCTCATCTGATCCAGTGTTTCTCCATCCTCCTCATCTGGTTCTGTGGTCCTCCTTCCTCCTCATATGATCCTGTCGTTCTCCATCCTCCTCATCTGGTCCTGTGGTCCGCCGTGCTCCTCATATCGTCTTGCGGTCCTCCATCCTCCTCATTTGGTCCTGTGGTCCTACAATCCTCCTCCTCTGGTCCTGTGATCCTCCATCCTTCTCATCTGCTCCTGTGGTCTTCCATCCTCCTCATCTGGTCATGTGGTCCTCCATCCTTCTCATCTGGTCCTGTGGTCCTCCATCCTGTTAATCTGGTCCTGTGGTCCTCCATCCTTCTTATATGATCCTCTGGTCTTCCATCTTCCTCATCTGGTCATGTGGTCCTACATCCTCCTCCTCTGGACCAGTGGTCCTCCATCCCTTCTCATCTGGTCCTGTGGTCCTCCATTGTGCTAATCTGGTCCAGTAGTCCTCCATCCTCCTTATATGGTCCTATGGTCCTCCATCCTCCTCATTTGGTCTTGCGGTCCTGAATCCTGCTCGTCTGGTCCTGTGGTCCTCCTAACTCCTCATCTGTTCCTGTGGTACTCCATCCTCCTCATCTGGTCCTGTGGTACTCCATCCTTCTCATCTGGTCCTGTGGTCCTCCATCCTCCTCATTTGGTCCTGTGGTCCTCCATCCTCCTCATCTGGTCCTGTGGTCCTCCATCCTCCTCATTTGGTCCTGTGGTCCTCCATCCTGTTCATCTAGTCCTGTGGTCCTCCATCCTTCTCATCTGGTCCTGTGGTCCTCCATCCTTCTCATCTGGTCATGTGGTCCTCCACACTCCTCATCTGGTCCTGTGGTACTCCATCCTCCTCATATAGTCCTGTGGTCCTCCATCCTTATAATCTGGTCCAGTGGTCCTCCATACTCCTCATTTGTTCCTGTGGTCCTACATCCTACTCCTCATCTGGTCCTGTGGTCCTCCATCCTTCTCATCTGGTTCTTTTGTCCTCCATCCTCCTCATCTGGTCCTGTGGTCCTCCATCCTACTCATTTGGTCCTGTGGTCTTCCATCCTCCTCATCTGGTCATGTGGTCCTACATCCTCCTCCTCTGGACCTGTGGTCCTCCATCCTTCTCATCTGGTCTGTGGTCTTCCATTGTGCTTATCTGGTCCTGTGGTCCTCCACCCTCCTCATCTGGTCCTGTGGTCCTCCATCCTCCTCATCTGGTCATGTCGTCCTCCATCCTTCTCATCTGTTCCTGTGGTCCTCCATTCTCCTCATCTGGTCCTGTGGTCCTCCATCCTATTCATCTGGTCCACTGGTCCTCCATCCTCCTCATTTGGTCCTGTGGTCCTACACCCTTCTCATCTGGGTCTGCGGTCCTACATCCTCCTCCTCTGGTCCTATGGTCCTCCATCCTTCTCATTTGGTCATGTGGTCCTCCATCCTTCTCATCTGTTCCTGTGGTCATCCAGCCTTCTCATCTCGTCTTGTGGTTCTCCATCCTTCTCATCAGGTCCTGAGATCCTCCATCCTCCTCATCTGGTCCTGTGGTCCTCCACCCTTCTCATCTGGGTCTGTGGTGCTCCATTCTGCTCATCTGGTCCGTTGCTTCTCCATCCTTCTCATCTGGTACTGTGATCATTCATCCTGTTCATCTGGTCCTGTGGTCCTCCATTCTGCTCATCTGGTCCGTTGCTTCTCCATCCTTCTCATCTGGTACTGTGATCATTCATCCTGTTCATCTGGTCCTGTGGTCCTCCATCCTCCTCATTTGGTCCTGTGGTCCTCCATCCTTCTCATCTGGTCCTGTGGTCATCCATTCTTTCTCATCTGGTCCTGTGGTAATCCATTCCTTTTCATCTAGTCCTGTGGCCCTTCTCCTTTCTCATCTGGTCCTGTGGTCCTCCATCCTCCTCATTTGGTCCTGTGGTCCTCCATCCTTCTCATCTGGTCCTGTGGTCATCCAGCCTTCTCATCTCGTCTTGTGGTCCTCCATCCTTCTCATCAGGTCCTGAGGTCCTCCATCCTCCTCATCTGGTCCTGTGGCCCTCCATCCTACTCATTTGGTCCTGTGGTCCTCCATCCTGTTCATCTGGTCCTGTGGTCCTCCATCCTTCTCATCTGGTCATGTGGTCCTCCACCTTTCTCATCTCGTCTTGTCGTCCTCCACCCTTCTCATATGGTACTGTGGTTCTCCATCCTCCTTATCTGGTCTTCGTGTCCTCCATCCTCCTCATTTGGTCTTCTGGTCCTCCGTCCTCCTCATTTGGTCCTGTGGTCCTCCATCCTTTTTATTTGGTCCTGTGGTCCTCCATCCTGTTCATCTGGTCCTGTGGTCCTCCATCCTCCTCATCTGGTCCTGTGGTCCTCCATCCTCCTCATCTGGTCCTATGGTGTTCCATCCTCCTTATATGGTCCTGTGGTCTTCCATCCTTCTCATCTGGTCCTGTGGTCCTACACCCTCCTCATTTGCTCCTGTGGTCCTCCATCTTGTTCATCCGGTGCTTTGGTTCTCCATCCTTTTCATATGGGTCTGTGGTCTTCCATCCTCCTCATCTGTTCCTGTGGTCCTCCATCCTTCTCATCTGGTCCTCCATCCTCCTCATTTGGACCTGTGGTCCTTCACCCTTCTCATCTGGGTCTGTGGTCCTCCACCCTTTTCATCTGGGTCTGTGGTCCTCCATCCTTCTCATCTGGTCCTGTGGTCCTCCATCCTTCTCATCTGGTCCTGTGGTCCTCCATCCTTCTCATCTGTTCCTATGATTTTCCATCCTCCTTATCTGGTCCTGAGGTCCTTCATCCCTCTCATCTGGTCCTGTGTTCCTCCATCCTCCTCATCTGGTCCTGTGGTCCACCATCCTCCTCATATGGTCCTGTGATACTCCATCCTCCTCATTTGGTCCTGTGGTACTCCATCCTCCTCATTTGGTCCTGTCGTCCTCCATCCTCCTCATTTGGTCCTGTCGTCCTCCATCCTTCATCCTGGTCCTCCATCCTCCTCATCTGGACCTGTGGTCCTCCATCCTTCTCATCTGGTCCTGTGGTCCTCCACTTCCCCAGTTGGCCCTGTGGTCCTCCAACCTTCTCATCTGTCCCTATGATTTTCCATCCTCCTTATCTGGTGTTGTGGTCCTCCAACCTTGTCATCTGGGTCTGTGGTCTTCCATTGTGCTTATCTGGTCCTGTGGTCCTCCATCCTCCTCATCTGATCCTGTGGTCCTCCATCCTTCTCATCTGTTCCTATGGTCCTCCCTCCTTCTCATCTGGTCCTCCATCCTCCTCATCTGGTTTTGTGGTCCTCCATCCTCCTCATTTGGTCCTGTGGTCCTGCATTCTGCTCATCTGGGCCTGTGGTATTCCATCCTTCTTAAATGTTCCTGTGGTCTTCCATGTTCCTCATCTGGTCATGCATTCCTACAATCCTCCTCCTCTGTTCCTGGGGTCCTCCATCCTTCTCATCTGTTCCTGTGGTCCTCCACCCTGCTCATCTGGGCCTGTGGTCCTACATCCTTCTCATCTGGTCCTGTGGTCCTCCATCTTGTTCATCTGGTGCTGTGGTCCTCCATCCTTTTCATATGGTCCTGTGGTCTTTCATTCTGCTCATCTGGTCCTGTGGTCCTCCCTCCTTCTCACCTGGTCCTCCATCCTCCTCAGTTGGACCTTTGGTCCTCCATCCTTCTCATCTGGGTCTGTGGTCCTCCATCTTTCTCATCTGGGTCTGTGGTCCTCCATCCTTCTCATCTGGGTCTGTGGTCCTCCATCCTCCTCATTTGGTCCTGTGGTCCTCCATCCTTCTCATCTGGTCCAGTAGTCCTCCATCCTCCTTATATGGTCCTATGGTCCTCCATCCTCCTCATTTGGTCTTCTGGTCCTCCATCCTCCTCATCTGGTCCTGTGGTCCTCCATCCTCCTCATCTGGTCCTGTGGTCCTCCATCCTCCTCATCTGGTCCTGTGGTCCTCCATCCTTCTCATCTGGGTCTGTGGTCATCCATCCTATTTATTTGGTCCTGTGGTCCTCCATCCTCCTCATTTGGTTCTATGGTCCCCCATCCTTCTCATCTGGTCCTGTGGTCCTCCATCCTTCTCATATGATCCTGTGATTTTCCATCCTCCTTATCTGGTGCTGTGGTCCTCCATCCTCCTCATTTGGTCCTGTGGTCCTCCATCCTCCTCATCTGGTCCTGTGGTCCTCCATCCTTCTCATCTGGGTCTTTTGTCCTCCATCCTCCTCATCTGGTCCTGTGGTCCTCCATCCTACTCATTTGGTCCTGTGGTCCTCCATCCTGTTCATCTGGTCCTGTGGTCCTCCATCCTTCTTATATGATCCTGTGGTCTTCCATCCTCCTCATCTGGTCATGTGGTCCTACATCCTCCTCCTCTGGACCTGTGGTCCTCCATCCTTCTCATCTGGTCCTGTGGTCCTCCACTTCCCCAGTTGGCCCTGTGGTCCTCCAACCTTCTCATCTGTCCCTATGATTTTCCATCCTCCTTATCTGGTGTTGTGGTCCTCCAACCTTGTCATCTGGGTCTGTGGTCTTCCATTGTGCTTATCTGGTCCTGTGGTCCTCCATCCTCCTCATCTGGTCCTGTGGTCCTCCATCCTCCTCATCTGGTCCTGTGGTCCTCCATCCTTCTCATCTGGTCCTGTGGTCCTCCATCCTTCTCATCTGGTCCTGTGGTCCTCCATCCTCCTCATCTGGTCCTGTGGTCCTCCATCCTCCTCATCTGTTCCTGTGGTTCTCCATCTTTCTCATCTGGGTCTGTGGTCCTCCACCCTCCTCATCTGGTCCTGTGGTCCGCCGTGCTCCTCATATCGTCTTGCGGTCCTCCATCCTCCTCATTTGGTCCTGTGGTTCTCCATCCTTCTCATCTGATCCAGTGGTTCTCCATCCTCTTCATCTGGTTCTGTGGTCCTCCTTCCTCCTCATACGATCCTGTGGTTCTCCATCCTCCTCATATGGTACTGTGGTCCTCCACCCTCCTCATCTGGTCCTGTGGTCCGCCGTGCTCCTCATATCGTCTTGCGGTCCTCCATCCTCCTCATCTGGTCCTGTGGTCCTCCATCCTCCTCATCTGGTCCTGTGGTCCTCCATCCTTCTCATTTGGTACTGTGATCCTTCATCCTGTTCATCTGGTCCTGTGGTCCTCCATTCTTCTCATCCGGTCATTTGGTCCTACAATCCTCCTTCTCTGGTCCTGTGGTCTTCTGTCCTTCTCATCTGTTCCTGTGGCCCTCCATCCTCTTCATCTGGTCCTGTGGTCCTCCATCCTCCACATTTGGTCCTGTGGTGCTCCATCCTTCTCATCTGGGTGTGTGGTCCTCCATTGTGTTCATCTGGTCCTGTGGTCCTCCATCCTCCTCATTTGGTCCTGTGGTCCTCCACCCTCCTCATCTGGTCCTGTGGTCCTCCATGCTCCTCATATCATCCTGTGGTCCTCCATTCTCCTCATTTAGTCCTGTGGTCCTGCATCCTGCTCATCTGGTGCTATGGTATTCCATCTTTCTTATGTGGTCCTGTGGTCCTCCATCCTCCTCAACTGGTCCTGTGGTCCTTCATCCTTCTCATCTGGTCCTGTGTTCCTTCATCCTTCTCATCTGGTCCTGTGTTCCTCCATCCTCCTCATCTGGTCCTGTGGTCCACCATCCTCCTCATATGGTCCTGTGATACTCCATCCTCCTCATTTGGTCCTGTGGTACTCCATCCTCCTCATTTGGTCCTGTCGTCCTCCATCCTCCTCATTTGGTCCTGTCGTCCTCCATCCTCCTCATCTGGTCCTGTGGTCCTCCATATTTCTCATCTGATCCAGTGGTTCTCCATCCTCCTCATCTGGTTCTGTGGTCCTCCTTCCTCCTCATATGATCCTGTGGTTCTCCATCCTCCTCATATGGTACTGTGGTCCTCCACCCTCCTCATATCGTCTTGCGGTCCTCCATCCTTCTCATCTGGTCCTGTGGTCCTCCGTCCTTCTCATCTGGTCCTGTGGTCCTCCTTCCTACTCATCCTGGTCCTGTGTTCCTCCTACCTTCTCATGTGGTCCTGTGGTACTCCATCCTCCTCATTTGGTCCTGTGGTCCTCCATCCTTCTCATCTGGTACTGTGGTCATTCATCCTGTTCATCTGGTCCTGTGGTCCTCCATCCTCCTCATCTGGTCCTGTGGTCCTCCATCCTCCTCATCTGGTCCTGTGGTCCTCCATCCTCCTCATCTGGTCCTGTGGTCCTCCATCCTCCTCATCTGGTCCTGTGGTCCTCCATCCTCCTCATCTGGTCCTGTGGTACTCCATCCTCAACATCTGGTCCTGTGGTCCTCCATCCTTCTCATCTGGTCCTGTGGTCCTCCATCCTCCTCATCTGGTCCTGTGGTCCTCCATCCTCCTCATCTGGTCCTTGGTCCTCCATCCTCCTCATCTGGTCCTGTGGTACTCCATCCTCCTCATCTGGTCCTGTGGTCCTCCAACCTCCTTATTTTGTCCTGTGGTCCTACATCCTTCTCATCTGGTCCTCCATCCTGCTCATCTGGTCCTGTGGTCTTCCATCCTCCTCACCTGGTCCTGTGGTCCTCCATCCTCCTCCTCTGGTCCTGTGGTTCTCCATGCTCCTCATATCATCTTGTGGTCCTCCATCCTCCTCATATCATCCTGTGGTCCTCCATCCTCCTCATTTGGTCCTGTGGTCCTCCACCCTCCTCACCTGGTCTTCTGGTCCTCCATCCTCCTCATCTGGTCCTGTGGTCCTCCATCCTCCTCATCTGGTCCTGTGGTCCTCCATCCTCCTCATCTGGTCCTGTGGTCCTCCACCCTCCTCATCTGGTCCTGTGGTTCTCCATGCTCCTCATATCATCCTGTGGTCCTCCATCCTCCTCATTTGGTCCTGTGGTCCTGCATCCTGTTCATCTGGTCCTGTGGTCCTCCATCCTCCTCATTTGGTCCTGTGGTCCTCCATCCTGCTCATCTGGTCCTGTGGTCCTCCATCCTTCTCATCTGGTTCTCCATCCTGCTCATCTGGTCCTGTGGTCCTCCATCATCCTCATTTGGTCATGTGGTCCTCCATCCTTCTCATGTCGGTCTATGGTCCTTCATTCTGCTCATCTCGTCCTGTGGTCCTTCATTCTGCTCATCTGGTCCTGTGGTCCCCCATCCTCCTCATTTGGTCCTGTGGTCCTCCACCCTCCTCATCTGGTCTTCTGGTCCTCCATCCTACTCATTTGGTTCTGTGGTCCTCCACCCTCCTCATTTGGTCCTGTGGTCCTCCACCCTCCTCATCTGGTCCTGTGGTCCTCCATGCTCCCCATATCATCCTGTGGTTCTCCATTCTCCTCATTTAGTCCTGTGGTCCTGCATCCTGCTCATCTGGTCTTCTGGTTGTCCATCCTCCTCATTTGATCCTGTGATCCTCCATCCTTCTCATATGATCCTGTGGTCTTCCATTCTCTTTATCTGGTTGTGTGGTCCTCCTTTCTCCTCATCTGGCCCTGTGGTCCTCCATACTTCTCATCTGATCCAGTGGTTCTCCATCCTCCTCATCTGGTTCTGTGGTCCTCCTTCCTCCTTATATGATCCTGTCGTTCTCCATCCTCCTCATCTGGTCCTGTGGTCCGCCGTGCTCCTCATATCGTCTTGCGGTCCTCCATCCTCCTCATTTGGTCCTGTGGTCCTCCATCCTACTCATTTGGTCCTGTGGTCCTCCACCCTCCTCATCTGGTCCTGTGGATCTCCATCCTACTCATTTGGTCCTGTGGTCCTCCACCCTCCTCACCTGGTCTTCTGGTCCTCCATCCTCCTCATCTGGTCTTCTGGTCCTCCATCCTCCTCATCTGGTCCTGTGGTCCTCCATCCTCCTCATCTGGTCCTGTGGTCCTCCACCCTCCTCATTTGGTCCTGTGGTCCTCCATCCTGTTCATCTGGTCCTGTGGTCCTCCATCCTGCTCTTCTGGTCCTGTGGTCCTCCATTCTTCTCATCTGGTCCTCCATCCTCTTCATTTGGTCCTGTGGTCCTACACCCTTCCCATCTGGTCCTGTGGTCCTCCATCCTTCTCATCTGTTCCTGTGGTCCTCCATCCTCTTCATCTGGTCCTGTGGTCCTCCATCCTCCTCATTTGGTCCTGTGGTCCTCCACCCTTCTCATCTGGTCCTGTGGTCCTCCATCCTCCTCATATCGTCCTGTGGTCCTCCACCCACCTCACCTTGTCCTGTGGTCCTCCATCCTCCTCATCTGGTCCTGTGGTCCTCCATCCTCCTCATCTGGTCCTGTGGTCCTCCATCCTGCTCATTTGGTCCTGTGGTCCTCCATCCTTCTCATCTGGTCCTCCATCCTCCTCATCTGGTCATGTGGTCCTACAATCCTCCTCCTCTGGTCCTGTGATCCTCCATCCTTCTCATCTGCTCCTGTGGTCTTCCATCCTCCTCATCTGGTCATGTGGTCCTACACCCTCCTCATTTGTTCCTGTTGTCCTTCATCCTGCTCATCTGGTCCTATGGTACTCCATCCTTCTCATCTGGGTCTGTGGTCCTCCATCCTCCTCATATGGTCCTGAGGTCCTCCACCCTTCTCATCTGGTCCTGTGGTCCTCCATCTTCCTCATCTGGTCATGTGGTCCTATAATCCTCCTCATCTGGGTCTGTGGTCCTCCATCCTCCTCATTTGGTCCTCTGGTCCTACATCCTGCTCATCTGGTCCTGTGATATTCCATCCTTCTTATATGATCCTGTGGTCTTCCATCCTCGTCATCTGGTCATGTGGTCCTCCCTCCTTCTCATCTGGTCCTCCATCCTCCTCATCTGGTTTTGTGGTCCTCCATCCTCCACATTTGGTCCTGTGGTCCTGCATTCTGCTCATCTGGTCCTGTGGTAATCTAGCCATCTCATCTTGTGCTCCTCCATCCTTCTCATCTGGGTCTGTGGTCCTCCATCCTTCTCATTTGGTCCTGTGGTCCTCCATCCTCCTCACCTTGTCCTGTGGTCCTCCATCCTCCTCATCTGGTCCTGTGGTCCTCCATCCTTCTCATCTGGTCCTGTGGTCCTCCACCCTCCTCATCTGGTCCTGTGGTCCTCCATCCTCCTCATCTGGTCCTGTGGTCCTCCATCCTCCTCATCTGGTCCTGTGGTCCTCCATCCTACTCATCTGGTCCTGTGGTCCTCCATTCTTCTTATATGTTCCTGTGGTCTTCCATCTTTCTCATCTGGTCCTGTGGTCCTTCCTCCTTCTCATCTGGTCCCCTATCCTCCTCATTTGGTCCTGTGGCCCTTCTCCCTTCTCATCTGGGTCTGTGGTCCTTCATTCTGCTCATCTGGTCCTGTGGTCATCCAGCCTTCTCATCTGGTCCTCCATCCTCCTCATTTGGTCCTGTGGTCCTCCATCCTGTTCATCTGGGCCTGTGGTAATCCATTCTTTCTCATCTGGTCCTGTGGTAATGCATTCCTTCTTATCTGGTCCTGTGGCTCTTCTCCCTTCTCATCTGGTCCTGTGGTCCTCTATCCTTCTCATCTGTTCCTGTGGTCCTCCATCCTCCTCATTTGGTCCTGTGGTCCTCCACCCTCCTCATCTGGTCCTGTGGTCCTCCACCCTCCTCACCTTGTCCTGTGGTCCTCCACCCTCCTCACCTGGTCTTCTGGTCCTCCACCCTCCTCATCTGGTCTTCTGGTCCTCCATCCTCCTCATCTGGTCCTGTGGTCCTCCATCCTCCTCATCTGGTCCTGTGGTCCTCCATCCTCCTCATATGGTCCTGTGGTCCTCCACCCTCCTCATCTGGTCCTGTGGTCCTCCATCCTCCTCATTTGGTCCTGTGGTCCTCCATCCTCCTCATCTGGTCCTGTGGTCCTCCATCCTCCTCATTTGGTCCTGTGGTCCTCCATCCTGTTCATCTGGTCCTGTGGTCCTCCATCCTCCTCATCTGGTCCTGTGGTCCTCCGTGCTCCTCATATCATCCTGTGGTCTTCCGTCCTCCTCATTTGGTCCTGTGGTCCTGCATCCTGTTCATCTGGTCCTGTGGTCCTCCATCCTCCTCATTTGGTCCTGTGGTCCTGCATCCTGCTCATCTGGTGCTGTGGTATTCCATCTTTCTTATATGATCCTGTGGTCTTCCATCCTCCTCATCTGGGTCTGTGGTCCTCCACCCTTCTCATCTGGGTCTGTGGTCCTCCATCCTTCTCATCTGGGTCTGTGGTCCTCCATCCTTCTCATCTGGGTCTGTGGTCCTCCATCCTCCTCATTTGGTCCTGTGGTCCTCCATCCTTCTCATCTGGTCCTGTGGTAATCTAGCCATCTCATCTTGTGCTCCTCCATCCTTCTCATCTGGGTCTGTGGTCCTTCTTTCTGCTCATCTGGTCCTGTGGTCCTTCCTCCTTCTCATCTGGTCCCCCATCCTCCTCATTTGGTCCTGTGGTCCTCCATCCTTCTCATTTGGTCCTGTGGTCCTCCATCCTGTTCATCTGGTCCTGTGGTCCTCCATCCTCCTCATCTGGTCCTGTGGTCCTCCATCCTCCTCATCTGGTCCTGTGGTCCTCCATCCTCCTCATATGGTCCTGTGGTCCTCCATGCTCCTCATATCGTCCTGTGGTCCTCCATCCTCCTCATTTGTTCCTGTGGTCCTGCATCCTGTTCATCTGGTCCTGTGGTCCTCCATCCTCCTCCTCTGGTCCTGTGGTCTTCCATCCTTCTGGTCTGGTCCTCCATCTTCCTCATCCGGTCCTGTGGTCCTCCATCCTCCTCACTTGGTCAAGTGGTCCTCCACCTTCTCATCTGCTCCTGTGGTATTCCATCTTTCTTATATGATCCTGTGGTCTTCCATCCTCCTCATCTGGTCCTGTGGTCCTTCACCCTTCTCATCTGGGTCTGTGGTCCTCCACCCTTCTCATCTGGGTCTGTGGTCCTCCATCCTTCTCATCTGGTCCTGTGGTCCTCCATCCTTCTCATCTGGTCCTGTGGTCCTCCACCCTCCTCACCTTGTCCTGTGGTCCTCCACCCTCCTCACCTGGTCCTGTGGTCCTCCATCCTCCTCATCTGGTCCTGTGGTCCTCCATCCTCCTCATCTGGTCCTGTGGTCCTCCATCCTCCTCATCTGGTCCTGTGGTCCTCCATCCTCCTCATCTGGTCCTGTGGTCCTCCATCCTCCTCATCTGGTCCCGTGGTCCTCCACCCTTCTTATCTGGTCCTGTGGTCCTCCATCTTCCTCATCTGGTCATGTGGTCCTATAATCCTCCTCCTCTGTTCCAATGGTCCTCCATCCTCCTCATTTTGTCCTGTGGTCCTGCATCCTCCTCATTTGATCCTGTGGTCCTACATCCTTCTCATCCGGTCCTCCATCCTCCTCATCTGGTCCTGTGATCCTCCATCCTACTCATTTGGTCCTGTGGTCCTCCACCCTCCTCATCTGGTCCTGTGGTCCTCCATCCTCCTCATCTGGTCCTGTGGTCCTCCACCCTCCTCACCTTGTCCTGTGGTCCTCCACCCTCCTCACCTGGTCCTGTGGTCCTCCATCCTCCTCATCTGGTCCTGTGGTCCTCCATCCTCCTCATCTGGTCCCGTGGTCCTCCACCCTTCTTATCTGGTCCTGTGGCCCTCCGTCCTCCTCATTTGGTGCTGTGGTCCTCCGTCCTTCTCATCTGGTCCTGTGGTCCTCCATCCTTCTCATCTGGTCCTGTGGTCCTCCATCCTTCTCATCTGGTCCTGTGGTCCTCCACTTCTTCAGTTGGTCCTGTGGTCCTCCACCCGCCTCACCTTGTCCTGTGGTCCTCCACCCTCCTCACCTGGTCTTCTGGTCCTCCACCCTCCTTACCTGGTCCTGTGGTTCTCCATGCTCCTCATATCATCCTGTGGTCCTCCATCCTCCTCATTTGGTCCTGTGGTCCTCCACCCTTCTTATCTGGTCCTGTGGCCCTCCGTCCTCCTCATTTGGTCCTGTGGTCCTCCGTCCTTCTCATCTGGTCTTGTGGTTCTCTATCCTGTTCATCTGGTCCTGTGGTCCTCCGTCCTTCTCATCTGGTCCTGTGGTCCTCCGTCCTTCTCATCTGGTCCTGTGGTCCTCCATCCTCCTCATCTGGTCCTGTGGTCCTCCATCCTCCTCATCTGGTCCTGTGGTCCTCCATCCTTCTCATCTGGTCCTGTGGTCCTCCGTCCTTCTCATCTGGTCTTGTGGTTCTCCATCCTTCTCATCTAGTCCTGCATTACATTAACTTACCTTTTCCTGATCTGGCCATTTATACTTTAAATAGAACAATACTTGATAAACCAGATCATCATTGTAAATGAGAATTATTTCTCAATTGATTTACCAGGTAAAATAAAGGTTAAATAAATAAATAAATAAATAAATATAACTGTACCTGTCAGGTGTGGTCATTCTTTTTTACATCACTTTCACACTGTCCTCGTTTGTTTCGCTTCAAAGGGACCAGAGTTCGTTTCCTCAGATAGTCCGCTTTGTTTGGGCAGGTGTGAAAGCTCATACGAACTCTGGTGTGGACCAAACAAACGCTTGAAAACAGGGGTCTCAGTTCATTTGCAAGTGAACCCTGGTGCGGTTCGTATGCAGTGTGAAAGCGTCACCGGACCAAACGTACGTCGTGCATGTACAGCAAGTACAGTGCGCACTGCAGACCAAAACAAACAACGAGTGACCACCATTAGCAGTTAGCTAGCTTAGCTCAATCGTCTGAACAACATAACCCATAAATTCACAATTTGACGTATTTGAACAAAAAAAAATAATCACAACTTCCAACAGTCACAGTCCTTAAACTCTGTGCTGATGTGTTGTCACATGTTATATTGTCAAAGTTAGAAAATTATCAGTTTCAATCCCTGACGTTAGCATTAGTGGCGGTTGCGTTCACTAGTATGTAGGTAAGCATCGCTAACGTTGTAGCATTCCCTTAAATAATGTAAAGAAGCACAATACAAGATTGCCAGTCCACCTGTTTGTAGTCTGTGAGGTTACATACCTGACTGTTGATGCTCAGAAAGTTTGGTGTGGTTCAGGAATTTCAGTGTGAAAGCAGAACCGAACCAAGCGATAAATGCAACAATGTTGCAACTTTCAGCCCCCTAAGCGAACCGAGTCTGCTTGGTTAGGTGTAAAAGCGACCTTGGTCTGTGTTTGTCTTGTTCTCATGTTGCCCTGTCATTTCTGGTTTTATTTTGTAGTAAAGTCTTTTCCCTCTTGTTTCAGATCACTTCCTGTTCTCATGTTCTCCAGCATCAGTGATTGTCCTCCCTGTCCTGAGTGTTTCCAGCAGTGATTCCCTTCCTCATGGTTAAATAGTCTTGTCTGTCCTTGTCCTGTACCAGTTTATATTGTACCTTGTGTCTTTACTTACCTGACGATCTTCCTTGTCTATGTTCTTCATAATTCGCTGTGCTTTCCCTTTGATTTGTTACTTCCTCATCAAGAGTGATTTTCATTTTTAGCCTGGTTTGTCACTCCACGTTTAGATTCACGTTCCTCCTTGTGAGCATTCTTTGTGTAGTTTTCCCCATATAATATCATATACTAACCTCCTAGAGAGTGCATTTTGTTTTTAGGATATATTTTTTGTTTTATTTAAGGATAGATAGATAGATAGATAGATAGATACTTTATCCATCTCACAGAGAAATTCACAATTTGTTATATTTAAATATAATTACCTCCGAGTGAATGCAATTTGTTTTTAGGATATGTTTTTTGTTATAAAAATATATTTAAATATACTCATCTCCTAGTGAGTGCCTTTTTATATAACTTTAGTTATACTTCAGTATGCATCTCCTTGAGAGATTGTTTATCCATCTGATCATTGAAATGGTCACTGTATTTAAGATGCACTATGCATCATGACACACATTATAACTCATTGTTATTATTTAGTTTAGGAGTTGCATACCACAGGGCTAGTAAGAGTTGTTGTCATGGACACAGCACACGCACATGAACTCACATGGAGTCATTCAACAAATTTTTCCCAACAGCACACTACCGAGCAAAGTGCATTTCAACGTTAATGTCAAATTAAATGTAAAAAGAGGAGTTGACTGAACACGATGAACTAAAAGCAGTAGATGGGTCTAGAAAAAGGCTGAACAAAGGAACGCAGGCTCTCATCACAGAGAAGTACTGCTGTGATTACACCTGATGTCCAGACGTCATGGTTTCCATGTTGCACATGTGAAATACATGTTTGACAATTAATGAAAATTGAACCAGCCTCCATTTTCCACTACATTCATGGAGTTTCCACACTAGTTCAGTGAGCCGCTAGTTGTTGTCCTCCAACAAGATGAAGAAGTCTTCCAGTAGATTCTCTGCTTCCTGCCGGTTAAAACTCAAAGAGTTCGCTTTTCACAGTTTGGTTTCACAGAAGCTTTTCAATTCATGACCAAGTCCAAGTGCACAGTGATCAGTCAGGAGGTCCTGCAGCCTTATATGACCTCAGTGGGGTCATCGCTCCGTTTCCATGACAACTCCTAATGTGTCTGCCTGCGTGTGACTAAAGATAGATAGATACATTTTTTATTTTATAATATTTCATTTTTACTTACAATTTATGCTTGTCGCTTGTTGTTTTTTCCACTGGTTTGTTATCTCAGCAGTGCTGCTATGATGCAAACCAGTAGAGTATTCTTTCACTGGAAACAAACTATTCCTCTTGACAATATAATAAATCTGCTTAGATTGAGATAGAGCGAGAGTGTGTTGTGCAGGACAGATGAATCAAACCAACAGATGATATGAACTGTCCAGCTGTAGTGTCTCCATGCTGTGATGCTCCATTGCAGTCAGTGGACTTGGTCAGATAAAACTGGAGAGCCTCTTTGAGCCTCAGTCATCCTATTAGCAGGTATATATCTACTGACACTGTGAGTGGAAATAAGGTCGTACAGGATAAAATCATGGGACTTTGAAAATATAAGATAATCATGCAGTTTTATAAAATGAATTAGACTTTAAATTTTAATGATTCACCCTGTAATCAATCACAGTGTTTTCACTGTGCAAACACATCTTATTTATGCTTACAGCAGATCAGATCGATAATGGCAGTAGTTATATTTTCTCTTGGTTTTTGATGGGGGAGCAGCCATAAGTACTTTGATGACAGAGGGTTGGTGAGGGTCAGATGGAGGTCTGCAGCAGGAGGAGGTGAAGTGTGAGCACAGCTCAGGTAAAATCCATGAGGTCTGATTGGTGAAAAATTAAGAAGCTAGTTTGGTATCATCATATGTGTGTTATTTGTCTTCATACAGTATAAATAAACCTCACTCAGATAATGTTGAACTGTACTGATCGATAAAAATAAAATGTGCAGCTGTGCATAAAGTCAATTGTAGTTTATAAGTGGTTGACAAGTGGTGATTTTAGCTTTCTTGTAGGCCTACACCTGTCTTAAAATGTAAAGGATACTGGAGCTTGGCTGGGGTGGTGGTGCTGCTGCTTGTGGCGGGTGCTGGAAAATTTCCCTTATTTTCAAATCCAAAACTTGACAGGTTCATTCTTTATGAATATGGGTTGCTACCATTGAACCAGTTATATTGCAAGGTATATTTCTGTATGGTGTTTCAAATTCGTGCTCTGTGTGCCCCTGATAACGTTGAGCACCTGCCCCTCCAATATATATCACCTATATATATATATATATATATATATATATATATATATATATTTATGTATATATATATCACATATATATACATAAATATATATATATATATATATATATATATATATATATATATATATATATATATATATATATATATATGTGTGTGTGTGTGTATATACACACACACATATACACATACATACATACATATATATATACACACACGATTTAATGTACAGGACTGTCTGAAAAAAATTAAATAAAAAAAAAAATAGAATATTGTGATAAAGTCCTTTATTTTCTGTAATGCAACTAAAAACATGAAAATGTCACACATTCTGGATTCATTACACATCAACTGAAATATTGCCAGCCTTTTATTGTTCTAATATTGCTGATTATGGCATACAGCTTAAGAAATCTCAAAAATCCTATCTCGAAAAATTAGAATATTTCCTCAGACCAAGTAAAAAAAAAAGATTTATAACAGCAAAACAAAATCAAACATTTGAAAATGTCAATTAATGCACTCAGTACTTGGTTGGGAATCCTTTTGCACGGATTACTGCATCAGTGCGGCATGGCATGGAGGCAATCAGCCTGTGGCATTGCTGCGGTGTTATGGATGCCCAGGATGCTTCAATAGCAGCCTTTAACTCATTTGCATTGGTGGGTCTGGTGTCTTTCATCTTCTTCTTCACAATACCCCACAAATTCTCTATGGGGTTCAGGTCAGGGGAGTTGGCAGGCCAATCAAGGATAGTAATGCCATGGTCAGCACACCAGTTACAGGTGGTTTTGGCACTGTGGGCAGGTGCCAGATCATGCTGGAAGATGAAATCATCATCTCCACAGAGCTGTTCAGCAGACGGAAGCATGTAGTGATTTAAATCTCTTGGTATACAGTTGCATTGACTCTGGACTTGATGAAACACAGTGGACCAACACCAGCAGCTGGCATGGCTCCCCAAACCATCACTGACTGTGGGAACTTCACACTGGATTTCAAGCAACTTGCGTTTTGCTCCTCTCCAGCCTTCCTCCAGACTCTGGCGCCTTGACTTCCAAATGAAATACAAACTTGCTTTCGTCTGAAAAGAGGACTTTGGACCAATCTGCAACTGTCCAGTGCTTCTTTTCCATAGCCCAAGTCAGACGCTTCTTCCGGACACGTCTGTGAACAGTGGCTTTTGATACCTGGACTCCAGCTTCAGTCCACTGCTTTTGAAGCTCCCCCAAATTCTGGAAGCAGCTCTTCTTCACAATGCTGTTAAGGCTGCGGTCATCTCTCTTGGTTGTGCAGCGTTTCCCGACACAATTCCTCCTTCCAACAGACTTTAATGTGTTTTGAAACTGCACTCTGTGGACAGCCTGCTCTTTTAGAAATTTCTTTTTTTTGTCTTACCCTCCTGATGGAGGGTGTCAATGATGGTCCTCTGGACAGCAGTCAGGTCAGCAGTCTTCCCCATACTTGTGATTTAGTTTACTGAACCAAGCTGAGTGTTTTTAAAGTCTCAGGAAACCCTTGCAGGTGTTTCGAGTTAATTAGACGATTCAAGTGATTAGTTAGCCTACTAGTTAGCCTAGTTAGCCTAGATATTCTAACAATTTGAGATAGGATTTTTGAGATTTCTTAAGCTGTATGCCATAATCAGCAATATTAGAACAATAAAAGGCTGGCAATATGTCAGTTGATGTGTAATGAATCCAGAATGTGTGACATTTTCATGTTTTTAGTTGCATTACAGAAAATAAAGGACTTTATCACAATATTCTAATTTTCTGAGACAGTCCTGTATTGTCATTAGCGTTTCAGTTGCAGTTTGGTGCTGCACAATTGAACCACAAGCTGGGCTGTCCTCCCAGACACACTTTTACTTATTCTCTTCACTCATAGTTCAGTCAGCAGACAGACAGTCTTTCCATTCATGCCTTTTGATTTGACAGGGACAGCATCCACCATTTTCTCCATTAACAGTTGATAAGTTTGACCAGGCAGGCTGTGTACGGCATCATGTTTTCCTCGTAAACAGGAGAAAATGTTGGCTTATTTGGTGTCACAGACTCAAGGAGGAAACCCCTCTTTGTCATCTTGTTTCTGGTTAAACTGTGGTCACTAGCAAGGAGGCTCATGTTACTTTTTACCCCATGTTAGCCTGACCACATTTAGACATTCTTTGCAACACTCTTCACCAACTGAACACTTTCAACCACTCTACTAAATGCTCTCATTCAGTTAAGAGCTTTCTCCATCTTGTGCTAAACAGACTAGTCATGTCTCCTCAAGGCACTGATTCCTTCTGACAGCTTTAGCTACTATCTTTAGCTACTTGGCAACTTAACTGAAGACTGGCCCACTGACAGATTTTTCAAAACATCAATCTCAAGTAATTTCTCACAATAAAACAGGACTTTAGCTTCTCTGTAACATCTTTGAGAAAGCACTTTGCAGTCAGTTGTTCAGCTTTCTATGACAATATCTTCCACAACAATAACTGATTTTATTTATTATCAGTCAGGATTTTGTTTGCATACGGCACAGAGTCAGTTGTGGTAAACATGACCAATGACCTTCTAATTACCCTGTAAAGTAACTCTTGTTTCTTCACTCAGTTGCTTCTTTCCACAAATTTCTGCGGTAGTTTGTCAGAGATTTGCTCACAGTTTATTTATTTTTTTACAGACTCTCAAAAGCCAAAGTGATTTTTTTTACTTTTGCACTTAAGTTGTGACTCTTGCAAATCTTCTGGACCCTAAAACTAAGCCCTTCTTTTCTTTTGATGACATTTATTCAACAATGGTCTGGAAATGTCAATGTATACCTGAAGGGAAATTGAGGAAAATGGTGCATATCAATGGAGGCAAAGTCTGATCATGTAGTAATTAATAGTGATGGACAAATGAAGCTTCATGAAGCATTTGTGATAGTGTTTGACTCTTCTAGATGGTGCTCTTAGTTTAAAGATGTAATGGAAATTTATTCATTTTCCATTCCACTAGCCTTTTTCTTTAAACCAAGAGCACCATCTGGAGGAGTCAAAAAATATCACAAGTGATTGATGAAGCTTCGTTTGTCCATCACTAGTAAATACATTGTAAAATACTTGAAATTGCTTCCAGGCTTTGATCTGAAACTACAGTTTTGATATTCATGACATGGTACAGGTATTTGTAGTGAAATCAAAATGTTGATTTTGTGACACCGGTGTTGCAGGAGTGGAGACATAATGCCAATAAAACCTGCACGTGCATATCTATTTTTTTTTTAATCTTTGCAATGTTGTTTCAGAACCACTAGAGGGAGCTAGAGTCCTGGTAAAATAAGCAGCTTCCAGTGAGGACAGCTAATCCTTCAACTAAGGGAACAGTCATGCAGTCTGTTTGCAACAAGGCATCACTTACAGTGTATTCATAGATTATTTTTTTTTAATTTGAATTTTGTTAACTAATACATTTGTCAATCATACTCACTCAGTATTATGGAGTTTGAGGAGGCAGAGGACTGATGTATCTATCTGGAAAACAATCAGGACTCAAGATATGAACAGATATGACAACTCAAATTTACTATGTGGTATTTTTAAATATCTACCAGTTTTATAATAAAAAAAATCATTGAGGACATAAGCTTAAATATTATTTTGTGTATCTTGGTACACACCATGGTGGAAAGTTGGGACATAATTTTTGCTCACAGTTTGGAGCCCTCAAGCACTGATACTGTATGTTGAAAAAATATTTTTAGTTTGGTTTCTTCTCTTCCAGAGAAAATAAAGTCTTACATAATTAATTCTTTGATATTTGATATGAGAGATGCCAGTTCTTCATCAGCTGCTCTTTATAAAATGAACTGTTGTAGTGTGATGTCATGATGTTACACAGGATCACAACAAAGACACATCCTACTTTTAATGAGGCTGGTATCACAAAGACGAACAGAGCAGAGACATGGCCGTAGTGACTAATGAGAGGAACATTATTTATCACCATATGCAAGCATTAGGGCCCCTGCCTCTTCTTGCCAGGATGGATGAAGACCCCCACCACCACCTCCTCTCTCTACAACCCCCTCTATCTCTCTTTAACTCCTAATTGTTGGTGATCAGGCCGGCACAGAGCTGACGCGGAGTGGCGGCTTGACAAATGCAATCATCCGGACAGCCGGGGTTGAAGTGGCCGGTGGGTGGCAGCTGCCCCGGCTCCTCAGCTGAGGCCCCAGTGCTGCAGGCCCTCAGGGATCAACTAGCCGATGGCCACTACTGACTGACGGACTGGACCAGTCTGGACTGGTAGGCGCTGGGTGGTGGGGTGCTAGTTTAGAGACGGAGGGACAAATACTGTGAGGTCAAGGCCAGGATTCAAGGGAGGTAAGGGTGGGGGAAGTATTAGGGCAGCATGTCCAATCGTGGGTGACAGGACGGGACGGTGGCAGGGTGAGTGGGAATGATGAAGACATGATGTAGCGAATTATCCAGAAGGGGACTGAAGAGCACGATCTGGAGCCCTTCCAAATGAGTAGCCCTGCATTATGTATTCTAATGGCCGAAGCCCCAGGGTGCTGGAGGGCAGTGCCAATGTTGTCAGTAACCAGACCTCGCTTCATCTACGACAATGACAACAATGACCCCTCAGACAGCTCTCCTCCAGCCCTCCTCCGTCTCTGGTGGTGTGGTATGAATCTGAAGCCATGCAATTACGCAACGCAGTTCGGCTATGGAGAGCCCACTGTGAGCCCTGACAGATAATTGGCCGAGCCCAAAGCCATGCAAATGGTTAAGTGTCGACTTCAGTTGATTGGATAATGGGCAATTGCATGCTGCATTTCATTCAGTGATATGCTGCGGGTGTAGCAGGGCAAGTGGAGGGGAGGGGGAGCACAGAGGGGAGAAATATATTTTGGCATTGTGTTTTTTCACAGTGTGAGTCTGTTGCATTTGTTTGGATCTTGAGCTTGGAGAGATCACAGATTTGTATCAACTGCTGATGCAATTTAAATTGCAAATCTTACTTGAATCTTGTTATTGAAGAGCTCCAGTTTTTTGTTTTCCTTCAGATCAGAGGTGTTTTCTCTCTGTGCAAGTCCAGGCTCTCCTGCGATACTACCAGGACCACTTCTTTGTGTTTTCCACTACAGAGGCCTGGGCTGGTGTCAGGTTGTTTTACATTTAATAGAAGGCTTCATGTTGTACAATAAGAGGAGGTAACAGTGGCTTTAACACTCCCTATGGTTGCACAGACACAGGTATAACATTTCCTCTTCAGCAGCTCCTCACTTCACTCACATCACTGTAATCACATCCTGCTCAGCTCTGCTCTACTATACTAAAATATTCTTGAGCTGCATCCTGGCTTTTGGAGAGGGACTGTACTCACTGTATCCCACCACAGTTTCTGCATCGATTGTACATCCAAGGTAGTCTTTCTTCTGTCGACTGTAAAGTCTGAATGTGCGGAGCTATTCATATTGACTGATGGATTAAGCGAGCACCTGAGAGAACACATCAATTATGTGTTTGTGTACGGGTGCCTTTTGTTGATATTGATTGGATCTGCACACTAACCAGTTTACCATCACACACACTAGTCAAAGCGAACACTTCACTGGTTTGGTACTTTGAAGCACACAGGTAATCAGGTGGTGTTTTATATATTTATATATATATATATATATATATATCCATGAAGCACTTCAAACTGGTTCAATTGCTCCTGAAGGAAGATAGTGATCTCCAGCATGTCTGACTTGGCTTTCAGTCTGAACAAACCCAATGCCTACGCTGTGTTGACATGCTGATATTAATGCCATCTTCATTCTTAAGTAGCATTAATATCTCCCAGTGTCTCATGCCGAACAGGAAATAAAAAGAAATCTAATATGATAGTGCCATTATTGCTGTGTTATCCCACTGTTAGCTACGATTGAGAGAAGGGATCTCGTAATTATGAGATCTTTTCTCGTAATTACAACATAAATAATCTCGTGAAAACTAGAACTTTTTTTCGTGGTGTACACAATGTGCTTCCATATCAACCTGCTGCTCTAGCACACCACAGCATAGAAGATGGTTCTGGCTGCCACAGACTGGTAGAACATCTCAGCATGATGGTGCAGACAGTGAACAACCAGGAGGCGAGCCAGTTCTTGCCCTTCTGCTCTGAGCTCTTGGCACCGTCCAGTTTAATTTCAGCACCAGCTCCTTCATCTGGCTGGTGTTTAGCTGCAGATGGTTTAGCTCACCAATCAACAAAGTGGTGCTGTGCTTCAGGCTGCAGTTCAGCACTGAAGAAGCCACAAACATAATGAGATGAAATATCATCAAAAACCTCAAGAAAGCCAGTGTAGCATTTACAGTACTGGATGGTTCAAAGACATGGAAAAGTACACTTCGCATAATGATCTAACCTAAACAAGCTTATCCCTGCACCAGCAAAAGTGAAAAACTGTGAGGAAAAAGAAACTAAATCTATCTAGAGCAGCTCACATCTACACTTGTATTAAACCTCCAGCCCACAGGTTTAATAGTGTAATGTCTGTCCTTATTCAGCCATAGGAAAAGCATGACAACGTGTTCTCAGCTGCAGTAATTCCAGCTTCTGTGGCATCATGTAGGGTTTCATTTAGTCTGAGAGGGTCTTTATATTGTGTTAGTGAGCAGAGAGGGTCATCATTAATACGATGGCCTAAAGTGAAGGAGGAGAGGACGTTTCCCAGCAGGGCCAGGTCAGGTCAAAAGGATTAGCATGCCACCGGACATCCCTAAATCAATTGATCCTCCCTAACAATGACACACTGCATTAATCCTGCTAGAAAAGAGCTGAGTGCAGCCAGAGCGTGATGGTGAAAAAGGCCCATTGGTTTGCAGCAGCAGATGATCAACTTAATTTTCTCGTAATTAGCTGGACAAAGAGAAGCGTGTTTGAATAGATTGTGTTATGTGTGTGTTGATTTATCTTGTCTGTGTCAACGTAGGCATAATTGCATGCCTTTTTTGTTTGTCTTTTACTGATAAATAGGACAATATTAATGTTTGATTTTGTTGTTGTGTCTATTAGCATGCCAAAAAACACTACTGTTCATACCCAATGTTAACTCTATGATTACACACATGCATGCAATCTGAATGGCTAAATTACTGTGATGTTTTCTGATGGAAGCACAGTTATATTGTTGTTGTTGTTGTTTGATGATTGGAAAGCGTGCCGGATACTCCAACATATTCAAGTTCAGTTCTGTTCAATCAGTGTCAGTAACATTAATAGTTACATTTGAACATTAAAACAGCTAATAAGAGCTATGAATAAACAAAATGTATTAAATGTAATGCTCTCTGATGTTGGCCAATAAAGTATAGAATCTGTACACACCTGAACAGCCAGGTACACTCTGAGAGACACTCACCCAGACCTCGTCTGTGAGTTTTATTTTCAGCTCATCTTCTCGTGTCTTTTGAATTCCAGACATGTCTGATACAGACCTGTTAGGATCTGATAAAACCGCCTCACTATTAATAGGATCAATTTATTGCCCTGGAGACAATAATAACGGATTGACTTCCTCCTCAATGACCTGACTTCCTGACATAGTCAAGGAAAGTAAATATCTAAAAATAACTTGATGTAGAGATATTGTAGACAGTACATAGCTGAGGAAATTATGCAAAATGCCCCTAACATACAGATCAACTATTACGCAAATACCTTTCTGTCTCCAGGTTTGACAGCATCATTAAGACCTGGTACAAAAGAGTGATTCCCACATACAGGAGTGTCCAGTAAACCATCAGTGCTTTCATGTGTATTTTTGTAGTACTGCCAACAACAATACTATTAGTCAGCAGGTTCCAGGTGGAGCAAGTCCCACATCATCCTCCTCCACCTGGCAGACTGGAGGTTCCTGCTCTGCACCTTACCTTGGAGCTACTGTCCACATAGATGGAGGGATAGATGGAGGTGCAGTGTGACAACAGATGAGTGATGAGAGCTCCCTCCCTGCTCAGTTCCCAGCAGCACTCCTGGCCCGCCATGTCCTTGACATGCCAAGGCGGGCGGGAGGCACATCCCACCAACAAACTGCTCACTGCTGTCTTTAAGACATTCTGATGAGGTTTTGGTGGAGAAAGGCTCGGGGTTGACTCTGTAAAAGAATCTAAATGAGGAGCGAGTGAATGCCGCTGAGCTTCCATTTTAATCAGTGTTGTCCGGCTGCTTCTTGAGTGGCTCATTTCCATGCATAACACCCTGGATTCCTGACACTTTCACTGCTTTGTTGCTACGCTTTCAAGCCGAATCAGGGTTAATGACAGTAGTGTTTTTAATAACCGTAATGTGAGATGCGCTTGTGAGAAATCATAAACAAACATAAACATGTTTTTTAAACATGCATCTCAACATGTCTAAGTTCCATTGTTGGCCCCTCCATCCTGCATCCTTTGAACTGCCTCTCATTTAAAGCAGGAAGAGTGACAAAGAGTGAGGAGAAGCTACTGCTCATTAACCCTTCAGCACTTTACAATGAGTCCTGGAGGCTCTTTGTGCTCCCCTAACGAGGGCTGGGTGGTGGGTGGAGCGCCACAGCCAGTCCAAGCTTTTAGCTCACTAAGCAGAATTTTATCTCAATATTAACATTGCAATCATAAGCTACAAACTCTCAGCAGCAACACTGTCCAGCAGTTCCAGCTATTGCTCTATATCACAGACAAGATTATGAGCTAGAGTTTGTGTGTACCTGGTTCAGAACACAATTCATTTTGAGAAGACCAAAGCAGAAACAAAAATTACAGCCATTGTAAAAAAACAAAATGCATTTAACAGGGGATGGTGGTCTTTCGTCTTCACCTCTTTACACCATAGTGAATTTAGAGCAGGTTCAGAGATCATTATTGCCCATTTTCACATCATTAAAACCAAATAAGTTCATTCAGTCAACATGTCGATGACATCTTGTTATATCTGACAAACTTGGAAACCATGTTTCATTCATTCATCCTCTGGTAAACATCCTGCTTCCCAGACCCCAGGGATCAGACACTGGGTGAAGGTGGGGTTCACTCTGGACAGGTCAGAACCCAGAGAGAACCCGAAAGAACTGTAGAGAACCAGAGAGAACTAGAGACAACCAGAGAGAACCAGAGAGAGCCAATGGAGAACCAGAGAGAACTAGAGACAACCAGAGAGAACCAGAGAGAGCCAATGGAGAACCAGAGAGAACCAGAGAGAACTAGAGACAACCAGAGAGAACCAGAGAGAGCCAATGGAGAACCAGAGAGAACCAGAGAGAACCAGAAAGAACTAGAGAGAACCAGAGAGAACCAGAGAGAACCAAAGAGAACCAGAAAGAACTAGAGAGAACCAGAGAGAACCAGAGAGAACAAGAGAGAGCCAATGGAGAACCAGAGAGAACCAGAGAGAACTAGAGACAACCAGAGAGAACCAGAGAGAGCCAATGGAGAACCAGAGAGAACTAGAGACAACCAGAGAGAACCAGAGAGAGCCAATGGAGAACCAGAGAGAACCAGAGAGAACTAGAGAGAACTAGAGAGAACCAGAGAGAACCAGAGAGAACCAGAGAGAACCAGAGAGAGCCAATGGAGAACCAGAGAGAACAGAGAACCAGAGAGAACTAGAGACAACCAGAGAGAACCAGAGAGAGCCAATGGAGAACCAGAGAGAACTAGAGACAACCAGAGAGAACCAGAGAGAGCCAATGGAGAACCAGAGAGAACCAGAGAGAACTAGAGACAACCAGAGAGAACCAGAGAGAGCCAATGGAGAACCAGAGAGAACCAGAGAGAACCAGAAAGAACTAGAGAGAACCAGAGAGAACCAGAGAGAACCAAAGAGAACCAGAAAGAACCAGAGAGAACCAGAGAGAGACAATGGAGAACCAGAGAGAACTAGAGAGAACCAGAGAGAACCAGAAAGAACCAGAGAGAACCAGAAAGAACTAGAGAGAACCAGAGAGAACCAGAGAGAACCAAAGAGAACCAAAAAGAACCAGAGAGGACCAGAGAGAACCAGAGAGGACCAGAAAGAACTAGAGAGAACCAAAGAGAACCAGAAAGAGCCAGAGAGAACTAGAAAGAACCAGAGAGAACAAGAGAGAGACAATGGAGAACCAGAGAGAACCAGAGAGAGCCAATGGAGAACCAGAGAGAACCAGAGAGGACCAGAAAGAACCAGAGAGAACCAAGAGAGAACCAGAAAGAACTAGAGAGAACCAGAGAGAACCAGAAAGAACCAGAGAGAACCAGAAAGAACTAGAGAGAACCAGAGAGAGCCAATGGAGAACCAGAGAGAACCAGAGAGAACCAGAAAGAACCAGAGAGAACCAGAAAGAACTAGAGAAAACCAGAGAGAACCAGAGAGAACCAAAGAGAACCAGAATGAACCAGAGAGAACCAGAGAGAGCCAATGGAGAACCAGAGAGGACCAGAGAGAACCAGAAAGAACCAGAGAGAACCAGAAAGAACCAGAGAGAACCAAGAGAGAACCAGAAAGAACTAGAGAGAACCAGAGAGAACCAGAAAGAACCAGAGAGAACCAGAAAGAACCAGAGAGAACCAGAGAGAACCAAAGAGAACCAGAATGAACCAGAGAGAACCAGAGAGAGCCAATGGAGAACCAGAGAAGACCAGAGAGAACTAGAAAGAACCAGAGAGAACCAGAAAGAACCAGAGAGAACCAGAAAGAACCAGAGAGAACCAAGAGAGAACCAGAAAGAACCAGAGAGAACCAGAGAGAACCAGAGAGAACCAAAGAGAGCCAATGGAGAACCAGAGAGAACCAAAGAGAACCAGAAAGAACCAGAGAGAACCAGAGAGAACCAGAGAGAGCCAATGGAGAACCAGAGAGAACCAAAGAGAACCAGAAAGAACCAGAGAGAACCAGAGAGAGCCAATGGAGAACCAGAGAGAACCAAAGAGAACCAGAAAGAACCAGAGAGAACCAGAGAGAGCCAATGGAGAACCAGAGAGAACGTAGAGGGAAGCAGAGGAAAATCAAGAGAGAACCCGGTCAGACTAGAACGTGAATCCCTCTGGCTTGGAAACCACTGCACCACTAAGCGTCAGGTTCTCAGGTTCTCAGGCTTTTGTGGAACGTTGCTGCAATGTGTTGCTCACCATGAAATAAGAAGCTGTTTTTGTTTCGAGATGCTTTTATCCAAATCAAGCTCACATTACAAATGATATCTAAAAAAAACGCACACTGTTGCAGCTCCACTGGTGAAATCTGCCGCTTGACTCAGGAAGTCCACCAACACCCATTTACATAAAATGTACATTGTGTGGTCTCCTCTTCATATACAGCAAAATAATATGGTATACCACATGTACTCTAGCGCCACATAGTGGACACAGGAAGTGGGGTGACGCCTCATTTTCAGCACCACATGCTTGATGCATCCAACCAGTTTTATCAGTCATTTTCAAGTGATGAACTGCAAGGGTGTGACATAATTCCACTGAATGTGACACTGACTGTAACCTTCATGAAACTGAATCCAGTTGCTCTGATCTATTTGAGCCTCGCTGATAATTCAACTCTGCATATATATCCATGTTTAGTTCTCACATTTTGTGAACAAGCACAAAAAAATTAAATAACTATTCAAATACAAATGATTCACATCCAGTTAGTGACGCACAGAAAGCCTGTGTTGGTTGGATTGATTTGGAATGAGAATGTCTTCACAGACCTGTAGCTCTTAATTTGTCTTCTAACCTACATGTGATAATATGTTTGTGCTGTCCTCAGCATGCAGTAGGTGATAGAGAAAACACCAGCTATGTGGCAGTGATAACAGATGTTGTGGGAACATTGTCTGGCTACAGTGACACCAACCATCAGCCCTCCACCCTGCTCTGAAGAAAAGGAGCTGCTGGCGAGGGGACACTTTAATTGGAATTTCATGTGGGCTAAACTGAGGGGAAACTGATGTAAGTTAACATTTGGTAGACTTAATTGGCCCCTTTCTCTCCTTCCTCCTCGATCAGGCACTTATAGCCCCTGCTGAAGCTTCCCACTAATCTCCCATTTACAATAAATTCAATCGGGTCAGACAAAAAGTCTGCCTCTCTCTTTTCTTCTCTTCCTGTCACAAACGAGCTCCTTTGTGGTCCGTAAATTGCCTGAATCCCCGGTGATCCCTCAGTGGCGGAGGGACCAAAAGAAAGAGAGATGTCCTCATGCTGTTGACGGCCGATTAGCGCGCGCACCCACCCCCGCTCCTCCTCCGCGTGAGCGCGCCTTAATTAAAGCTCCCGTTTGTCAATTAACATGTTTGTGGATATTCAGGCGGTTGCTCAGATGTTGGAGAGAGGTGGGGGTGAAAAAAGTACAGAGAAAAGGGCAACCTGCTGGCCTTTAGGTTGTTCACTGTTGTTCAGGCCTGCAGCCTGCAGACATGAGGAAAATAATGCGTTTAGAGAAATACACGAGCGTTATAATAAAGGCAATAAATAATGTAAAATAATACAAAATTCGATTAAAAATGAACAAATAAATTAAAGCGATATAAAATAAAATACATCCGGGGACTAATGTAGATAAATAAAAATGCTAACTCATATAAAAAAATGTAAATTATGTCACATTTTATGAATAAAGTTAAGTGCTACATTTTTCATCAGGTCATTTATTTTATGAGCATCTCTGACATGGAGTGGCCTTTTTTAAGCACCTCAAAGGCAAAATGAATAGTTTTTGCTGCTCGAAAATTTAGCGGAAAAGGACGAAAATCCGATGTTCCAGTGCAAGTTAATGCAGCCGGAGAAGCTCCCAGCAGCCTCTCCCTGTCCCGACAGACAGATGATGACTTTATCCTGCTTTAATTTCCTCTTCACCACAATAATATTTATCATATTTATCAATCATTAACTGACGACATCTTTTTCTCAGATTTTGTATTTTGCATTTCTATTTGTGTTTTTGACAGTGACAGTTAAAACAGACACAGAAGGAGAGAACTGAATGAACCAAATACATTTATTTTCTTTTTTTAATTATAGTTAATATTAAAAAAAATAGATAAGACAGCTAAAGGCAGTGTGTGGATGGTTGACCCCAGACAGCAGAAACAAACATGTCAGTCAGATGTCCTCATCACTCCCATCAAGCAAAAACCTTTCGTGTGTTTCCAGTGGTTGAATTTCAGCAGCAGGTTGCAGCTTCACCCCAAAGATTTGATCAGAGTAACATGATTTAATCTTTCTTCTCTTCTTCTTTTGTTAAATGGAAGTTCAAATCAGTGTGAACGTACTGATGCAGAAGCATCATCCTGTTGTGTTCCTTGCAGACTAGTGGAGGTGAGCAGGGCATCCATGTGGCCCTGGCAGTGTGGCCCCTCAATGCAGCCTCTCAGTGCGGCCCTGGCAGTGTGGCCCCTCAGTGTGGCCCCTTAGTGTAGCCTCTCTGTGGCCCTGTCAGTGTGGCCCCTCAGTGCAGCCTCTCAGTGCGGCCCTGGCAGTGTGGCCCCTCAGTGCAGCCTCTCAGTGCGGCCCGGGCAGTGTGGCCCCTCAGTGCGGCCCTGGCAGTGTGGCCCCTCAGTACCGCCTCTCAGTGCGGCCCTGGCAGTGTGGCCCCTCAGTGCGGCCCTGGCAGTGTGGCCCCTCAGTGCAGCCTCTCAGTGCGGCCCTGGCAGTGTGGCCCCTCAGTGCAGCCTCTCAGTGCGGCCCTGGCAGTGTGGCCCCTCAGTGCGGCCCTGGCAGTGTGGCCCCTCAGTGCAGCCTCTCAGTGCGGCCCTGGCAGTGTGGCCCCTCAGTGCAGCCTCTCAGTGCGGCCCTGGCAGTGTGGCCCCTCAGTGCGGCCTCTCAGTGCGGCCCGGGCAGTGTGGCCCCTCAGTACCGCCTCTCAGTGCGGCCCTGGCAGTGTGGCCCCTCAGTGCGGCCCTGGCAGTGTGGCCCCTCAGTGCAGCCTCTCAGTGCGGCCCTGGCAGTGTGGCCCCTCAGTGCAGCCTCTCAGTGCGGCCCTGGCAGTGTGGCCCCTCAGTGCAGCCTCTCAGTGCGGCCCTGGCAGTGTGGCCCCTCAGTGCGGCCCTGGCAGTGTGGCCCCTCAGTGCAGCCTCTCAGTGCGGCCCTGGCAGTGTGGCCCCTCAGTGTGGCCCCTCAGTGCGGCCCTGGCAGTGTGGCCCCTCAGTGCGGCCCTGGCAGTGTGGCCCCTCAGTGCAGCCTCTCAGTGCGGCCCTGGCAGTGTGGCCCCTCAGTGCAGCCTCTCAGTGCGGTCCTGGCAGTGTGGCCCCTCAGTGCAGCCTCTCAGTGCGGCCCTGGCAGTGTGGCCCCTCAGTGCAGCCTCTCAGTGCGGCCCTGGCAGGCTTCTGCAGGCCTGACCGGCTGGCTGAGCACTAATTGGCTGTTAATAGAAAGAGCGTCATTTGGGAGCACGGATCTGCCTCTCCACAGAATGTGTGCAGGGATAATATTGTTCCAGGAGCCGTGAGGAGAATAACTTGTGGTCTATTAACACGGAGGCCCAGATGAGGATCTGCGGCCTGAGTGCTCCATTATCTCCTGGTCTGATGAGCGGCTACGGATGCAGCAGTGCTCCCCCTCCCCAATCAAGCCGACCCCCGCCGTTTAGCTGGTTAATGTAATTCGCTTTCAAGGGTCCATGTTATCTCTGATCATTTGTGCCATTACACTGGAGTCAAGTGTAAATGCCTCATTATTAAGATCGTGTCTGTCAATAAATGGTGAAGCAAAATGGCTCCAGAGCATACAGCAGAGCCAGGCTAAGTCTATATGTGGTTTTCTGACAACACTTCAAAAGAAAACATCCACTGCGTTTTGCAGACAGATGCCTCTGCAGTCTACTAACACATTAAAAACATCACCACCGTTTGTTTGGACGAACGCCTCACTGACATCAGGAGAGCAGAAGCTAAATGTCAAACTGCAACTTTGCCCATAAAACCGATTTGTATCTGTATGGATATTATCTCTTATTGTCTCTATGGCAATAACTGCATGGCTTATTTGATGAACTTGATGAGACACAGTAGAAAGCACTTATTATAAGTCTGCTAAATAAATTAATGCATCCCATCACTGATACGTTCTCAAAAAAAAGAAGCATGTTTTATGAAATATATTTAAACAATCTCATCTGGCATATCTGATATTTAATGAAGTGGTTCTGAGGTTTGGAACAGCAACAAATCAAAACACAGCAAAATAAGAAAATAATAATTCACTGAACACTAAATGTGCATTTGTTGATATTTCCACTTTCAGTGATTTGTTTTGTTAATTCTCATTCTGTGTATTAATTTCTGAAAATATTGTCTTGCATCACTCAGCTAAACCCATGCCTAAAATATGTTTATTAATTTAATTTGAATAATATAAATCCCATCAGTTCATTGTTTTATTTCCAAATGCCTTCAAAGAATGGATACAATGTCTTTTTCATAAGTTATAACTTATTTATTCACACATTAACATTTGTTTCTGGGAGATACACAACATGGCAATGATCCACATTTTAAATAAGCTTTTTATTTTTATTTTCACCACCCATTATTTACAGTTTCATCATGGAAACAGATGAGTTCTCTAATGCTCCTAGTGTGACTCTGAGGTGTTGCTGTACCTTCACTCTGCTCTATAGTGCCTACAGTATCACTGCTGGGCCTCTTCCTCATCATCCTAGACCTCAGAGGATTACCACCGTCCTTTTCATGGGATATCATCCAATTTTATTGGACTATCCCCTTTCTCTGTGGACTTGAAAAATGTTCAGCGTGGCCACAGATGCAGATCAAGCCAGTCTTTCTGGGCCCTGACAGTCCGAGATGGGACGTTAAAATGTGTTATGGTGAGCTGGCAGCATGCCTCAGCTCTGCTGCCCTCTCTCTGGAGGCCTCTGTGGCTGCGGAGAAGACGCTGTCGTGTAGTTTCCTGATGTGTTTCTTCAGGTCAAAGTTGCGACAGAAGCCCTTGCCGCAGGTGGCGCAGGTGAAGGGCTTCTTGTCGTTGTGCGTGTGCATATGGAAGGTCAGGTTGTAGACCTGGTGGAAGGCCTTGTTGCAGATGGAGCACTTGTACTGCTTCTCCCCGCTGTGCGTCAGCTTGTGGTTCTTATAGTTTCCTGGAAAATTGAAAAGAAAGGAATAATGAACACATGCATGAGAGGCAGTATGGTTTGAATGATTAAACAGAAATAAAACATAATCAACGTTAGCTGCAATTCATAGCCGACAGCTAGGATTCCCACGATTGATTGTGTATTGCATTTATAAAATGTAAAAAATGTAATAACAAAATCATGTAATTTTCCAGAGCATCACAGCAAGTCATATCTTCTCATTCATTGTGACCAGCATTAAAAAGATTAATTAAATAAGCTCAATCAAATGTTTAGTATTTTTGAAAATGAAAATGCCTGATGACAGAACATATCCTCTTTTTTTTCAAGATAATGCACTGATTCATGTTTGAATAACATGGTCAATAAAAATAATCACTGCACACTAAACAGAACAGCAAGCTAACAACAAAAGGCAACTGTAAAAATATCATCTGTAGAATCATAAAGCTAATATCCCTTATCAGGCTTATTTCTCTTGATCTTGTGGGTTATTTAAAGTGAATTCCTCCTTCAGTTCCCTGACTCCTATGACGCTACTTGATTCAAGAAATTCAGAGAAACAAATGAATGGAAAGATCTGCCCCATTGTCCCCGGAGACCTCAGTTGATATAACGAGAACAGATGGATGGTTTTTAAAGGAAAGCAGGAGGGGAAAGTGAGACTCTGTGCTCTTTACTGGGAATCTGATCAGAAAGTGAGGAGAGAGGAGAGGCCTCTTTTTCAGCGACTCACTGAGGCATTAGAGCCTCCTCTGTGCCTCCGCTCTGCCCGGCCTTCATTAATCAGGGTTTTGTGTGTCGAAGTCAAGAAGTTGTCAAACTTTGTCAAAATCAAGATCAGCCACAACTCAACAAAAAAAGCCCTGATTCCCAACTTTGCAGAGGTCTGTCAGCTGACCCACAGCAAATGTGGCCGACTTGAGGGGAGAATTAGTTTTTGTAAAGTGACATGTCCTATTTCCACTGATCACATCGGTGGCTCTGCAATTATTCTCCTTTCATTACTCTCACAGATGATATTCAGACGTGCTCATATTCAGTTCAGCAGCAGATAAATCCCACAGGAGCCTTCACAGTGGTCATGGTTTAGAAGATGAAACATTGAACTTATGCTCAAATAAAAGCAGTGGCATTACTTTTTAATAATAGCTCACACCATGCTGGAACAATATTCAATACACAGTGAAGCCATCTAACAACAACAACAGGAGAAAAACAAGCAGAGGCTCAGTGCTGGAATCTGTTCATGTCATGAGCAAATTATTACTCTGAGTCCTGAAAATCTGATGTTATTAAAATAATTCCTGCTCCTAAACAAATAAAAACAAGGAGATGGTCAACACATGTCAAGAAAAATTACACTGGAGATTAAGATTTTTTTTTCGTTTTTACAATATATTTTAGGAGCAGCAACAAAGAAAAATTATGAATTCGCGGACACATTAAAGGGATATTTAAAGTATTCCGGGGACGCCCGATCAGATTGAAATAAAAATGAAAAAATTAAATTTGCCAAAAGTGTTCGCTTAGGAATTATAATATAATAATTAGGATTATTACCTTTCTGGTGAAAACCTTTCCCGCAGAACTCGCAGATGAAAGGTTTGTACCCGGCGTGGATCCGTACGTGAGTGTTGAGTGTGGAGCTTCTGTTGAACGCTTTCCCGCACTGGTTGCATTTATGAGGCTTTTCCTGAACAGGAAAAAATACGGGAAATAAATAAATATGTTTAAAAAAAAATCATAAACTGCTGAAGAAAATGTCGCGTGTGTGCGCTGCGCCTCACCTGAGTGTGGATGATCTTGTGTCTGCACAGCGTGCTGGCCTGTCGGAAGCCTTTCCCGCACACTTTGCACACGAAGGGCCGGGCCCCGGTGTGCACCGGCATGTGTCTGGTCAGATTGTAATGTGCGTTAAAAACCTGCGCAAAATAATAAAAAAAAAAAAAAAACAAAGAAGATTTTATTCAGGAGAATTGAGACAAAAACAGCAGCTCTTTATTGCTCGCGTAAAATGATCTAATTCAGATCAGAGTGTAGCTGTAAAATAAAACACTGTGCAACATTTTATTTTCACAGATAATATTTTAAAATAATAGTTTAAAAAAAAACGAAAAAAAAGAACATCAATGCATATAGAGAGCCGTACCTTTCCACACACTTCACACGTGAAGTTTTTGGGTTTTCCGTCCGCAGCGCTGCTGCCGCTGCTGCTCACTTTGCTGTGCGCCTTGACGCCGCTCTTCTCTGCGCACAGACCGTGGTTCTCCTTCACTATCTGGTCCAGCTGCCCGGGCAGATGTTCCTTGTGGGGATACTGAGGAGTGGGCAGCTTTTCTGATCCCACTCCGCTAAGTTTGGCGTTCTCCAGCAGCAGCAGTCTGTGGTGCGCAGACAGAGAGGCCTGGGCCTGCGGGCTGGAGAACCAGTGTCCGGCCAGCAGCTCCGACTGCTGGTACGCAGAGTCCAGGTAGTTGAGATAGTACAGCGAGCCTCCGCTGGGCACGGCCACTGCCTGGTGGATGACCTGAGGTTTCACCACCCTGCTTCCCGCCGTCAGCAGCGGCTGCTTCAAGCCCGACTCCGCTTTGCCGCACATGGCGCAGTTCCCTTTGCACGGAGCGACTGCAGAACCGCAGAAAGTGCCCCTGAAACTGGCTCTCCACAGCTCCGAGTAGTTCATCAGCGCCTTGGCCTGGAGGTCGTAGCTGAAGGGCTGCAGGGGGATCATGCAGGGGATCGGGGAGCAGAGCCCCAGCAGCTTCTTGCCCTCGGAGCGCTCCTCCGTGCCTCCCTTGGGCTCCGAGCTTTTGGACATGATCCGGTCTATGGAGAAGGCGAGGGTCTTGGGAGCCGCGGACGGTCCGGTCCTGCCACAGGACATCACGGTCTCCAGGGAAGCAGAACTTGCCATTCTGTTGCTGATGCTGTTGTGCTGTTTGCAGCAGAAGTGAACTAGTGAGCACCTCCTGGTAGCAACAGTGCTCCGCTCCTCCTGCCGCTGCGTCTCCTCACACTGCTGAGCTCCCAGCAGAAGAGACAGGAGGACACATCAGTTTAATAAGAACCTTGCTGTCACAGTGTCACGCATTTGCATTCAAATGACCATCCCCCTTGCAACAATAGCAACCAGGGGTGATGGATTAATGCTCATTAACTAGTGCACACAGAATTAACAGGACATTACAGAGCTCGTTAGGGAGAACAGGAGGGTAGAGCGGAGAAAAATAGCCCAGAAGGTGGAAGCAGGAGCTCCTGGAGAAGGCGACAGAGTCGGTGTTGGAGCTCACCTCTTGAACGGTCAGATGGGTGTGGAGACACGAGCAGCCTCTGGAGCTGTCACATGCTGCCATGCACCGCCTCCTCAGCCCGGATCACTGTCTCCAGATCAGCTGGCACCAAACTGCTCCACGCCACTGCTGTTTATGTGCAGCACAAATATGAAAATGTGTCAGATATGACTGTGCGATGGCGGTTAAAACGCACTGGAAAAGTTGTTTAAGTCAAACGCTGTCACTTGGTTAACAACACTTTTCTTTTTTCTCTTTCACTTGAGGGTTTTTCAGCAGAAAGCTGCTAATCCTCGGAGATGAGCTCCCTCCTTTTCCATGCCGGCTTACTTACTATTTGTATAAATTCGATGACGTCCAATTTCCACCTGTTTAAGAGCAGAGCCTCCCTTTGGATCCTATTAAACGTTGTTCCTCCTTCCCTCTATTCAAAAGAAACAATTTTCCAGAGCGATTCAAGGCTCAACCAGCGCAGGAGGAAAAAAAGAAAGAAAAAGCTCTTTCACTTTTAGCCACTAAAGCACTGCGTGAACCTGGTTTTGTGTTTTTTCTTCTTCCTGAAATAGAGGGACGGATTAAAGCTGGAGAGAGGAAAAAGAAAAGACTTAGTCTGGACAGAAAGGACAAATGAAAAGAGAGGCTTTTTCTCTAAAGAGGCATACTACAAGAAGTTTGCAGGAATCCACAGTGTTGGTGGGACTTACAAGGAGCAACAGCCTGTGCTCTGTCTCTCTGTTCAGGCCATGTGTCTGAGGCCTTTTACCTGCAGCACATTTCCTCCATGTAGACCTGTCATGATACAACACATTTCATTCATTCAGGCTGTGAATATGCAGAAAATAATTCTGTTTGCAGTTTCATCTGTGATTTACAGATAGATAGATAGATATTTTATTAATGTGACAGAGAAATTCACATTTCCAGGAGCTTGAAGGATGGAAACACACATGGGCATTTGCAGAAAAAAAATAAAAAATAAAGTACCAAAAATATGTGCTAAAATAGATACATAAGAGGAATGCAAGCTGCAAATTATGATAAAATAAGAGGGATAAAAGAAAGACAAAAATCTGGCAAAATGTATCTTTTCATTTTTAGTATTTTATTCATATGAAATTCAGCAGCTGTTTGTTTTATGACCACATAAACACTGATGCATTGCTCTGTATTCTGTTTTCTGCAAGTAAAGAGATGAGAGAGTGGAAACCCTGAAAGCGCTGCTGCACTGACTCGATGTGCCTCCATGTTTAATCCCTGATGCTCCATGCTCTACCGTGGGTGGAGGAAGGTGATGATTTACCTCTGGCTCTATAGACTCAGTGCTATACTTAGCCCAGCATGCTGCCATACTACAACACTAGTTTTCCTGTTAATAACCTTAAAAAACATCCCTACTGCATTTTGTTTACACCTGCGTCTCAGCATGGAAGGATTAATGCCTGTTGTCTTGTGTTACTCATATGTAAATAGGGCAAAAATACCCTAATTTGAGTTTATTCAGGCACAATCGGCAGCTCATCCACACAATAAACATTGATCCTATTCCTGTCACCTAGGCCCCTCTATTCAGCTCCAACAGCAATTAGCTGGAGCATTGATTTAAGAGACTCTAGCTTCTTGCCTGCAGGCATGCAAGGGTCAGAAATACTGGCTGCATGTGGCAAAGCTTCCCCTCACAATGTTAGGATTTTTGTTTTCAGTGTTCTTGATTTTTATATATATATAGATATAATAACATTTGTCAATACCAAATGTGGAGTCAGTGATAGGGTTTGTATATACAGCTTCTTCATTGATGTGTCATCCATAAATTATTTGAAACTTGTGATTCTCTGGGTCACAGGAGGCCCAGTAAGCACTGAAATGACACAAACATTAAGGATTTTGACCTGATTAATAATTCTGTAAACAGTTTGTGTTTTTGACAAATCATTTTTTTTCGCTCTGGGAAGAACAATACAAAAAGCTGTCTGTTTGCTCCCTTATTCACCATTTCCTTATGAACACCCAATAGTTTATTCTGTAAGATGATTGCAGAATGGAGATTTTGGACACATTTTGAAAAATGAAAAACACTTAACGAAAAATGTTTTCAGTTATCATGGAAATGAATAAATCAGTTCTGTCTGGTCACGGACACATTTTACAAAGTCATAAATGAACATTGCTTAATTAAACTTAATTAAATATGTGAAACATTAAATTATAGGATGTTGTTCTATAATGCGTATTAGGGCACTATAGTGCACACATTTTACTCTTGGAATATAAATACTGAGAGTAAAATGTAATGTCTGATGTAAAAACATAGTGATGCTGTACTTTTCCCTGCTCTTCATGAGCATCTCCTCTGTCTCCAGATTAGGCTGTTTTGCTGTAGGTGGATTTTTTCATCCCATTCAGTCGACTCCAGACAGTTTTAACCTCTGTAACGCTCATCCCACCAACAGGGGTCCCCACAGACCCCCTAGGGCTTCCTTGTTCTCATATCATTCTAGTTTTTCATGACTTTGTCGATCAATTTGTTCCTAATGACTACATGTCATTGTTTTAATTTGTGCTTTTAAATTGACTAATGTATCAGCGTCCTAGGCGGCCTATGGGAAAAGCATCCAGTCTGAAATTAAAATGTTTCAAAAAGATTAGATAAAATGTAAAGTATGACACACTGCTCTGTCAGTCACTGAAGACAGACACAGATAGACAGAAAAAAAATCATTTCCTATGTGCCATCTATGTTTTTTGACAGCATATAAATTCATTATAGCTTCCCTACAATAATGACATTAATTACATAACAGCTAAGGTTTAAAAAGAGATGTTGTGATGGTAGCTCTTTCCTACTTTACTTGGTATTCATACATGTTCAATAGACTGGTAGCATGAGGATAATGCTGACGGTTGGTTGAACATCATCACAGTACATCAGAGGCTGTACCACATGCTTCAGTAGAGGTGACACTGTGGCACCATTCACTAAGACATGAATGAAATGTGTTTCATTCTGCAGAGTATTTTTCACGGGAAACATTTAACAAGACACAGATATAAATAGTAGTGATGGCTGTGTTCCATTTAGCTGCTTCAGGATACTGTTGGTCTACATGCTGACTCATTCCTTCAAACTGTTACACCTTAAAATGGAATTCCTTAAATAGGACACAGCCAGTATTAATGTTATTAGTAATACCTGTGCTTCCCCTGTTAGTTCAACTGTTGGCTATGAAAAGAATAATATAGTTCATATTTAAAAGCAGGTCGGCACGGTGGTGTAGTGGTTAGCACTGTCGCCTCACAGCAAGAAGGTACCGGGTTCGAATCCCGTGTCTGCGTGGGTTCTCTCTGGGTACTCCGGCTTCCTCCCAAAAACATGCATGGGGATTACGTTAAGTGTGAGTGGTTGTCTGTCTCTATGTGTCCTGTGATGAACTGGAGACTTGTCCAGGGTGTACCCTGTCTTTCACCCTAAGACAGGTGAGATAGGCTCCAGCCCCCCCACGACCCTATGAGGATAAGCGATAGATAATGGATGGATGGATATTTAAAGGCATTTCTCACCTTTTTTTGATTAGACCTCCTCTGGGCCCCATCACATACTGGTGTTGTGAATGAGGACTTAACAGGACATAGATATCTAGAATGCATCACATCTCAAAGGTGAGGAGCTCTGTCAGCATTTTACAGATCACGTTGCTGACTGTATGTTAACAACGCTGTGCTCTGCAGACAAGTCAAAAGCTGTGGGGAATATTGGCACAAATAACAGCAGAGTGGGCAGAAAATATAACATACAAGCATCAAATGAAGTGCATAACTTCAGTTCAGTGTGTCTTACTTGGTCTTAGAACACTGAATGGTTTGGATCTACTGCTTGTAATCAGTCTCGGGTAATAAGAAGGATGGTCAGTGATTGGAGACTTTATGAATGTGTTTTTGTAAACAGTAACATCAAAAATCAACTTGCTTGTGTTTTTTTGCTCTGATATGTTTGTCAAACTTACTTCTGTGGTATCTCTGGTTTCTCTCTCTGAAAATGAGAGTTTGGAGGATGAGAGTGTCATCCAGCTCTGCTGAGGGATCGCTGCATCACATGGTGCCACAATCATTTGATGTCAAATTACAGCTTCACCTCACCATACCCTCATACCTTTATGTTCCAGATGTGCTGATTAACTCAACACTACCACTTGTGCAATATTCTTATTATTTTTTTAATACAATTTTGAGATCTAAATTTATGTTGTATCATATTTTCATTTCATGGCAGAGGCACGTGGTTTTCAAAGGACATTAGATGGGTTTTAATTCATTTTTTGTTTTTTGATGACAGTGGTATTGTTGTGCTTAATTTTTCTCCTAAACACAAATATGTTAATGAAATCATATTATCTATTATTTCCAAACTAACAAACCATGCTGGCAGGACCCCCTGGACACAAACCTCTAGTTGGGAATCACCAGTACAGACTCTCAGATTACCAAAATATGTCAGAAGCATACCAAATCCCATACTACTGAAGTGATTTATAGTCTTGCTTTCTGCTTTAGTCAGACTTAAATGCTGATTCTTGTATCGTTGAGCAACATTTGTTTTTTGAATTGAAAAAGGGTTTCACAAAGTGTTTTGGGTATCAGTGGAAAAACAATGCTCAGCCCTTGTATAGCCGTCTCAAAAAATACAAGAGGCCGTATCAACCTGCTGCTGATGACATAACATGCTGATAATATGCCTCACACATTTCAGCACAGGAAATCACAGACAGTTGTCCTCACACTTTCCAGCCGTGGTGACAACTTTCACTGACGTTAAACCTGAGGAAATGAGAAGGGAACGTGTGACTAGAGAGGGAATTCTCCCACTGAAAGTGCTCATTTCATCCTGCCACTGTCACATATGATTACACTGAGGCACATCTTACAAACAATTTCTGAGCTTAGATGTATTTGCTTTGTGTTATGCAGGATGTCGAAAACAACACTTTCAAACTTGTGATGAGCTGATATCAGTCTGGTGATTACAATGTGAACCACGTGCTGCAACAGTGAACACAGGAGAGGTACTGTGAGAATGTTAAAGAGTTAAAGGCCAACAACACAGGGCTTTCACCCAGGAAACCTCACTTTGTGTCCCATGTGTGAAGTGTGTTTTCTAAACCTAATGAAGTGGTTTTGTTGCCTAAACCTAAGCAAGTAGTTTTGCTTTCACAACTTTAAGCAGGTGTTTACTGTGACTGAAAACTAGCACATAGAGATCTGGCAAAGTTAGGATGAGACTGTGACCTCAGAGAAAAGGCTCAGCTGGAAACATGTCTGCTGCCAAACCATCTCCTATGTTGTCTTGTAGGGAACATTTATACATATATGGCTGTATTGTTTGTCCCAAGTCTGGAACATATGGTAGTATGCATGCATTGGAAAAACTTTATTTTTCCCCGAGGTGCTTAAAAGTCATTATATGCTTTATGTGTTGTGACTATATATTTATGAGTGCTTCTGCAGCAATAAGTACATTAAAACACATAAATATGTTTATGATGCACTACAGACACGGGTGTCATAGAAGGTGTTACAGTGATTCTACAGATGGGGTCTTTTTACTGTTATACATACAATACTTTTATCAGTACTCTCTGGTGACTGAGCTAAGAAATGTCAGTTGAAGCTAGGCTGCTAATGTTGAGTTCTGCGGAGCCTTAGCTAATCTGCCAATGCTGGGTTAAATATTTTGGGAAGGTGATGTAAAATAAATGTTAAAAAAATATGAATGTATAATTTGTTAAGTTCAATTTAAAAGTTGAATGTTAAATAGTGTGAATTTAATTTAAAATTTGACTGGTGAAAATGTCTCAATTCAATTTAAAAGTTGAATGTTGAAAATGTGTGAATTTATTTGAAAAGTTGAATGTTGAACATTTGTGAATTCAAATTAAAAGTTGAATGTTGAACATTTGTGAATTCAATTTAATAGCTGAATGTTGAACATTTGTGAATTCAATTTAAAAGTTAAATGTCGAAAATTTGTCAATTTAAGTGAGAAGTTGAATGTTGAAAATGTGTGAATGAGAATGAATTGTATGAGTTGAAATGTTAAAAAAAAAAAACCCGAAGCCAATCTGCTAATGCTGAGTTTAATGTAGTAGGATGAAGGTGAAGTAGAATAAATGAATGTATAATTTGTTAAATTCAATTTATAATGTGAATGCTGAAATAGTGTGAATTTAAAATTTGAATGTTGAAAATGTGTGAATTTAATTTAAAATTTGAATGTTGAAAATGTGTGAATTCAATTTAAAAGTTGAATGTGGAAAATGTTTGAATTCAATTTAAATTTTGAATGTTGAAAATGTGTGAATTCAATTTAAAAGTTGAATGTGGAAAATGTTTGAATTCAATTTAAAAGTTGAACATTGAAAATGTTTGAATTTAAGTTAAAAGATGCTGTTAAAGTATTAATGAGTAAAAATTGGATGAATATGATTTTTAAGCTAATCTAATAATGCTGAGTTTAATATGTTTGAATGGAGTAAAGTTAGATAAATAGTTGGAAATGTATGAATGACTATGATTTGTGTGAAGATCATTGATAGTTTTAAGATTAAAAATATGTGCGTGCCTGTCCCAGATTCATGTTGCAAACAAACACGCTTGACCATGTTTCCTGTGAAAATTAAATCAGAGTTCTGGGCTTTCATTTTGAAAGGACAGTCATAACCACAGCTTTCTGTGAGGACCCCTCTGTGTGTGTGTGATCAATGATGGCATTCACTCTCTGTATATATATAGGATTGGCCAATCAGAAGCCTGTATCATATCGTGACTTAAAGCTGTAGTCCATCATCTTAGAGAGCTAGCAAGAGGGCTAGCAAGATTTGAAAGTGGTGCCTCCTCTCAGTGCTCCGTCAAAAGCCACGCCCCCTCAAACTTGAACATTTGGCAGTAGGATTCAGCAGGGAGAGGAGAGTTGTTATGCTACATCAGTACAGTTGTAAAACATCCCGTTAAAAGCCAATATATCAACGTCATTTTACCACCTTCATAATGCAGACAGTAACGACTATGGCTCTGCAATATGGTCAAAATGTTATATCCCATAACCTCTTCAATACAAGCTGCACCTACGACCAGCTTACACCTACAGAGAAGCTAACGTTAGCATTGGGCTAATACGTACTACAAAAGTAATTAAGTTGGCTAACATTACATATTTCATAAAAATAATAACTCCTCCTGAAGCTAAACAAATAATAACCTGTCTAACAGAAAGAAAGAAACTTCTTCATCACTTTTCAGTCCCTTCAGATGTCTCAGTGTCTCCACTGATGTTCACTCTGGTTTGTCCTCTTAGCTTTATCCAGAGTTTTGTCTTTCAGTCTTTTCTTCCTCCCTCGTTCTTCTCTTTGTCTGTTTAGCAGGGTGAGTCGTCAGAAATAACACAGGAAGTGATATTTTTGGATGCATTTTCTCTAACATTGTTCCCTAAAGAAAAGATTCTCCTGCTAACTCTGTATTTCTGCAGTGTGTTGGCTATTTCCAGAAACAGTGAGGAGGAGGGAGGGACGGGGGGGACATGGTCAGGACGAGACATGAAGGCATCAGATTGGTTCTTCCACTGGCAATGAGTGTCAGTTGATTGGTCAGAGTTTTTACAGTCCTGCAGCTGCCACAGAGATCTGATTCCTTCCTTTTTTTGAATACATAATGTATTGACTGCTCAACAAAACTTTGTTTAACAAAAAATGCTTCTGAACAGAATCAAGGACTATAGCTTTAAACTCTCTGTATGTGTCGATGTGGATAGCCCCATCTGACTTTGAGTGACACTCAAACACGCATCAACATCCAATTACAGGCAGGGTCACTGGAATTCAACTGCCACAGCTGGATGGGTTCCATGGAGACAACTCCTCTCAGCAGTTCTCTGATCCACTTCAATTCATTTGAGCTGAGACGGACCATGTCAAACTCCTCATAAATCAAAAACGGTAATGAGTATGTGCTTTGATTTTTGCAGGAGCTTGCAAGGGTCACAACGGTGAAAATTCTCTACGCCACTCAGAAAGCTGCTCGCGGCAGTTTTCCCAAAAGAGGATTCTGTCCTCTTTTATGGAATGATTTTTGGAGGTGTCGCACTATGTAGGGCCGTGAAGTAGACAGTACAAATCGCACAGATACCAGAGGCACATATGACCGGTACAAAATTTCTAAACCCTCACAATCGTGATTTAAAAATATTTTTTCAGGTGATTCTGAAACTGCTCTCCAATCTAGGCGTGTAGTTCTCCCACTCTAGTGGACATCCATGTTAAACGCTGATTTTTGACATTTTCCATGCTCCATATGAAGGGGTCTGAGGGATAAACAATACATTAATAACATTTTATGACTTGATGAATATTATGAAGATGTTGTCAGGTAAATTTCAGGAGTTTCTAAGTCAAAATGTGATGGAGTCATGAATGTTTGTTTGTTGAAAACATCTGAAGTCTGAGGCTTGTCCCATTCATTTCAATAGGAATTTTGTGATGATTTATGGCTCATAACTCGGAAATTATGAAGTTTATGTTTAAGAAAAATTGTAGCAAAAATTTCCCGATGAAGCCGCACATTTTGAAGTTTGAATGAAGTTTCTATGTTGAAATTTGTGGGAGAAGAAGCGCGGCAAAAAAGTGAGCTGAAGAATAATATAAAGGTAGAAGAACATAGGTTGTGCATACTTCCAGCATTCACACCAATTAATTAAACTGGGATGTCAATTAACCTAATGGTGGCTCAAAGCCACAGTTGTGGTAATGTGGCAGCACAGACTGTAAATGCTGACCTCATGTACAGCACTCAGTGTCTGTGTGCGTCCTTCTTCCAACAAAGAGGAAAACCTGGCATGTCAAGGATGTGCGATGTGGCGTGTTTGACTGGAGTCTTTTTGTCAGCCTGAATTTCCCTTCCTGAAGCGCTGTGGAGGTTTGTTCAGCCTGTCATGTCTTCACCTGGTCTCTGAACTCCCCAGCCCAACCCTCCAAGCTGCCATGTGGCCTGTCACACCGCCTCACCCTGGCCAGCACGTACATGCTTACCTCCTTCTTCTGTTCTGAAAGAAAATAAGTTTTTAGGGTACCAACAAACAAGAGTGTCAAGATGATGTGGCATGTTTGTGCTGGGAACAGCAGAACCGAGCATTTGACTGGAGTCTTTTTGTCAGCCTGAAGGTCCGTGGTGGTTTTTCAGCCTGTCATCCTGAACATCCCACCAGAAGCTGCCATGTGGCCTGTCACCTCTCGCCTTTGCAAAATCACACATGCATGTTTCTGTGTTCCTATTTGTGAGGAACTTTCATTATTCAGGTCCATTCATGGTTTCCTAGCTCTTATCTTGACCTAATCAAAGTCTTGTTTCCATGTTTCCAGTATAAACAACAGGAATTATAATAATAATACCAGAAATTAATGGAGAAACAAGACCGTGGTTGTCCTCAAAGGGCACTATCCCACTGACATCACAATGACTTGCCAAAGAAATAAAATTCATTCAAAAAGACAATTCATTTATATGTTCATGCATTTTCAAACAAAATCCAAAGTTTCCTGATAGCCCTGACTCTGTTTCCCTGGCAACGTCTGAGGGTCTGCCAATAACTGGAACACTCATTATGGATCCTGTGCAATGGAAACAGGTAACAGGACAAACCGTAGACAAAACTTGACAACAGGAGATATTTGGACTTGAACCTTTTGAGTTATTTACATGTCCATCAATCCATTTTCTCCCGCTCATCTTCCATAGGATCAGGAGCTGGAGCCTATCCCAGCTGCCACAGGGTTAAAGGCAGGATGCAACATGTTGTATGTGACACACAACAGGCTGAATATTATGCAGTGTCATACTGAAAATGCATAAGGTCTGCTAATAAGATTATCATAATAGTGTTTTCTGCTCATCATAATATTTTCTATGGAGCATATTAGTGTTAGGTTGGTTTAATGTGTGTGTGCCATTTGAATGAAAATGACTTTTTGAGAAGACAGCATTGTTTTGGATACAGTTAACTTTTGCATGAGATGTTCTGGGTTTGCTGAGAATATCAAGTTTGACATCAGAAAATGTGAGCTGAAAAAACTGTAAAAGAGAGATAGGCACCAGATATAAGGCTTCCTTACTGATGCAAAGGGCACCTTTGACAATTGGTATGGAATGCACAAGGCTTTTCATTATCTACAGTGTAAACCCACAACAACAATAAGCAGGGCAGCACAGTGCTTTCTCTCCAAGTTGTTAATAATGTCATTTAACAACATAGAGGCTGACTTGATGAAGGCAGACGGATTTTCACTTCAGTTATTTTTGAAGTCTCGATGATACATGTCATTTTGGCCATGACACATATGATGTTACTACTTGTTGCGTAAATGTTGCATAAAAAGTTTATGAAATAGCATTAGAATATTTTGAAACAAGTCCCTACAGGTTGACCACAATAATATATCCATAATATCCACTGATTGGGATTGAAACAATCATTCATTAGTGCATCTTACTTCTCTCAGGTTTGAATCACCGTAACTATTGTGTACATATTTACGCTTATTGCATCACCTTATTTCCTCTGACTGCTTTGACAGCCCAACTAACAAAACAAACGTCTTGCCATTAGCTTGTCAAATGGTTTCTGAGAAAAAGTGACTGTTTGGCCATTTGAGGATTTTGTGCCACAGGACATTTTCATTGAATGTTCATGATTGTGACCCATTTATTCATTTCTGCATCACTGGACGATTGAATCAGCTCTCCATGATTTCTTCACTGCTTTACACAATAGGTCAACACAGGTGTGTGCGTGTGCAGCCTCTGGCTCTGCAGTCAGTCAGCTGAAGACAAGCCCTGCTCAGGAATCCTTGGACAGTCATGAGGGCATGAAGGCCAGAGCTTTTGAACAAACTGAAATTATTGCAGGGGTCCAAAGGCTCTGGCTACAAATAAATTACTGGACTGCTACAAGGATCAGACCTCATGAATATACAGATTACACATATGCTTGTCCAAGTTCATTGAAATCTTTCAAAACATCAGAGTTCAATGACAGGACCAGCCTTTTTGAAGCTTTAAATAAGGCATTATTCTTAGTGAACATGTTTAAGTGTTTAGTCTGGGGTGTTGCAAACTTCAGTTTTCTAGAGAACTGCTCATACAAACAACTTCACACTCAACACTGTGCTCTCTTTGGTCCGCAGCAATACACCTGCCATGACAGTGGCATCACCCTCCCACATCACAGCTACTCATGGTCAGAAACACCAGTGGATCTGGTTCATGGGAAGAGTGAGGGCCAAGTTTACTAGTTAGGCATGACTAGACAGGCCTGCAGCCCCCAACTAAAAGGTATGGATTATGATGTTTAGATTAAAACAATTATATAATTATACTATATACGTCATTGTACCAACAAATAACACATAAACACCTTGACTGAAACAAATTTCAACTCAAAAGTGTACTGTTTATTGAGTACAGTGTGTTGTGTTCCTTGAGGAAAACTTTATTGTACTTATTTAATAGTGACAGAGAAATGTTACTGAAAATCCAGATTTGACTAACAAAATATACTACTTAAAATATGACTTATTATTATTCATTACACTGGCCTACAGTAAATAATGACACTAAACTACAGTGAATAATGACACTGAACTACGGTGAATAACAACACTAAACTACAGTGAATAACGGCACTGAACTATGGTGAATAATGACAGTGATCTACAGTGAATTATGACAGTGATGTGTACACAGGACACAAGCAGCAGATTAAAGACTTGTTGTTGTTGTTGGTTCATGTGTTGTTTAGCTCTTTATACTCCGTCACACACTCACGCTGCTCTTTCTTGGTTCCGTGACACATTTATCATCAGCTTTCTTCTCTTCTGATTTCCCTCCCTGTACTAATATTGCTTGCTTTCACTGAAAGCTAGATTTTTATTTAACAAAATGACTTTTGTTCCCTTAGAGATCCTATGTGTACTATGTATGTTATATGATCTTATATGGCTGTTAAAAGTCAAGTTTTGAAAGTCATTTGTGCAAAAAAAAAATAGAAAAAAAATAGAATAGAAATAGAAATAAAAAATAGAAAAAATGGAAATAGATTGCTTTCCTTAAAGGTTTTACAGAGGCAGTGTAGAAAGAAGCACAGTCACAACAACCTCAGTCTGTCCTGATCCAAATGTAGAGAGGTCCAAACCCATTGATAGCCAAAGCCGAATCCAGATCCAAGGTGAGCCAGATAAAGAAGACCACTATGACTTTACAGAATGGTATAAAAAATGAAAATTGATTGAGATAAAAAAAATGATTTATCGTCACATATGTCAAAGAAAACAGGAAACACATTTAGTGTGAAAACTGACTCAAGCAATTCAATGATTATCAACATAATTGCAGTTTGTAACAGCTCTAATTGACAAAAAAAAAAAACATAAAAATAACAAAAACAACAAAAAATAGAATCATTAACAAGTGGTGTATTAAACAGTGACTTAACAAACCACCAAACGTACACAAATATTACAGCTAATTACCCACTAGTTCACATACACCAGCCTATCAGATATTACTCCTCTACAAAGCAGCATAAACATATATAAAAGTTGTTTTATATATGTCCAGGGTCACAATAATGATGAGCAACAACAAAAACTGTAATTGAACCTGGAATACAACATGGTTCCAAACATATATGTTACCATTTAATTATAGTAACCACAATACCAAGAATATATTCATGAACTGGTGTGCACAAGGCAGTGTGTTTGCATGGTGTAGGATTAACTCACATCCATCTAATAATAACAGTGGCCTCAGCAGTCCCACTTTAAGACTGTTATATTGTTGATCCCCATATGGACGTGTACTGTATACCACTATTAAATGGGACAAACTGTCCTGGGGAATAATCTGCCATTGTGTCTTGCCTGAACACTGAGTGAGATTGCTTTAAACTGTAAGCTACTCTTTTCATGGAAAAGATCTAAAATTAATCAGCAGACTTGTTGTCCCCTCTTAAGGCCACGATAAGAAGGTTTTGGTTCACAGGGAGAGAAACATAAGAGGCTTTAGGGGCCGCTTTTATTAAAAGGATCTGACATCTACCTGCCCTCTCAAATGGCAGGCAATTTTGACACTTCTGGCACGCAAAGCAAAAATAACCAGGTCTCCTGGGCTGTAGGCCTACTGTGTTTTGATGCTGATTACCTCGAAGCACAGTGTAATAAGCAGGATGAAAGCATCACTGATCAAATGAAACGCTTCTTCACAACAAATCACAGCCCAATTTTTGGCTCTCTGAATGTCTACACATGGGCTGATTTCTCTCTTCCTCTTTTCATTTTCCTGTTGTTATTTTCCACACGTATTATGTCGGAGAAGGCTTGATGGACTCAATGTGTCGGAACGGCTTGTTCTCACATCCGTCTCACTGCAGGACTCCCCGCAGTACAGCAGTGGCCTGTCAGCGTTCAGACTCAGGGCCGCTCCTCACTGTGATGGTCAGTTGGAGATTCTTTTTATTTTGATTCAGTTATCATATCCCATTTCCCCACTTGATTGGAGCTTAAAAGCCAAAGCAGTTCAGATCGTGCCGGCATAAATCTCCAGGTCTATTAATCCATCCTGGCACTGTCCCTCGCACAGAACTGCCCAATCATGTCTGGATATTCATGTGGAAATTAAATGAATGATACTCAGAGGCAGCTCACCGACACTACAGATTGGATGTTAAAATGGGTGAGATGTTTTGTGCGTTTGCTGTTGATTATTCTCATATATGTAGGATATGGAGGAATCACCTCTGCAGAGAATGGATCAAACTGATGCTTCACATCGCACTCTATTCATCTAGACATGAATTACAGTCTGAGAAACATGACTTTGAAAGCTAGCTCAACAGAGCACTGACTGAATAATGACCCCATGAATGTGGAGGAACCAGCCTTTGAAATTAAAATGAAAAATTAAGCGTGCAAATATGGAGGAATCTTTTTGCTGCAGTGGTGTGAGTGTCTCTGAGTCGAGTTTGGCAAAGTGCACAGGAGTGATGGTATAAGTCATATCAGCTGTCACTAGCAATATATCTGTAACGAGCTGAAAGGTCGACCAAAATTAAACTTTACCAGCCAAAGATCATTTGTGAAGGATGAACCTCACTCTGGGAAAGTGATAACAAGATTTTCACCTGACTCTCATAATAATATAATATTAAGAATGATAACAACACCTCTGTGCATTTCAATACAGACATGTATTAAAACATAAAGTAAAATTACATTCTCTAAACTATCAGTGGACCCTTAATTATTATTTTTATCAACATATTACATATCTACAGTACTGATTTATCTACTATGTAACCATATCTAACATATGAACCATCCACAGGTGCAAAAATCACAACATTTTAGTCAAACAACAAATATGAATAACATCTGTGTGACATGGGAGGGAGACAAGTCCCTCCACTCCAGTCCAAATTCATTTTTTTTCTCTATTCTTCTGGGAAGGATTTGTTTCCTCCTTATATGACATAATTAAAATCTATCCTGTCTTCTTTTAATTTGGAACTGTATTATATCCTCCATTAATCCTCCCAACTTTAGACGTTGCTTCCATCTTGGTCTCTTGATTAGATTTTTCAGTCATCTCTGATTTGATCCCTTGCAGTTCTTTCAATCTCCTTCTCAACGATAATATCGGCTCTTAAGATGACTGATGCTTTAATCCACAGCATTAATCTCTGACTCTCTTTCTTAAGAAAACACTGCTGTGGGGAAAGGAAGGAGGCCACGGATTAATAAATATGTATTCATTGCAATCTGCTGATGCCACATCCTTATCCACTGTAGGCGGTTCGCGCTTTGTTCAAAATAGTTTAAGAAACTACCAATATAGTTGAAATAATAAACCTTAAAACGGTCCAAATATTTGACCTGTTTATGAACAAATCGTCAGTTTATACACAGCAACAAAAATGAACGAGGTGACAAGTTATTTCTACGTTTGCCATTCAACTTTATTTAAATGTTCTGAGTTTTCGGTGAGCTCTTCTAGAAGGCAGAAGCTTGATGAACCCACCGGTAACATCACACATGGAGCAGAGACACTTAAGGGACATGCAGTTCACAGGGCAACGCACAGCTATAGAAAACAGTCGACAAAGGGAAAGTACAGGCAGACATCATTTCCCATCATCCATTATAAAAATACAGATTAGCCCCGTCATACATCCTGGAATGAAGTGCAGGGCACACACAATAAAACAGATATCAAATAAACTCTATTATTGAAATGATATTTGAGTACAACAGAGGATCTGTTCTGAATAAGGGTTGTGAAACAAGGGTCCATCAGTGTGATAAAAAAACAAACTACATGTGTATTGCCTTGTTGACTCTATCAAACAAACTAAAGACAGGAAAATGTCAGAGGTGTTCGGTTGATGTGGAAACCAAAATAGCGACGTTTGAAGAAGTGAGACCACAAGCAGTTTACTAGTGTTTACTTCAACACGCTTGTGTTGTCACTGAGAGATTTCTATGCAGGCAGTTTCACACTGACTATTCAATTGGTAACACAGTATCAGTTGTTCAGGATGCATGCAGCTTTCTCAGTCTGTAGAGGAAGAACTTGGCCATTTACATGAGTGGTAGAAGAGTAAAATGAAAGGTCTTTCAGTTTGTGCCAAAATGTGCTTCATTTTGCAGCTAGCTTCCCACTTCTTACTTACTTGCAGATTAATCTGATGTTACTTACAGGTCAATTACATTAATATTTTACGAAATAAAGATGAGGTTTAGCCCAGGTCAGTTGTCCATCTATCTGCCCATTCATTCCAACATATTTGCTGTGACATTTACCGTGGGTCATCTTAGTTTAATTATATTGACCTTGTGGACAGGCAGCTGAGTGTCTCTGCGTTAAAAAAACACTTGGGTGAGTTGTCGTCTATCAGTGTCAGTATGCAGACTGACTCTTTTGCGTCCCTTCAGAGTGTCTGCCACATTTTCACTACCATGAAGCTATATACAGTATATCACCTTGGTGTATCCATGTAATGTTTTTTCTTTTGCAACTCATTTATTGGTTTACACGTTCATTGCAGAACATCCGGGCCACATGGTTGGAGTCATTGCTTAAAGACCATTTTAACATTTTGCAGTTTTCCCAAAACAGACCAAGACCAGTAACAAAGAGAGATGTTTGAGATGTTTTTAACATATCTGAGCCAACACTTTTTTCAGTGTTGCTGTAACTTGCTGGGATGCCTAACCTTCCCAAATAATGTATGGAAATCATCAATATTTCTGTCCAATTGGCAGCAACATGAAACACCAGAGTGGAGTTGGACCATGTGAGATATTTATCTCACCTACATGCAACCAGAGCCTGCTCAAACGTGATTGGTCAGAAACCAGAACCCTTCTGTTGCCTTCTGACTGCAGAATCCAAAAACTACTGACAAATTGCCAAAGCTTTCTTGTTGAATCTTCTGCTTCACACAAGCTAACACACAGAGCTTTTTAGACCGTTTGAGGCTCATTTGAGAAATTATGTTCTCAGTTTTTTGATTTTAAGATTTCAATAAAATAACCATCTGTTGGACAGTTGTTACGACCATCACAGGAACATGCTGAGAACAAGCAGGAACGGTTACTGTCACATAATATCACAGTACATCATTTTAAACATTTTGTAGACAAGATGCAAACCATAAAAAGAATATGAGACCATTTTACAACAGAAAGGAACTGAACTACATTTTTAGCATAACACAAGGAGACGGAAAGCCTTGTTCATAAAGTTGAGAACAAAATAGCAAACTATATTGCTTGAGAACATTCAGGGGTAATTTTGGAAATCACCTATCATTCTATGCTAACTTATTTCTTTAAATCATGTATGAACTGGGATCAACCACATTTTTTGAAAAGCTTAGTTCAATTTTACCCAGGCCTGATGACAAAGTGTGACAAAGTGAAATAGGTAAAAACTAGAAAAGCACTCAGAGAGCGCAGACCTCTGAAAAGGCGGCGGCAGCGGCAGCGACTTTTTATTAAAGTTACCCCCTCCGCCAAGGAGGTTATGTTTTCTCAAGGGTTTGTCTATTGGTGTGTTTGTCGGTTTGCAAAGTAACTCAAAAAGTTGTGGATGTTTTTTGACGAAATTTTCAGGATTGGCCGGAACTTAAAACTGATCAATTTTTGGTGGTGATGTTGAATTGGATCCTATCACCACCAAAAATTAACCAGTTTTAAGTTAGGCCACTTCTGACCAACCCTGAAAATTTCCTCAAGATCCGTTCACAACTTTTTGAGTTATTTTGCAAACCAACAAAAAAACATACAAACAAACAAACCCCGGTGAAATGTTAGAAGCAGGAAAAATGTTCCAGCGTCAGGATTTTTCAGGGGTTTGACACCAAGAACCAAACAGTGATGTCTAGAGGACTGGATCAGAGCATCTCCAGAACTGCAGCTCTGGTGGGCTGTTTCTGGTCTGCAGTGGTCAGGATCTATCAAAAGTGGTCCAAGGAAGGACCAGTGGTGAACCAGAGACAGGGTCATGAGAGGACAAGGATCACTGATGCAGGTGGGGAGTGAAGGCTGGTCCTGGTGGTCTGATCCAACAGAGCAGAGAAGTTAATGCTGCTGAAGACAGAAAGGAGTCACATACCACAGAATAACCCTTCAGGGGTCAAAGGTCAGACAGGGGGACCAGCACTAGATTAGGCAGGAGGTCATGATGTTATGTCTGATTGGTGGATGTTTGCAATTAAACCACAGGACTGTGGCATGTTTAGAGTGTGGAAAGTGCTCTATGCACTTTTCAGTCTTAGCAACCAGCCACAAAGAAGCTCTCATATGAAGATTAAATGAAGGTACAACATGTTTTTATGCCTTTCAGATATGAACTCCATATAGATGCAGTTTCTTGATAGTCATGGTCACATCTGTGCTCGTCTCTCCTGGAAGTTTAGGGTTAGAGGAGTTAAAGCCCAATGAGCCTACATGGGGGACTTCTAAATGAATAGCAGTGATAAGACAGCCTTGCAAGGGCATCTTTTTTTGATTAATTCGGACAGATATGTGGATATATTGTGAAATTAAAAAGGGAAACAGCAGAGATAGAGGGAAAAGGCTGGATGTTAGACCGACCTGTTTTGACCTTGACAGCACAGCATAGAGTCTCATGCAGTGTAATGCTCACCCTCTGAAAAGCTTTGACATTCTGCAGGTTTTCACACCTGTTGCTCTAGTTATCATTGTCCTCTTCATCACTGTCCCTCATGGAAATGCCTTGCATCCCTCCTTCCCTCACTGAGGCAGTGGCTTCTTCCAAGGTCAGCCGGTTCCTCACCGTCTCATACATCTTACTGTTCAGTGTGGAGTCCAGCACGCCCTGGAGGCGGAAGTCACGGTATTTTTTCTGTCACAAACAAAGAAAACCATCAGAATGATCAAGGTTCACTGTATGAGAGCTTCCACTTGCATATGATCGTATCCTTTGACAACTCTAGTTTGAATGGATACAAGGAGGAGGTAAAACACTACATTTGCAGACGTGGGAATGGGATAAAATTTTAGTTGCTGATGCTTACCTTGTTTAGCCACATGCGAAAATAATTTGTCTGTTTTATTCCTTTTTCCCATAAAATTACTGACTTTTAATTTTGTGAAGTCAGTCATGATAGTCAGCCACTATCGAAGTGAGCAGCACAATAGCTTACTTCTTATCAGTGTGGACTCAATAAATAAAGTAGTGGCTTTGAAAATAAATAAATAAATAAATAAATAAATACATACATAATACATAATAAGACAAGGGTGTGTAAGGACCCTGGATATAAAAGTCTTCTTGCATGCTCCCAGTTCAGTGTGTTTGTGAGTGCGTAAATCCTCGTCATGTTCAGGTGCTGCTCTCTATTTTCATCAGAAAAGAGCTGACGACACTGAACTGGCTGTTTTGGTTAGATCATTTTTAAAATCTCATCATTACTGACGCTATCTCTAAAAGGACAGCATTTCAAAAAGGTAGTCAAATGAAGGACATCATGCAGATAAAAGCAGAATGAAACCAAAATACAACTTAATCAAAAACAAAAAGTGTGTTTTCATATGGAATGACTGACATGTTTCTCTCTCATCTCATCTTATTTGTTTTAACACTGGTCAATATACTTTAAAAAATACTGTAAACATGGATGCATAGCTGAACAGACCCAAAGTGTCAAAGGCCTTCATCTACAGAAAAAGACCACAAAGAGACACTAAGAGACTCACAATGACTATCAAAAGTGGTAACAACCAAAAAAAGGTCCTTTGGTTCACAAAGAGACTCAGAATGACAACAAAGAGACACAGAACAAATAGGTTGAGCAATTTCAGGTGACCTACTGTCTCATAATCTGTCCATGACTGGGGAATTCAAAGGCAGCGTCGCCCACATGACAAAGTCCAGCTGATAAAAACACCACACTGCGTGTTAATAGAGGAGGCTATTATTTTTGGCTTGGATGGGGGGTTACCTTTATCGACAGGAACAGTGAAAATGAAGAAAGGGGGAGAAAGATGGGGGATGGCATGCAGCAAAAGGCCACAGGCTACATCTGAACCTGGTTGCTGTGGTAACAACTCAGGTACATGGGGTGCCTGCTCTGTCAGGGGAGCTAACAGGGTGTTTTTAACACCAAATTATGCTAAAAGCAGCAGTGAGCTGCTTGGTTTTATAACTGTCTTATTGATTCTTCATTGCTGGTATTTAGTCAGGTGTGTTAGAAATGAAAGAGCAGCCGTTCTCACCTTGACAATCCTGATGAGGATCTTCAGCTGATAAACATGGAGCTGCAGGTCCATACGGTCGGTCAGCCATGTTCCTAGAAGGTTCATAGTGCTGGTGTACCATTGCTGTTGACAAACAGGAGACACGTGGTACATAGCATCATCTCATAGTCCATAAAGATCACAACACACGATAAAAACTTTAGTATCTGTACTCCCATCAGCTTCGCTCATTGTGAGTTTGGCAGAGAAAAAGTGTATAAGTGGTGTATCATCATGATTTTCCTTGTGGATCATTGAAGGGGAGGCCAGAGGGACAAAGCTGGCAAATACTGAGCAGAACACCTCTAATGTGAAGATGTCCAAGTCATGTTGGCCCCATCAAGCCACTAGAACAGACACACTTAGCAGAGGTTCTACTGCTGTGGCTCTGCACTTTTGTCAGGAGCACAAGAGCAGCTTATGATGTTCATGAGGCTTCATCTGGTTGGTGTGGTGGAGAGGAAGACTCCACCACCACCTCCAGACTTGCTCAGAATCCACTGCCTCCAGCTTTAATGATGCTCGTCATCCCCTTGGACACTTTCTCTCCATACTATTTCATATACACTATATTGCCAAAAGTATTTGCTCACCCATCCAAATAATCAGAATCAGGTGTTCCAATCACTTCCATGGTCACAGGTGTATAAAATCAAGCACCTAGGCATGCAGACTGCTTTTACAAACATTTGTGAAAGAATGGGTCGCTCTCAGGAGCTCAGTGAATTCCAGCGTGGAACTGTGATAGGATGCCACCTGTGCAACAAATCCAGTCGTGAAATTCCCTCACTCCTAAATATTCCACAGTCAACTGTCAGCTGTATTATAAGAATGTGGAAGTGTTTGGGAACGACAGCAACTCAGCCACGAAGTGGTAGACCACGTAAACTGATGGAGCGGGGTCAGTGGATGTTGAGGCGCATAGTGAGAAGAGGTCACCAACTTTCTGCAGAGTCAATCACTACAGACCTCCAAACTTCATGTGGCCTTCAGATTAACTCAAGAACAGTGCACAGAGAGCTTCATGGAATGGGTTTCCATGGCCGAGCAGCTGCATCCAAGCCATACATCACCAAATGCAATGCAAAGTGTCAGATGCAGCAGTGTAAAGCACGCCACCACTGGACTCTAGAGCAGTGGAGATGTGTTCTCTGGAGTGACGAATCACGCTTCTCCATCTGGCAATCTGATGGATTAGTCTGGGTTTGGCGGTTGCCAGGAGAACGATACTTGTCGGACTGCATTGTGCCAAGTGTAAAGTTTGGTGGAGGGGGGATTATGGTGTGGGGTTGTTTTTCAGGAGCTGGGCTTGGCCCCTTAGTTCCAGTGAAAGGAACTCTGAATGCTTCAGCATAGCAAGACATTTTGAACAATTCCATGCTCCCAACTTTGTGGGAACAGTTTGGAGCTGGCCCCTTCCTCTTCCAACATGACTGTGCACCAGTGCACAAAGCAAGGTCCATAAAGACATGGATGACAGAGTCTGGTGTGGATGAACTTGACTGGCCTGCACAGAGTCCTGACCTCAACCTGATAGAACACCTTTGGGATGAATTAGAGCAGAGACTGAGAGCCAGGCCTTCTCATCCAACATCAGTGTGTGACCTCACAAATACACTTCTGGAAGAATGGTCAAAAATCCCCATAAACACACTCCTAAACCTTGTGGACAGCCTTCCCAGAAGAGTTGAAGCTGTTATAGCTGCAAAGGGTGGACTGACGTCATATTGAACCCTATGGATTAGGAATGGGATGTCACTTAAGTTCATATGCGAGTCAAGGCAGGTGAGCGAATACTTTTGGCAATATAGTGTATATTAACTGTTGTTATATGGTGTGTATGTGTGTTTCATTGTTGTTATTCTGTACACATGGCATCTATTTCCTGTCTGTCCGAAGAGAGATCCCTCCTCTGTTGCTCTTCCTCACGTTTCTACCATGTATTTTTGCCTGTTATACAAATACAATTGACTTGACATGTTCTTGGTGCACAGCCACATTCTTCTGTCATGAGCACTTGTCAAAGTCCATGAAACAAATACTTTAGGTGTCAGTTCAGTAGTATGTGGAGATTTGTGTTCTCTCTCTTCAATGATGAAGTCTATTGAATGTTTTATAACAGTGCTCCTAATAGACTTACTGGAGTAGCCTCAAAATAAGGAGTCATTACTACTACTACTAATAATAACAGAATCTGTTGTCTGCATTGTTTGGTAAATGGTGAATGGACTCTCGCTGTATGGTCATTTTTCTAGTCATCTGCCCACTAAAAGTGATTTATAGTAGATATCATTAACACACTGATGATAGAATATAACATTAAGTACACATTTATACTCCAAAGCACAGCATTGAGAGAAATCTGGGGTTAGGTATGATCAGTGTCATCACATCACATGGACTGCTGGAGACAAGAATGGGGTCACAACTTTCTGATTGGTGGCCGACCTGTTCTACCACTACTTATTCATAATCAACAGTGTTTTGGGCTCTCAAGGCCACTGTACCACTACTTGTCTGCATTTGCTTTGCATTATAATTAACACAGTTTACTCAGTACTCATGTCCAATGGAGCAACCACAGCCCTGGTTCTGATAGTACCATTTGCAGGTGTCAGAAGATCCAACCTTGACATCGTCCTACTGCTTTATTTAGACAGGCCTCCTCTGAACACTGATGTCTGCCAGGCACAGCGAGCTCAGAGCACAGCAAAGAAAGCCGAAAGGCTGCAGATGTTTCTCTGTGTGCCCTAACTGTTGCCAGTCTAATTGATGGATAATGATGAGCAGAGCTGATACTAATAGAAGCCGACTGACTTTCCAGTCAGGGTCACAGCAGAATGGATGGAGGCTGGAGAAGAAAGGGAAGAGAAATTAATAGGAAGGGGGTGGCAGAATGTACATGTCTGTGTGTTTGTGAGAGATTAGAGCCCAAGGGGTTAGCTGTACAAGATCAGTTTTATCCTTCAAAGTGGACAACTTTTAATCAAGTAGAAAGCTGCTCAATGCAAAACCACCAACAGTCATGTTTACTGACAACAGTAACAGGGTTGTAGGAATATTAAGGACGTAAATAAATATTATGTAAATATTAAGACTAATAAGCAACCTCAGTCAGCAGGAGATACTCAGATAATCCGGTGAGATGTGGGTAAGATACTGTAGCATGACAAACTGAAGCTGTAGCCTTGCTCTCAGTCTCATAACATCATAGCAGACAGAGATTTTATTACAGCAACATTTCCAAGGAAACAACACAATTTCAACATGTACAAGAAGCCATACACAGTTTGGTTTGGTTAGTATGCTCCACTGGGCTAATGTGAAAGCTGTCAAACCCTGACGCTGATGTTTATTATGTCAAGTACTAATAAATCTGTCTGCTGATTGTGAAATCTGTCCAGGAATCTTCAGTCCAGAATTTATCTACATAAGACCATGTATAAAACCAGTTTATGCAAATCAACATGTACTATGCATGTATTTCTCCTGAATAATCAATTGATCCACAATCCACAATAAATACAATATTGTATGTGTGTTTTTCATTCTTTTGGTTATTAATCATAACATGTGCCTGATTTCCAGTATAATAATACAAATAATGCTTATAAAATATAAATCTATACATCTGGAACATTAAAGTGCAGCATTAACTTCTTTCAGTCACCGAAATTTGATTACCCCAAAACTGTCCAATCAACAAGTTGTCAGTCTGCATAACCAACCTGTTCCCCTCACACACAAAGGGCTCAGACCAGACTCTTAGCTACTGTCGGTGGAAACTGTTTTGATGCTAATGTTTATGGTGAGAAAGTCCGCTACCTTCAAACTGGTGACTTTTGTTCTGTAATCCTGTGAGGTAAACATCAGCCACAACTCTTTCCTACTTTCTACGTGTCTAAGTGATTGTGTTGCCTAAATTTAACTTCCTGTCAGTAAAATTAAGGTCAACCATGACTGTTTCCTCAACCTAACTATGTGGGTGTGTTGCCCATATTCACTCCTCTTGGTTTGTTTGTAAAGAGTCAATGTGAGCAGGATCCAGACCAGGACTACCAGTAAATTCCTTGTTCTGGACTTTGACACAGTAGGAGCCAAAACGACAGTGACGGTGCTCGTGATGAACTTTTGCAACACACAGCTGACATGAATGGTTCTTAAAATTATTCATCATAGTGCAGGAAGAATATTCGGATTTTTTGTCCAGTTTTGGATTCTCAGATCAAGCACAAGAGACAAAAGCCTGCTCCGAGATCCGACCTGCTGGTCTACATGTAGGTCAAGCTCAGTCAGTGGAACATGGCTGAGTCGAGGCAGTGCCGGGGTGAATCAGTGAGGCGACCTGGTGCCAGCAGCTTCCTATCTGTCGCTGTGTGCCTGTGAAGACTTCGGCGTGGCAGCAGGCCTGTGATCTCGCCCCGAGCACAACCCCCCGCTGAGAGGCCAGGCCTGGAGTGACTGATCCGCCGACTGGCTGCTCTCCCTCTTTTCACCATCCACCCTTCCCTCGCCTTCCCTTTCCTTTAGACATTGCACCGTGCCACACAGCTCCCATCTGCAGCCATTTTTGCAGCAGCCATTTTGTGTCCTGTTCTGCTGTACTCCTCTTAATTTTATATAAAAAGAGGCTTTGACAGCTATGTCACAAGTCCTCTTGCTGCCATGACTGGCATTTTGGAGGTCTGTCAGGGACATAATGCCTGTGATTTTCATCAACTTGAAGACCTTTTTAATGCCAATTTGAATGGAATACCAGTTTCCTTGTCTAAAAAAACGAAAGTGGCTGTCGATCCTTCAGAATATAGCAGCACAACTAGTTTAAATGCTCACCACGATAAAAGGACACAGAGTTACCTGTTAGGATTTGTATTATTCCAATCTAAGGATGCAGAGGGTGTCTTATGCTGTAGAGATTGGAAAGCTGCTTAACACAAATGTACGATTCATGGTTATGGAGTATATAAAATATATTTACAGTGTTTCACCATTCTTATTAATCCATATCAAGTGAACTACATGTCAATTAGCTCACGTCAATGTGAGTTCACTTGCCTACAGTTCCATTCAGTGGTTACATTGACTGTTTGACATAAGACAGTCTGTTGGTCTATAGAGACCGATCTCAGACAAATAAAATGTGTAGCTACATGATAATTAATGGAAGTGCATACGTGAATTAGTCCTACACCATTCTGCAGAAATCCCACCGTGGACATGTGGACCATGTTTATATACAGCATGTGTAGTGATCTAGGCAGCAAGATCAAGAGGCAGCTCTCATAGCGGGAGGTCAGACCTGTAACTGCCGGCAGTGAGAACCAAGGAGGGTCGACCCTGGTTAGAAAATCCTGCATCACCGTGCTAATTTCAGTGTGAGAGCAGGGTAGCAGAGGATCCACATTTCAACATTTTAGTCAGTATGAAAAAAACAAACTTTTTTAGTTTTCATTTATCACCAGTTTGAATAAGGAGGTCAAAGGATTTGTTTGTCATTAGATTAATTGCACACACATTTGATGAGCCAGACAGTGTGGTGATCTTATCATAGATGCAAGAAAACTGTGAAGAATGACAAAAAAGACCTTTCAAATCCTGTCTGCATTCTCCTCCCTCCGAACATCTGGCTCATCACTGCTGGTGAAATATAAGAGCTGAGGACTGTCTGGTGTTCAGAGGGGCAGAAATTAGTGAACGCAGTTCCACATTAAACATTACTTCTGGAAATATATTTGTTTTCTCCACTTTTATCAGTAAACAACAATTCCAGTTCAAATCACTATAACATTGTTTCATCTTTGCATGTTTTTCTTTTATTCACCACCATCCACACTGTAAACTGTTTGTGAAGCTTTTACACAGATCTGATCAGTTCACGGCTACTTCGTCTGATCTGCTGTCATTCAAACAGGGAGGCTCATTGTTGCTCTCCAAATGGTATTTTACATCATTTCTGGAGTGATCATTATGACTTTAAGGTTCTTTTACGTTTTGTTGATGTCTAAACAGTCTTGGGCCCTCTTATCTATCTCACTTTCTTTTAACATATCAACCCTCGCAGACCCTGAGGTCCCCTCTCATGGCCCTGTTAATCATACTAAAAGTGAGAACTAAAACACACGGGGAGGCAGCTTTCAGTTATTATGGCCCTAGATTGTGGAACAGCCTGCTGGAGAACCTCAGGGCTGCAGAGACTGTTGAGGTTTTTAAGAAAAGGCTCAAGACTCACTTTTTCAGCCAGGCTTTTGACTGATCTCTTTTATTTTATATTTCTCCTGTTGATCTTTTTTTATTTATGTATTTATTAACTTATTTATTTATGTATTAATTTATTTTAGATATTTATTTACCCTTATTAATTAATTTATTTTTTGTCAGGTTTTGTGTGTTTGTGCTTATTCAGGGTTGGGGTGGTTTTTATTTTTTTTTTAAATTATTTTATTTTTTCATTATTGTTTTTAGCCTCTGTGAGGCACTTTGAACTGCGTAATGTATGGAAAGTGCCATACAAATAAAGTTTGATTTGATTCCACCATCTCTGACAACCACCTACTCTGTCAATCCATTCAAACCAAATCAGCTTCTTCAAACTAGCCCCAACTAGAGGCCACAGTTTCACTTCAGACCCGTGGGTAAGGTGGCAGTCCTGGGGCAGGAGTAAGACGTGGCGTCTCCATGTTGATGAAGTTGAAAGCCACTGTGACTTTGTTGAGCTTGTCAAATGAACAGTGATGGTCTCTCCTGCTTTGTTCTTCTTGGCAGGGTCGAACAAAAGAAAATAATCAGAAGGGACAAATTCACCCAACCTCTCTTTTTTAGGCTGCATGGGGATCAGCAGGGGACTAGCGCTTGTTGACAGCCAAAACAAGCGTAATATGACTCTGAATACATAATGCCATAACCCGACAGGGATCAAATCTGTGACATTCTAACGAGTTCCATCTGAACTCCATTCCTTCAACTGGCTGATCTGTGTGTGTGCATTTGTGTGTTTTATCACCTCACGACATGCTGATGAACCCCTACCTATACACAGGCGACATGCACACCCCACACGACACAACACACATACTCCCACATAGACACATATACATCTGCCGGTCCATCCCCCTTCAAGCGAGAGTTGGGAGACAGAGCGACCTCCTGCCCCCATCTGACACCAACCCACCCATCCCGCCGAACCCCCCCAGCCCACCACACACACACACACACACACACACACACACAGACACGCCTCGCCGTGAAGCCAGTGTTCACACCCAAGTCTTCACATGGTGCTTGGCGGGGGGGGGGGCTTGCCACCAGCAGGATGTAATGCAAAAATGGCACACCTCTTTCTTCCCCTCCCCATTCACCTACTCACCTCTTTCATGACCCTTCTGCATATATTTGCAGTGTCGTGTAATGAGAGGGAGCGGCAATTTTTAGATCAGGCTTGTGGTTTCACAACAGTGTCAGAAACTTTCACTTCCCTCGGAGAAGAATGACAAGCTGAACCTTCACAGTGGATCAACTGACCTAAATGATGATGTAACCTAAACGTAGGTAGGATGTAAGTGGGTCCAGTACATACTGTGCTAATGAAGCTTTTTGAAAGTAGATTCCAAGCACCAAAAGCCAGAATCATCGGCCCTGTTCGTGGTCTCACAGCAACTAGCAAACCCTTCCAATGAGGTACGTTACTTTGATGATTATTTTATCAGTGACAGCCATGTTTGAGGTCCGGTTAATCAGAATCAGAATTCAATATTTTGTGTATATATATATACGTGTATATATACACGTATACGTGTATATATACACGTATATATATATATCAAAAAAAGATTTTATGCAAAATGAGGTGTTGTTGTCAAGTGTTGCCATAACCCATGCACTTGGAGCAATGGAGACATTTCACTGCAGAGTTTTAAAAACACCACAACAGGCATCATTCAGTCACCTTTTGACCACTGAGGTCAAACCTAAGTGTCCTTCAGTAGTTCCCACAGACCACGGATGGCAATTAACTTTCTCAAGGGGCCACACGACAAACTATATTATAGTAATATCAATTTAATTTCTTGTTAAGAAGCAGTAAATTCTGTGGTTTCACTAAGAGTAGATGTCACAATTAGGCTATAAAAATGTGGAAAAATTTAATAACATTTAACATTCACTACTTAATCAACAGCCATATTTTTGCAGTATTAAATTTTTTTTTTAAAAAACATTTTTATCCAAAAAACAGTCTGCTTCCATGCTGCCCCAGTCCTGTTGTCATACTGTATCTCTGTTTCTACATTTTTAGTCTGGTAATGATTCAAATTATAATCCTGAAATGCGGCAATCTCTACCCCACAACCTTTGACCTCACAGATTAAATATTTAGAAGATGTTATGTAAAATGACACATGCCTTCAAAATAAAAGCAATGCATGCACGATGTACACTTATTATTTTTGATTCTTAATTTTCCATTGAGCTCTCATAGGCTGGACAGGAATAAAATATGTATAAAATATAGAGGTTATTGTTCCTGAGGAGCTCTCACCATATTGGCACTGGGGACACAGCAGACCAGACAACCCACCTGTTATTCATGTTAATGGCCACGCCCTAAAACAGGCCTAACTTTAAGCCTTCATAGAATTTAAACACATGGGTTGTATAAAAAGTTGTCATGGACAGCGATATTAGCAGTAGAAACACAAACTGTTTGTTAATTTCTACCATACACTATGAGGAATGTTTTTTGTCACGTCACATTCACTTCATTACTCAGCAGTGAAAACAGAAAAATGAGAGAGAGCAGAAGTTTAGCAGGTGTGCAGAATCACTGGGAAGCAAGGAAAGAGTTTGGAGAAGAGACTCCAGCGAGGATGGCCTCCACCTGAGTGCAAAAATACCCTCAAGAGGGTTTTGAAGGGGTGCATTAACATTTGATATTAATAAAATGTAACATGTGAGTGGAAGGCGCTGCTAAGACGCACACACACACACACACACACACACACACACACACACACACACACATCCCCCCCAAAAGGCCAACTGATTTGTTAGGTCAGAGGCCCTCTTTTGTGGGGCTACTCAGGAGCTTTTGTGCTGCTGAGAGCCAGGAATGTTGGAGCTGAGGAGGAGACTCACCACAGGGGGTACACAGGGATTACAAGCAACCTGGGACTCTGCCTCTTTCTGCCTCTGCTCTGCTCTGCTCTGTGTGTGTGTGTGTGTGTGTGTGTGTGTGTGTGTGTGCTTTTACAGTAAGAACAGCTACTCTGTTTGTTTAACAATTATTTATGAGAAGTGTACTGAAAGTTGGCACTGCATGCTCAGTCAGTCGGTGTTGTTTAAATATTGTTTGTATTTGGATTATAATTTAGTCTCTTGTTGTTGTGTATTTTACGTTGGTGTTGACACATTAATGTGATCGTCACATACAGCTGTTGATATTTGTAATACATGTGTTATTAATCAATCACAAGTATCTATAAAGTAACATAATAATTACAGTATTACATATCAGAAAGCTAATCAATGACTTAGATGATGATGTTCAAGGAATAACAACAGAGGATCAAATGAAACCTCAAGATGGAGTGTACGCATGAATCACATGATACCCCCAGTGGAAATAAAATAATGATGAATGCACCTGTCACTAGCATTTTAATATGAAATCAAATATTATTTTCCGATTGTTGGAGAAAATGTATGCATTGGACTTCTGTATTTATTGTTACCAACTTCAACATGTACCCATCATACTTAAATATCTGGATCCTGGTCATGACATTGACTGTAACTTGACAAAAGTGGTCCTGGCTACAGTCTTTCACAAAGTCATCGGAGGTTTGTTTAATATTATCTTAGTTGTTGATGACATATGCATGATGCTGATGCCTCCTCACCTCTATCAATGACCTCCAGGGAACTCCTGAGTGAAATTTGTGAATTTACAAATCAAACAAGTATCTCAATCACAGATGAATTTGTTATTGACTGGTATCCCATTTTCGCGGTCATACAACCATTTAACTGACAACTTGTGTGTGTGTGTGTGTGTGTGTGTGGGGGGGGGGGTCCCAGCTGTGTTTGCAATTAGCAGGAGGCATGAAATGAGAATTGCTGGTTTGGCAACACTAATGCCAAGTGGCAGGCCTCCTTGTGAAGGAGTAGGAAGGCCACTAGCTGAGTGCAGTAAAGCAACACTTTTTCCTTTCAAACACACACTGGTACTGTATGAACACATAACCCAAACAGACACTAAGACAGAGAGAAGGAAATACATTTGAGGCAGGTATGGCTGAGCTGGGGTGGGGGTGGACTTTAAATCTGACAGCAAGACATGGATTTTGGACAAAGGGCTCGTCTAATCCTACCTGCTCTGCCTCCCAGAGCCCACCGCTGGCCTGCTCTATAGTCAAGCTCACTGCCTCAACAGAGAGGGCCCATTGATGACGACACTTAATTACCATAGTAACTCACACAGTAAATCGGGACACCCCCCCCACCCCCACCCCCCCCCCCCAACCATCCCCAATCTCAGGACCAACACCATTAGGACCACATCCCTCCGGCTCTGTGCTCATCTTGTCACCCAGCAGCAGGACTAATCTTGGGAGAACAAACAGAGCTTTTCACTGGAGGCTAATGGGACTCAGCATCCTGCACAATATGTTGTTATCCCAGAGGCCACTTTCACATTAATGTGGATAAAGAATGTGAAAATGCATCTTCCCTCCACCAAAAGCAGAGCCATTCACGACCTTTAGACACAAGAGGGTAGAGCTAAGTTGGACTCGTTGTTTAGAATATTTATATGAAGCCACAATTTTAAAATGAACTTTCATGAGCTGGAAATACAGTGAAAGGGTTATTAAAGACAAAGACGTTGTAGCAACCGATCACTTACAAGATCACTCTGTATTATGGTCTGTTTGACTCTAAATGGAATCATAATTTACTAAATGAACATCATGCTCTAGTGGAGAAGACCTGACACTAGAGACTGAGACCATAAACTCATGTTTACAATGTTTACTGAGGGAATAAATCTAGAGAGAAGTAGCATCATTTTCTCATCTATACACTCAGACTTCTTTTTGCCCCTGATGGCATCATCAAGCAGCTTAGACTGACTTTCTGCAAACTTCTATGATCCTATTTTTCATTGGTGTGTGGATGAAAATAACATGAAAACACAAGTGGGAAAGGACACAAGCATAATTTCAAATGTCTCAGTCTCAGAGTGGACAGAAAAGAAAGGCTAAATGGGGCTCAGCATCTTGCACTAGATACTCTCTCCCCCTCTTTTTGTCCCTTTCTTTTCATTCAAGGAAGTAGGTGTGTTAGAGGGAGAGGAATGGCTAGGAAAGTAGGACTTAACAAAGTTTTAGGCTCAACAAGCTCAACAGTCAGTGTTTTGACTGTGCCGCTGACACAAAAGGAAAAGCTGGGAGGACCACTGACTGCAGTCTGAGCTCAGCCAGGACGGCAACAAAACAGGCTCAGTGGACAGTTCAACCAGGCAGCTGGTTCAGAAAGAGCACAGAGGAACCCAAGCCTGGGTGTAGCATCACAGGAGAAAGGTAAATATTTATCTCAGGTCTGGGTTTCTTTTCAGGCCAGCAATCTGGCACTCTTACAAAACACCGGCAAGTGTGCGTTCAGCAGACAAGAGAGTCTAAATAAGGAGCAACTTTATAAAAAAACATGGTAGCTTGGAGAAGGAATGGGTGTATATTTGGGGCGGTAGATGGAGGGAGCTGGGGGGCCATGTTGTGAGGAACTAAACAGTTGGAATTACGGTCAGCGACCAGTCATTGAGTAAACATACAATGAGGGACAGAAAAGCTCTGTGGTGGACAATAAAAACAGAAAAAAAACGCCAGCTTCAGGCCCTGAGAAAAGTGAGCCATTCTACTCACAAAGAGCCGCTTAGGGGTGGATTGAGGGAAGGAAAAAGAGGGCTAAAACACTTGTGGGCTCAGGCAACTCTATAGGGAGAGTGAAAATGGAATAAGCCAGCAAGCACTTGAGGGTCCCGCCGAGCACCTGAATGGGACAGAGGGGTGGAGCGGCAGAGGGGGGTCTGGAGAAGGTGAATGGCCTTCTTTTTGGGTCCAATTTGTCTCTTTTCACCCCGCTCGCCCTGCTCCGGCTCTGACAGATGTACAAAGAGGGAGCGGCGCTGGGCCACTCATCCACATACGTCCATGAGCAGCTGTCACTTTTGTCAGACAAGTTAATCAAACAAATGCCACCATACCTCCCTTTTTAACAAGGCCGAGGGAAAGACGGATAGAAGGGGGCTGTAAAAGGGTGATAGAGACCCGCCAGATGACATGTGTGTCCTGGATCAATTCACCCTGCCGGCCCTGATCTATAAACCAGCAGGGTTTGATAAAGTAGAAGTCTCCATTAAACTTGTATTTGCCTCCTCTCGGGATGATCGCAGTGGTAGTGTCCTTTGCTGTTTCCTGCTGGCAGCGCAGGGATGAATGCTTGCAGAGGATTTAGACCCAAAAGGGAAAGAAAATGCTCTCTCTCAGTAATTATTAAGGAGTTTAAGCTGCTTACAGACTTCATTAAAGGGAAGTGAAACCTTTTTCAGAGCATGTTTTGAACAGTCACAAGTCTAACCTATCCTGCTTGGCTGGCCTTTTTTTATTATGAAGACCATTATTTTGCTCCCGTTTCATTGAGTTATCTTTTCACAGATTTTGTTGTTTGTTATGTCAACCAGTCATATTGTTCAGATAAAGGGTGAAGGACTCACTGTGTGTACAGCGAAACACTGCAGAGATAAACTGCAGCTATGATGTTGGTTGATGAAATGGTTTACGGTAGATATGATTTTTTTACTGGGGGTCAATAAGAAAAAACATAAAAGTGAGCCAATGATCTGATCAGATGTTGCTGAAATTGTTTTTTGATGATATGACTATAAGTTTTATTTAATAATTCAAAGAAAAGTCCAATAAAAATGTATATAATACTAAAATATTATGATTAAAGACTTTTCCAGGCTATTATGATATTCTAAATTATTACATTTTAGTCATAAAGTAAATATTATGTCAATTTAAAAAACATGTTTATATAATACGTTTTTTATGGTGGTGATTCAAAGCTTTGAAATCCTCTTCATTCTGTCCTCACACAAAGGAGTCATTTGAGCAGAGTAAGACGTCTAAGAGGCTGCAGGAATGAAGTTTGCGTGTTGCTTGAGCTCAGTGTTGATTAAATTGTTCACTTGGCATGGCCGTGGATCTGGCAGTTCATGACCGGACAGCCAAGTGGTATGATGGCAGCTCCATAACCCGGTAGTCTGCTGGCATTCCCTGTCCCCACACCCACCCATCCCCAGACCCACCCGCTGTGACCAAAGTACAACGGCGGCGACGACAACAATCTCAAATCCCCCAATCTGCAGCTCAAGCTGACCCCTGCCCTCGCTCCGCTCCACCACAGCCGCCCAGCAGTTGGTGAGCAGAGTGAGACGGGAGGAGCAGCAGCGATTAAAAAGCGCTTAAACTTCTGTCACACAGAAGTGCAATTTCACCACGCTTGTGAATCTGATAACTGCCCAAGGTCAACGGAAATACTTCAAATCAATCAATGAGCCACACGCATAATCCCCTGCAGGCAAAGGCAGATTAAGTGTATAATTGACCTGTGTAATCCCAGTATCTGCAACTCCATCCCCGGGGGGAAGGAAGGGGAAAGGGGGAGGTGTCTCCAAGACTCAGTGGCTCTAAAGCACCATCACTGTCTGCCTCTTTCTTCCTGCACCCCACCTACCCTGGCATGTTGGTTGGCTGGCCTGGGTAAGGGGAGTGTCATGGGGCAGGAATCAGTGGTGTATCAGTGCAGGGCTGGATTTGGCTCAGGCTAAAGACATGGCTTTTTTTAATCAATGATCCCCAGACTGTGCCGTGCTAAGTCTCCCCTTCAGTATCATTTAAGCACATCTGTCTTAATCCGGGTCTCTTCCACCACTCTTTCAGGAACTAAACCTTTGAGGGGAGGGGGGAGGGTGAAGGGGGCCCAAATTAATTTATAGCTATTCTCCAAATACACACACACACACACCATCAAAATATCAAACTACAGGCCATTTTCAACACATTCAAGGCCAAGAGATTGCAATGCTCTACATAAATCAGGCTCCAACAGACAAAACACTAGCAAATGATTTAGCAACATTTTTATGTATATATATTTATGCAGCATAAATAAATGACCTGCAAATATAGAAATCACATAGAAATACGACAAGTTATATCTGGTTGACCAGTCAATAGTAACTTTTGCACTATAAATAGCTGTAAATAGCTAGTGATATTCTATTTCTGACATTAATACCATTGCCAACTATAGTGTATATACATTCATCCCAAAACTTACTTCATTTTTAGTAATTATTTTTATTCTATTCTATTTTTATATGGAATATATACTTTTTATTTCATGTTTGGTGATAAATTGAAAGATAGCTGCTAAACTGACTTTCATTGGTTGACAACAGTGACAATAAAGTTCTATTCAATTCTATTAATAATTACAAGAAAAATTTGGTTTCAGTCCATTCGCAAGTATTAGAAGTGGGGTTAAAGAAAGGCCTCATAAAAGCTGTTGTCACTGCTAAATATAAAATATCTGCATGCACAGTACTTCAAGAAATTGACTTAAATAATTTTGTTCTTTCAATTTGGAGCTTCATTCATAACACTGATACTCTGATTATTACTATTAAATAAAAACTTAGCGCTCCCTCAGTCTCTAATTGTCATCACCATAAATTACATGTGTGAAATTATTTCTTTGTCGAAAGGAGAGAATGACAAAAAGAGAACAATTGAACCAAACTGACAAAAACAGTTGAAAGTTTTGAGCAGCAGTCTCCACTGCTGCCCACACACTGGTGCAAAATGCACCAAATCTGCAATGTTCACGTTTCATTGGGCCAGAATGAAACGTTAGTGGGCATGCAGCATGTTTTTCAATGCAGCATGCTCAGTATGAGCACACACTGAGGCAGCCACAGGTCAGAAAATGAAAGGGGATTTCCACACAAGTTTAATCAGGATGCCACAGATGCAGAGCAATTTTCACAACAGAAAATAGATTATTAAATGATTGGATTACTGGTAAAGAGTGTGGTTAGTAAAAAGCATAAAGTAAATCTATGTTTATGAAGAAGGAATCGTAACAAGCTGAACCCCACCACCACCACCACGACCCCATTTGATCAGACCTAGATGTGGGTCAAGTATCAATTAAAAATGTCCTGCTCTGAAAAGCCCCTCAACCCAATAATCTATGTAAGCACATGGATATGAACACTCGTTAATATGGCTCCAAATATGATTCATTTCTTGAGACTGTGTTGTTTGTTTTAAATTATCAGCATTAGACCACATATGGGCCTGTCTGCTGTCACTCTAGACGTCAAATTACGAGTGTTGACACATATTTAGGAATTATGGGGTCATAGTGAAACAAGCTGCTTTCTGCTGCTGCATGATAGCAGAGGGCATCTTGAGACTCTCGTCTCCATTAAGCTTGTGTTTTGTCCTGCCTTTCACCTTCAGTGTCATAAAGCAGGGTCTGTTCTGTTCATCGAGCTGTCAGCAGTCAAACACACTGCTGCTGTTTAGCTTCAGATCTGGCAGAGATGTGTTAAATGAAACAAGCTTAAAGGACTTGATTTGTTGATGTGATTTGAACTGTAATCTCTTTACAGTCAGCCCTTACAGTACTGGCATACTTGATGGCATTTTTTTTTATTCTACATTATGGCAGTGAAAGATTTGAAAACTTTAATCTTGTCAATAGCACAAAAAAGTGCCCTTAGAGGTCACAAAAACATCATCAAATGTCCTTCTAGTCTTGAGAAGTAAATGGATTATAAAGTGGAAATTGTTTTCCTTTGTAGCTGTTTACTTCTGCTCTTCTTTCTGTCTCATTTACACTGTTTTTCCATTTTAAAATGAATTCAGAATGAATAGAAATTCCACCTCAACGACAGGCTGCTGTACATTCAACAAGACATACGTTGAATAATCGCCAAATTTTGGACCTTAATTCAAAGCTCTCCTGTGTTGTTGTGGTGCAGTGCCATTTTTGGAAATGACTTAAACAAATAAAATAAGTTTGTCTGTAATGAGCCGCCTTATTGTTGTAATCCTCACCAGAGGAAATAATGGACAAAACAGATAAGTAAATGAAGTCAGCGGCCCAACAAGGGAGGGGAGGGGCAGCCTAACAAAGCAAAGATTAAGGAGAGTCCACCCTGACCTTATTTAAGAGGATGACAACAACAAGTCCAGCACGCACACACACACACACACACACACACACACACACACGCACTGGAGTATCTTCTTTGGTGGGCTGGGACACTCAGATTTGTGGGGCTCATGAACTATTTACTACTTCACCACAAGCAAGAATGATGGTCATATTGCATTCTTTTACTATATGAACTTCATATGATTCTTTTCCTTCATACGCCTTTTCATGCAACTGGGCTCGTATGCTTGAATAAAAGATAAAATGCTAATTAATGTTATTGTCTTCAACATCACAATGGTGTAAAATATATGCTTGTTGCGCCTTAATTAATTCTAAGTAACATTTTTGAAATGTTATTTCTATTACATTTATTTCAACCATGACTTCTATAAGCCTTTACATGTTTTGTTCCACTTTGGGAGGAAAAATGAAGCCTCTAGGGTAAGCATTTTTGGGCTCCAGCAGTCACCTACTTCCTTGGTAAAGTCTTCCTTAAGTGTGAAATATATGAATTTATTACATACGGAACAGGTCATGAGCAAGAAAAAAAACGACTAAAGTGATAAATATTTTCACCTTTCAACAGGGAACTGAACTCAAAGTGAAACTTATCTTATTCTCCCTTTATGTCAGGTCAGACCATCATCTACTCTAAATCATATACCAATGATGGAAAAGAGCCCCATGCAGACCCACTTCAAAGCACCTTATCTGCCACTTTTAAGCTGAGAGTTGAGCACAAATTCTCCATATTGCAAGTCACCACCAGAAAAAGACAAGAGACAAGCAGGTAAAAAAGGTGGAGTGACAAGAAAAGCACAACAGAGCTGCAGAGAGACCTGTGACGCCTCAGGAACAACTAATAGGAAATGACAACAAGGAGAAGACGAGGTGAGACAATCCCAGCAGAAGCACTCTAGTGAGGATACATGGCAAAGCACCAGGTCAAGGCTGCAGCAGCAAACACCCCTCTGTCACCCTCATTCAGGACCAACAGAGAGGAAGAGGACAGGAGACGGATCACACCTCAAGGCCTTGACTCAACACAATGGCACGGGCAGATAGACGCCACCATAGACACACCTGCACTGTTCAACCATGAGCACACACAGGAGAGACGACACTGGTTACATCAGTCACAGAGGATGACTGACTAAAATAATTAAAGCTGCTTCTAATCAGCTAAGTCTTTTATTATTTATAAGGATACTTGATATTGGCTTTTTTACTGATATCCAATATTCTGATATTGTCCAACTCTTTATTTCCATTTCTGATGTCAACCAATACTGATATGTGCAGGCTCATTACACCAAAACTATATCTCCTGTTGTGGAATTAACACATTACACTGGATGATTCATAAATGCAACATGGCTCCAAATGGAAACATCATCTGTGCAAAATAAGACACCACCTTCAACTGCAGTGATGGAAAACATATTGAACATAGTCTTATGTTCTTATAGAGCCTGTATTCTGTTGTTTACGTATTTCTTTTTTTTACGTAGTTATTTTTTTTTACATTTTTGCACTATTCTATTAATCTCCTTACTTTTCAGGTGTTTGGCACCTGTAGTGAGAGAATTTCCTTAAGCATGAATAAAGTTTTACCTTTTCTTATGACTGGCCATGATGAAAGTCCTCCTTTAAAGTGAACAAATGAAACTCTAAACTGATACTGACAGGGCTCTATGACTGCCCTGTTCCTGTTTCCTCATCTCCTCATGTGTGATGGAACATTTACCATCAGTAGGAAATAACTCAAACCAGAGACATAATGTTAGTCAAGTACCGGATGAGATAGCTTGTTAGTTACAGCTAGATTATTTACTTGCGGCCCACACCCCATGCTAAGGGAGAGGAGAAAAGAACAAAATGGTGACATTTGCCTAAAAGAGAAGTCAGCCCCTCTCTTGCATACATATACACTCTACTTATGCATCTAACATACAGTCCTTTCAGAATAAAACCTATGAATTGCAGGTGCACGTCAGTTACAGCCATTAATTGAAAAAGGCCTGCCTTTCAGCCTTGACTGAAACATGGCAGGGAATTGACAGATTCAGCTTGTCCATTCGGCTCCATACAGACTCTGCAATAAAGGTAATACCTGATGGAGTTATGCCTGAATGTTAATAAACATCTTTGTAACTCCATCATTGCCAGAGATGTGTTTTCACTTTCACTTATTCCTCATTAGTTGCCTCTGGAGTTTCCTCGGTTATTTGTCATCCATCTGAGGGGAAAGGAGAGTAATACCTGTGGCTTTATCAACCAAATAACACACCCTATCTTCAAACTGTCACTCTGCCATTTCTATGGAGGCAGTCTGTCGTGGTGCCCATTGCTAAAGGTCATGGTCAGCTCTGCATGCCTGTTCATGAAGTCATCTGAAAAGCAAAACTAAGGGGTGTGCGAGGTGTTACCATCACCTTGTTTAACAAACATAAAACACAACTTTTTTTGTTCAATTTTCTTCAACTTTTGACACTATAACACACTAGATGAGCAACTAGTCAGCAGAGACAGTGAATGGCTTCCTTTCTAGTGAGTCAAAGTCATTAAATTTAACAGCACTGAATGTAAGAACTGACTAAATTATAGATTGATAAGACTCTAATGACACTGTTCGACAAAGCTTTTATTACGGAATCTGTCTTCTCATTTTCTATGGCAACCTACGCCAAAGTAAAAAAAAAACTTTGCTAACATTGTGAAGGTGGTCTGTGAGATAGTGGGAGTATAGTTCAACAGTTTAGTGGTTTAAATCACATATTCAACAAGCAGGAGCTAAAGGAAAAGCAATCACCTCCCATTGTGCCTATCCCCATCATTCAGAGAGCACAAGCTGCTGCCATGTGACCTACGCATATGTTGCCATAAAAAAGATAGAGGAAATCCTTCATCTGTCTCCTTTCTCACCTTGAATACAGACTGCAGGAGGAGGTAACTGCTGCTCCATTAACTTTGAGATAATAATGATAATAATACAACTCTATACTTATTTACAGTGATATCATCTACATTTATGCTCAATTAAAGAGGAGTCATATTCTGTTGTTGGGGTTGTACTATACTATAATATATTGACATTGGTAATGTTGATAATATTCAGTGTTCATCATATTGTTTAAAGACACAGTGAAGATATGCTGGGTACTTCTCACTCCTGTATGTTCCTGTGTTATAATGTACATGTCTTTGTTTCTATGTTTGCTTCCCACTATGGACAAACAGTGAATTGAATGAATGAAATATTCAATGCTTGACCGAAATTTAAGGACAAACTGGAGTTTGATTTTGTAAACATGAATGCAGAACAGGCTTTTCAAAGACTAAGACCTCTAACTGGCTCAGAAAACATATCCTACAAAATAACACACCCAGAATCACTGTCAAAAGAACATAACAGTTTTGAGGACCACATCATGGACACTTATCAACGCAGCCACCCACTTGACCAGTACCTCAGGGCTCAGGTACAGAACACTGAGGTGCAGAAGGGCTTGCTTTGGAAAAGCCTGATGCCAGCAGTCATGTCTGCCCTGAACAGCAGGCCCCATCAAGTGTCCCTTTAAAGCCATAGTTCAGAATTTTGGACAAAGGGCCTTATTTCCAAGTCAGAGTGTAGGAGACGCGTGAAGCCAGTTTTCAACAAATTTCATTCAGTCCTTCTAGTTGCAGAGTTCACTGGTGCTAGGCTAACACAAGTCAGTAGGTTTAGTTGGCTTGCCATTAAAAACATGTCCTCCTCTGTTCCTCCCTCCTCCTCACTGTTTCTGTAAATATCCAGCACACTCCTCTGCAGAAATACAGAGTTAGCAGGAGAATCTGTTCTGTACGGAACAATGTCAGAGAAAATGCAGCCAAAAATATCATTTCCTGTGTTACTTCTGACGACTCACCCTGCTAAACAGACAAAGAGAAGAAAGAGGGAGACAGAAAAGACTTAAAGACAAAACTCTGGATAAAGCTAAGAGGACAAACCAAAGTGGACATCAGTGGAGACACTGAGACATCTGAAGGGACTTAAAAGTGATGCAGAAGTTTCTGCTTTCTTTCTGTTGGACAGGTAATTATTTGTTTAGCTTCAGGAGGAGTAAAACACACACAAATGCAGACGGAGGAGGAATGTTTTTGCTGCAGGGAGTGAGACTCAACTAGAGCACAGTGAAATTGCTGTTGTGGAGAAACTAGTCCCGCAAAATGTCTAAAATGATTCTATCAACACAGACATTTACTTCGATAATCTGGTGTTATAACTGCACTGTGGAGTGGGTTAGACTGTTTTTAATGGCAGGCTAACTAGAACCATTGACTAGTGTTAGCCTAGCACCAGTGAACTCTGTGACTAGAAGGACTGAATGAAATTTTTTGAAAAGGGTCTCCAACACTCACTTGGAAATGAAGCCCTATGTCCAAAATTGTGAACTATCCCTTTAATGTGTTGGTCCATGTTTGTTGTGCTTTGTATAGTGTCCAGTGTCAAGTTGTTTGTATCATGTTATTTGTCCTAAATGTCTGGAGTCCATATGTACTTTCTGTGAACACAAATTTCCCCCCGGAGATAATAAAGTCGAAAGTCTAAAGCCTGAATTGACTTCAGTAGGCTGAAGTTAACCCTCTGAGTCCCTGCAGCGCGCTCATAATTAAAGCAGGTCAACCTAAGCAATCCACTGTTACCAACTATTCCATGTTAGCTTTGTTGGCTAAATTATGCTCCAAAGTCAGCTGGCAAAAAAAAAACAGCATGGCTATTTTCAAAGGGGTTCCATGAACTTTGACCCCAAGATCGTTTGTCTCCTTTCCATGTTGTGAGACCATTTTTTGATATTTGACCCCACTGTAAACAATGACCCAAAATGTATACATTGATATTTCTATTTAATGTGATGTGATCTGATAACAGCTATCATCTGTTGTGTTATGTGCATTCTAATCCTTTTAAATGGCAGAAGCACAGAATGGGTTGTAATCCATTGAGAGTGACGTTCACAGGTGCACTGAGTTGATCACATGACTGTAATCATTTGACTTGTTCTAATGTCCTCTTACAGGTGGCGTGAATGAGACCTTGTTGTCATTAAGCCTCTCTCAGATGACGGAGGAGGTGCTGTGGCTTACTTACATCAAATAATCTCTCGACGTACACCTCCTCATTGATTTTCTCCCGCAGCATGTCCTGGGAATGACGCACAAATGTCACATAACCGTCAGCAACGTCCATCCCTGGCTTCTGTTAAGAACAACATAAGAGAGAAAGATGAAGAAGACGTGCAAAAACATGTCTTCCTGCTCAACTGACATTACATCTGCTGAAGTCATTGTCCCAATGGACTCATGGAAGTGGCAAAATGTAGAAAGTAACCACTTTTACTGCTTTAGTAACCAAAAGAGGCTGAATAAATATATAAATAAAGGCCCTCATTATTGTATCAGCTGCTCCTCAAAGAAAAGCCATTTCCACAACAGGCACCATCAACTGTGACATGCGTGACATGACTTTATGGGTTCATGAGACCTTTACTGCCCATTTGATAGAGGAGTGAGGGGGGTAAATGTTGTAGTTCTCTCTCTGATACAGTAATGTATTATCAGAGCGACAGTAACTCTACTTGGACAAACTGCCTGAAATGGGTTGCCAAAGCTTTGCTGGCAGATCATGAAGCAGAACTCCATTCAAAAAATCAAGGAAATTAAAAAGGTAGTAACCAAAGATCAAACATGCTGATAAAATTAGATTAACCACCTTTTCTGAATCTTTTCCTGTAATTCAGCAAGCATGTTACTGTAGTGTTTCGCTCAAAGCATTGCTGTACCAGCATGCCTGTCAGATGTCATTGTCACATTTGTGACAAATTCATTTAAGATAAATGAAGTAAGATTGAGATGTTTTTCTAGAAGAAAAGGAACATTAAGTGTTTCATTTCCAAGGATGCAGACTGAGGGCTTCAGAGCAGCCGTTGGTTCAGTCGGCTCTTGTCAGAGTTGAGTTTGGATGGAAACCAACACTCACAGTCTGGGCATGTGCAAAATGAACAGAGCCACTGGAGACACTCAGTTGGGTTTGATGGGGAGAACAGATTGTTAGGAAGCCTGCCATTCTGACACCTAAATATTCACTGAGGACAATGTGTTTGTAACCGGCACCTTATTTATTTGTCTTATTTCGTCATGTATTACAATTTTCAAGACTTGATGAAACATTTGATCTCAGTTCATCACTTTTATGTGCACTCATAGAGAATTGAAAAAGTCACAAAAATACTAACTGCTCCTAAACTTAGTTAACACATCTGCAATGACACTCACAATGTGTAAATGAGAGCCTTTTTTACCAATGAAAGTCTAATTTTGTACATTAAGGACACAATTAGCATGCTGGGCTGGAAACTGTGACCCCTGCCAGAGGACACAGTACCTCATCACATTCACTGACAAGGCATTAATTTGAAGTTTGGCATGTTGCTATGGCCTAAGTGTTGGCAGCTAATACAGATCTGATGTGTACACACACATATACATACACAGACAAACACACACACACACACACATACACACACCATCACCACCCCGACAGCAAAATGGGCATGTGTTGTAAAACATGGACTCAGAATGTGTAGTGCACAGAGAGCGAGGCACGAGTCTCAGTGTCTGGCCACATGCATATGAATGGACACTTGGGGGAGGAAACATGAGGACATTTGATGTGGAAATATGACAACCAATGCCATCTGGATTATGACTCTACATGTGAAAGCATGGTCAAATATTTGTGCATATACAAGAAACAAACACACGCTTTACAAGGGAAAGGGCATTGGTGGTGATGGCCGCCACAGGCCCAAGACCTCCCAGCATGCTGAGCTTGACATCTGAGGACCGAACCTTGTACACCTTCTAACAAGTACAATACTTAATGAATATTTAACTGCTCCACAGTCTTTTCTGATGCCTCTTAAATTCTCAAATGCTGAACGGTGTACAAGGCCTAAAATAAATGTTGTTAACAACAGTCCAACCACTAATTTAGACGATAGATAAATCACTGAATGTGCCTGGTCACACTGGATTGCTTCTGTTAATAAAAGTTCATTGTTGTATTCATATTTTCATCAATTTGTTATTTTTTTCATCTGTTTATCCTATTATGTTTATCAATTATTCAGTTTAGTTTAGTCATCCATCCATCCAATTTCTACCTCTTATCCTCTCATAGGGTCTTGGGGGGGCTGGAGCCTATCCCAGCTGTCTTAGGGTGAAAGGCAGGGTACACCCTGGACAAGTGTCCAGTTCATCACAGGACACATAGAGACAGACAACCACTCACACTCACATTCACACCTACGGTCAATTTAAATTAACCAATTAACCTAATCTCCATGCATGTTTTTGGATGGTGGGAGGAAGCCAGAGTACCAGAGAGAATCCACACAGACATGAGGAGAACATGCAAACTCCACGCAGAAAGGCCCCGGGGCCGGGAATCGAACCCGGTACCTTCTTGCTGTGAGGTGACAGTGCTAACCACTACACCATCGTGATGTCTAGTTCAGTCATGTAGTTAGTTAAATAAACATTTCATCTTATAAAGAACTGTGTTATTTGATTTGTGTGTCTATTAAACTATTTGAGACACTGAACACTAGTTCCAACTGTCAGTCTTCACCAATTGTTGTTGTTGTCCTTTCTGGCTGCTCCCTTCCGGAGCCTTGTAGACTTGGCGTTAGTTTTTTTACACCGCATGCCCTTCCTGACGCAACACTCATCCATTTTGGTAGCCGGGACTGGGAGGGAGTCGAACCCAGGTTCCCCAGGCATGCGCTACAGGCCGGGTTTGTCATTCTACACCAATTATAGAAATTAAATTATTAATTAATGAATTAATTAAATTATAAATGTGCTCGGAGCAATACTTCCTTACACTAATCCAATAGACAAACCTTTAGCCTGGTCAATGTCATCTTTATTGGGATTCAGTTCAACAGTAATAAATTATATTTCAAATTATGGCCTTCAGATTCAGTTTCTGATGCAATCATTTAAGTTGATCTATTTAAATTCATGGTGACTCATATTCCTCCACATAAGCGGTCCTCCCAGGTTAGCACTGTAAAGGCCAATTTATAGTACTCCGTAAAGTGCCGTACGTAGAGACGGAGAGCCCTCTCCGTCGCCGGAGAGCCTGACGGAGAGCCTCTCCGTCGTCTCCGGGCGCAGGAATTTTTTTTTAACTGTCCGTCAATCCGTCAAGGGAAGACGGAGACGACAAGGGCTGTGATTGGTCTTCTAGTTACACCCTGCTGTGAAATGCAGCCCCTCTCCCTACACAGAAACAGACAGACAGGTCTCCTCTGCAGCAGCACAGACAGGACAGGAACGAAAGTATTGATTATCCTTGTGAAAGGCAAATCAAACACATTCAACCTGCTCATTTAATTCATTTAGTAATTATGGCGGGGGTATATTTACACAGAACATACCGAAAGTTGTTGGTTTGCGTTCGCTATTATCCGATTTTGTGTTGAAAAGAAAGAGGAAGAGGAGTTTTAAAGACTGAAAGCAATCAATGTTGTTCTCTTCTATCCCCTTCACAAATAATTAAATCATAAAATAGTATTTTCTCCTGTGCTTCACTTTCCGAGGGGGTGCATTTCAGCACAGGGCTGCACAACACGCATCATGACGGAGAAGTGCGAGGGCTCGAGGGGTCTCCGTAGCTATGGAGTCGGATGACGTATTGCGCAGACGGAGAAGTATATTCCAGCCTTTAGCGCGGCTCAGGTGTCTCCATGTTGAGAGCCATGTGGAAGCAATAGAAATGCTCCAAATTTCACCTTTTGCTTTCCTATAATATCCACTCAACAACTAATGCATGATTAACACTCTATGGCTCTGTTTGGACATCACAAAGTGACTTTTCAAAAATTTTAACAAAAGATTTAGCAGGCAGACCTGAATACCCTGGAGAAGCAGGACATGTAAGAGAGGTCCTCCATTTTTGTGGGATGGGGTGATTAATGAGATGATCAAGACATGAAGCCAGCTTTAAGAGTACATGCAAATAAAATAGAAGTAAATAAGTCTCACTTACAGGTACATCCACGTACTTTGAGGCAGCTTTCACCTTGACATAAAGGAGAGAGAAGTGGGTGAAATAGCAGTCCGTTCCAGCAGTGGCACCATTTTTTCTGAACAAAGGCTGCTGTGGTGAGACTACACAGTGTGCAGTTTAGTGCCTGCTGGAGAACAGTGACTCATGTGGTGCAAAAGTGCACTCACAAATTCAATAACCTGGCTTTTGTGGTACTGCGGGACACCAGCTGAGGTGTTAAGCTATTTGGTGCCCAGGGAGAATTCCAAAAAGGTCAAGCTGTATTAAAATTAGCATTAAAAATGACAGTGAAAAAGTAATATTCTTAAACACATCAAGATCATTAAATGTAATTTTAAAAGCATTCATTAAACATGATTCAGAGAGAGAACTTTTGCTGATTTATTTGAAAAAGAAAGTCAAAATATTCAATATGTCCATGGTATTTGTTCACTACATTGTACAGTATATTTTAATATGCATAAGCAAACAAATATTACAAATGTATATTCATGGTCAACTGGTACACGGCTCTGGTGAGTATTTGCTGGAATGTGTGTCAGGAAGAAAGGAATGATGGTGTTAGAAGTATGTCCAGTTCCAGTTTATGTGCTACTTACTGTGAAAGATAAGAAGGAAGAGAAGAGCGTTCCCTCATCATATCTGGAGAGCTTGGCTAACACACTCTCTAGGATGACCACAAACTGGAGACAGCAGAAGCAACAACGTCAACAAAGCCACAAAGTACTAATTGTATATTACAAACCTACATATATAAGAGGCAAAATGCACTTTAGTAATAGTAAAATGCTCTGTTTAATTAGCAGTTACAGTAGATTTGAGTATTCATGCTGTAACAGCAGTAGTTTAAAATATAGCATTGTCAGCCTAAAACTGTGTCTTCTGTTTTGCCTGCTCTTGGCTCAGAATAACAATTCCAGGCTCCTCTATCCACTGAGAATACAATCAGCATCTTTCTCTAAAAATGTCTTATTTAAATTTGTTACTTAATTCTCTTTGTGGTCAGATTTTGTAGGAATGTGTAGTAATTCTGGGTCTCCTTGTGGTCGTTTGGAGAATCTTTATAGTTGTTTTGTGTCTGTTTGCAGTGTTTTTTTTTCTTCTTATTCATTAGAGGTATTGACAATCAGCATATGCCTGTAATCCATCCAGGGTGTAAATATATTCTCTACTATTGGTACCTTAGCTACAAGCAGGGTTATCATTTCCTTCACCGTTTCTTCAATTAGATTTCCAATTTGGGAGTGGTATTGTCTCTACAAAGCAAGGAAACAGAAACATGTTACTCTTCTCATCCACACTTAGTAACCCCACCATGAAGTGACATTAAAGAGGACATAACATGGACACATAGCTGGAGTTCCTACCAACCCACTAAAAAGTTCTTTTTTTCTGCCTCAGTCAGAAAAAAAGTCATTCAGATTTGGTTCCTCTTAATACCTCACTCTTTAGTTCCACTTAATACCTCATGTAAAAAATAATTTAAAAAATGTGCAAAAATATGCACACTGCAACACATTTCCACCCCAACTCATCAGCAGGGCCAGTCCAACATATAACCAAACTCAGGGGCTGCTTAGGGCCTCCATGGCTACCAGAGGGGCCCCAAGAAAGCTTAGAAAAGAGCTGGGTGGCCTCCCTGCTCTTAATGTGAAAGGGCTGCAAATTACACAAGGGCCCTGTCTCCCCATCGTCTCAAAGGACATGTCCATGTTTCTAACTTCAGTGAGAGGATGAAGTGGAACTATCCTATCCACAAAAAGAGAAAACAATGACGATGAAGGGAGCAGCAGACAGGTAAGCAGGTGTTCTCTCCTCGTGAAAGTTGAGTTGATGTGTGATCAGTGCATCTCTCGGCCTGTTCTATGGCTTTGTGCGTCATATGTCTCTGGTTGTATTATATACTTATTTGGAGATAGTCAAGTCAAGTTTATTTGTATAACCCAATATCACAAATTATGAATTTGCCCCATTGGATAGGGGAGATTTAGGCTTGCTCCTTGAGAATGAGATGCTTGAAACAGCTTCAGTGCTCTGAAATCAGAACAACACCACATTATTTCTATTAAGCTCTGTGTTTACGAAATAAACGTCTCTTTCTCTTTTCCTTTTCCGTCCATTTCATGTTATAAATTAATATGTAAATGATGCTCTTTGGTGGATTATTTGTTTGCTGAATTACAGGAGAGGCTTGGACAGATTCGGAAAAAGATGGTTAATCTAATTTTATCAGCATGGCTGATCATTAGTTACGACTGCATTGATAGTTTCCTTGATTTTTTTTTTAATGGAGCTCTGCTTCATGACCTGCTTTAATCTTCTTCAGTTGTTACGTATTTGGGGCAGTTAGACAATTAGACTTTCCATAGTGCATGCTGTCATGGATCGCATTAATGCAAAAAATTAATAATATAATTTGGAGAAATTTGTTGGGCCGGATTAAAAATTCCAACTGGCCGTATATGGCCCGTAGTTTGCCCATGTCTGCTCTATAGGGTCAGGGGTTCATAGAAAACACTGTGTTCACTGTAGTGAAGAAAGTTACCAAAGCCATGGAGTTAATGGGAAGCCCCATGTGTTTCATACTGGATGTAAAGGTGCCTCATGTGGTGGGATCACACACTGAAAGCCCTGACAGAGCTTCAGCATGTGACACCCTGGCAATGACACCAGGCTGGTGAAAGTTTTCACTGATATACAGTATCAATAAAGTTGAACCATAAATGTCAGTGTCTGGATCAAATTCACTATATATTGTTATTTTTCTACATGTAATCACATTTTTTGTTTATATTATTATTTTTTTTAATTTTGGTAAGTCCCATCCTCCATAATTATTAATGAGAGGATTTGAAAAGTACAGAATATTAAAACACAGAAATCATTAATACTATCATGAAAAGAATTGCTAAATTGAGAGGTACACTAAAGAATCGCTTCATCTTTCATTTCCAGTCTTCTTTTAATAAATTATTTTTCATTAAGCTATGAATTTTCTGCTATATTCTAATCAAGTTATTTACTTATGTGTTTGAAAAACATTCCCTTTAATGTGATGTATTTAGTGAATCCTCTTTTTTCAGATGCATGTTAATGAATGGAGAGCTTCATAAGCATTTTAAAGAGCCTCCTGGTACTCCACAAACCAGAGCCGAGGGATGATCGCTCCTGCTAAACTGCTGTCATGGAAACTCAGGATCAGCATCACTGTGAGGAATCCTTTTGTCTGGTAGCACCAACAGAACAGTGAAGGACTTAGCAATAATTAATTCATTGTCAGTGATTGGTATCAGTTTTGAGATTCTGCGAAATATGAGATCTCTCACTTCTACCACATGTATATTCAATACTATCTACACATATGCTAATGAAACCCAAACAATTCAAGAGGAGGAAGACAGACAGGGAAAACTGATGACTAATTATACATTTGGGAACTGGAGGGTGAGACTTCAATTGAATTCGTAGCCACACTTACCCAGTCTCTAACAAACTTTCACAAGACAGAGAGGAGGGGGGGAAAGCAGCAGAAAAGGAGAAAGACAGAGGTGACATAACACATGTAAAATTAAGTGAAAACTGCAAAAGAAGTATGAGACAAAAAAAATAATAAAACTGTGTTCAAGTAACAGAGAGAAAAAAGAGATCTAAAAATAATTGCCCTCTTTATTAGCTGGGGCCATTCATAATAGAAAGACAAAGCCTGTTAATTCAGAGTCAGTGATCTTTACATGATGAGATTTAGACAGGGTGGAGTCAGTGGCAGATTTAAGCTTTTTTAAGTCAGATAAACTGATTGTGTCTAGAGTCTCTTACCTCCTGCCCCAGCTCCATGGCACACAGCTTGGCTGACTGCACCTTGGCGTCCACCATGACGTTGAACATGGTGCAGATGGACTGCGGCACGCGAAACTCTGTGGCCCTGCTGCTCTTCTGAAGTTTCGCCTCAAACGCAGCACGTGTGCTTTAGAGATGTAAAGAAATGTACAGGACTGTTTAGAAATGCTGATGACATGAGTCCCTAAATAAATAAGATGTACAAAATGTATACCTTCCAACACCAGGACTCACTCCCTATATACTGTACATATAAGGGCTTATTCTAATTCTATTCTTAGTCGCAGGTGATTCAACACCTAATTCAATATAGTTCTGAATAATATATTGCAGTCTTAATCCTACTGGTCCTACTGGTCCTTTGAAATAATCAAATGTAAACATATTTAGTCTTTCATGCCTACAGGTTTACCTGCTGCCATGTTGATGGTCCCTGAAAATGTATACAATCAGCAGTAATAAATGAATTACTAAATAATTAATACATTAAATAAAAAAAAACATACAAAACCACATTTGCTATTTTCCAAAGTAAGACCACCCACTATTTTACACTATTATACATTTCAATAGTTAATCATGCAGCAATGCAAATCAGTCTTGATTGGGAATCCAGTTAATACACAGAAAGTTACTTTATGAACTTGACTTTCTGAGTTATTTCAAATCCAGTGGAGATCAACGAGCGGTTCGCCTGATTAGCTGCACTAGCATTAGCTTAGCTCGTAGCTGCTTGCTCGAACTGGAAGCACTTCCCTGATATAACTAATAAGGAGCATATTACATTTGCTGAGTTCACTTACTTCAAAATAAAACAAAGCAGGAAGCATTTCCTTTGTATGTGAAACTGTCAGATATCCTGTTCTTTCCCTCACTCAGTACCTCCTCATGTTAACGGTGAGTACCAGTGTCTCTTCCCACCTCACTGCTGATGAGCCAAATTATAAAACAGCTACAACACATGCAAAAGGGCAGCAACATATGTACCAAAAATCAATGTTACCGTTTTATACATGATTCAATCATGTCACTGGACATGAGCTTCAGCCGGGTCTCCAGGTGTTTGCCAAACTCCTCCTCTGGCCAGTGGAGGTCTCTGATGAAGGTCTGCAGAGCATCCAGCTTCCAGAAGAGATCCTCTGACGTCCCTGAGCCATTACTGCAGGAGCACAGGTCAACAACACAAGAGTGCACTGAATGGAAAAGCAAAGAGACTAAAAGCACCCCATGGCTGTTATATTGCTGTACAGTATATTAAAAGTGGTTGAGGTTTAATTTATTTGTTGTTAGTAGTGGAATAGACTGTGCGGGTGCATTATCTGTAACCAGAGCACTGACATGGAGCACAGCGGAAACAGCAGAGGATGTGCTCAGAAAAAAAAATAAAGATTGCATTCACTTTGCAATGTGAATTTCATATACAGTTAACAAAAACAGAAACAAGAGGTCTTGTTCTTCACTGGAGAGATTCAGGGTTCCCACACAGTCTAACAAACTGTTTTACCATACCCGGACTGGGAAAAGGGGTTGCAGGATTAATGGATCTTACACAAGGGGTCCCTCCCAACCAGCTGACCTCAGGAAATAGAGGAAAACAGGACCAGGGTGCTGCAACTTCAATGTTTGGAATGGAAAGATATAAAAGGATGCTAATTTATCAAGAGGACGTAGTCTGAGTGGATTATGAGACAGTAGGCCATCTCAGATTTTATTTTTTTAGCCTCTTTTTGTTGTTTTTTGTGTGTCTTTAAAGGCACTCTGAGATTTGCTTTATGACTCTTTTTCATATGTTTGTGTCTCTTTATAGACATTTTAATCCCCCTGTAGTCATTTCCAGTCTTTTTTTTGTCATTTTGTAGGTGAAAGGCCTCTCACACTTCAAGCATATATTAATTTAGATTTTCAGATGTCCTGTGGTGTGTATTTAGAATTATGGATCCCATGGCCACTGACAGTTATTTCTTCTAACGAGCTGATCATTTTTAGTGACCTGACAATATAACTGGACTCTTAACACACGTTTTTGATTTAACCAGTACAGAAAACAGTGAGGCTTAGCTATCTATCTATCTATCTATCATCTATCTATCTATCTATCTATCTACATATATATATATACACACATATATATATATATATATATATATATATATATATATGAACATCTGCAATAGTGAGAACCATGCAAGTTTATTTTCAGTCTTAATGTTTGCATGGACTTCCTTCAAAGCAGGAGGAAAAAAAAATGTGTTAAAGTTAGCGGCTAAGAAGCTTGTGCATTTCATGGAATTGAAAAAGGTAAATTAGCTTTAATTAATCATCAATATAGTAACAATCAACCAAGACTACCTGTTTGTGCATCTGTTATAACCCTTCATTCATTTTGTGTCTCCTGGTTTATTTTGATATCTTCACTCCTCTTGTGTCATTATTGGTTCTACTTCCTGTCTCTTTATGTTTTTTCCTGCCCCACCCCCGGTCATCCTCACCAGCCGTCAGAACAGACAAGGTTTGGTATAAATAAAAGGCATTAAGAAGCAGGGAAGCAGTCTTGAAGCAAATGTGTATTATAATGATATTGATACTGATGATACTGATAATGACTTATTGATTGTCTATTTATGTTTGGGAAACGAAGAGAAGGTTAACTGTGGCTATGGTTAACTGTCCTTCTTTCAGCTGGTTATTTGTGTCTCCTGATGCTTTTGCATCTTTCCATTCCATATTGAAAAAGCATTTTTTGGGATGAAAATGTTGGGGATCATTTTCCAAGTCACTGCCTTCTCCATCCATACACACCATGCTGTGACACTGGCATGAACGTGGCTTTGAAAACCCAACTCTGCCTCTTCTGCCCATTGGATCTTTTCCTACAACTCTCCTCATCTTGGAGTGTGATTAATAGATGAGGAAGTGAATTAGTGTTGTTTTTTTCATAATGAAAACTGCAGGGCTGATATTTTGCTAACATGTATTTCTTGGGATGTGTGCGGTGACAGCGTCACACTCAGCAGGAAGCTGCAGCACATGAAGGGGCTTTACACCTCGGCTCCCTGTTGTCGCTGCGTTATGCTTAAGTTTTTCAAGTGCTATAAATGTGTCGAGTCTTTGCAGTGATATGCAGAGTGCTTTTAATGATGGCACTTACAAGATCACATACATATTAATAGAAACCCCTCGCTGAAATCTGAGGCCGTTCACACTAACAAATGCTAACTCGCTGAAAGCACAACGTGAAAGGAGTATTTATCATTGCTAAATTAATATGAATGAATGGATGATGTGACTACTCAACTTTGGTACACTGCGCAAACCCCCAAAAATATTATTTTTTATTGGTTTTTTTTCTTTTATAACTGTATAATTTTAGAATAGATGACATAAACTTCACTTGATTAGTTTCCTGATGTATTAATCCAATTATCACAAAACTAAACTGTTTATATAGATTTATGTGTATAATCATGATCAAACTAATTATATATAAAACATGCTAAACTATTTTCACAGATTAACCTCATAGTCAATAACAGCTACAAATAGTCTTAACACCAAATGTATAGTATAATTTGTTGCTTTGGGTTCATGTGAAAGATGCCACGCTCATGCCAAGGACATGTGCGCATGTCTCAGGCTGATACACACTCTGAATCACAATTAGCTGCCATCCAGTTGGGTGGAGAAAACCTGGGCATTTGTGGGAGGTTAACGCTTGGCACTGTTAGGTTTGCTACTTTGGGCATTTGGAGGTTGACGCTGGGTGGAGAGTTTGCTATATTCCTGTGGAGAAAAAGAATAACAGGACAAAACAAACATTCTACATGAAATATTCCGGCCCATGGTGGATTTGAAAGCTAACCACGAGACAATATCAACTGCATATTATTTACTAATTCTGTTCCTAGACATGGATATGTTTTCTAAAACTAATGCTAATAATAGAGAAAGTGACCTCTGGTTCTGGTGTTGATCAAGTCATTTTATTTGATTCAACATGTATTTTGTTTTTTATTGATCTTTTATTTATCCAGGATACTTATACACTAATATGGACATGTGTACACGCAACAACAAAAGCGTAGTTCCCACCAAAGTCATGACATGATGTTCAATCTTGTTCTTACCACTGTGCGTATGTTAGTGAATCAGGAACATTTTAAACTGACAGGTACGTGCTTTTCAAAATCAGCATACCATCACACCTCTATTTCTCTATATAATGAAACACTGAGGTGCATTATGGAGAAAGAGGCGACGTCGTCGTATCAGAGAAAAAAGCATGGCCTTTAAAACAAAAAAGTAAAGAAAAAGATGAATTGGTCCGAGGTAGAAGGCAGATTTATCTTGATGATAATTTTTTTAGATTTTTCTTTTTATTATTATGACATCATAAAAAATCATTCAAAATCTTCAACTGAAGCTTGGAAATATATAATATATTCTAATTCTGACAATAATTGATGAGGATAAATAGGTTTGATTTTGTTATTTAATGAATGCTGTTTTGATATGAGAGGCATACTGTATGAGCCCAACAGATTGGAGTGTTTGAGAGTGAGGCCCATGAAGATTTTTAATCTCAGCTGAAAGCATGAATGTTCTGCACAAATAATACATTTAAAGACAAAAACATCTGAACAAAAATCACATAAACGAGACAACAGAATTGAATCATCCAATCATTTTTTTGTATTCATAATGCATTGGACAAGTAGATCCAATGCAAATAATATATCCATGCATGCAGGTACCATTATTAGATCACATATCTGTCTGGCTGTGCCTTGTTTAAGATGAAATAGAAAGATAACATGATCTGAGGATCATTTTCTCACTTTTTCTGTTTATTTCCAGCACATGGAAATAATGGAATAAAATGTGAATGCAACACATCCCTAATGCAGGTGAAGACAATAAACTATAAAATAAATGAAGGTACGCCTACTTGACAGGTTCCCAGGATTCCCTTTCAAAGCCTCTGTGAATGGACTGAGCGATGGAGGACTCCATCAGGTCCACATATCTCACTACCAGGGGGGCGTACAGGTCCTGCAGGTGTTTGTGGAACTTTCCATTGCACAGGTTATCTGAGGATGGGCATGAAACAGAAGAAATCACTGAGACAACATAATAACAGGTTTTCTTGCAAGCTATCTAATGCGTAGAGAGCATTCCCCTCCTCATTACCCATTTGCAGTAGTATTACAGTAAGTAGTTTTAGTTTACTACTAGCTGGCAGTCTTCCTGTCCTTCCTTTCTTTGTTGGCACATTACTGTTCCTTGACGTGTTACTGCCACCTGTTGATCAGTGGAGTAGTGTGAAAGAATGGGAATGTGAGCCATGTTCTCATTTTTTCAGCTCCTGCACATTTTCAACCTGAGCCTGAGTCTGGAGAGAGTCCTGACGCTGTGAAGACTTCCTGTGTGGTTCCTGTCCTGTCGCCTACCAACTGAACATCGGAGTGGATGATGCAGTGATCTACCTGCAGCACTGTGAGGATCATGTTCTTTAACTTCTCCAGTGTTTTCAACATGATCCAGCCTTCCCTGCTCAGGGAGTTGAACATCAGAGTTCAGCCACATCTCTCAACAAGTTCTCTGACGACACAGCTATTGTTGGATGTGTGTCTGAGGGGGATGATCGGGAGTACAGGAACGTCATCACTGACTGACTGTCGACTGGTGTGAGCATAACCACCTTCAGCTCAATGCCAGTAAGACCAAGGAGATGGTCATTGACTTCCGCAGGGGGAAGACACCCCAGACAGCACCAGTGAACATCCAGGGTCTGGACATAGAAATGGTGGAGAGCTACAGGTTCCTGGGTGTTCACCTCAACAATAAACTGGAATGGACTCACAACACAGATGTCCTGTATAAGAGGGGCCAAAGTCGTCTCCACCTGCTGAGGAGACTGAGGTCCTTTGGAGTTTGTAGGACTCTGCTCTGGACCTTTTATGACACTGTGGTGGCGTCTGCAGTGTTTTATGCAGTGGTCTGCTGGGGAGCAGGGAGCACAGAGAGAAACAGGAAGAGACTGAACAGGCTGGTCAGGAGGGCCAGCTCTGTCCTGGACTGATCCCTGGACTCCATAGAGGAGGTGGCTGACAGGAGAATGTTAGCTAAGCTCACCTCCATCATGGACAACCGCTCTCACCCTCTGCATGGGACTGTGGAGGCTTTAAGCAGACTGAGACTTCCACGCTGCAGCTCATTCATTTTCAGTAACTCATTTGCACTAATTTGAACAGCAAAATTGCACTGTTTTTGCACTCTATTTTTATACATTATAATTTAAAAGTCAGATCCACAGTCCAAAGAGTAAAATTTGCATTCTTGTAATCGTTTTGTTTCATTAACATTTCATTTGCCATTAAAAATATATATTTCTTCCTTTTTATTTAGTGCATATTGTAAATATTTACGGCTATTATTTTTTAATTTATTCTATTATTTCATTGCTGTTGTTCATTGTTTCTTTCTTAATGTAATTTGTCTGTTCTGGCAGGTGAATTATCCCCAATGGAGGATAAATAAAATCTGCAGATGTTGACGTCAGTACAAACATGTCCATAAAACGGTCTCATTTCACTGAACAGTCTGACAGTCCCTTATGTAACGGATGTTCTAGGCACAGTATAACAGTTATTGTGTTTTCATGTGTTCATGTTGTATTTAAAAGATAAACCTGAGGGCATGGAGACAAATAGCACTGGTGATAATGAACAATGTTTTGGTTTTGGCATTGCTGCTTTGAGCAACAGGTGGGTGAACCAGGTCACTAGCTGAGAGCTGTCGGCTCCACCTCACCTCCACCAGCGACCCATCCCATTATGTTTGGATTAGTCAGAAGTTAATCTGTGTGGTGATGGTCAGGTCCATCCACTTTCAGATTCACAGTGACGCTCAGAAACACATCCTGAGACCATGTCCATATTTATACGGTCTATGTCAGACAGAGCACATCCACAATCTTTCTAGACAAGGTTGGAGTCTGTGGGGATTTCTAAATCCAACATGTCACACACATTTCCCCCAGTCTCCGCCGGCTCCCAACTGGTAAAAAGGCAACACTGACAAAGACCACAGGAGATAAAATGGAGGCCAGTGTGTGCTAATGTGATGCCTCACGGCTCCATGCAGTGTGTCTGCTTTTCCTCTCCCTCTCTCTCTCTTTGTTTTTCTCTCCCCCTCTGAGCATCTCTGTGTTTGTGTGTGTTGGCATTGGAGTCAAGGTCGATGATACACAGTAGGTGCGATGTTTGTTGTGTTCCCTGATTACCACGCTCCCAATTAGCCACTTGAGCGGCTGCTGTCCACTTGGATGTGTTGTGTCCAGGAGTGTGTTTGCAGGGCTCGCCGTGGCCCGGCTACTGTTGCTTTAGACCTCATTAACTCCTCAAATGGCAGCTCGACTTTGGCGCCTGTCTCGTGCTAAGGCTATTTACTGCTACAAATGCACCGCTGTGGGGCAATGGAGCAGATGACCTTCTGTGGAAAAGATGTCCTCCTACATCATACAGTTTATGTGGGCATGTGCTGGGGCTCATGTTCAAGTTGAAGATGGACCTGCTACATTAGTACATTACTTACATTACTGTGCCACATAATAACACTGGTATGATCACAGTGTTTGTGCATTTATTACACATTAACAAGACATCCCTCAGATTTTCTAGACCCAAAGTCTCAAAACTCCATGCAATAAAAACATGAAGTATCTCTTAAAAACAGTCAAAATCTTATGAAGTATATTACATTTGTTTGTGTTGAAACTGTTTGGGAAAGAACAAGCACTTTCAAAATGGCAGCTGGCAGGTGATTTAATTTAAGTGTAACTTAAAAGGAAAAGGGATCTTAAAAAAAACAAGATTCAGGACGAAACCTCTGGACTGTTATCTTTCTCTGAAAGGAATCACTTTAATTAATAATCTGAGCAAAGAAACCAAAGAATCAAAATCAAAATGTACATTTAGAGGAACAACTAAAGCGAGCATGTTAAGGAAATACAATTAAAGATGTTAGTTATGTTTGATTATTAGACCCAGTGTGGTCAGGGAGGGTAGATAAAGAAAGAATTGTACTTTGGGAACTGAAATGGAACGTGACTGTTGGTGTTGACCAACAGCTATTTTATTTTATTATTTTGCTGTTTATGGTGTTGATATTGGGGCTGGGTATCGTTCACATTTTTTTGATACAATACCAATTTTGATACCTTTGTTCAGATACTAGTTCTAGAACATTTTTTGGTACCTCAATAAATTATTTTTTGTGTAATTTAGGCCTTAATCATAGTCATCATCAATATATTAATGTATTATTATTATTGTTATTATTATTATCGACTCAGTAAAATTTTTTTTGTAATGATGACGATCAACAGGTACAAGCAGCAACCTGTTACTCTTTAGGACCCTGGGGAGTGAGAGTTTGCCTTATGGTTTGTTCACTTCAAGTCGGACGTTGGAGCTCAGATCATCCTAACCTCAAAGTTTAGTGCTCCCAGCTCTTCCAGCCTTACAGAAGTAGAACAAAAAATTGGCTCCCACAGCTGCTACAGTGACATTAATCCTCATTTTTAGCAGCATTTGTCACCTGAAAAAGTAGATCGGACGGATCAGTGTCTCTATGAACCTGAAGAGGACATGTTCCCCTGTCCCCAGTGACATCTGAGAGCATGGTTAACAGACACTTAGGAACTGGAATTTGGCACTGAAAAATTATTAATTTTTTGATACTCGATAGGATCGGAGCTTTTCGGTCGCTGCTACAAAGCATGGAAGTTCGGTACGCAGCCCTACGTAGTTGTTGTTGTTTTTTAAATTAAGTAAATTGATTTTTTTGGGGAAAGGGGGAGATTACATAAGATTATTCTTCTTTCTGCTCCCTTTTATTGTTTGGGAATGTTTCGCCTATTCTGTATATTGAATTGTTTTGATTATAATCAATGAATGAAATAAAACATTGAAATGGTGGAGAGCTACAGGTACCTGGGTTTTGTTTTGATTTTAATCAATGAATGAAATAAAATCTAAATAAATAAATCTGTCAATGAAACTAACAAAAGTTAAAGTAACTCACCACCATTCTTTCGGCCTCTTTTGATGAGGAACTCACCTTCTCTGGAAACTTCCTAAAAACTTTCAAACTAACGGCTGTCTGTCTTAAGCTTCAGACAGGTTCAGTAACTGCTTGGCTTATAGAAAATGTCTGAAATAAATCAAACAGAGCAAAAAAGAGTCAACTGGACTGTTTGAGGTTTGTTGAAGATGTTTGGAGAACGTTTGGATCAGAGGTGAAATGTCTTCAACAAACCTCAAACAAGTCCAGTTGACTGTTTTGTGCTCTTTTGACTGAGCATTTAAAAAGAATAAATGATATATCTATATATCTTAAAATGGGTGTGATAGTAGTGGAAGTAGTTTGGTGAAGGCGATTTAATGCTGAAAGAGTTATCATCATTTTGTCTCAGTGCTTGAATTAATGACTGTGCCAATGGTACATGGGTGCTCTGACAGGAGAGGGTTATTTAATTGTTAAATCAATTTGGGCTAAGTTATCGTCACACGCAGTATAACTTCTTCTTGTGCTAGTTGCTGCGTGGTGTAGCCATGTCCACTGCAATGCACTTCAATTGCCATTTTCACACAGTTGACAATATGCAACAAAAGAGAAAGTGGCCAATTTGATGACACTAACAAGTGAGCATAACAAGCCATTAGTAGTCATGTGTGCTCAGCTGAATGAGTGGACGGAGCTCTGCCTTCTCCTTGACTCCCAGCTGACTAACTGAAAAGGGGAAGCATTCCCTCGGGACAATTAGCGGCACCACAGGTCAATCTGCATTGTGAACACTGAAGTGTTTCTGTACAGGACCACAGACAGCTCCACAGCGTTCCTGCAGGCAAGTGCATGCAGTTCATTAGAGAGATGACTGGCCTGCAGCAACCAGCATCAAGACCTGACCATTATCTCCAGTCAGACACTCCTGCTTCTCTCTCTATCACACACACACACACACACACACACTCACACACTTAAATTGTGACGAACATGTAAATCAGAAGGAACTTGGCATCATGCACTAACATCAAGGACTGCAGTAATTAGCAACATTTTTTAATGATATAAAGTCCCAGTTCTTCATGATGCTGCTCTAATACATTTATTAAGCTCTGTACATGATGTGTAATATGAGATGATGAAACAGTTTATGTTAACCTGGGCAGGAAGATATCTTCCATCCCATTCTCCTCTTCTTTTAACCCTCTACAGGACCTACTAAACCAGATATGTTTTTTTAATTTGGGCCGCTGAACTTCTCCACATTATATTATTAAATATAATTATATCATATCTAGGGCTGCCGCCACGTTACCGCAATCCATGGTGGCATTCACTGTAATAAGTCTAAGGGGAAAAAACTGCCCTCAATGTGCAACAACTAAAAAATATTAAAGCAAGTCATGAAGCAGAACTCCATTCAATAAATCAAGGAAACTAAAAACTCAGTCATAATTAATGATCAAACATGCTGATAAAATAGAATAACCATCTTCTCTGAATCTGTCTGAGCTTCTCCTGTAATTCAGCAAACAAATAATCCACCAAAGAGAACCATTAAAGTATTGATTTATAACGTAAAATGGATGAAAAGGAAAAGAGAAAGAGATGTTCTTTTCATAAACACATCACTTATTAGAGCTAATGTGGTGTCGCTCTGATTTCATACAAGCCTACTAAACCAACTGCAAGACACGCTCAGCTCCTTCAGTTGCCATGCTCCCTATTGAATATATAGCTCTTCACTCACAGTCCATTCTCAGGAAGTCATTGAGCAGCTGGAAGAGGGGGAAACTGTCCCAGCTGTCAGGCGGCTGGACCTCGAGCGCTGCATCCATGTCTGCCGAGTAGAGACAGAGGAAGGTCTCGGCATGCTCCACCATCAGGTCTGACCACCATGCAAAGGCCTTCAGGTGGAGAGAAGGTAAGACAGAGAGGACAGGAAGAGTGAAAGAGAGAGTGGAAAAACAAAGGAGAGACAGTACGTATGAGTGCTCCCCACTGGCATGTGGACAGGGATTTATACCTAATAATTTCAATCTCATTGACCGAGGCTGATGATGTAATGTGACTCCACTGATCTATTGCGAACATTCTTGGCTCTCTCTGTCACTTTTCACCATACGAAATCAAGTTGTTCTGACTGTGTGATCTCCAGGGAAGCATTCTTCACAACTCAAAGCAGTAAAACAGTGCTTGGGCACGGAAAATCACACGCTTTTCTGTTGGCCCACAGAGGGAACAGCAGCAGCTCCTTGACAGGCATGGCAGGGAGCTACTTAAACACTCACTCGCAGCTCCTTCAGCAAGTCAATCTGAAGAAAGGAGCTGGCGATCTGCTTCACGCTCATACCTCCCCATAGAATAGACACAGTGGAGTGACTGTTAGGGACTGGGCTCACTCATGCACATCAAAAACACTCACTTTCCTCCATGCACCCCCACTCTTGCCAGGTCTCTTAAGAGGGACCCCTGAGGAACCATGGTGTTTGCTCATTCACATCAAGCTGTCAACACTGTAATGTGAATGTACCCTTGGGCTCATGTGGTGGTGGTGGAAGGGGAGGGGGGGGCATGCATTTGCCATGGGAGCTCGAAGCTTTGGGTAGTAGGTGTGAGATCAGTCAGTGCCACTCGTGTAATCATCATTTTTACATTTGAGAAAAAAGATGTCATATAAAGTCATATAAAGATTTGTCCGAATGTTTCTTAAACCATACAAAATACAACAAGAGCTCTTTCAACTCTCCTGTCAGTAGAAACCAGTTCTCTGCCATGTGAGAAGATTTAGTTGATGAATTCCATCATTCATTTACAAAGATGGCAACCAGAGTACGACCACCCCCTAAACCTGCTGGGCTGTGCAGCTGTAATACTGTAAAGGATGTTGTCAGCAGCTGCCAAACTGAAGCCGTTGCACTCAGGCTGGTCACAAAATTCTGATAAAGTAGCTAAATACAGAAACACTGTACAGTACGTCAGGCAAAAAAATTACACACTTGCTTGCTTGTATTCCTTTCCTTTCATGCAGAAAAAAATGCCACATGATACAGATGAGGACTGGGGCTGAAATTCTAAAATTCATCCCTGCACCTTCAGAGTTTTAACAACACTTCAGATGTCAGCTCACCATATATAATGTGCATGTATATAAAATTAGGAGAATGATGGTGAATGATGACTAACTTTTCATAAGCTATCATAGACACTGGTATGTAAGGGCATGTTGGACTATCCTGTGTGACTCTTTATAAAAGCTAACTTGAGCTAATTTTTTTTTTATTTTATTATTTTTTATTCAACATCAATATTTAGTTTCCATGTCATTTACGTATGTGTCATAACTGTCATACACTGCTTGGCTGTGTGAAGTCAAATGTGTCTCATAGTATCTTATATAGTGCACCTTCAGAATAATAATAATACACCCTATCTGCTTGTCCAGTTGCCATCTTTGTTCAGGCAGCTCTTAGTTGTCTGTCATCATTTTGTTTAAAGATGGCTCATATGGAACTCACTGTACTGCAGGAGGAATATGAGTTTATATTGGCAGGACAGATGAGACTTTCAGGAATATAACACTTGTATCAGTTGATCACAGGAGAGGCACAAAATGGGGCTATTAAATTAGATGAGCAATAGCCTGTTTTAGAGCCAAATTGCATTGAATTATAATAACATTCAGTACTGAATGTCTTTTCATTGTGAATTGACAACAAAAAAATAAGAGTTCACCAATGTGCTCACATAATTTGAGCAGCAGCAAAATGCATTTCATTGAAATGCAGAGGAGTGATCTCAGTAATGCAAAGCATGCCTCACATTTCCTCCATTGTGTGTGTGAAGAATCCAATGGAGGGGAAGAGGTTTGTTTAAGGGAAGGAAAGGTGATACAGCACCTTCCCCAAACATACTTACTGCACTTGGTTGAATAAATGACACATGGCTAAACACAGGAAAACGGGTTAGCATATTCAAGGATGATTTGGGGAAGACTCCTAGAAAACAAAGGTACAGACTTGTACTAAGGCAAAAATATATATATATATTAAATATCCATATTGAGCATCAAAATCACAACTCTGCACTTTGTTTTCTCAGAGTGGAGCTTCATGAGATCAACAATAAAACACATTGTTTAAGTGCTTGTGTCTGTTCTTCATCACCAAAGGCACAACTGCTGCTAGCTTAGAAACTAACAAGCACTTGGTTAGCAGTGACCACAAGCTGAACGGTGTACTGGGTCATTGTTGAGAAGGGAAAAACTAGTGATCCTCTACAACAATAGCCATATCTGTAGCATGCACAGGACTTAGAGTAAGGGGAGGGTAAGAGACGGGGCATACAGTGTGACACTAAGACAAGGACATACCTCTTTTCCCTGTTCAGACCAAATAAATCATTGAAATAAAAGCACAGAGGGTCAAGTCAACTTTGAAGAATGAAGCGACAGAACATAGTGTGATTCATGGCATTTACAGTGATCAACTGTTCTTTAAGTGCAAAGCTTTTCCCATTGCCTTCATGACTTTCGATCCTTCAGTATCTTACCAGATCAACAGAGAAGCTCCTCTGCCGTGGTACAAAGTTATACCTATACATACAATAAGTCAACATTCTGAACATAAAGTGAACTCTGTGACTGATAAATGTGATGTATCATACTGGCAGACAACACCTGGAAACACTCTCTACGACTGACAAATACGCCACACTAAATTCAATTTGGAATACGGTTTGTGACAGTTTGAGTTATTTCACTGAACCTCCAACACTGGGCCTACGATTTTAAACTAGTTTTTAGGAGTAGCCTACTGTGATACTTCAGAAAAAAGGGATATTGTCCATGAAAACTAGTAGAGATGTGCAGATAAAATGTAACACACTCCCTACCACTTTCACAAGAGAAAACCACAGAAAACAGTTCATCTTAGGCTAATATTTGCATGAATGTGAATATTAAATTGTTAAATACATAAATTTGTCAATGTAAGAGGCAAATTTCTTTCATTTAAAGATGACAGAATGAGCAGTCCTTTCCTTAGATTAGATTAGATAACCACAGATAAGAAGGACAACTCTTACTGATCACTGGTTTTAATGCCATGAAACTACAGGCCTACACACTGTGTGTGTGTGTGTGTGTGTGTGTGTGTGAGTGAGTGTGTGCACATGCATGAACGTGTCCCAGCCCACTGACCTCAGCATGGTGCTCCTCGTTCTGCTGAAGCACCTCAATCACCAGCTCGGCCAGGCGAATAGTGTCCTCCAGTTTTTTAGCAGGGGTGACTAACCGCCCTACGTTCTCTGGAGCACAGAGGTCAAAGGTCAGTGTGGGCAGTCTCTGAGTCTGATTAGTATCTCTTTCTATATCTTTTTCTTCTTAGTACTGAATGAATGCAACCTAGCATGTAAAGCCTAATTTATAATTCTCTTGAGAAGCTTCCTCATTTGGTTACTTTTCTCCATTTTTTTCAAGAAATCAAGAAATATTGAATTAAAGACTATTTGACAAATTAGAACACTTATGTGCCACAGTAGTATACAGTATATTAGGCATTATGCATTTTTTCATACAGTATTTCGTAAAAAGCAAACAGAACATAAAAAAATACTGAATGCATATTATTCTAACTACTCCTAAACACTGAGGCTTGGAAACAGTAGCTTGCTGCTTCATAAAGTGATCCTTGGTCCAGTCTTCAGCCTCAGCCTAACATCTCACGGTCACATTAAAATGTATAATATCTAGGGCAGGGTGTCACAACTCTGGACTGACGACTCCTTCATGATGTACAGAAGAGTGATGGTGTCATCGAGAGCAAACATGAGCATAATGATTGATGCAAACAGCATGTACACTGAACATCCATCATGCAGCAATGTGCTGGCCATGTTGTTTTTATTCCTGCAGTGTGTGACTTTACAGTGAGATGGTTTTGGACTGGACAGGGACAATTGTGACTTCATACAATGCCCTTTGGCATGAGCAGTGTTCAGATAATTGAGTTGGAGCATTTCCTAAAGTCAGATGACCATGAAACTCACCTTGCATTCAAAGGAACAAGACGTGTGGCATAATAACAATAGAGTAAGATTTAAACTAATTACCTGATTCTTAAAAGGTGATAAAATACACACCACACAGTCACCTTGCTTCCTGCTGTTCTCCCTGAGATTCTTCCTATTCCTTCCCTGTTTTTTTTTTTCTTCCACTCTCGCCTACAATCAGACTGCTGCTTAACTCTGCTATTCCGTTCTGCACACAGTAACTCTTGGTAATGGTGAGCATGTCACATAATTTGAGCAGTTCAATAGGTCAATACTGGAATAAAATGACAGGACATGGAACAATAAAAGCAAGGAATCTCTGTCTCTATCTGTCCTTCACATATCTTAAGAACCATCCATCCATCCTGCTTCCCACTTGATTGGCGTGTTGATGGGAACATAATGGTGTACCATGTTGAATGGAACAATTGTTTTCTCCAAAGTTATATTTTGTATAACCATACGTTATTAATGGATAATAATAAATGAATAATTATATAAACAATATAATGGACTCCAGTTTTGTAAGATGAGTCAGGACTGTAAATTGACAGCTTCATTTTGTCAGATTTTGATGCTAGTTGCTAGTTATCAACATGAAACATTTCACTAGGATATATTATTTTATGGCTACCAGATCTATTTCTGACATGTTGATCTTTTAATCAGAGATTGTCCAACTGGTTTTCAAGTCCAGTTCACAAAGGTGAAGAGGTCCCACCATTCCTGAAAGCTGTAAGAAGTTTCTGTGCCTTTGCTGAACATGAGGGTGGTGACAGGGTCTGTGCTTATATGGTGTATGGTATATGAGCTAACTGCAGAGTTAAGTCTCTCCAGACAGTGAACAGGTGTTATTGCAGCTACAGGTGAGACCTGTGAGACCACAGCGTGAAGCATCATGGAGAAACAAACGTTTGTTCTAAACAACACACAGGTAGATGCTGTATCTGATTGGGAAGGTTAGTAGAAGACAAAAATAAAGTTAAAAGTTACAGTGACTATCAAGACCAAGGCATTCCACAACTGTTTCATATCTAAGTGCAGTTTGTGTTATAGAAGACTTTAGAAGAAAAAAAATACACAAGGATTTTTCATGTTGCCCTAAATCCAGTATGGGGAAATCTGGAATAAAAACCCGTTAACATGGATGTTATATATGCCACCAGTATCAGAATTTAATAATGGTTTCATTTAAAGACACAGACGTGTCCATACCATGAATGTGTAACCTTTCCTTTGACTTAACTCATCAAATCCGGGTCCAAAACAGAGAATTGAGAATTTAACAACAAATCATTCCAATAGGTGCAGGACGTAGGTATCCTGTTTGGATGTATTATGATCCTAAACACTTAAAGGATTTACACAGAAGCAAAGTAAAAATGCATTCAAGTCGCAGACTGACAAAGAACAGGAGTTTTTGTGCAGGACAGAAAACAAGCTCACAGAAAAAAAGACTTTGCAGACTTTACATGCTAAAAGAACAGATAGAAACAAAGTAAAGGACGTTAGGGACGACAGTAGGGGTCGTAGTTGGCGTGCATACTGGTTGTAGAGAACCATAGAAAGGTGCAGAGATGGGGCTGGGGAATGAGGAAGGTACTCACGAATGGTTAAATCCATCACTTGAGACGCCAAGCAGAAGACAGGATGCTCATACATCTCTCTCTTTTTCCCTACAGAGAAAGAGGGAGGATACCGAGGCATGCGAGAGGCCAGGGTCAGAGAGGCGATCATACAGGGCACGAGGGTTCGACCTCCATGAGGCTGTCAGGGTCCATACCTTTACTTTTTATGTGCTGCTGAATAATATCTTACAATTTCAGTCATTTTGTGCCATGAAAGCATATTGTTGTATCAATATTCACTTAATTTAAATTTAAATGTGTTGTATTGCAAATGCAAAACAGGAAGGGGATAGTGCTTTGCCAATTGTCAATCAAAACTTTATCAACTAAAATGTTTTAAAGCACCTTTAAGAGCTTCCTTGACAAATATTTCCTCAAACTGCAGTAAATCATCATCTCCTTTCTTAGTTGGATGGTGCTGATTGACCCATATCCATGATGTCAGTCAAACCTTGGAGTGTGCCTGGGATTATGGGCTGTCTACTTTGGATTAACCATTCGTTCTGATAAGCGGAGATACAGTCTATTATTAGTTTTTTCCCATCGATCAGGAAGCACACTGCTATGAAGGTATGGGGTTTGGGGGATAATTAAGAAACTAAGGTTCAGCCTCCTTAGTGTCTTCAGGAAGGTGAAGGTTTCCTTACAGACATCGTCTTAAATTGACCCTCTCAAGTGTTTCTGGAATAGCAACATTTGAGGAATATACTTATTTTCAGTGCTGGACTTGTGTCTGATCTTTGTTAGGCTACCTGTCTGATCTGGCCTGATGCAGGTTGATTATTACTTTGCTTTCATCAATGGATGTCAATATTGTAATAGACATTAAATACAGTTAATGAAGTGATGACTGACAGTACATACAAGGATAAGTCAGAAAGAGAAAATAACTCTTAGCCCTTAATTTTGTGATTCAGTTCTTTATGGCACTAACCACATAATGTGTTACGTATCAAAGAGATATCACATATAGAATAGTAATACCAGTTTACCTCTGTGTCCAGTGCAGAGATATCCTGTGTACACATTTAGCCTAGCTTAGCACAAAACCAATGGGAAACAGCTAGCTTAGCTCTATTTAACTCCTTTCTGAGTAGGGATGACATTATAGAATTTTTAAATAAAATAAACCATTACCATTTTCAAACTGTTTTTTGAGAATGTGAAAGTATCCTGCCAATTTTTTTCAGTTGGTTACAAAACACGACAAAAAAAATCCTTCATCTGATATACAATTTTACCAACTAGAGCTTTAACACATCAGAATAAAACTAAATCCAACTTCCATTAATGCTAGCAGTTAGCTCAGTTGTTTAGCCAAGTTTAGCCACCTATTGATTGCTAATGATTTTAGCTAGCTCTCTTCCTGCAGATTTTAACATGTTTTTTTTTCTTTGCGAGGATGGATTTTTTTTTTTTGATACTGTAGCGTGTACATCACATTTTTTAGAACGTTGCCCTCTATTTAGAACCAAAGTACTGGTTCTAATAGCATCCTGACTGCCAGGTTTCAGCTTTGTATTGTGAACAAAACTCAAGAATGAACTGGTGACTCGCTTCCAAAGTAACAAGATGCATCAAGAAAAGAAGGCGGGAGTTGTTGACAGTGGATTAATTTTAAATTTCGGCTCCCAGGACACCCATCTTTTTTTTAATCTCACTCTGGTTAACACAGCAAATAAGCATTGTTCTCAATGCAACATAGAGATGTACAGGAGCTAAACTGAATATTAAATGTGAATAACTATAATATTTCTGTAAAAGATAAATGTACCAGAAAAGTGTACTAACTTGGATTGCTATAAAATGTTTTAGAGGTCTGCAAAAATGTGTGTGATGCCTACTAAAGAAAACCTGGACCATGCAACAGAAAAACACTGAACTGCCACAAGGGGCAGTTCTACTATGTCTTGTTTATTGGCCTTCCTGTTTTCAAACAGGAGATGATGAGAAGCAACGAAAGCCAATAGACAAGAAGAAGAGAGGAGAGAGTGTGGAAATAATCAGAGAGCAAAGTAGAAGGAGAAGAAGGAGCATCACTTGAGCTAAAGGCAGGTCAAAGAGGGAGAAGGAAGCAGTTCAGCTGAGCCATGGTGGACCAAGTCCGCATAAAGATTGAATTGAATGCATTTTTACTCACAGTAGCCTACATCTGACACAAAAATAAGATGAATATAAGACACAATAAACTTTGCATTTGTGTTAAAATAACCAGCATGCCATTAAGCTCATTATGAAAGAGGTTTGTGAGAGAGGCTTTTTCCTGCAGCTGTGAAGACATTTTCATTTAGAACAGCTCACATCTGAATTCCTCTATGAACCCTCTCACAGTAAGTCTGACTCAAAAGGATGACAGCTGCTACATTAATATCCATATCATGACAGAACAGCCATGCTGTGCTTCGACTACAGTAGTACTACTGCATTTTACCTTCCAGTTTGGCATACTCTGACAGGCGTTGGTAGTTGACCAGAGCTGCCTGCTCCAGACACTTACAGATCACTGCCTTGACTTCATCTTGTGGAACCGGAGTAACAATATCTTTCATCAGAACCTAAAAAAGAAAGACACAGTCTTTCAGTTCAGTATCAGCATTCAGCGTGTCCCAGAGTTCACAGAATCTTGTCTAAGGTGCTGTTTTCAGGCCGACCAGAATGGTGAGGGTGCCGGTTCCTGCACCAGTTACACTGGGAACCAAAGTGCTTACCGGTGAACGACCCGCATTCATACCATTTAAGTGAACCCATGATGTGTCATCAACAGAGGCTGTTGATTTGCCACCAAATAAAAACAACGGAAGCAGATGTCACAGCAAGGAAAATAACAATCATGGATCACATCATTGACTACCAGTGAGCGTTTGTACTGATACAAATCATTATCTGCGCCAAGCTATGCTACAACATCTGCTGCTGCCATATTCCACATACACGTTTTCTTTGTTTATTTTACCGTGGGTGACCCAGATGAACCTGCTGACGTCTACTTTGTTGTCACGGTTCATTTAGAAAAAACAAGTTTTACTTGGTTACCATCAGGAACCAACTTTTCGGTTCCCGAATGCTTTGATTTTCGGCGTGAACATGTCAGTCGGTTCAAGATTAGGTGTGGGAACCGGCACTGCCATGGTCCTCAGTCGGCCTGAAAGGGTGTTTCACATTGGCAGTTAAGTAAGAATTGTGGCATGTTTCACCTCAAACAAATCTGTCAGTACACAGACTTTCCTTGAACTTGGGTTTGAATCAATAATGCATGTTATACATACATATATGTTATACATGTTCCATACCATACAATCCAGACTGTAACACACACATTCTACACTTTCTATCATAATGAATGGACTTTTGAACTGTCAGCCATGGGTCATTATGGTAAAACTACAAAATGCCTTGTTGATGTTTCAGTACAGAAGAATGTTGGCATTAAAAAAATAAAAAAGTGGAACAACATTGTTCTCAGTGTAAATGACATAGCAATGTCATGTACAGTAATTGATTTGAACAGGTTAAACATCCATCCATCCATTTTCTACCGCTTATCCTCATAGGGTCGCAGGGGGCTGGAGCCTATCCCAGCTGTCTTAGGGTGAAAGGCAGGGTACACCCTGGACAAGTCTCCAGTTCATTACAGCACACATAGAGACAGACAACCACTCACACTCACATTCACAACTACGGTCAATTTAAATTAACCAATTAACCTAATCCCCATGCATGTTTTTGGATGGTGGGAGGAAGCCAGAGTACCAGAGAGAACCCACACAGACATGAGGAGAACATGCAAACTCCACACAGAAAGGCCCCAGGCCCGGGATTCGAACCCAGTACCTTCTTGCTGTGAGATGACAGTGCTAACCACTACACCACCGTGCCACCCCCAGGTTAAACAGGTTTTCTGAAATATTCTGGGATGTAGCCCACTCCAAATGTAAATACAGCACCTTCCTAGTCATCTGACATCTCAAAGATCTTTAGACTACAGATCACATTTAACCATTAATATTAATGGTGGGGGACAACCATAGAGTTTTTCACATTCCAATGGGGGTTAGGTATCTTGCTCAAGGACACCACGGCACATGACTGCAGGAAGCTGGAATCAAACTACCAACCTGCTCTACCACAGGTGCCCACCAGAAAACAAGCTCTTGCCTCACATAACAATATATTGGGACTGTCCATGAGCACCATGGTGTCAGTTTGTTGCTCTGCACAGTGTTACACAGCAGCTGTCACTGAGCCAGTGTATTTCATCAGGGAAAGTTAAATGAATGGAAACGCACATGCATCTGTCCAGCTGTAAACACCACTTACCCTTTCAAGTAAGGACAGTGTTGCTTTCAGCGCTCCATCTGGCCGTCCAAATGGAAAGCAGTACCTATGGAAGCAACAGATTTTTAAATAAACCCTCAGCAGTTCAGGCATGAGACCAGGACGTGGTGGCTGTACACAGTTCCAACCTGAAGTGTGTAATCTGGTTCTCCAGAAGCACCCGTAGCCTTTCCTTGATCTCTTCAAAGTGCTCCCTCTCTTCGACGGTCACTGTGCCGATACCATCGGGCCTGAAAGAGAGCGGCAGCAAGCAATAAAAGGTTATAAATACAAGGTGTTGTAGTCTCTTCTGGGATGACTGGAATATACTGAGCAACAGTTATTAAAAAATAATGAGTACATCAAGCTAAAAAAGTCAAATGAGAGTGGCTGGGAGGGGAGCATGGATACAGCATCCTGGTGCTGAAGACACTCCTCTGTCTAGTGATGGTGCTGCAGAGGATTGCCCATGATGGACAAAGTGAATTGGATACAGCATCAGCATCAGGCCATTCATCCTCCTGATCAATTCCCAGTGGCACATCAAGTAAAAGAACCTTGTTTTCTAAGTATCAAAACACCCAGATCTTCTGGTGTATACTGAATTCATTGGGCCCATTGAGTGTGTCCACACTGGGAGGTTGATTAAACTGAAAAATAATAATTGGCAGATTTACATACATTTCCTCTTCAATGCAATTCCTTGAAAAAAGTATTTTGGGCTCAATGGCATAAACAAATAAGGTGTAATTCCACCAAAAAAGTCTGCTAAGGGCAGACATTGTAAGACATTGTAGGAGTTGTTATATTATTATGCAGTGAATTTCCCCCAATGGAGGCTCAATAAATGTACACCTGGGATGTAACCCACACCACAAAATAAGGTTTTGAAAATAAGGTGACAGTAATCACAGGACATTAAAAGCATCACACTTTATTAGAATTACAAGTGGAGAGAATGGTGGGCTGGCACATTACTGGCAGTCAAAGATTGTTTTATTCACACACACACATTTTTTAAGCAGGTGTGTGTGTGTGTGTGTGTGTGTGTGTGTGTTTGTGTGTGTGTGTGTGTGTGTGTGCGCGTGCAATGTGTTTATCATTTCTGACATGGCTGGATCTGGGTGGAGTGTGAGCAGAGTGCATGTGACAGAAGAGGCTATGACAGCATGATGAGAAGCAGGAGACATGACACTCTCTCTCTCTCTCGCTCTCTCTCTCTCTCTCTACCCCCCCCCCCCCTTCCTTTTTGACATGTCATCTCAGCAGACAGTGAGACACTGTCGCTGCACCAGTTTTTAGGTTTACCAATGCACAGACACTGTTGGTGGATCACAGCCACCTGTAGGACTCTGAAGCTGAGGAGGAGAGGACTGCATGAAGTGTCTGTGTCGATGGCTTGTCTTAAACTCACCAGAAATTTTACAGCCAAGATTTATTCATCATCATAGATAGTTATCAACAGATTTATCTGGTCTAACTTTCAAACCTCATCACAACAAACTCTTTCTTTCTTTGTATTCAAATAAACTCGTTCAGGGTGTGGCCATTCAGTGTGTGCCTGCTTGGAAATACTGTAAAAAATACTGTATATATCCCTAAAATAAAATCATTGAAATAGCCTGTATGTGAAATAACTTAGGTAGGCCTAAACTAAAAGACATGAATATTCTCAATAAAAACACAAATAGAGACATTTCCATCCGCATCCACAGTGGAAAATGACGCCTCCCTGCCCCACATCATCACTGCAGCCAGGCTGGACAGGATGTTTCCCAGAATGCTCCAGGCTGTGCTGCTGAGTCCTTCCAGCATGTCGTCAACCTGAGCCTGAATCTGAGGAGGGTCCCTCTACTGTGGAAAACATCCTGCCTCATCCTAGTTCCCGTGAAGGCACAGCCAGTGAGCTGAATGACGACAGACGAGCTGCCCTGACTTCACACATCATGAAGACTGCTCCATCACCTCAGACCCCAGGTTCACCGTGCACTAGACCCACTATAGTTTACTACCAGAAGGAGGTGGGGGTGGATGACCCCAACCTCTATCTGCTACACAGGGCCTATCTCATCTGGACAAAGGGAGTAGCACTGTGAGGATCATGTTCTTTGATTTCTCAGGCATCATCAACACGATCCAGCTCCTTTTACTGAGAGCCAAGCTGGTGGAGTCACACCTGGTGACCTGGATCACAGAGAGAGGCCATTTCTCTAAGTCTGCAAGGGAAGCTCAGCTTTGCTCAGCTCTAAAATGTCAAAATTAAATGGTCAAATATGTACGGTTGTGTGAACATTTCACTGACTACAAATGCGTTAGAACATGTTCATCTCAAAGACGAGTTTGTTCAGAATCAGCTACTTATCACAAAACAACTGAGTCGTTGTTAACTTCTCATACATTCCCCTGGCGTCATTTTTAATGCATTTGCCCATAGAAGCTAGGTGTCCATGCACTTCAGAGGGACTGTATGGAACATTTCCTCAAAACTCGACGGTCATTGGATAAATGCCACGATTTTGTCCCCCCCCCACTCAGCGTCTCAGCGGGTGAATGGAGCTGTGGGCGGGGCCTCAGCTGGCCTGCACTCTGAAGCAAATTGGTAATTTGTGATATGGGGCTACACAAATAAAATTGACTTGACTTGGCTTCCGCATATTATATATGATTATATATGATTGGAGGATCAGTGGCTGAATCCCATTTTGATTGACAGGTATTTTCAGATATACACCATCACTGACAGCTCAAAGACAAGACAAACTGCAACCCATTTGTTGGTATTTGCTCGGTGAAATGACTTGTTCATTTCTTACACTGTAAATAAAACACACTCAAAGTATTTCCTTAATTTCAACATTTCCTTGTTTGAGTTTAATATTGTTTCGTTCGTATTTCATATCGATTGTTTTATCAAATTTTATGATGTAAGCCGTCAATGAGCTTCCCCTCTTCGAAAGACCAGCAGTCGCCACTGATCACAGACTACCTCAGGAAGAGACCACAGTCGGTCAGACTGAAGGACTGCTCCTCAGACTGTGGTCTGCCGTACTGGTTCACCACAGAGGACTGTCTCTGCCCTGTCCTGTTCACTCACATCAGACTTCAACTACAACTCAGACTGTCATACGGCTGTGGGGTGTATCAGGGATGGACAGGAGGGGGATTACAGGAGCTTGGTGGAGGACTTTGTGGTTTGGTTCAGGGCACACCATCTGCAGCTGAACACTGCCAAGACCAAGGAGATGGTGGTGGATTTTCAGAGGTCCAGACCACATCTGCAGCAGATCTCCACTGAGGGATGTGATGTAGAGGTAGTCTGGACCTACTGCAGCTGGTTTCATGTAAGACCTTCAAGGCCATCAACGGCTTTCAAGGTGTTGGGTATAAATGTGCCGAAAATGATATGACTGGCATAAAAAATAATATGAAGTGCATAAAAATAAAACTGACCATTAAGCTCTGAGCTGGTCCAGTCGAGGGATTTTGGGAGACAATGACACACAATAATGTACTCAATAATTTTGTTTGTCACTGCAGAAAACCCTTTGATTCACAAAGATAGGACGTTTGGTGATCTTGGCATATTCTGCTTGATTTTAATCCAGAACAGATTTTGTTTTCTATCTAGCATTTTTGCCAAATGCATTTTTGTTTTTGTGATAGCATATGGCCTTGACATCTGAACCTGTTGAAGAAGTACACCGTGTTTGTTCCAACCTTTGAGAAAAGAAAGAAATAGAAAAGAATAGAAAATAAACATGAATGTTTGTCAGACAATAGATTCATCTTTGGTATGATGCTTTGGTAACATCTGGTATACTGTACATCAAGGTAATGTCTAACAACAGCTGCTGCACGTTATCACTAACTTTAAAGGTGCTTTCACAACTAATCAGTTTGATTCAATAAAAGTGAATATTAGTGCGGTTCATTTTGGCGGTGCAGGTTTTTTGGGTTTTTTTTGTGGAGTGAAAGCAAACAAACCGACCACAGCCTTTTATGATAGCAGATGTGTGAATAAAGCATGATTTCAAAAGTTAAACTAATAATAAATCCATCCGCTCATGATAGAATCTGTCCACCTCAGTGCATGCATTTTCCCTTCAGTCAAAAGTTGTCACTTAAAAGTTTAAACTGCTGTGCTTAAATCCAACTCTGTGTACTTTGTCAGGTTAGTAGCTTCATTTACTGCTGATCACGGATGTGTCTGTGCGCTCCATGATGTAGGGACAAATGACTTGACCTATAGTTAGACAGTGCTGCTGTAGGCTGCCTGCACTGGTCGTCCCTGAACCTCAGGGCTGTGGGTTCAGTGCCCTGTCCCTACTGTCTACATGTTATTGTGTCCCTGAGTGAGACACTTCACCCCTGTTTGCCCCCCGCACACTTTGTATGGCAGCTCAGTGCTCTCTTATGGGATGGGCTCAATGCAGAGGACAAATTCATGTATGTTCTTGCATAATAAAGGTTGTTAGTATTTAGTACAGCGCCACCTATTGGCCGAATGGCAGTAAATTTGTCATGGTCACATACACTGTTATAGAATTGCACTAGTACAAAACGTTCAAAAGATTCACAATATTTTTGATAATCCTGACCCACATAATATACTGTAGCCTTTGCTGAGTGGTCATTGATCGTATGCAATAGAAAAATAAATTAGCATAAACAAGCAAACACTTAAATGGGAGAGGAGTTACCATGACATCAAAGGAAAAAGCCATCTCACCTTTCACACTGTGACAGAAAATGAAAGAGGGAAATTTCACACTAATTAAGTCCTGCAGGGCGTCCTCTCTTTTCTGTCCTCTTCCAGCTGTGTGTTGTTTCTTGGCAGCTTCCTCATGTCTGACTGACCTCATGACCTCACAGCTCCGATGAAGACAACAAGCAAATGAGCCATCAGTGACAGACAGAGCAGCAACACTTCCTGCTCTCCCCCCTTTACATGCCAGGGTCCACCACATGCACCAAGTTCTTAAGGTAGAGTACCACGATTGCTTTTATCAAATTATTATTTTCTAAAATTCAAACTTAAATTATTAGAATAGATACTTTGTCACATATATATCGCATGAAATTTATCCTCTGCATTTAACCCATCTCCTCAGGGAACAGTGGGCTGCCATGTAAGACGCCCGGGGGCCGGGGGAGCTGGAGGTTCAGTGCCTTGCTCAAGGGCACCTCGGCAGTGCTCCTTGGTCCGACCTGGACTTGAACCAGCAACTCTCCGATTCCCAGCCCAAGTCCCTACAGACTGAGATACTATATATTAGTTAAATATATAAAAATAATGATTAACTGCTGCTCTAATTCCAAAGTTATTGGTGTAGAAAAGTTATTTTAAATGACCAAAGAACAGATTTTAGGATTTTTTTGTCATTGTTATTTATTGTATTATTTATTGTTGTTTATTGTCACTAGCTCTTGAGTATGCGTGATATACTGTAGCTACATTTCAAATGTGCATTGTTAAACTTAAATTAAATGTTGTTTCTTTTATATGAAATGAAGCAGCTGATATTTCATTTGTTTGTTTCAAAGCCATTTCTTAACAAACAGGGGCTCTGAATGGAGCTGACGTTTCGACATTTAGCTGGACAGAAGCCAAGTCCTGACACTTTAACAGGCGACCGAGAAACTGAGTCCAACTTGGTGCAGTGACACTTCCAGGCCAGCAGGCTGTTAGGAGGCAGGGATGAGGGTGTGTGTGTGTGTGTGTGTGTGTGTGTGTGTGTGTGTGTGTGTTGGTTTGTGTGGGGGGTGGGTGGGTGGGGAGGAGGGAGGGGGGGTTTGGATGAGGTGTGTGCACTGGGGCACCCGAAGCAGCGTTGGCAGTGGAGACACTCTGCCGTCACACATGACAACCTGTCAACCTGTCATGCCTTGACCTCCAGGCACAGCGGCTGGACTGGCAGAGCAGGTCTCTGTTTGCTGTGTGTGGATGTGAATGTGTAGATAAATTAAAAAAAGTATTTTTGGATTTTATGCATGAAATAAATAGAAGTGAAATTCGATGTATGTGTACTTATTTTGAACAGGTTTTAAAATGTGATGAGCTGTGTCCTCTGGCAGCCTGCTGCCCTCCCTGACCTTTGCCCTCAGCGCCACAGTGGCCCTCGTCTATCTTTGTTACGCATCACCCACAGACAGCCGGCTGTGATGTTGACAGATTCAATGTCCGAGCACATCACAGCAGATTAGACAAGAGGTAAGTGCTGCAACTTAGATAACAGAGTGCACAGAGGAATAAAGACCAGATGACTCCTCTGTCACACAGAAGCTCCATGACATGACACCATTTGATCTCGATCTGAAAACCACTCCTCCAGACAAAGTTTAACAGCACGCTGCTGTGTCTGGTTTAGTGTTATACCTATCATACCTGTCATATGTGGAGATATCTAAAGCATAGTTTCACTCAGAACTTCAACTGTTATTCTAAGTCAGTGCATAAGACCACAGAGAATGCAGTCATAAATGCATTGGTCATTATATATAGATATGGCATTTATACTGTATACCCTACTAACTCTGGATGGAGCTTTTTCCACTTGGAGTGAGAGGGGTGTCCAGTGTGTTGTGACCTATACGTGGTGTCTTTGCTTCATTCACACAACTACAGAGGAAGTATGAGCTGGGGAATAACTTCTTTCCTTACCTACAAGGTAGGGACTATGTTTGGAAATACTTAAGAGATTTTAAGACTGACTGTCTGAAACTGAAAGCAAATTGTTATCCCACATCTATAATAATCTTTTATCAATAAGCTCCCCCTCGACTGAAAATTACGAACGTAAATGGGAAGAGGACTTTGGTGTATCCATTCCAGATGATTTATGGAAAATATACATCATTGTTCAGATAAGGCAAGACACTTTTGTCCAATTTAAAATTATACATAGGCTTCATTACTTGAAGGAGAAACTACATAGTATATACCCACAGGTGTCATCTATGTGTGATAAGTGCCACTCTCCCATAGCAACGCTTCTCCATAGTTTTGTTTGGTGGCCAAGGGTCCAATTGTTCTGGATTGATATATGTAACATTATGTCTGAGGTCATAAATACTTCAATTAAACCTGAGCCGCTGGTCATCATTCTTGGAATATCATGGACCTTCAGGAATGTGGCACAGCAGTGTTTTCTCTCTTACTGTTTCATAATAGCAAAGAGGTTATTTCTCATTTTATGGAAGAGTACAACTGTACCTACCCCTAAGATGTGGTGAGAGGATTTAACACACTTCATTTGGAAAGGATAAGGTATGTGCTAAAGGATAGGCTCGAACTATTCAAAAAAACACGAAAACCCCTCATATCATACCTCAAAACTGCAAATTCAGTACTGCAGTCCATATCCTAGCACACGATACAGTATAACTGTAATAGTTTTAGTGCAAAGGTCTCTATGAGGGAGGGTGGACGGGGTGGGGATCTCTGACAACCTGTGATGTTTTTTTTTGTTCTTTGTGTTTTGCTGTTACTTCTCTCCTTTTGTTTTGCCTTGTTTTTCTTGTTCTGGTGTTGTACCACCATTTGATTTTTTTTAAAATTGGTTATAAAAAAGACTCAGAATGTACAAGTGAAATGTATGTCAAATCGTATGCTATAATAAAAAAGACTTTTGACAGTCTACATTCTGCATGTAACTGGTATTTCTGTTATTAAAGAAACTGTACGTAGGATTGTGGCCAAAACTGGTACTGCAATCACTTTCAAATTACTGTAGAGCGGTGTCTCCCCTCTCCCTCTCCCCTGACTAGAGGTTGCCAGCTCGGCTGCAGGATCCAACAGGAACAGAAAGTGTTACAGTGAATGAAAAGCAGCCACCATGGGCATCATCATGGACACTTAGAAGGAGTGAAATGTGCCGGCAGACAGCTGTGGAGGGACAGGGTAAAGAGAGCTGAGCTCCCAAGCGGTGGACAGGGATATGCGGTGATAATGCTGCTGCCCAGCCGCTTTCAGTCGTCTCCATCCTTCAAAGGCATCTCCTATACAAATCCTTGTTTTATTTTGGACTTTGTCACAACGCATTTCGGATTCATAATAAGGTCTTTTAGGTTTTGTAACATTAGACATTATTTATCTGACACGTTAGTAGCTGCAGCTGTGGTAACTAGAGCAGAGCTGGCAACCCGGATGCTGACACACTACTGACTTGGTGATTGGGAGATGGGTGGAGGGTATAGCATCAGACCAAAACACAACATGACAACATCAACATCAGTTGAGGGCTGCAACTTAGCTTTTTAAATGAGAATATCCTGGCTGGACTACTGTTGTCAGTGATATAAGTATTTGAAATGAACATGATTTCTTAATGTCTGATGACATATCAGGGCCATTTTATGATTCATTTAAATACATTTCTTATATACGGTTCCTGTAAGCTGTGAATTTGTTTCCCTCCACCGAATATCAAGCTGGTAAGAGTTTTGTATTTCAGGTCAATAGACTAGCAGACTGTGTTTTTCTTGCATTTTTTACCTATAATATCTAAAGCACTTGCCCTGCTGACAATATCAACATGTGGTTCCTTTTGTGAACTATCAATAAAAACTAGACTGGCAGATTTCTCATATTTGGACACCCCTGAAAAAAACCTCATTGTGTCAGAGCTACTTTCTGGGACCTTGTGCTGATGTACAATAGTGTTATAACCACACAATGCAGGTGCATTCATTTCAGCCTCATATAAGTATTTTTCAACCTGGACTATTTTCCCATATATTTGTGACTAATGAAGACAACAATTTTAAGCAGCAGCAGCAGCAGCATCAATTCCCACCAAAAGTGCTTTTTTTTTTTTTTGACTGACTCAACTGACAAACTCAGATTGTGATTATCTATGTCTAGAAAGACCCCGTTGTGAATCTTAAAATCAGTGTACTATGACTCAAAAAAATGCTTGTGGGTGTAAAATTCTCTAATCCATATTGTTGAAATAATAATAATATCCAGTCGATACTTTAGCATGACACTTACAATGTGATAATAATCCATGTCAGACACTTTTAGTGGATGTAAATGAGAGGTTCAGCTTATCACCATATCACTTTATTGCTGTCATCTGTCCCAGTCCCCGTCTTCAAAACTATTTTTCTTGTTGTTTTGATTTGTTACCATTTGTCAGTTAAGACACAATATTATGGGGAAACAGAGTCCAGACTTGCGCCTAAGTTTTTTTCATTGGCAGGCACAAGGGAGCGCTCTCATGCACCCTGGGATTTGTAGTCAGAGCATAAATAGATGGCATACGTCACAGATATCAAAACAGGAAGTGGAGACGATCAAGATTAGAGAGCAAAACAAACAAAAAGTTGTAATTTTGGTGAAAGTGTCCTCTACTCTACCTCTGATAAAACAAGAATGGAACAAGATAAAAACAAACATTTTTTTCATGATGAAGTAGAGAGTCTCTTCTTTCAGTTGAGCTATTCAGTGTTTTCAGGGTCATAGTACAAAATATTCTTCGAGTCTAGAAATATGACTCAAAAAGGCTAAAAACACTGGCACAAGGCACTTCCTGTTTTATAAAATAGCTGGCACTCAATGAGTTACTGTCATTGAAAAACTGTGTTTAGAAAAGTCAACAACAGGAATGATGATGTGTTGATGTGTTCTTCCTTAGTTAGACTCTGCAAGACATACGATGACATAACTTACCTTCTACTTCCTGAGAAAATGGTGGACATGAAGTCCTTTTTCTTCATGAACTCAATGATTTTGAGCTCTCTCTTAGCAGTTTGGGCAGGAAGCTCAGAGGCTGATAGGAACAGGGCTCGTTCAAGTTCGGCCTCAGAAATCGGCCAGTTTAGCAACTCAGATACGCGCTGACTAGTGTGGAAGTGCAGGATTTTGGGATCAGTGGAGGGAGGGCAATTTAGTGACAGTGAACAGGGTAAAGAGGTTATACAGAAAAAAAAGACAAAAGAAGGAGGAAAAGTGAGTTTATAATCAACATGCAAAATGAAAATCAAAGCATAAAACTGAAAAGTATTAAAAAACAGAAGAGGGGTAAATTTTATGTCATTCATAACCTGCAGTATGTGTAGACTGGCCCATTTGTGCTTCATTTCTGACAATAAATAAAATCATATTTTGTGTTTCATCCACAGGCAGCAAAATGAAAGACTAGCCTGTGCATAGATTCGTACCTGTTTCCATGGACATGGGAGGCACAGAAGGCGAAGCTGTAGTGCAGCAGGGTGGGGTCGATCATGGCTCCGTTCTCTGCCCTCTCCAGCAGATCACTCAGGTAACATAGATGCCGATGGCAGCCGCGGACGCCGTAGCGAGCACAGTACTCATCTAAGACAAACACCTGACCAGGACTGAACCAGCCCTGTGGATCACACACCAACACTGCAGTATGAGGTCAACGGATGTCACACTGCATACAAAGAGGAGCCTGGAATGGCTTTGTATGGGTTATAAATCCAGCAAACTAAGAAGTCAAAGTGAATGTTCACTACATTCTTCACTAGTGGTACACTGACTTTGGTTCCAAGACATGTCAACATCTCAAGATGGCGGCTCCTGCATTTAAGATATTTCAGCTTCACTTCAGTACAGTAGGAGGAAACGGATCTAAATTTATATATGCGTACAATACCGTACAAGAATGCAAGCCATACATAATGCTTCACAGTACTGATAGATACACACACTAGGTAGACTTTTGGGTCTTTGACCACCTGTGAATGAAGTGAGGCTTTACTTTATTCACCCAGTGTGAACTGAGACTGTGCAGTAGTTTACAGACTACATGGAGCTGGATTAAGTTCTCAGACCCTCAGGGTTGCCATGTAGACGGAAATACTTCTGGCAACGTTCTCACAAGCGTTATCATGCTGTTGTCGTGTGGATGGAGCCTCAGCCTTCTTCAAACTAAGTGCTTGACAGGTCATCCAGTAGCTGCTGAATATAAGGTCTCTTCCACAACCACTGTGTGCAGCCATTGGTCAGGTTTGTGGTGGTAGGCAGCATTACAAAGCCTTTTCTTACCAGACAGGAGTAGGAGTCGTTGAGTCTGTGGTCCAGAGTGAGACGCTGCACCAGCTCAAACAGCGAACCATGGTCAAAGTTGCAGGGGTTGGCTGAAATAAACTCATCCATGCCGTGCTTCTGGGCTCGATCAGCATCTGTACAAAGCCATTTAGAAACAGGAGAAAAATGTTAGTGTCTGCAAAGCCACACTTAAATAACAAAGGTTAAATTTAACTGCAAGTTAAATAAAGTGATCATTTAACCCTCTGAAATGTAAAGTTAACAAAGCCATGATTTTATACATGTTGTGTAAAATTGTTCCTGAAGGTCAGTTGTGTAATATAACAGCTCTTTATCATATAAACAAGTGACCCAGTTCAAATAAAAATGCTGAACATATCAGAATGAAGAAGCCTCTTGGATGAGAAGTGAAAGGTCTTCAACAAAACTCAAGCAAGTCAAGTTGACTCTTTTTTGCTCTTTTTGACCTCGTAGAATTAACTTCCTAATAATCACCTCTGCTTTAATTCTTCAGTCTATAAATCTTTGAAGTGAAATTGATCATATCAAAAGTCAGTCCACACACAGATCCTCCTTCTTCTGCTGCTCTGATACAGGTCAATGTGACACATGTTAACATTAACTGTGGAATAGGTCTATGTATACAGCCATGTATAGACCTGCCTCTAGTATTAGTACATCTACCTACATGCTATGATTTCATGGCTCGTCTGTGTTGTGTAATTGGTTCATTAATTTAACATCAATTGATCAGTTTTGTTCAGTGGTTTCCTATCATGTGGTTTTTGGTATCATTCTACAGCTGAGAGTGAGAAGCTTTCAAATGGAGAAGAAGTAATAAAGTAAATCAAAGATTTATTAATACTAAAATAAGTTAAGTTAAAGAAAGAATGTAACTTCAGATAACTTCACATGGGAGTGGTCGGTTGAACACACACTGGACCATAAAACTACATAAAGTCAGCGTCAGTGCTGGTCTGCTCTCCTCTCCTGCTGCACTCCTCTTCAGTGGTCCACTGCCCTTACTTCCCCTCTCTGGTCCACATACTGCAGAGAGGTGAGTGATGACCCAAAGACAGACATGCTGCTCTGCTGTCAGACAGCCTCTCCAAACTCCTCCAAATAGGACTAAGGACTGATTCCTCCAGACCATCTCTCTGCTCCTCTGCCCTGTACTAAAGAGTGAGGCAGCTCCTCTGTCCACAGGCTGCAGAAACGACTCCAGCCTCCATGAAGGAAGAGAGAAGGAAAATGCTATTGATAGAAGTCAATAACTTGATGACAGGTTTTCGTTTGCTTTCCTGGTGGGATGCTACATTTCCATCAGGATGCTATGGGAAGGACTGGGCATTATTTGGCAGAGGTGCTGTAAATTCATATAAACCTGCAGGCCAGCTCCACCAGGTTTTACTGCAGTATAAAGGGGAACGTGGCACTGCTCTGTTTTCACTTTTTTGGATCAGGGATTTACATATTAATACATTAGCAAAGCCCACATATTACTCAGTATATAATGTGCAATAAAAGCCCTGATTTGTTGTTGGACCCTGGTTGTGTTCTACAGATATTTTGAAACCCAGACACAAACCAGCACACCTAGCTCAGCAGCCTTGACCACAAACAAATGATGTTCTCATACAAAAAAAAAACTGCATTATAAATTCTCTCAGTTTTAACAAACCTGAAATGTGACTTTTTGCTTTTTACTATATTTAAACTGCTCAAAATTGAAACAGAAAAAGAATATTTGTTTACCTCAAAACATAATTAAGAATGCACTTGCCTAGCTATCTAAATTTGAAACACATATTTATGAATATACAACATTCAGACAACAAAAAGAGTGTGTTCCTCCATCCTCCATTCTCCCACACTGAGCTGTGCCATATGGACAAAATTCTATATCCCGATATAGCCAATTTTATATATCCCCATAACAATATATATACAATATATTATTTTTTTCTGATGTAACATTACTGGTAACATTATTTTCGCTTTCCATTGTGCTTTACTCCGTCTCCTCTGTGGTGTAATCAGTGTAATAACCCATATATATGCTTTTATTCTGAAGGCTTACTTTGAGAGCGACCTGAAGTTTGGCTGTGTTTGTGCTGTACTTTTACTATGCAGTTTGGCAGCTAATAAAGATGTGTTTTGAGCGCTACTAACTTGCTGCAAGAATCATTCACACGTAACACAACATCCTCCATGCTGCTTTACCTCTGTTTACTCCTGAGCTACTGCCGCAAACATGCTACCACAAAGCAGTAGCCTTTCTGCAGCTACATTACCCTTCATACATTGCGTCTGTGCTTCATACACTGAACATGTTTTGAACTGTCATGATACATTTGGATTATCCAGCAGTCATTCTGACGATGAGTTGTGTTTTACACAGCATATCTAAACCACAACCAGAGTAATGTTAACGTTTGTGTAGCAACAGAGCTAACCAAGTAGCCTACACGTTAAAATTACGATATACAGTATATCGTACGGTAGACATTTTTATACCGCACTACGATATATATCGTAAGTTTTTTTTCAACAACTGCACAGCTCATCATAGTCCGTGAAAAGACAATGGAGTGTGGGTAAATCCCATCAGTCAAGACAAACTTGGGCCAGATGAGAGTGAAAGTTAAACCGAGCTCCACAGCAATCAAGAGATTTGTGAGCCAAAGTCCTCTTCACTGCCCAACGAAGGCACCCCAGCTGTCAATCAACAAACAAAACAAAGAGCAGGATGCTGGGAGCTCAATGTGCCCCCTCAACAAGTCCACCCCCCCCCCAAAAAAAAATCTAAAAAGGTGACATTGTGGTGCCCCTTTGGTCTGTAGCTGGTGGCCTGTCAGGTCTGTTTGATGTGAGTGAGCGGGAGTGGAGGCGGGAGGGCTGGACAGTAACATGCAGTGACATTAGTCACCCCGTCCATCTGGGCTGGAGAAGGAAGGTCCTGACAATGATTGATGGCTGCTATTCATTTATAGATTAGTATGAGAGGAGCAGGGAGGCAGCGGGCACGCTAGCATTTGGTGTTATTTAGCAAGTGGCTTGCTGTTTTTGTACTGACAATGAACCACATCTAGGTTTTTCTGTCACTACACTCATAACGATCGTCAACATATAAGCTCTCAAACCCTCATCACTGCACGCCTAATCATGAAGATACTGTTGTAGAAAAAATGATTAATTAATGAATCCATTTATATTTATTTAATTTGTCTTAGAACACTGTCAAAAAAAGCATTATCTTAAATAACAAAGTTAACACAAAGTTAATTTGTTTGGACATCACACTATTAGAGGGAATATCGATAACACAACAATTAATAAAATTTAAACCAGGTTCTTTATAAATGGAATACATTTACCATAAACTGCTAGGAATACAAACTACTGGAAGTAAACAATGTAAACAAATGAATTATGTCATGGATTATGTACCAGTGGTGCTCAACATTAACAGTGTCTTTTTAATGGGACAGTTTTGTGAATGAAAAAAGCTGAATGAGTGTGAAACTGTTAGACGGCCGCACCAACCAGCTTTTAGAACTGTATATTTTATCTGTGCTCAATGTTATCATGGTCTTGAGTCCTGTGCAAAAATGAAAATAAAGACAGAATCTGGACAATCTGGAAACCTAATTATTGCTGTATTTGCTTTGGCTATATATGTTTAAGAGAATACATGGTGTTAATTATATCCACCTGCAACATTTTGTTTATGGGGGTAACCAGAGAATGCACTTCACATCATGGAGTGTCTATGTGTGTTCTTCATTGTTGTTATTCTGTACACATGGCATCTATTGCATGTCTGTCCATCCTGAAGAGGGATCCCTCCTCTGTCGCTCTTCCTGAGGTTTATTCTATTTCTTTTTCCCTGTTAAAAGGTTTTTTTTGGGGGGAGTTTTTGATGTGAGGGTCATTTGTGAAGGACAGAGGGTGTCATATCCTGTACAGATTGTAAAGCACCCTGAGGCTAATTTGTGATTTGTGATATTGGGTAAAACAAATAAAACTGACTTGACTTGACATCTTGTCTTTTTAGTGAGTTTTGATCCTTTTAGTGTTGAACCAAGACCAGTTTCATTTCTCTTAACCTAAGCACATAGTCTAAACAGAACCATGAAAACCTTGAGCTTCACTTTGAAATGAGAAAAATATGAAATCTAACGTTATGTATGTAACATTTCACTGATCCAAGCATCATCATAAAGTGTAGGAGAACAAGGATGTGTTAGAAATGCCACTCATATCTGTCCATGTGCATTGTCAACAAAAAGAGGAAAGAATATCAAATAAACTAGACAGAATAAAAAGCCAAAAGCTGCATAATTTCACACAGATATAGTATCATAATAATATTTGCTAAAATATGTCAAAACAAATGAACCGATCAGTCATCATAAGAAGAAAACACAGTGAACTGTGAAGATCAAATCCATCTCTGAAAACCAAACTCTTCGTTCCTTTTCTGTTGTTGTGACACACTGTTATAGATTATTCATTGCGCTGATCCAGGTGTGAACTGACAAGCAGTTATTTGGTAACATTGACTGATTGCTGCCTGATTTAATTGTGCAGCACCACACTGTATTATTCATTGCCTGGCACTTTTAACGTGGTAATTACCAGCCGCTGCGGCTCAGTGGGACTCCAGTGGTTGTGTCAAAAACAGCTCACTCAATAAATTCACCAACAGAAATGCACCAGGAAGCACATTTCCATTTTGGGTGTGTTGGTTTGCACCCATTTCTCTTTATGTCAGATATGCTGTACTATTCATGAACATTTTCTTGAACTTATTTTTGGTAATTGCTGTATAAGTGTATGCCAAACATTCACTTCCATTTTGTCAGAAGCTGGTCAGCGGCTCTGTGCTTCAAACTATGACACCATAGGCAGGTACTTGTCACTTTCCACTCATTACATGATTGAAGATCTGCATTCACGAGGGATGTATGTCAGCTATGAAACAAAACTACGATAAAATGACATTGACTTTCACCTGATGCACACACTCTCTGAGTGTCATGTGTCTCTTATATACACATTGTTTAGACTGACTTGAGTGAAAAAAAGAGTACCTTAAATTAAAATTAAAATGTTTTTTAGACCACATCCAGTCATGTGCACCTAACAATTTGTACAAAAAAATGTGGCATGTTTGTGTCACATCGTGTCACATGTATACAGTGTAGTGATTAACCAAGGATTTGAATCAAATCCCTCTTGTAACTGTGCAAAAACTAAAGACTATGTTTCATTTCATTGGGACTTTAAATAACATCCCACAAAAAAAGGAGGGCTGTTTTTTTTAATCCTTCATTTTGCATAAATGCATTATCTTGATTCCTTTAAAAGGGAAATGACTTTTTTTTTTTTTTTACAAATTGGACCTTATTTCTGGGAAAAAATACTGCCATTTACTCACCTGTATCACTTTGGAATCATTTGATATATTGGATTTGATGATATCCATTTAACAGGAGTGAATGGGGCACTGAGATGCAGCCAGTAAATGACACAAACTTGACCATTTCTCAAATAACAGACGTTTAATAAGATGGGCTACACTATTACTATTCTCATTTAAGTCTGGAATTATCCCTAACATGAGAAAATTCAATCTGTAAACAGACTCTACTTCCTGTGTATCATCGTTTACTAAGTAGGCTTGTAGTTCTCAAGGCCGGGCTTGGTCTCGAGACTTTTTTGTGTTCTTGATCTTGTCACGTCCTTGACAGTCTTTGGTGGTGATCTTGGGTTTCTCGGTTTTGCAATGTTTCGGACTGGCTGAGCGGTCTCACAGAGATTTAAGAAGAAGAATTGATTTATTTGATCCCTCAATAAGAGAAATGTTCACTCTGTTAGTATATAGTTTACTGTTGCACATTACACACACAAGTTGTGAAACAAACACATGCACGGGAGGAGAGGTGTCAGAGTGACATGGCTGCCCCTTATCCAGGCAGTTGAGGGTTTGGTGCCTTGCTCAAGGGCACCTCAGCAGTGCCCAGGAGGAGGAACTCGCACCTCTCCAGCTACCAGTCCACTCTCCAGACTTGGTCCGACCTGGACTTGAAAGTGCGACCCTCCGATTCCCAGCACAAGTTGCTACATACTATAAAGCAAATGATTGCATTGGCCGGGAATCGAACCCAAGTGAACCGCTTGGAAGGCAACCCTAACCCTAACCCCTAACCCTGGCCAAGAGATCCAGTAGCAGAAAAATAATTTCTCTTCTACTTCTATGGTCAAACTAAGCCTCTGGTTGGTGTGTTGGCCTTTGCCAGTTCATCACCCCTGTCAGCTTTAAATGGCACAGTGCTGAGTGGTGAACTGGGGCTGCCAGAATGACCGGCAGGTAGCAGAAATAGCAGGTTTGAGCCTGGAAGACAGACTAGGAAGTCCATGTTAATGACCATTTATCTGTTAATAAATAATAATAATAATAATAATAATAATAAATGAAACAGAAGGAACTGAGCAAAGATAAAAGTCAGAGTGTGCATGTGATTGTTGATTTAAGCTTGGGTTGGGAGTCTGCTCTGTCGTCCTCACTCACCCCAGTAGAGGATCAATGAGACAGAGCAACATAAAGCCATTTTCTTTGGCACATGTTCTAACTCATTCACTTCAGTGGTGGCTGTCCTGCTGTGCCAGGGAGAATCATAGCAAACAGATGCACTCTCTCTCGTCCAGGGTCACCCCTGACCAAACTGGGGCCCTAAGCAAAATTTTACTTGGAGGCCCCCGTCCCAAATGTATCATAGGTGTAAAATGACCATACAACAACATGCCATTTCACCTGACCATTCTTAATCAGCAATAACAAATGTAAAGGTAGTTTGGCTGTAAATAAAAATAAATAAATAAATATAAAAGAAATAACTTCAAAATCCATCTACTCTCTGCACATGTTGTTTGATCCGCACAGCTCATGGTAGCGCATATGTGCATCCTCGATAAATTAAAATTCAATGAATGCAAATACTATAACTAATGACAATAATAATAAAATTAATAATAAAAAAAAACTACTACTGTTACTATTATACTACTATTATTATACAATATATACAATATAAAAAAACACTACTACTACTACTACTACTACTACTACAACAGAACCAACATGAATGGATAGGCTATAGGTTAAATATATTGGTTTTTATCCTATCAGTATCTATGGCCACTAACTGGTCATTTTACTACTCTTTTTCATCAGAGGTGAATGCAGAGGTTAACAAGACATTCAACTAGAAAAGCACTCAGAGAGCGCAGACCTCCACCAAAGCAGCATTCTGAGAGAGTGTATACTCCTGCAAGCCTACAACTTTTTTTTTTTATTATTATTTGAAGTTACCCACCCCGAGGAGGTTATGTTTTCACCAGGGTTTGTTTGTTGGTTTGCAAAATAACTCAAAAAGTTGTGGATGGATTTTGACAGAATTTTCAGGATTGGTCAGAAGTGGCCTAACTTAAAACTGATTAATTTTTGGTGGTGAATGGATCCAATTCAAGGTCACGCCATAGTAATTTGACCCTGATGACCTTGAATAGGGTCGGATTCTGATGGTTAAGGTTGTATAGTGGAAGTACATGGAGTTATTGTTTTAATTTAATTATTTTATTCAATTATAGAATATTCTTATGTTTGGGGTTAAAATTGATGTAACCCACTGGTCAATAATAAATGGGTCAGGTTTAGATCTACTCTTGCTGACTGTTGTTCTCTGGTTGAGTATTCTCACTTGATCAAGCCTTTTCTAACACGCCATACTACAAAATAATAAAAGTATGATTAGTGCTATTGTATACTCCACCTGTTGTGTTGTATTGTATTGATATTGTATTGTATTGTATCAATATCAGTATCGGCCAATATTCAAGACTGCAATATCAGTATCTTATCTGAAGTGAGGGACACCCCTCACTCAAAAAAAGCTAAACTTGGTGTCTGCTACAGTAATCTAAGTGCAACATGTAGCTTCGACCATAAATAGTCATGTTTTGTGGTTGAACATCATTAAATAATGGTATTTTAACATGATGTGCGATAACTTAACGTTGTGTAAATTAATTTATGTTGACAGTGTGAGAGCTCCATTTTTCAGGAGAGCCCAAACGCACGACTCAGACAGGATTACTGTGCAACCAAAAAGGTGATTTTATTGAGCAGAGCGGACAGCAAACCAGTGGGGGGATAGAGGATGATGTGCGTCACCAGGCAGGTGGTAACGCGCCTCAGGGAGAGCCCTACATTGGCGCTATACTCGATTATAAAACGGGGATAAATCAAAGCCACCCTCAAAAGGAGAGGGAAAACAATTTAACGTTACCTGAAACACAAAATCAAGCTTGCTAAAGCGGCTATCAAACTTTAACTAAAGAGGCAGGAAAAACATGGAGATACTGTATGAAGTGGAATAAACTAAGGGTGCGAGGGTCAGGTACACTAGGAAATAAACTACAAAAGAAACAGATGATCACCTACAACTCTACTCTTGAGGAGGGAATTAACAACAAGGAATATAAACTAGAAACTACAAAAAATTGGATATTATATACAAGGAACTACACTAGGATCTACTCCAGAGAGGATTCATCTAGAAAGTAAAAAATAACACGAGCAAGAAATAGACTAAGCTAGTAACAGAAAAGTCAATAATAAACTAGAAACAGAAACTGGGCACTATGGCTACAAAACTTACAAATGAAAATCACTGCTGAGACAGGAAGGGAAGCTGGGGTGCGTTTCCCAAATAACAACGGAAGTTAGCATGAAACCACGGTAGTACGTAGTACTTCTGAACGACCGAACTTCCCATTTCCCATTTCCCGTTTCCCAAAAATCTCCAACTACCGTCGTACAATGTAAGTTGGAACGACGTCAGTTTGAACTTCCGTCGTCCGAACGACGTAGTTTCTAGATGTTTCGGAAGCGTTCGGAGAGCACTCGGATGCATTCGTTGCTGAAAGCGTGTTGACGACAGAAACATACTTTTATTTCCATCAAACCAGTGTAACATCTTTAGCAACTTTGGGAAATTTCATTCATCAACTTGATCATGTTCCTTACTCACTGAAAGTAAGAACTGAATGCAGTTTGTTTCATATAATCATAATAAATTGAAGACATAAAATACATACATCCAGCCTATATATCCCTACAGCTCCTTCACCACTCTGTGGTGGGATAGGACAGTGGTTAGAGTGTTGGCACTGTAATGTGTTAACATTGTGTTTAGCTAGGCATGGGTTCAAATTCTCCTGGGGATGATAAGATGATTCACTTTTGCTGGCAGATAAGATGTAGCCTAGTAATATTTCTGACATTGTATTCCATTATCAAGTGGTGTATTTGCAATATTTATGAACATTTAACACCACCTAATCATCAGTTGTTGGTCTCCACCTTATTCTATTGGACTGCTTTAATGATGACTTATTTTCAGTTAGAAAACTTATGTGTAACTGTATGTGACACACTGTCATTTACAACTGCACTGTAACTGTCAGACTTATATTTCTGTTTTTCTTTTTTCTCTCATAGTTTATCAAAAATTGCACCTCGTATTATTATCTATTATCACATTTTATCATAATCTGCACCTTGCATTCCTCTTATGTATCTATTACAGTATACAGTTTGGTACTTTATCTCGTATTTTATTGTTATCCTCCTGCATGTCCGTGTGTGTTTCCATCTTTCAAGCTGCTGGAATTGTGAATTTGTCTGTGAGATGAATAAAGTATCTATCTATCTATCTAACAATATAATATAACATAATATAATTATTTGACAGTAGGCTATTTACGTTGTAATTTGAAACTTCTAGGGTGACACAAACATTTGTTTTTAAAACATAACTTGCGTCTTTTCACCTCAACTGTGAGGTGAAAGTTAAAGTGACATCCTTCATTCATGCTGTAGGGGGATCATGGATCACAGGGTGTCTAATCCTGAAATTTGAAGCCCCAAGAAGAAGTAGAGGACATGACGTCACTTGAACGAACATTCAACGACAGCTCCATGCTATTCGTTCGAACGACACAACTTTCCGATGCAACTTCCGATGCATCGTTCCAACTACGCTTTTGGGAAACACTTCCGTCGTTCAACGATGCATCGGACTACGTTAGTTGTAAACATCGGAAGTTGCGTCGTTCGGACGATGCTGTTGGGAAACACCTGCATCATAGATCCATTGTTCGAACGTAGGAAGTAGCTAACGACGTTAGCAACGAACCTTTTGGAAAATGCACCCCTGGATACTGCTATAGAAATCACTGGAGACATGGAACAGAAGACAGGCAAGGACAAGATGATCTCACAACAAACAAACAACTGACAGGACTATTTATACACGAGGTAGGGGAACACAGGTGGAGACAATCAGGGTGGGGTTATACAATCACAGACGCAGGAAAACACAGGAGGCAGGAAGCAAAGGGATCTGAAACAGGAGGGAGACAGGGTTACTTTCAAAATAAAACAGGAAGAGACAGGACAACATGCAGGCACAGGACAAAAATGGTGAACAGAAACAGACTACAGAGCATAACAGACAGAACCTAATGCATTTTGGGTAAGATAGTAAATTGTGTGTACAACTCCAGAGCAGAAGGTGGCAGTAGTGAGTGAGCTGGGAGTTTACTTCAACTTTACTTCCTGAAGTTCAGCACACAGTTCAAAACACATGCTGAGAGTCTGTAAAACACATGCTGAGAGTCTGTAAAACACATGCTGAGAGTCTGTAATCTTCACTGTGGAAGACTGTAAGATAAGTCCATTACTTAACTTAAAATAACTTTAACTTCAAAATAAACCACTGCACAAAAATGTCACATAACTTCTTATTGTCTGCTCCATTAATTTTGAACAATTAATTTTGTCACAGAATGTTTTCACAGTGTGCTCGTTAATCATAGCAGCATTAGCAGCTAACCATAGCAGCATTAGTTGCTATGGTTAGCTACTTAGCATTTGCATTGCATGCTAAATAGGGTTGGTTACTTAAACGTGGTGCCAATTGGGTAACGGTTACGTCGGACCGAATAAAAACAAAATTTTGGTGCCTGACTTTTTTTTACCACCCCCTTGTTCCGGTGTAAACATGCGCGGTGTCGGTGTCAGTGACAGTACTCATTGGCTACTCAGTCAGTGTATTAAGTTTTAATAATTAAATGAAACAGCTGACACCAACTTGTGTGTGCTCGGTTTATTCCACCAGCTTGAATCACGTCAAACCCAACACATTCTCGTGTGAGTTTTGACTTCATTCACGGTGGCCCGAGTGGCCGGAATGTTACAGTCAGCAGGCTTGTTTATCCCATATTAAGCCTGGTTTATGCCTCTGCGTCGCGGCGACGGCGTAGCTACGGCGTCGACGCAGACCCCTACGCGGATCCTACACCGTAGCCTGACGGGCACCTCCAAAAAATCCTGACTACGCGTCGCGTCAATGCGTTGAGACGCGAACGGCAAGGACTGTGGTTGGTCCGCTCAGAATGTAATTTCCAGCGGTTGCTTTTCCGGTCAATGGCTCAACAACACCGCTATTTAAGGAGCGGCACGAGCGGTACGGAATAGTCGGACAGACCACCTCCTCAAACGTCTTCTGTGCTTCAACATTTGTAGCAACAACATTTCTTTTTAAATTTTATGAGCTCCATCTCCAGAAACATCCGCTCCATCTCAGTTGTCATTGTTTACTGTTGGAAGAAAACCAAGGAATCTGATATGAGCCCCCACAAGCCACACAAAGACACAGACACACCCCCCGAGCAGCTTGGCGGTGAATTGCAGAGCAACGCGTTCCCTCGACACAGAGCTTCGAATGCTCAACGACGGCGTCGGGTCTACGCCATAGCTACGCTGCCGCCGCGTATGTTTCTCCATGCTAGCATGCCTTTCAATGGCCATCTTTCCTTGTGTGCTAACATCCACATCACAGCGACAAAGTGTGCAATACGCATGCAAATCATCTTTGCTGCTTTTGCTAAGAAACATGCTCTTTTGACCATTCGCCATTGAATGAGGTCCACTTTAGCCAATCATTTTTATAACCAGGCTTACACCATCAGAAGATATGCAGCGTTGTGTTCAAATGCAACTCCAAAAAGGAGGACAAATAAGCGTCCGGCTTGAGGCTGCACAGGACACTGGACAAGGCATTTAAATTCTGGACGTATGGCCATCCTAGCCGAAGGCAAAACAGTCAGTAATTTGGTTTCACAGCCAAGGGTGTTGACTCGGCAACATGCAACAAGTGTAATAAAATAATTGCAAGCAAAGGAGGTAATACTTCCAATTTAATGAATGTTTTTTTGATATTATGTACATTTTATTTTATACTGCTTTATTTATTATTACCATGTTTATGTGTTACTTGTATTTATATTGTTTCAACATTTATTGTAAGTTAATATTGTGTTCGATTTGGCCCTGGAAATAAAAGGGTATTGTGTTTTGACAAAGTGTATGCGGTTTAATTTTTTTAAGTCCTGGTTCAAAAACCATTTAAGCACCAGAACCGTTTAAAAAGTACCAAGTAGGAGCCGGTACCAGATAAAACCCAACCGATACCCAACCCTATTGCTAAATTATCGTATTATAATTGAGTACTACTACTATGGAACTACTTTCCATATTTTTTAATGTTCACCCAACAAATGATTATTATGATGGATTTGCCTGTTGTACTTGAGTAACATTAATACCAACACCTTATGTTGATTCAACATCTTTACATTAATGTCTCTCAACAAAACTGTTTCTTGCTAAATTAGTGTATTATATTTGGGTGGAAATACTTTCCATAATTTTTCAACAAATGACTTTTTTAATAGTAGTATCAAATTGACATTGAGAATCATGACATTTTACCGATATTAACCACTAAAGTTCTTTTTTTCTTTTTTCTATTGAACCATTCGTGATAGAAACTGCTGACGGAGAATATATAAATATTTGTAAGCAACATAATTCAACAATATATCATCAAACACCTTTCCCATAAATAAAAGAGACAGACTGGTGGGGATTTTCTCTCATGGCAGTGATATGGACACCATCACACATTTTATAAAATAAAACATGCTTTAGCTTTGCAGCAATCACAAACATGAAGCCCTCCTGAAAACACAGATTTATAAAACCCTGCCCTTGAATGCAGCACTTACAGTACAGAGATACACAGACAGAGTAACAGCCAAAGCAAATAATTTCTGCATGGATGTTAGTATGTCTTGTATTGTTTTTCCTCCACAGAAAAGAGGAAGACTGATGGGAAACAAAAAGGAGGGAAGAGAAAGAAAGAGGAGGAAAGCACTTACCCTTTAATCCAGCTACAAGATAGCAAGGTCAGGGTTTAGAAGAAGAGGATGGAAGGAAGAAGGAACAAACAGAGAAACATAAAGACACACAGCAAAGCCACCAAACACTTCAACACTAGAAGAGCGAAGCAGCACACAGAGAAAGAGTAACAGTTGAAAACAGTAACAGTACATGACCAGGAAGAGGACAAAAGAACATTTCATGGGGCTGCAAAAGACAAGAGGAAGAGGCAAGGCAAGAGTCCCATTTCCTAATGGGTCTCACGCAGCGACATCTTCAATTTCTCATTTATGTTCTGTGAATTTCCTGTCATGAGTAAAAACAGGTGCAGAAACAGGTGCAACTCCAGATGCACCGAGCACTCTGAACCATCTACACCTACTCTTACCCAGCTGTGCTGCATGATGAATCACACTTGATCATAAAGTGTGTTTGTGGTATATTTCTTATTATTAGCAACGTGAACACAATTAAACACAATGTAAGGACAGGTGTCGTGCTATGTGCAAATACTATAACACATGCCCAACAATTGGAGAGAGGCCACCAGGAAGAACAAAAAAGATAACACTATATATACAAACAACAAACAATGGATATGAATAAGAAAGAGATTTTTTTTCTCATTATGCTTATTGCATGAGGCCCACTGTCCATCCTTAATTGTTCTTATGGTCCAAGAGAATAATTAATAGCAATTATAGTAATAAACATGAACAAATCTCTCTTAAGGAGAGGAGCTCATGCTCACTAATGTTGAATGAACTTCCCGAGGCCATGGAAATAAATTAATTTAGGTAGTGTTCCTCTTTAAGGTGTCTTGCTGTTTTATGTTCCCTAACTGAAATGAAAGCTATATAATCAACTTATCGTGTTTGTGGAGAAAACTAAAACTGAGTCAGAGAGTTGAGAAACTTACAGAACTGCGATATGGGTGCATCGAGCTGTGGAGCTGTGACCCCCCTTGAGTTGAGTTTCTGGACCTGGGTGGGAGGAACTGGCTTGTGTGACTGGCCGGTGGCTCGGTACATGGCCTGCACCCATAAGATCCGGTCCTGCTCATCATCACTGGCAAAGATCACAGTGTCGCCCTCTTTCACAGCGTTGAAGAATGTCCGGCCTCCATCTAGACCTGCAGGATGAACAGAGTGAGAAGAAGCTGTTGAATCACACCGGTCAGTCATAACATAATGACCTCCTGCCTCATGTAGTGCTGGTCCCACTGTGTGACCTCTGACCCCTGGAGGTTTATTCTGTGGTATGTGACTTCAGCAGCATTAAATTCTCTGCTCTGTTGGATCAGACCACCAGGACCAGCCTTCACTCTCCACCTGCATCAGTGATCCTTGTCCTCTCATGACCCTGTCTCTGGTTCACCACTGGTCCTTCCTTGGACCACTTTTGATAGATCCTGACCACTGCAGACCAGGAACAGACCACTAGAGCTGCAGTTCTGGAGATGCTCTGATCCAGTCCTCTAGACATCACTGTTTGATTCTTGTTGTCAAACTCCTGAAAAAACCTGATGCTGGAACATTTTTCCTGCTTCTAACATCAACTCTGAGGACTAAATGCCTTACATATCCAGGAGCCATGATGAAGAGATGATCAGTGATATTCACTTTACCTGGCAGTGGTCATGATATTATGCCAGGGAACAGGCATAACACACTAACACTGGGTGTACTGCACATTAACTGTACAGTATTTCTTTTTTATGAAGTAGCTACAGGAGGTCATGAGTTAGAGTCACAAGACTCTAGAAGACTGAAGACTTCTCAGGATTATTCATTATTGATATTGAGGGACAGGCAACAAAACATTTTTATTCACTTTGTTGTTGCTGGATTGGTTTTATACTGAAACATGCTGAGATAAAGAACTAGACACTGTAAACTGAGCTAACTTAGCTCATGGTTGGATGCCTCCACCAACCAGTCAAGTTGCAGTTTACGTCCATGTCATCACTTCATCATTTTATTTCCCGTTTGTCCCCCACGGTCTAGTTCAAAGAGCTCAAGTGATGATGCCCATGGCTCTGACTGGACAGAGGTAAAAAAACAAGACCTTATTCACTCTAGGCTGACTAAATCTGAACATGCATTCTTCTGCTTTTGTCCTTCAGGCCATGAGAACACATGGCTTCATGTTTTCGTATGACCACGAACCATGTCAGAGTAAAGAGGAGACGTCAACAGTCCATGTTGTCAAAAACCTGTATACATTTTAGCAGAAATCTTTGTGAACGTGTGTCCATGTTTAACTGATGACAGCATCACTACTGCCTATATGAGACTTTAACAGATTCAAACAGAAACAGGAAACGTGTATGTAAGAATAAACTTCTGGTCCAACATACAGTATATTAAAGTATGAGCCACATTTATGATTAGTCGCTGTCATCTTTGTCACTCCACCTGATACAAGCCTCTCTGCTGCACAGTGAGCCTTGGCCTTTATGACTTATTGGCTAGATTTATTCTGCTTCGATAGAAGCACAAGTATCCCCTTAGGCATGATCAATGCATTTAGGATGTTAAATGTAATAAAATATTAAACACAAAAAAACATAGCTTCCCCCTCTCGAGGATTGAAAAATATTATTTGTTATACATTTTTGGAATATGTTGATCAGTTCACCAGACAAAGAGGATTTTATTTGTTTTTATTTATGTGCTTCACAACCTGAGTTTGGTGATGGGAGAGGAAATGATGGTTTTGATATGCTCTGTTTTGTTTTATTCTGTTTGTCATGTACTGAATGTCAAAAGACCTAATTGATAAAAACTAGCCTGGGGGATAGAAATGTGAATATCTGAATTGTCTTAAGTAGGTGGGCAAACTAAATGTTACATTTTGATTCCAGTTGAGTTCATAGCATCAACAGAGTTATTTTCTTTAATTTAAATCTCCTCAAGAGCCACCAGGCCAGTCCCATTGTAACGCCCCTCGGTCTAACAAACAGGATTTTAACCTGCACACCAACACCACTCTGGCTCATTACACTGATCAGTTTGAATCTGGATGGAGCTCAGCAGGAGAGTGTACAAACTGTGCCTGTCAACCATCACTTTCATGTGAAGAGATCCAACCAGGGAGCATAGGTGAAAACACCATGGTTGACCTGTGGGTGTGCAGGGATTTAACAACACATTTGCACTCTGTGAAATGGTTGCTGTTACCTGGCTGGGGGTCAGTGTAGTCCACAGTGTAGCCATCCAGCTGGAGGAGCTCCACCGGCTCTGCCTTCTTCTCTCTGTAGCTGCACATGGCAAATGTGTACTGACTGACCTGCACCAATCACAGAGAGGACATGTTCAGCCAACCCAGGAATAGATATGAAGTAGATATGCACTAATGCCTTCCAGGTAAAGAATAACAATAGGGACTCAAGGAAGTGGGTCTTCACTCTGGACAGATCTGCAGACCGTCACAAGATCGACACATTAGCCTCTTTTACACTGCATGAAAATCCTGCGCTGTCCTGGGACGAAAGGGTTCCCAGCGACCTGGGACAACTTGAGAACTGCATGGTAAGGCATCAAGGCAATGGCCTCTATTGCTCACTGGTCAAAAGCAGCAAGGATCGCCATTAAAATTACTAGGGGTGATAATACCGACCTTCCCAGTTGTTTTAATGCCTTCTTTTCTGGACTTGAAAAGCCTTGTGTTGCCACTCATGTCATATCCACTGCTGCAAGATATTGTTTTCCTCCTTACAAAGTCTTGACTGTAACTCAGTCTTAGTTAGGGCTATAAAATGTCAAGGAAGCTCCAGGCCCGGACACAATCTGTGGTCATACCTTACAGCACTGTGTGGACCAGCTAGGTGGTCTTCTCTAGGCTGTCCCAGATATGTACAGACACTTATAAGGTGCCCGTATCTTGTAAAACCTCCATCCTGTACCTAAATCTAAGCAGGTCACAGAATTAAAATATTTCAGACCAGTCACTCTGGCATCTCTGATGAGGAAACGTTTTGACAGGATCTTGAAGGAGAAAATTGTCTCTTTGGTTGCTGGAAAATGGACCCCCTGCAATTTGTGTATCAGGCTGGAAGGGGAATGGATGATGTCAAAGTTTTTATTTTCCACAAGATCTACAAGCACCTTGAGAAACTTAACTCCCATCCAAGAATCTTGTTTCCTCATCTGCCTTCAATAAGATGCAAACACATATTTTAATCAACCTTCCTGATGTTTTAATTGACCTTAGATCTATGTTTGCTGATTTTTAACTTTTTAACAGAGAGGAAACATTGTCAGAGGTTAAGGCATCTAATACAAGCTCACCTCAAGGATACGCTCTTCCTGCCCTGCTCTTTATCTTATTCACAGACAGCAGCAGGTTATTGAATGAAGTTCTCTGATGATCCAGCTCTCTTGTCCCTTCTGGAGGGTTCACACTCAAGTAATAGTGAGGCTGTCTCTGTTTAACACCTGCTGTGACAAAAATGATCTCGACTTGGGGGTGGGTGTTGGGTGGCGGGTGGGCCCTCTTGTCCGGGGCCTCCTGGGCTTGTTCTTGGCGCTGTGGGGGCATCTGGCTGTGCCTTCGCTAGGTCCCTGAAATTGTGTGTTTCTCTGTGGTTCTGGTTGGCTCTCTGGGCGAGGCCTCCTGGGTGCTCCTGCTGCCTGGGTGGGACGGACACTCGGCTAGCGGGCCCCTGCTCGTCGTCTTAGCTGCTCTGGGCTTCGGTGCCAGTCACTCATGCATGTTGGTTCAGGGTGTATGAATGCCTGTCTTGTCCCATTGTTGAGTAATGATGGGACCCGCCAGAATGGGTGAAATCACTCTTCGGGCTTCACATCAAATTCATGCTTCTTATGCATTCTTACATCTCACCTTTGTCCCTTAGTGCCCAACTTTATTTACTTATTTATTATTATCATCATTATTATTGTTACTGTCTTTTCTGTCTTCTTCTTATTTCGGGAAGATTGGTTGCTAGGAATAATGCATCTCATATTCCTGATTTCTAATGCATAAACTGCATGTTTGTACCCCTTTCCCATCTATCCTATGTTATCCTGTCTATCATCTGTTTTCCCCCTCAATCACAAAAGGTGCAGCCCTTTCCTCTCTGGCTCATAATAAGAAATTCTAATAAAGAATGATAGCTTAGTTTCCAGAGAGGGCGGGGGCCAGTCACACAAATGCACAAAATATCATACTTTTCTGCAAGATAAAAGTAAGCACCAATCTCATAAAAAGTTGACACCTGCCATACTGTGGTGTTTTACGATGGGAAGAGGTGCTGACAAAAAAAAAAAAAAAAGAAAGTTAGGGTTATCACTGAGCAACATGACCGCATCTGAAGGTGTCTAAGGAGACACAGGAGAATGTGTGTGTGTGTGTGTGTGTGTTATTGTTGAGTGCTGTGCGTTGGCAGCATGTGTACCGCTGTCAAACTGAATTGCCTCTGGGACAAATAAAGTTGTGTTACATTGAATTGAACTTCTTCATTGCACATTACACACACTAGTTATATAACACATAAATGCACATGCATTAATAGAGAGGTGTTAGAGAGAAGGGGGTTTGGTGCTTTGCATAAAGGCACCTCAGCAGAACTCAGAACTTGATCCAACCTGGACTTGAACCACCAACCCTCCGGTCCCCTGCAGACTGAGCTGCTGTCACTCTAAACACTTGGGGTGCTGTCCTGGAAGGCCAGGCCTGACCAGGTCTAGGTTGGTGGCTCTGGTCTGGTCACCGCTGGACGTGCAGTGTTGCTAGCTGTAGCTGGAGTGCTGCTACTGTAGCTGCCAGTCATACCGGCCTGTCGTCACAAATCACCAGGCCTGACCAATCTGCCGCTGTCGCCACCTCTGCCGCTGCAAGTGGCAGCTCTCACTCTAGCTGCAGCTGCATTCTGTGTGTGTGTGTGACAAATGAGATTCCCCACAACAGCACTGATGAGACCTGAGGCCAAGTAAAGGACGGGGGGAGCACAACCCACTCTCCAGCAGCTCCTTGGCCTCCAGGACACCACAAAGGCAAATCAGAGACTATACTAGCGACCCCCCTCCACCCAGACCCTAAAACACCAGCTCTGTCTCTCTCTCTGTCTCTCAGCTGTCAGTCAGCAGAGAAGAGACCGACAGGAAGAGATGTGATGAAGAATGAGAAAGAAGAGTGAACAGAGGGGGGATTGCTACAGTCGTTTAGTTTCACATCATTACAGGAAAGACATAGACATGCATGCTGGAGAAAAAGCAGCTCAAGTTTTTATCAAACTCCTGAGATGGCATCAGAGCGTTCAATATTGATTGATGATATAAAAAAACTGAATGAAATGAAATGAAAATGACCCAACAAGGATAACATTCAAAATAATTGCACTTTCAGTAAATTAACTGAAGTAAAATTAAGTGACCAGAACCAAAATAATATTAAGTTTAACATGTACTGAATGGCACTGAAAGTGACCTGGGCTCAAATGAAGACAATTCCATCAGTGAACTGAACTCAAATTTGACCAAACTGAGGTGAAATAAAGTGAAGGAAACAAAGCTAAATCTTAGTGAATTAAAGTGCACTGACGTGAATTGAGATAAACTGAAGTGAATGGAACTGACGTGATATCAACTGAATAAAATAGAAAGACAGATGTGGATGTGTGTGTAATTAAATTCAGCCCACCATGAACACGCACGGTTTAGCTGATTTGTAATCTGCCTGGATGCTCTGAGGAGGGGTGACTCAGTTCACAACCACTGTACTGATTATGAGCTGCTGGAGGAGGAGGAGGTGGTTTAAGGACAGAGAGGAAGTGTGGAGGATGAGGAGGAAGGAAGGGATGAAAATCAAATGATAAGAAGAAGAAAGTAAGGGGAAGCAGAGGATGTGAAGTAGGGTAAGATAGAGGAATGGAGGAAGAGAGGGGAGAATAGACAGATGAGTGGGAAAAAGTTGCCATACTATTTCATCCTCCAAATCCAAAACTGTGTTGAAGTAATGAGGTCCTTCAGCTCTGACACCAAACCATTTATTAATGAGTCAATATTACAGAAAGCTGGAGTTTTCCTGACTGCAGCTTTGCATCTTTGTTCTTTCCTTCATGTATTGTAATATTTTTAAAGTTTAACCATTGAGATACAATATCGCTTCTTACAGGGAGTGCAAGACGGACAGAAAATATGACAATAAGTGGACCAGAGCTCAACAACAGGTACGAAACATACAGGAATCAGAGGCTGAAAGAATCACTGCGACTTGTTAAAACAGATATCGCATTAGTTAAAATATGCAGAGAGAGTGTTCAGCATGCCTTTCAGCTTGTTCTAAGCTTACCTGGCCAAGAGGCAGCATGAGTGACAGAATCAAAACAATGAAGCAACAAGATAATACAACATGTCATTTTTCCATGGCCTCACCTAACTCCTCCCCATGGACTGGCAGACTGGGGTGGTGCTTCCCCTTTTTAAGAAGGGGGATTGGAGGGTGTGTTCCAACTATAGGGGGATCACACTCCTCAGCCTCCCTGGTAAGGTCTATTCAGAGGTTCTGGAGAGGAGAGTCTGTTGGGAAGTCGAATCTCATATTTAGGAGGAGCAGTGTGGTTTTCGTCCTGGCCGTGGAACAGTGGACCAGCTGTACACCTTCGGCAGGGTCCTGGAGGGTGCATGGGAGTGCGTCCAACCAGTCTGCATGTGTTTTGTGGACTTGAAGAAGGCATTCGACCATGTCCCTCTGGGAGTCCTGTGGGGGGTGATCTGGGAGTATGGAGTACCGGACCCCTTGTTATAGGCAATTTGGTCCTTGTATGACTGGTGTCAGAGTTTGGTCCGCATTGCTGGCAGTAAGTCAGATTCATTTCCAGTGAAGGCTGGACTCCACCAAGGCTGTCCTTTGTCACCGATTCAGTTCATAACTTGTATGGACAGAATTTCTAGGCACAGCCGAGGCGTTGAGGGGGTCTGGTTTGGTGGCCTCAGCATCGCAGATCTGCTTTTTGCAGATGATGTGGTTCTGTTGGCTTCATCAAGCCGCGATCTACAACTCTCACTGGAGCGGTTTGGAGCAGAGTGTGAAGTGGTTAGGATGAGATTCAGCACCTCCAAATCTGAGGCCATAGTCCTCAGTCGGGTGGCATGCTCTCTCCGGGTCGGGAATGAGGCAGGAGATCGACAGGCGGATCGGTGCAGCTTCTGCAGTGGCAAAGCTCTTAATTTACTGGTCGATCTATGTTCCTACCCTCACCCTCACCTAGCTGTGGGTCATGACCGAAAGAACAAGCCCATGGATACAAGCGGCCGAAATGAGTTTCCTCCTTAGGGTGTCCAGGCTCTCCCTTAGAGATAGGGTGAGAAGCTCGTACCACTAGTAGGAGACCCCGAGGATGACCCAGGACACACTGGAGAGACTATGTCTCCCGGCTGGCCTGGGAACGCCTCAGGATCCCTCCGGAAGAGCTGGATAAAGTGGCTGGGGAGAGGGAGGTCTGGGCTTCCCTGCTTAAGTTGCTGCCCCTGCGACCCGACCCCGGATAAGCAGAAGATGAGGGTTGGATGGATGGACAACATGTCAAACCAATTCAAATCTGTAATGTAACACACTTTTAGAGAAAATGAAAATACTTGTGTAATCAGCGTGAAGGGTTGCCTTTGCTGGATCTGATCCAAAACCAAGATTATTTCTATGAATATAAAATAAAACGAGTCCTGAGATACAGTAGATGGTTGAGGAACACCAGTCTTTACTGTCAGAGCTGCAGAATAAAACATGCAGCAAGTAATTATCCATAGCAGAAATAGTGTCATCTGATTATTTTTTTTGTGTGTGTTTCAATAAAACATTAACAACAAGTTTTGTTTAAAACTGTGACTGTAATCTGCAGGAAAAAATGTTCCCTTGAAACATGGAGAATATGGCTGCCACTGTGTATCCTAAACTCACTGATATCTTGTGTTAATTATGGGTGTGACTCTCAGTCCACTCTCTCTGAACTGATATCTGTCACAGTTACCTGTCATTCTCTCTTAGTTTGTTTTTATTTAATGAAGCAACTATTAAAGTCACTGATATGAACTCCGAGCAGATTATTTTGATCGTTATTTTTTAATCATTTGTCAGTTATAATGTCTTTGTTGTGTTTTATGTCTTGATGTTTTATGTAAATCACTTTGAATTGCCCTTTTGCTAAATGTGCTTTATAAACAAACTTGCATTGCTTGCTGTTTGTCAGAGATTTTCTGACAGTGAATAATGTGAAAAGCTCTGAGAGCTCAGTACTTTCACAATAAGAAGCATGTTGTATTTAGTCAGAGGAGGAGGAACAGAGCCATGGCTGTCTCAAAGCAGTGAACTACCCCATCACCATAAATTTAATTTTTGTATTAATCTCCCGGGGTGTAGTGGTTAGCACTGTCGCCTCACAGCAAGAAGGTACCAGGTTTGATTCCCAGCCCGGGGCCTTTCTGTGTGGAGTTTGCATGTTCTTCTCATGTCTGTGTGGGTTCTCTCTGGTACTCTGGCTTCCTCCCATCATCTAAAAGCATGCATGGGGATTAGGTTAATTGGTTAATTTAAATTGACCGTAGGTGTGAATGTGAGTGTGAGTGGTTGATTGTCTCTATGTGTCCTGTGATGAACTGGAGACTTGTCCAGGATGTACCCTGTCTTTCACCCTAAGACAGCTGGGATAGGCTCCAGCCCCCCTGTGACCTTATGTGAGGATAAGTGGTAGATAATGGATGGATGGATTAATCTCCCAGGCCAGTTGTTCAGATCAGCTTCCATCCCTCAGCAACACAAGGCAGAAATACTGTCACTAGAAGTCATAAGAATATAGATTGAAAACATATTTGACTGGATACAGACTCATCTCCTACATGCAGACAAGGTGCAAATTGAATGCACTTTGGCAACAAGTTTAATTGTTGAAAGAAATCATCCCAAAAAGTAAAACTATTATGAGAGAGTATAATCTCAAAAATAAAAACTGTCATAAATGACTTTGAAGGTGTTTCATTTTCACATTTAAACAGGAACTAGATCACACTGTGTTTTCAAAGTCTCCTTCCTGTGGTCTCAGTAAAATCACTGATGTGATAAAACAATACATGTGTTGAATATTTTAGCTGTATTAACTAAATACTTTTATTCTGTTTCAGTTTTTGATCAATTCAGTATATCATCATCTACTATTGTCTGTGTAAAGGTACAGAGGAGTAATATCTACCTGAGTCTGTGATATCACAGTATTAATATATCATCATCTACTATTGTCTGTGTAAAGATACAGAGGAGTAATATCTACCTGAGCCTGTGATATCACAGTATTAATATATCATCATCTACTATTGTCTGTATGTAAAGATACAGAGGAGTGATATCTACCTGAGCCTGTGATATCACAGTATTAATATATCATCATCTACTATTGTCTGTATGTAAAGATACAGAGGAGTAACGTCTACCTGAGCCTGTGATATCACAGTATTAATATATCATCATCTACTATTGTCTGTGTAAAGATACAGAGGAGTAATGTCTACCTGAGTCTGTGATATCACAGTATTAATATATCATCATCTACTATTGTCTGTATGTAAAGATACAGAGGAGTAACGTCTACCTAAGTCTGTGATATCACAGTATTAATATATCATCATCTACTATTGTCTGTATGTAAAGATACAGAGGAGTAACGTCTACCTGAGTCTGTGATATCACAGTATTAATATATCGTCATCTACTATTGTCTGTATGTAAAGATACAGAGGAGTAACGTCTACCTGAGTCTGTGATATCACAGTATTAATATATCGTCATCTACTATTGTCTGTGTAAAGATACAGAGGAGTAACGTCTACCTGAGTCTGTGATATCACAGTATTAATATATCGTCGTCAACTATTGTCTGTGTAAAGATACAGAGGAGTAACGTCTACCTGAGCCTGTGATATCACAGTATTCATATATCATCATCTACTATTGTCTGTACGTAAAGATACAGAGGAGTAACGTCTACCTGAGCCTGTGATATCACAGTATTAATATATCGTCGTCTACTATTGTCTGTGTAAAGATACAGAGGAGTAACGTCTACCTGAGCCTGTGATATCACAGTATTAATATATCATCGTCTACTATTGTCTGTATGTAAAGATACAGAGGAGTAACGTCTACCTGAGCCTGTGATATCACAGTATTAATATATCATCGTCTACTATTGTCTGTGTAAAGATACAGAGGAGTAACGTCTACCTGAGTCTGTGATATCACAGTATTAATATATCATCATCTACTATTGTCTGTATGTAAAGATACAGAGGAGTAACGTCTACCTGAGTCTGTGATATCACAGTATTAATATATCATCATCTACTATTGTCTGTGTAAAGATACAGAGGAGTAACGTCTACCTGAGTCTGTGATATCACAGTATTAATATATCATCATCTACTATTGTCTGTATGTAAAGATACAGAGGAGTAACGTCTACCTGAGTCTGTGATATCACAGTATTAATATATCATCGTCTGCTATTGTCTGTGTAAAGATACAGAGGAGTAACGTCTACCTGAGTCTGTGATATCACAGTATTAATATATCATCGTCTACTATTGTCTGTATGTAAAGATACAGAGGAGTAACGTCTACCTGAGTCTGTGATATCACAGTATTAATATATCATCGTCTGCTATTGTCTGTGTAAAGATACAGAGGAGTAACGTCTACCTGAGTCTGTGATATCACAGTATTAATATATCATCATCTACTATTGTCAGTATGTAAAGATACAGAGGAGTAACGTCTACCTGAGTCTGTGATATCACAGTATTAATATATCATCATCTACTATTGTCTGTATGTAAAGATACAGAGGAGTAACGTCTACCTGAGTCTGTGATATCACAGTATTAATATATCATCATCTACTATTGTCTGTGTAAAGATACAGAGGAGTAACGTCTACCTGAGTCTGTGATATCACAGTATTAATATATCATCATCTACTATTGTCTGTATGTAAAGATACAGAGGAGTAACGTCTACCTGAGTCTGTGATATCACAGTATTAATATATCATCATCTACTATTGTCTGTATGTAAAGATACAGAGGAGTAACGTCTACCTGAGTCTGCGATATCACAGTATTAATATATCATCATCTACTATTGTCTGTATGTAAAGATACAGAGGAGTAACATCTACCTGAGTCTGCGATATCACAGTATTAATATATCATCATCTACTATTGTCTGTATGTAAAGATACAGAGGAGTAACGTCTACCTGAGTCTGCGATATCACAGTATTAATATATCATCATCTACTATTGTCTGTGTAAAGATACAGAGGAGTAACGTCTACCTGAGTCTGTGATATCACAGTATTAATATATCATCGTCTACTATTGTCTGTATGTAAAGATACAGAGGAGTAACGTCTACCTGAGTCTGTGATATCACAGTATTAATATATCATCATCTACTATTGTCTGTGTAAAGATACAGAGGAGTAACGTCTACCTGAGTCTGTGATATCACAGTATTAATATATCATCATCTACTATTGTCTGTATGTAAAGATACAGAGGAGTAACGTCTACCTGAGTCTGTGATATCACAGTATTAATATATCATCGTCTACTATTGTCTGTGTAAAGATACAGAGGAGTAACGTCTACCTGAGTCTGTGATATCACAGTATTAATATATCATCGTCTACTATTGTCTGTATGTAAAGATACAGAGGAGTAACGTCTACCTGAGTCTGTGATATCACAGTATTAATATATCATCATCTACTATTGTCTGTATGTAAAGATACAGAGGAGTAACGTCTACCTGAGCCTGTGATATCACAGTATTAATATATCATCGTCTACTATTGTCTGTGTAAAGATACAGAGGAGTAACGTCTACCTGAGTCTGTGATATCACAGTATTAATATATCATCATCTACTATTGTCTGTGTAAAGATACAGAGGAGTAACGTCTACCTGAGTCTGTGATATCACAGTATTAATATATCATCATCTACTATTGTCTGTATGTAAAGATACAGAGGAGTAACGTCTACCTGAGTCTGTGATATCACAGTATTAATATATCATCATCTACTATTGTCTGTATGTAAAGATACAGAGGAGTAACGTCTACCTGAGTCTGTGATATCACAGTATTAATATATCATCATCTACTATTGTCTGTATGTAAAGATACAGAGGAGTAACGTCTACCTGAGTCTGTGATATCACAGTATTAATATATCATCGTCTACTATTGTCTGTATGTAAAGATACAGAGGAGTAACGTCTACCTGAGTCTGCGATATCACAGTATTAATATATCATCGTCTACTATTGTCTGTATGTAAAGATACAGAGGAGTAACGTCTACCTGAGTCTGCGATATCACAGTATTAATATATCATCGTCTACTATTGTCTGTATGTAAAGATACAGAGGAGTAACGTCTACCTGAGTCTGCGATATCACAGTATTAATATATCATCGTCTACTATTGTCTGTATGTAAAGATACAGAGGAGTAACGTCTACCTGAGTCTGCGATATCACAGTATTAATATATCATCATCTACTATTGTCTGTATGTAAAGATACAGAGGAGTAACGTCTACCTGAGTCTGCGATATCACAGTATTAATATATCATCGTCTACTATTGTCTGTATGTAAAGATACAGAGGAGTAACGTCTACCTGAGTCTGTGATATCACAGTATTAATATATCATCGTCTACTATTGTCTGTATGTAAAGATACAGAGGAGTAACGTCTACCTGAGTCTGTGATATCACAGTATTAATATATCATCGTCTACTATTGTCTGTATGTAAAGATACAGAGGAGTAACGTCTACCTGAGTCTGCGATATCACAGTATTAATATATCATCGTCTACTATTGTCTGTATGTAAAGATACAGAGGAGTAACGTCTACCTGAGTCTGTGATATCACAGTATTAATATATCATCATCTACTATTGTCCATGTAAAGATACAGAGGAGTGTCTACTACTATGGATGTGCTTGTAGAAATGAACATGTTCTGATTTTATCATACAGAAAAATGTGTTCTTAACCATCTGGCCATATTTGACGTATTAAAAAATAGTTTCCAAGTTTAGAAAATTAAAATTCTTTGTCTGCTGAAAGCTCTGAAAGCAGACTTGTTGGATAACTTGTGGTTCCGCTCTGGGTTAACTCTAATGGGCATAGCATAATTCAATAAATCAATCTTCTAGGCTTTCCAAATATTATTGGATCAAACTGATCAAAGACTGATGCTTAAAACTCTTTAGCCATCGTTTTATAGCCACAACAGTAGCGACAAGTCGGAGCATATGATGTAAGACTGATCCTGGAACACACATGAAGCACTCTGTCATAATAACTCAGAATGACAGGAACAAAAATGGCTGGCAAAAAAATTCCACCAGGATTGGTCCTGGTGTCCCAGATGGCCTGAACACTACTGACCATGTTGACTAAGTACTCAAGCACTGATGCACTGATGACTCCAGTGCTTTATCAATACTATATAAGTCTGAGGTTAGAGACAAATCTCTGATTTTACGTCAGACTTGTGTAATGAATAACAGTGTAATGAACCTGAACAATCTGTTAAATCTTTAATGTGAAAGGAGGGCACAAATACAAACCTGCTCAAAGTGTGCAGAAAGGCAGAAATAGGTGCCAAAATACCAAAATACACTGCAATGTTATCTCTGAGAGGCAACAACAACAATAACCAGATAGTGTTTCTGCTCCTCAAGAAAAATATCCATGCACATACAGACACACACACACACACACACACACACACGAGTGCGCAGTCTATTGACCACTATTTGTCACTTGCTATATATTTAGCTGGGAGCAAGTGGGAGGCTTCAAGTTGGCGGCGCTCAGGCTTTTCTAGCTGCGAGTGTTAGGCCAGCTAGTGTTCACTCGACTTTGTCAATCCCCTGTCAACTTGTAGCTCTGAGACATATCCACTGCAACACACAAGAGACAGGCCACCCCCCTCCACCCGCCACCTCCCGTCTGCTGCCCACCTCCCAATACAGAGCAACCAGGAAATGGCCGCTCCCGCCACCAACCAACACTCCCCCACCATCACCACCACCCCATCTCCTGACAAAAGCCTGCTTGGCCTCTCCATCATTCCTCTGACAGCCGAGGGAAGACAGCTTGCCTGCATCTCTCTTTCCCGCTGCACACACAACATGAAGCCGCTGAAAATATTATATTATAGCCATAAAGCAGAGTCGAGGTTGCCCAGGGTTCTGCTCTCTTGTGTGCGATCAGATTCTGAAACTCTTTTCAGAATCCACTTTTTTTCAGAGACCACTTTTCATCTTGCAGTTGTATATATATATGTGTATATATATATATATATATATATATATATATATATATATATATATATATATATAGATATAGATATATATAGATATATATATATATATATATATATATATATATATATATATATATAAAAGTAAAAATAAATCATGCAAACTGTGAACTTGGTTGTATCTGTGACACTGTGAAACCACATCACACTGGCCTCTACTTGGTCAAAGTCCTGTGAGACAGACTAATTCCTGATCAGGGTTTTGTAGAAAAAATATAACATTATTTGATAATGTGAATACATCCATCCAACAATAATTATTCTGGTGTGAATTTACATCTAAGCCTACATAGGGCTGCAACTAAAATATGTCATTACTGATCAATCTGCCAATAATGTTCTTGTGTTGTAGAAAATTACCTTGGGGACAAATCAAGGCACATACAATGAACAGTACAGTTAGTTAAAGTGAAAACTGAATTATCAGAAGACCTTGTTTTGTCAATCCCTAACACAATATGCACATTGTTACCACAGAAAGAGTATTCACAGCATTTTTCTTTCCAAAGATCTTACAAATGAATTGATAATCAAAGTATCTGCAAATGATTTCCTTTTTCAACTTGGCTAATCAATTGACTAAAAGAATGACAGCTGTGAACAACTTAAAAAAGCAGCTATTTATAAGCTATACAAATATAATTTATTGTGCACATTATCATGTTGAGTGCTACATTTCAAACAATTACCTTTCTAAATTATATCAAGTGTGAAAATATCAGTGTTAAAAATCTCCATCAACCCCATCTGATCCCCATCCTCCTCAGGATGACTGAAAGTTCATTGGAAATGCATTTGCTTTCACAACTGGCAAAGTGGCACCTGCCCATTAAAACATTTAATGAAACCCACCGCATGTAGTCTGTGTCACATATTGTGGTTGTTTGTGTCTTGAATTGGATTTTGAACCAAACACCAGTGAGATCCTGACTGTAGCTGCTTACCTGAACCAGCACAAAGAACCTTTTCTTCCATCTTTTCCACACATTTTTGCCAATAGCCCAAAGGTACCTATAAGTGTAAAAAAAAACAAAACACTAAATTAAAAAAACATGCACATTGACAGAGATCTCTCAGTGTGGTCTTTATGCAGATGCTGTTGTTGAACTGAATGGGATCTATTTGCTTCTTCTTTGCATGGAGTGGTAGGTCTAGTGCAGCACATCACTGATCTCTCCTGGTGAAATGTCTTTACTGCATCCAGAGCAGTGACCCTTGTTGTTCTGGTATTTTTTTCCTCTTTTGAATCTTAATTTGAGAGACCTTTCTTGGGGCAGATATTTGTCGTAACAGGAAGATCACAGCACTGCGACTACCGACACTAACCACGCTACTGGTCCATTTATGTGTGCAGCTAAACACGATGCACAGCACCAGAATCTGAAATGTAAGCCATCGTTTATTTTATCAGTCACTCTGGTAGATCAAATGACTAGCAGACATTTAGATGGGACTCTGGGTTGTTACTTCTACCATATCTTTTTCTGGTGGGGAGTTTTATCACTTAACAGTCGATATGAGTCGTTGTGAGGGTCATTAGTAAAGGCGTACGGAGCCGTGTACATTGATTTTGGGCTGTAAAAAAAAAACTGACTTGACATAACATAACATAAATTCTACTCACAGAAGAACACTAATGAACCAATCACAACATATCATCACAACATGAAGTCTCTAAAGTGATGATAAAGTCACAAAAAGAAAGAGTCAAACTGTGGGCAACATAAACTTTGTTAATTTGTTTGTACTTTTTAAACTTGAGTCCAATTCATCTTTTATTTATTTCTTGCAATACCATTGCAGCCATTAGCCCTTACTTACTTACCTATGTGCTTACCTAGTAGTAGTGTTATGAAAATAATTTGACATTGCTGACCAAATACCTTGATAATCAGTGACTTATAGACACTGTTTGCAACACCATTGATGTGGATATAAAGGCTGAATAGGAAGGAGCATTCATTCAGTGAGCAAAGAAGCTTAAAATCATTTCACCGCACTAAGTGAAGCTAACACACAATACACAAAATAATCTCATACCTGGTTTTAGCTCGATGTGAATGTCACCGGAGTCTGTTAGTAGTGTATGTAACATGAATGTAACATGTTTTACTGAAATCTCCCCATAGATATGTCAATACACATTTTTAACAGTGCATCACATAAAAAATCAACATCATTTTGACATTTTTGGTATCTGTGGACTCAATCAAGAAGAAAAAAAGCACAAAATGCTCATGTCAAATAGAGGAATACATCAGTCATCATCATCTCTTTTCTAAGAGCTGAAATTGCTCAGAGCCTGAGACCATAATGCGTTTATGATTATTTAACTAAATATTGAGGTTTGACATGAAAACATGATGCAGAGGGAGAAGGACATGGGGAAGGGCTTTTGTTGTAAAAGAACATCTGAGGGTGAGGACCCCGGCTTGATTTGTCTCTGCTGCTCCCAGCCTGGCTGTGAGGGTCCCTGGTTAGCCCTCCTCAGTTAGCTTCAGTGTGCCTTTCCCCCTGGTACCTCCCACAGCTGCTTCAGCTTGTCGTCCTCAATAAACCAACATCCATGAGGTGGTACGCCAGGGCCCTGTGTGTGCACTCTGTGAGAGTGGGGCCAGTAACGTGGTACAGGGAGACTGTGGGGCACCCAGCAGCCTCCTCCAGAGCCACCAAAAGGAAGCATATGGAGGGGAGGGAGCGAGGGAGGAAGCAGCTCTCAGCTGCTCTGAAGCAGTGTGTGTGTGTGTGTGTGTGTGTGTGTGTGTGTGTGTGTGTGTGTGTGCCTCTTGACTCAGGCTGCCATTTCTTTTCCAGTCCAGACTGCCACTGCAGGCTTATCAGTCATTACACTCAGTCATGTGCTGGATAGATTATGCTGTCCAGTTCAAATTACTGCTGCTGTTTGTTCAAGTGTGTCTTTGCGTCTTACACTTGGTAACCCTACAGTCCCATTTCAACGCTATAGGTTGCATTTAGTCTCTTAATTAATCATTCATTAATTAATCACCAATCAGAGTGTCAGAGTGCCCAGTTCTGCACATTAGAGCATTGCTAATTAGATTCTGCAAACTGGAGGGGTGAGTGGTGTTCTGCTGAGGAAATGGATCTGCTTCTTCATGAAATGAAAATGCACTATAACTAAAGAGGAATCTGGCTTCACCGATGGATGACATAACTCCACCCTGACATCGTCCCTACAAAGACATTCAAGGACGTCATTCAATTTGTGATCCGTCAAAAACTAGCACAAACTGTGACACACTATTTTCCCCTTGAAATGTGATTAACTCTGCAGTATTGTTGTATGGGACCTGTTGGAGCCTGTGCCACACAAATCTGACTCCCATGATCCCTTTGCATAAAGGAGTGAAAAAGCTCCTGTACATTAATGTATCATGAACTGGGCATTAGTATAAGATAAGTTAAACCTGAGAGCTCTGGCAGGAAGCTCTGGTGTAAAACTCTAGCAGAAAGCTCCCGTGGAAAGTTTTAACAGAAAGCTCTAGTGGAATACTCTTACAGAAAGCTCGAACAGAAAGCTCAAACAGTAAGCTTGAACAGAAGGCTCTGGTAGAAAGCTGTAGCAGAAAGCTCTAGTCGAAAGCTCTGGTAGAAAGCTCTAACAGAAAGCTCTAACAGAAAGCTCTGGTAGAAACCTCAGGTAGAAAGCTCTAACAGAAAGCTCTGGTAGAAAGCTCTAACAGAAAGCTCTGGGTGGAAAGCTCAAACAGAAAGCTCTGGTAGAAAGCTCTGCTGGAAAGCTCTAACAGAAATCTCTAACAGAAAGCTCAAACAGAAAGCTCTGGTAGAAACCTCAGGTAGAAAGCTCTAACAGAAAGCTCTAAGTGAAAGCTCTAAAGAAATCTCTAACAGAAAGCTCAAACAGAAACCTCAGGTAGAAACCTCAGGTAGAAAGCTCTAACAGAAAGCTCTGGTAGAAAGCTCAAACAGAAAGCTCTGGGTGGAAAGCTCAAACAGAAAGCTCTGGTAGAAAGCTCTGCTGGAAAGCTCTAACAGAAAGCTCAAACAGAAAGCTCTGGTAGAAACCTCAGGTAGAAAGCTCTAACAGAAAGCTCTAAGTGAAAGCTCTAAAGAAATCTCTAACAGAAAGCTCAAACAGAAAGCTCTGGTAGAAACCTCAGGTAGAAAGCTCTAACAGAAAGCTCTGGTAGAAAGCTCTAACAGAAAGCTCTGGGTGGAAAGCTCAAACAGAAAGCTCTGGTAGAAAGCTCAAACAGAAAGCTCTGGTAGAAAGCTCTGTTGGAAAGCGCTAACAGAAAGCTCTAACAGAAAGCTCTGGTAGAAAGCTCAAACAGAAAGCTCTGGTAGAAAGCTCTATTAGAAAGCTCTAACAGAAATCTCTAACAGAAAGCTCAAACAGAAAGCTCTGGTAGAAAGCTCTATTAGAAAGCTCTAACAGAAATCTCTAACAGAAAGCTCTAGTAGAAAGCTCTGGTAGAAAGCTCTAGGAGAAAGCTCTGGTATAAAAGCTCTAGCAGGGTGCTGGGGAATGCTTCAGCCACTCAAAAGAACAAAAGAGTTGAAGCTCGGAGAGCTGAGAGATGACCATATTTACTCAATCAATCAAACAATCGAGCATTCAGGGAAAAAAAAACATCCCAAGATGATGCAGACTTCCTGATGTGATCCAGAAGATAAGCATTCTGCTTCTTACGTACAGCACCACAATGACTGTTTTGTGAATATGGCAAATGTAGCATATGTTTTTCAATTTAATCTACAGTCAACAGGCTGCTGATTTTTTTATTGTTATGACCCAAAGTGTAAACAATTAGAGTGAAATAATGTAAATAAGAGCAGAAAAAGCAAAGTAGCACTTGTGCCATAGAATCCTCAGCTGCCTCACAGATGTCCATTTTGTCCAAAACAACTGTCTTTAACATTTCTAATACATAGTGTCTTTCAAACATAATGTAAAACAATCCTCATATCCTATTGCGCTGAAAAATAAAGACAATGTAGTACCGGACATAACCACAAGAGGGAACCAACACATCATCTTTTGAGAAAAGCACCTCCAGTAAAGCCACAAGTGGACATTGCTCAATAAAGAGTGTCTTTGTCTTTGTCTTTGAGAGATTTTAGAATTAAGAAAACAACATGGGTCTGTTTGGATATTTTGACTGTTTTCTCATTTCATTTGACAGCAAACATGGCTGCAGCTGCTTACTGTATAATTGAGGTGTGTTAGGTGTTTTGCTGGCAGGTTCCAGGTCTGATGCCCCGACTTGCTGCCTTACATTAAACGAGACTAGGCTGACCTTTAGGACCAGAGCAATGTCTGCTGTACAATTTACAGACCAACTGTTTTTCACAAGTTAACACAAGCAGAGCTGAAAGCTGTCAGGACCTGCCAGACTTTATGTATAATAATAATAATGCCAACAACGACAAGAACAATAATAATAACAATAATAACACTGTAATAGCATTAACACCTGCAAAATACCTCCACTAAATAAATCCATGTTATACTGGACTGTATAATGGCAGTGGTTACAGATACACCTCTTTGTAAATTACCAAGGGCAAAGGTTTTCTTGCTTTATTTTCCACCCTCTCTCACTGGGAATGGTGGAACAGTACTGGTAGGAACAGAAGAAACGCAAGACACCTTTTCTGAATTAAAACTATGATGAGGCACTAGCAGCACAATGTACTTAAATGTATTCAACATCAAGGTGGAGCCTTCAATTACAATATGATGCTGGATAGTGTAAGGTAAATGCTGTGTCACCATCGTGTTTCCTTCTGAAGTACCATGCAGTAAGCAGTAGGAGTTGAGTAGAATTTTTAAGTGCAGGATACAATAAATATCATCATACAGCTCGATCTATTTGGGGCTCCAGGCGGTTGCCTATCTTGTCTATTTCATCAGTGTCTCTAACTGTTGGTAGCCATGATTTGGGTCTGTGATGGAACTATCTCATGGAAAGTGTATTGCTGTCCAGAAAGCATCAAGCTGCAACAAAACAGGCCAAGTATTTGTCCCCGTACAGAACATTAGTATTTTCACCAATAATCTGATAAAAACCAGAATGATAACAGCTTCCAGCAGGATGGGATGTCACTGTCACTTACCCACAGTGCTTCATGTTCTGTGGTTTGTCCATGCGAATGGCCAGTTTGATCCTGAGGTCACTGTCTGGACAGCCTTTACACACCGTCATCTTGTGGAGCTCAGACTGCTTAGGACAGTTGGGAGTCGGATGAAGCACCACCTGGGAACAGTCACACAATGACAGTGTATGTGCTCCATACAATACATACTGTTGTATAAAAAAATATACAATAAGTTAGCAGAATTGTCAGCTCCTACCTTCCCTAGCTCTTTATCTTCCAGAGCCAACACTCCTGTACTCTCAGTAAACAGCTTCACCTTCACAGCAGGTAACGGTTGGGTGGTGGTGAAGTCACCCTGGGTACCCCAACTACACACACACACACACACACACACACACACACACACACACACACACAGGTACAAACACCAGAAAGTGAGCAATGATGATGGGTCTGTTGCTCTGTCACTTAGCAGCTGGTGGCTCTGTCAACACAAGCACAGCTCTGCTGATCTGTACACATGTATCATGAATGAAGTGATTTAAAGATGAGCCCAACACAGGTAGTCCAGAGCCATGCAGCATCACCATGGTGTGTGTTATTTGATCAGGTCAAAGCAGGGAAAGAAGGGTGCATCTCTTAACATAAGTGATGGCTTCATTCTCTGAAAGGAGCTCCTGGCATCAGTGATGCCACTGTTAGGACCTGTGCTTTTCTTGCAGTGATAATCAGAGTGTCTGCAGTCAGTGTCTTGTTCATTTACATCTTTCTGCTTCACTAAACTGGAAAAAAACACACCAATGTTAAAGCAACATTTACCACAACCTACACAGTGACATGTACTGCCAGAAAAGCAATGGTAGAAATCAATAGGCTGGACTATTTTTGCCTATATTACATCCAATTACAGGTTCCATCTCCTCTGCAGCAGCTGAGCTAAACTAAGCCAAATTAATGCCCAGATATGAGGACCTCTAGTGGTGTCTAAGTGTTTTCTAGAGGGGACAGGCACCGTGATGACACACACTGAGGACAGAACACCAGTAACAGCACATAAGGAGGAGAGGGTGATGGTATGCTTGAAATGGATATTGGGTATTTTGTGTTGGACTATTTGATAAAAGCAACACATGACAACACTATCAGCAATATAAAAATTCTGAATGTGAAAAAATCAATTCATATCAGCCTTGAGACACACAATAACATTTTCCCTTACCCTAAGTGGTTTTCTTGCCTGAACCTAACTGTGGACCTTTGCATTGAGCACAAATGACACATGAAAAATAAAATGTGTATGCATGACACAGTTGTGCTATTAATACACCTTCCTGTGAGGTGTTACACTTATGCTCTGCTGACACCTTAAGTCTGATAAATGCTGTGGAGTGAAGATCAGAGTAGAGTTTATAGAGGCCTTAGGGTTGTACTTCAACTATTAACCTTGTCCGGCATCTCTGATTCTCCATTATGCAAACAAAACATTCAAACTGTTTTCTGAAACGTTCAGTCCTGTCACATTACACTTACATTTCTGTCTTGGGCTTTTTAATCAAACTTGTCCATATTATATTATTAAATTCAAGTATGACCTACCAGGGCAGCATGCTGTACGGTGAGTCTAACTGAACAAACTGCCTGAAATGCAGAACAACTTAAGAAGCTTAAAGCAGGTCATGAAGCAGAACTCCATTCAAAAAATCAAGGAAACTAATAACTCAGTCATAACTAACGATCAAACAGATGTTTGAGCTGATGTGGTGTCGCTCTGGTTCCAGCAGCTTATATACTGTACACACCACTCCTGCTTTAGCTCATATGATTTGTTTTTTTTCTGAGTGTGATTATTTTAATAACAGGCTGGTGAAGAAAGCAGGTTCTGACCATCATGGACAACAGCATCCACCCTCTTGAACACAATTTTATACACTAATTGTAGTCCCACCCCTTCATTTCTAGTAGCCATTCACAGTACAAGCTATACACTGTCGTCTATATACAGACTGTACATGTTAGTCTCTGCTTCATTCTGTTATGGTCAACAGGATTAATTATCTTGAAATCCACCTTAAATGTGACAGACTTACAGACTGATGACTGTAATGCTCTCTTACTCTGATCGTCCCTGTGTCACTAAGGACACTTAGAGTGGAGGAGCAGGGGGTCGGACTGCAAACTTCTTATTAGTGCATGATCTGCTCCTCATCCTTAGCCACACTTAAGTTATTGTTGGTTTGTCTTGTGTTGTATTTTATCTTTGTGTATCACTTTGTCCTCAATGTTGGGACAGCATGACTGCTTTTTTACTTAGGCCAACAGCTTCTGGTCTTTTCTATTGTTCTGCTGAAATATGAAGGCTCTAAAGTGATTAATTGAACACAGCTGTCATTTAAAATATTCACAATCACAGACAAGTTGCTTTAAAGTATTAACTTGATACACAGATTATGCACTCATGATCAAAGTATATTATATCATACTGTATATTAAAGTGCTTCTTAAAGCTTGTCAATTGCAGATCAGCTTTCATGGTGCTTTAGAGGGCCTGCTAATACACTGTTACCAATGTACAGTATATTGTATATCTATCTAAATGTCATCACATTTCAGTGTTTCTCTGCCTCCTTTGTGTTACAGTTATGCTTCATGTATGCCACAACACAAAGCTGCATTTTATGTGCTCCTGCTTAGTATTAAAGCAGGCTAGCTGACAGAAATTAACACCATTTCCAGCCAGGATCTGGTCTTCCATGTTGGCCATTTTCCCGTTCCACTCCTACTGTACTAATTAAACCGAGTGAACAGTAATAAACAAGGCTGAGTCCTTCTCATGTTGGAGGATGGGAAGGTGGAGGAAGCTACACCACAGTACTGGAGTATGCACAGTGAGTTGCAACCTGATAGTATGGACTGTAAAGCTGAATGAGATATGGACCATAAAATGGTTTTCTAATTGTACTACAGTACATAGACATACGCAGCACAGAATTCATGCTTTATCATGTACTCACAGTCTTCAAAGTTCAACACGGTTATATGATCAGCTGTAAAATGTTTTATCAAAACCATTTTGACCTGTTAATCTAATGAAATATTTTGATCAGGGTGACGGAGGTGAAATTTTGAAGCGTGTGTGTGTGTGTGTATATATGAACATGTATTACTGACGTTTTGGGGACATGAATGTGTCGTCACAGTCACATTGTGGGGACTCATCTTCCTTCTGGGAATCGGAGGGTCGCCAGTTCAAGTCCAGGTTGGACCAAAATGTGGAGAGTGGACTGGTAGCTGGAGAGGTGCCAGTTCCTCCTCCTGGGCACTGCCGAGGTGCCCTTGAGCAAGGCACCGAACCCCCAACTGCTCGGGGGGCCTGGATAAGGGGCAGCCCCCTCACTCTGACACCTCTCCTCTAATGCATGTGTTTGTTTCATAACTTGTGTGTGTAATGTGCAACTGAAAAATATACTAACAGAGTGAAAACATGTAATTTCCCTCATTGAGGGATCAATAAAGGAATTCTTCTTCTTCTTCTTCTTCTTCTGGTGACAGACTGCATGTACCCATAATAAATGTTACATTTTAGGGTGAAGACTTGGGGATTTACTGTTAGTGTGAGTTTAGACTTTGGTTAGAGTTGGGATTAGAATTATTCAAGTACTGGTTATGGTTAGGATGGGATGCACTGTCGCCTCACAGCAAGAAGGTACCGGGTTCGATTCCCGGCCGGGGTCCTTTCTGTGTGGAGTTTGCATGTTCTCCTCATGTCTGTGTGGGTTCTCTCTGGTACTCTGGCTTCCTCCCACCATCCAAAAACATGCATGGGGATTAGATTAATTGGCTAATTTAGGCTCCATCCACACGACAATGGCACGACAACGTTTGTGAGAACGTTGCCGGAATTATTTCTGTCTACAGCGTGATAACGAGTGACAAGGATGTAATAAATATGCCACGCCGATACATGGCGCTGCAAAGAAAACAGCGAGACCCATGAAAAAGAAGGAAAGAATGCAATGAGCATGCACATGAAGTCCTTGTTTACTACTCCTTCTGGTCAAGTGATGATGTGATGTCATTGGTTTTTTTTTGGGTCTCCGACAATGCCGGAGTCGTCTGTACGCAAGGCAGAATCAGTATTAAAGGCTGTCGGATTCACAGAATTCCGTTGTCGTGTGGACGGCACCTTAAATTGACCGTAGGTGTGAATGTGAGTGTGAGTGGTTGTCTGTCTCTATGTGTCCTGTGATGAACTGGAGACTTGTCCAGGGTGTACCCTGCCTTTCACCCTAACACAGCTGGGATAGGCTCCAGCCCCCCACGACTCTATGAGGATAAGAGGTAGAAAATGGATGGATGGGTGGGTGGTCATGGTTAGGGTGTCTAGGAAATGAACGTAAGTCAATGTAAAGTCCCATAACCTGAGTAATACACAACTGTGTGTGTGTGTGTGTGTGTGTGTGTGTGTGTGTGTGTGTACATACGTGGGTTTTGAAGCCTCTGCTTGGTCTGTCTGCAGTTTATGTCCTCCCTCCACCTCCATGGTGCAGTACACAATCCTGTTTGGAGCCAGCGACTTGAGACCCTGGACCTCCATGATGACCACCTGCAACACACACATACAAAGACATACAGTATTTTAAACATTTAAAGAGCAGAACTTTACACAATACAAATTAGAACAGAAAGTCAGGATCAGTGACGAACCAAAATATAAAATGGAAAAACAAAAAGGTGTGAGTGTTGGTTCACTGCTCATGAAGAACTCTTATTTATTACTCTTTATTACTCTTGATTTATGAGCATTTATGAGTCTAAATCAAAACTGAAAAAATAACTCTCTATACTTGTGTAGTTGTAACTGTATGGACATAATAAGAAATGTTAACTCCAACACCAGCATTATGTTGAAACTGGGCAGCTTCCAGCAACAGGCAGATATCAAAGTGTTATAATGTCTTTTGATATATATATATATATACGTATATATATATATATACACGTATATATATATATATATATATATATATATATATATATATATATATATATCGCCCACTTTCTGACCTGCAGACTGTGCTCTCTCAGTATCGTCCATATGTTTTCTCCAGTGGGATGCAGAGGCTTGATGCTCAGAGTGAATGAGAATTGTCCAGGCCCACTGAAAATGAAGCCTGGCTTCAGTAAATGTCTACTGAGTCTTGCCAGATCCCAATGATAGAAATTGTGGGCAGGTGCTGCCAAGCTTGAGAGAACATTCATTGTACAACAGATATCATTTCTCCCACCTCACCCACATTGTATTTTTACACCGTGGAATAGATGGAAAAGAACCTCTTTTCTCTGAGATGCTACGAGCATCAAGCCAACAGGGAGAACTAATCATGGTGCTGCTGGACTGTTCTGCTTCATGGAGCACTGTGGAGAATAAACAGGAGTTGGAGCGGTACTGTAGGAGATGCTGTACCGTGCCTCCAGCTCCCTCTCAACATGGAAATAGACTGTCAGCCAATTAAGCTGAGGTTCAAACAGAGTGACAGTCAGACTGAAATCTTGGGAGACATTTTCCTCTTATTTACGGAGAACTTGTGTTAATCCTGAGAAACCATCGACAGTTCGTGAAGAAACACACTGTGAGGCTGACTGATGTTCCAGCGGCACTTTACTCCAGGAACAGAAACACGTCTCTTTACATCTCTCAGCTTCCCTGGACCAAGCTGGCAGCCGGTGTTACAATATGAAATGTCCATTTATTACCTGCAGAGATATTCTTAATGATTTTGGTGACACATAAGCTAATACTCTATCAACCAGGTTTTTGCTCTATGAAATTTGTCCCTGGAATCATTTAAAAAATATATATTAACTGAAGTGAAATACCACGTATTGTGTACTTGGACTAACAAGAATAACATAGTGGTACTTTGTGTACCTGACAAAGAAATGTCACTGATTATTTTGCAGATTCAAACTGCTTTTAATATATGTTGACAGTTTTATGATTAATTAAAGGTACAATATGTAAGAAATAATGTGTTCAGTAGTTCAGTAGTGTGTCAGCATCCAGGTTGCCAGTTCTGCTCTAGTTACCACAGCTGCAGCTAATAATGTCTAACGTTACAAACCTAAAAGACCTTGTTATGAATCTGAAATACATTGTGACAAAGTAAACAAAAAACAAAATAAAACAAGGATTTGAATAGGAGATGCCTTTGAAAGATGGAGACGGCTGAAAGCGGCCGGGAAGCAGGACTATCACCGCATATCCCTGTCCACCGCCCGGGAGCTCAGCTCTCTTTACCCCGTCCCTCCACAGCTCTCCCCCACCCCATTTTACTCCTTCTAAGTGCCCGCTCTACAGTGACATCCTACACATACGGTTCCTTTAAGTTTCTGCCAATACCGACATTCCCAGTTAGGTCAGAAATAGAGTGAAATTAATTTAGTGCATTTAGGCGTATTAACTTCTTTGTTTACAACCACTGTTGTCATGAAGTAGAGGGGTGGATTTAATTATTGGAGATATTTTCCCAGCAATACATTTGCTTTATAGTTATACATGTTTAATATGTCTAGGTGTGGATGCCACAGAAGCACTTTCATGTTAAAAAATGTTGCTGGTCCATGGACTAGTGGAGGTGATTTCCTCTTATATTCTTATTTGCTGTATTCATTAGTTTTTGGGGGCTTCATGTGGGTGTAACCTCCAGCCAACCACACTTTGTTCAGGTCGTCAAGTACTGCCACTAGCTCAGCACCTTCTTGCAGAGTTGTGCACATTTTGCAGAGTTCTGGGACATTTGTGGCTCAGTGGTAGGTAGTGGTTTCATTCCCACTTCCAGCAGTCATGTGCCGTGGTGTCCTTGAGTAAGATTGCTGACCCCAGTGCTGTGCAGTGGTGTGTCAATGTGTGAATGGTTGTTCCTAGGGGTGGGAAAAATATCAATATGGCAGTATGTTGCAATACTTTTGATACAATATTGATTTGTAATTTCTTAAAGGGACCATATTATGCATATTTTTTTATTTCCCACAGTTGCTGATGTCAGGAGCTGGGAATTTTGCATAGAACCGGCCTGCACCTGTCGAGTACGTACCTTTGAGCATCCCCTCCTGGGTATGAGCCCTCCTCTGAAGTTACTGAGCAGCCGCCATTGTTTCTCCTCTTTCGCAAACAAATCGAAAAAGTGAGGAGCAAAGCACGGCAGCCGCTCTGTTGTTGGCTGCTTCTACAAGCACAGGAGGCTATTTTTTCTCTGTTTTTACCCTGTAGCGCTAGCATTGCAGCTACGGAGCTACAGGTGCGGAGCTCAGTTAGCACCACAGCAATAGCTCCAGTCAGCTCGGCCAGCACCGCAGCAGTAGCTTCGGAGCTCTGGTTAGCAGCAATAGCTGCAGCGCTAATCGAGCAAACTGGAGCCCCAGACCTCTGGATAGCACTGCAGCACCGAGCCAGCCGGAGCTATTGCTGCAGTACTAACCGAGCACTGATGACTCTGACCACTGCCAGCCATCGCAACACCAACAAGAGCTCCAGCCAGCTCAGAGCTCAGCTCGGTGCAAAACTTTGGGAAGTTCTGGTGGTCCTTGAGTAATAAATATCAGGAGACATTCAACATAAGCTGTGTGAGCACAAAGCTCTGAAGCTGATGTTCTACACTTATTTGTAATTTGGGTAACTCTGACTATGTGATGGGTCCATGGCTGGAGCCCAGAAGCACGACTCAGGAGACAGTGAAAAAGTTCAACCTTTAACAGGCTTTTATTGAGCAGGCAGGCAGGCAAGAGCACAAGGTGTTCCAGCAGGGGGAGGTGGAGGCGCGCGTCCGGGAGTCCCTATGCTGGACTACCTCAACTATTAACGGGGAACAAACCAAAACCATTTGTCAAGTGACAAGGGAAAAACACATTAACAATTACCTGGAAAATAAAAGGGCCTATCTGAGACAGCTATACAATTAACTAAAAAGTAACAATACAACAAAAGCTAGATGGAAGGGAACAACTGATGCTAGTGCCAGGACCACTAGGGAAACTACAAACAACAAGGGAAAAGGGGAAAACTAATCACCTACAACTCGTGCTCTACGAGGAGGGAATAAACTAAACAACTAAAGGGAAATAACTAGGCTCTGCTCACACTGAGGATCTACTAGGATGAGAAAACAAAAGGGCGCTAAGGCTATAAAACTTACAAAGTAACAATCGCTCGTAACACAGGGAGCTGGGAACATGTGGAAGTGACGCTGAGACAGGAACAGGCATGGGAACATGACGATCTCACAACAGGACAGGGGGAGGACGAGACTTTTTATACATGAGGAAGGGGGGACAGGTGGAAACAATTGGGGCAGGGTTTGACAATCACCAGACGCAGGAAAACACAGGAGGGCAGGTAAGTGAAGCTGAAACGAGAGGGAGACAGGGGTTACTTTCAAAATAAATATACAGGAAAGACAGGACAACATGCACAAAGGGAGAGAAAGAGCCACTTCCTCTCACAGCTCAGGAACATTTAAAGGTACAGACACAGAAACAGTCTGTTCTCAGCAGAGATCAATACAGTGATTTTTAACTGGCTGCAGTTCAGGACCAGGGCTGAGTTTGGGCTAATACACTTTGAATACAATATTGTTGCACATCTGAGACCTGTATAAAATTGCACAAAAAGTGTATAATATGTCCCCTTTAATATTGATTTCCCCAAAAGCAACCGCGTGTATATGTATATTATATAAATATGTGCATATATATGTATATATGTATACATATACAGCTCTGGAAAAATGAAGAGACCACTCTCACAAATGTAAACAGTCAGTCCAGTGTTTGTTCGATTCCAACATGAATGAAAGCTTATTTTATGAGGAAGATTATAAAAATCACTGCTGTGATTAAAGATTGAGATTATCCCACCAATAATGATTTCTAAACTCTTCCTAAGCTAAATTATTAGTGTTGTGTTGTTTAAAAATGAATATGAACATGTTTTCTTTGCATTGAGGTCTGAAAACACTGCATCTTTTTTTGTTATTTTGACCAGTTGTCATTTTCTAGCAATAAATGCTCTAAATGGCAATATTTTAATTTCAAATCTGAGAGAAATGTTTCAGCACTTTATAGAATGAAATAAAAATGTTCATTTTACTCAAACACATACCTATTTGTAGTGGTCTCTTATTTTTTTCCAGAGTTGTATGTACATACTAGCTATGTATGAGCTATGTAAAATATCACAATATATTGCAATATCACAATATTGCAATAATGTGTTGTATCGTGACTCAAGTATCGCGATACATATTATATCTCAAAGTCCTTGCCAGTACCCACCCCTGGCTGTCTCCCTCCATCAGTGTGAATGGTTACATGTGATATGTAGTGTAAAGCGCTTTGAATGGTCAGGTGACTAGAGAGGAGCTATGTAAGTTCAGTCCATTCATGCTTTTGACCATCAGTGAAAACAATGCTTTAGTTCTACTAAAGCTCGACCGCTGAGCCCAAGAGGAACTTTAAATACTGTGTGTTGACACAAACCTCAACCAACAATCGTAGTATATTAAACCTTTGATAACTGAATAAATAAATGAAGTCCACCAACCTCCAGGGTGAAGGACAGCACCACGTCAGACTTGGACAGCGTGTTCTCGTCCTCCTGGCCCATGTCCATGATGGAGGCGTTGTGCCCTCGCTTCAGCTTCTGCAGCTTGAACTCTCCTCCCTTGGACACCGGCATGCTCTCCAGGTTGGCCATCAGCAGGTTGACAGAGGATCGCAGCTCCTCGATGTACATGGCCTCCATCTCTCTGGATGCAAACCTGGGAAACCTTCCACCATGCTGACCAAAGCAGGACAGCAGACAATTAATGAATGAGCCTGATCCTCTGAATGTCCAAAATAACCTTCCAAAAGACATGAGCAGCATCGGTAAAATCTGACTCTAAATGGAAGAGTGTGCAAATAAAATCCAAGTAAAATGAGTTCATAAAAATCTTGAGTTAGTCCTTACTGCTCTAGTCATCCATCCATCCATCCATCCATCCATCCACTCCCCTCTGTCTCTTACCCGAGCTATCTGGTCGGCCATTTGCAGTCGTCCGTCCAGCTCTCTTCTGATCTGGGCTGCCTGCTCATCAGGGTTGTCCAGCTGGTCAACACAGACACACAAAACACTTCACTATATGTGTGCTTCAACACAGGAACAGTAATCTGTGTAACAACAATAAGATAAAGGTGAACCAAATACAGAGAGGTAATGTATACACTGCATTGAATCAATCACTTCCCTTCAGAAACTTCAGAAGCTGAATTGGAGTACCAGCACTGTCTTAAAAAATTACGAAAACCAAAACCATTCAAATATTACTGATTTCATTTTCTGAAAATTGACTGTATGTTTAAATATGCAAATTAGGCATCATCTTATCAGATATGTGCTGATGTGCAAACATTTCCAGGACAGAAATCTTAACATGAAATGAAGTCAGGCTAAAAAGTCTTGGTGTCTCTGTTGGCATATTAAGTCATTTTCTCCATGTTTTAAGAAATATAAATAAATATATTAATAAATCAGGTTATGAATGATATATGGACAACTTTTGTATAAGAATGGAAGTGGAATTGTTACTGAAGTGGAGATTTGGGAATAAACTCATTATGAGAGTGGCAATAAAACTACCCTGGTTGATTACTTACATTACGTTACTTCTATTATGGCCAATCAGATAGCAAGCTGGCAATGACCTGAACTCCTTTTACAATTGTTTTACTGCTCATGATTTTCCCCTTCACTGATTGATGACCACGCTGCAGAGGTGGCACATCAGTACAAGCTCTACAACACAGAGTGTTTGCATGAAGCTGCAGAGGGTCAGCTTTAGCCAGGAGCACACAGACACATTAACATTGTTGCACTGCATGACTGTGCCTCAGTGAGGCTGTCTCAGCAACAAGCTGTTTTTTGCCTGCAGTCACTTTGAACACACTCTAACACCATATAAAAATATAGAGAAAAATAAATGTATAACTGATAACTTCACCATCATCATCATTCAGCAGCAGCTGTCAATATTTTATCTGTACAGATGTTTCATGTTATCATTACATCTGAAAGTCCTGTACATTTGAACTCATACAGCCAAACCTCTTCCCTATGTGGTGTCCAGGCCTGACCTCTGACCCCTGAAGGTTTACTCTGTGCTATGTGACTCCTTTCTATCTTCAGCAGCATTAACTTCTCTGCTCTGTTGGATCAGACCACCAGGACCAGCCTTCACTCTCCACCTGCATCAGTGATCCTTGTCCTCTCATGACCCTGTCTCTGGTTCACCACTGGTCCTTCCTTGGACCACTTTTGATAGATCCTGACCACTGCAGACCAGGAACAGCCCACCAGAGCTGCAGTTCTGGAGATGCTCTGATCCAGTCCTCTAGACATCACTGTTTGATTCTTGTTGTCAAACTCCTGAAAAATCCTGACGCTGGAACATTTTTCCTACTTCTAACATCAACTCTGAGGACTAAATGTTCATTTGATGCCTTATATATCCAGGAGCCATGATGAAGAGATGATGAGTGTTATTCACTTCACCTGGCAGTGGTCAGAGTGTTGTACTTTATCAGTGTATATGAATAACAGTGCATTTATTTTCCATGGTATAGCTACAAACTGTGTGTCAGAACTGAATCCTTTTATTCTGAAAGAGGAAAGAATAATGAGGACATATGAAAGTAGGCAGGTTTTGAACTCAGTCTCTCACTTCTCACTACTTATTTTGCTTTCCATGCAAACAACATGAGATCATCATTATCATTAGATGATAATCTCTATTGAAAACCAAACAGAGCATCCCCATCTGTAGTGATCAGGGGGCTGGGGCTGCAGGATAGACATCCCATCCACACACCTGTCAGCCAATCATGAGCAGAGCACTGCCACAGCGTGAGCCACCTAGCTGCTGACATTAGCACCATGGTAGCTGACTGGCTAGAAAGACACAACAAGCCATAACATGTATACGCACAGTATATAATGGCATTTATGATCAAATTGACAATGTGATGTTCTATGACACGTATATATAATTTAAGCTGCCTGTCATTTGAATGAGGTAGTGATTAGAAATTACACCTTACAGTGAATAAATGTGTCTGGAGAACAGGCAGCTATCATTGCAGAAAAAAATATATATATATTTTACATTGTTTGGTTATTACAGTTTTGACAAATTAATTCAAGTCAAACAAAAGCAGATATTACCATTTTGACTGAAAAACTCTTTCTTTCCCTCAGCCATCAGACTCCTTAACAGCTCACAGGAGTCTTTAACCATCGACAATCTCCAGCTTAATATTGCACATTCCAGCTCAATTGCACATGCCTCTTTGTACAGCCTGTATTTTTTATTATATATATAGTCTTTTTTCTTGTTGCCTTATTTGGCTCAGAGCTTCTCTTTTATTTACCTATTTTGTATCTATTTTTTTACACTGACTGCTTGATAGCAAAGCGTTTCCTTACTTGTCATATAATAATAAACACCATGAAAAACATTTGAATTTAAATTGGCCTTTAATCAACATTAAGTAAATATTCCCAAGGCGCTTGCAGAAAAGTTGAATAAGAGAGTGACAGATGATAAAATGCGTTTTAGAGTGTGGAAGGGAGTGGAAAATCGAAAAAGAGGAGGAAGTGAACCGTTTAAACAGAGGTGGTGATTAGAAGGCGGCAGACAGGGAGGGAGGCCGGAGCGTTACTGCAAACAAAGCCATTTCCACTAAATGAGCCGTTTCCAGTTATCAGTGCTCAGGGTAAATAATTGTCTTCTTGGTGTAGGGGAAGCACTGTGGCTAATAACTGCCTATTAAAAAAACAACAGTACCGTGTCAATAACTAATCTCACACAAGGCATATGGTGACAGAGTGGAGATGACTTTTGAGACTTCAGTTGAAACAGGAAGCAGTGCACATATGTAAAGCCCTCTGAAAGCCCTGACAGGTGGCTTGTTGAATTCAAAGATGTTGTGAGATTAGCTTCTGTTCAAACATGTTTTACATGCATCTAACACATGTACTTCATTTAATCAGGCTCTAAATCCAAATCCACAGCATATGAGCTAATCCTCTAATCCACATTGTCAGTTCAGAAATCCCTCCACTTTACATCCTTTGCCACACACAGGCTTATATCTTGACTGTGCACTCCCCAGCAGGCTGATGCAGCATGTGTGTAGCCTGGAGATGTCCCTGGCTGGAACAAGTCAAGCACAGATGCAGGTTATGGTAGCTGGACTGGGCTTCATCCCCTGCTGTCATCTTTTGCTGCCTGTGGCTCGGCTTGTATGCTTTTGAAGAAAAGCCAGAGAGAGCATTCAAAGCAACATGCTGCCGTCCTCATTAGTGGAACGACTGCTGTCTGATCCATGAACATGAGCCACATGCTGACTGTTTCCATCACAATGTACATGTCTTAAAGGAGGAAGCAGCAAAAGGTCTATCGAAGCAAATGATTTATTTTCAAATTGAAACGTGAACACCAACATTAACCACTGTTCTTTTTTCTTTGTATCACTGACATCTTTTATTAGTGTTTCATCATCTGGTGGCTCAACCAGCAGGACCACATATTTATTTCCTGGCTTCCAGTTCATGGTCGGAGTCTCAGCCAAGAAGCCAGCAGAGCCAACAGATCCCAAGGCTGTCATCACTGTGCCCTCATGCATTTTGAAAATAACAACGCCTAGCTTTATGTAACTCACCTATTTGAAATATAGACCTAAATGAGAGTGCTGATGCTTTGAGTGACAGCCTCTAGCTGTCTGCTCTGCTGCTCCACCTGGGTCCACCTCAGCTCCTCACAGTCCACCTCTTTACCCATGTTTGGATTAGTTAGGTATGTAGTCACTGCCAAGATAGGGGCTGCTGGAGGCATTAAGTTTAATTCAGCTTAGAAAATAGAAGTTATTTACACATTTCATACATATATCGTAACTTCAAACTGCACATATCACATCAAGATCAGTGGGGCCAAGAAGCAAGGCATATTTCTTTTGATGGATGAGTCTTTGGCAGTAATGATGACTGGAGCTGGGAGACAAATTGAATTGCAGGCCAACGTAGCGGATATGTAGTGAGGGAAGAACAGTGGGTGTTCTTTCCTTTTATCAGATGGTTTTTAGCCATTAGGGCTGTGGTGGAGTGAGCAGCAACTGAAAGCCTCCAACTGGTCACAGCAGACAGGAGGCAGCATACTGGGAAACATGGTGAGTGTTGAATTAGCCAGTCCACAAATCAATAGGAAAATACAATCAAGATAATTTCAATAATCGATTAAAGGGTTGGTTCACTCATATTCAACAGTAACGTCTCTCTAAGAAGAGTGATGTTCTGTTCAGGTCTTAGTCAGGCTCAGGGAGAGTATGTTGATTTTGATGATACTAACCCTCTTAGTTTTTTTTTATAGCCTTTTTTCATAGCCATAGTTTGTTACGTGTCCAGGGTCACACATCCTATATTTTATATTCTTGTTTGTTCTTTATTAAATAAATCCTTGCTTTTTAAACTTCCTAAGTCGTGCATTTGGGTTCTGTTCTGACATGCTCAGCCATTCATTCATTCACACTGACCAAAAACGAGTCTATACTTTGTTTGTTTTATGAGACTAATTAAAAATACCATTTTATTTCTATTTATAGGAGAAATTAACAACACCAGCAACCACAGTCAAATGCATCCTGGGGTCAGAGACTGCATTTCTCCTACTTTGGATGGAGCGACTCACATCTAGAAGCCTCACTGTGTTTGTTAAACACCCACCCATAACCTCATAGAAAGTGTCTGCCCCAAGACCTCACAACTAAACAGTGTAATGCAGAATAGTGAGGTAAACACGATGATCTAGTAAAAAATTAAATAAGGATTAAATGTGGACTCTTAAATAGCATCTATTCCAAATCATATCATATATACAAGTTTGATTTTCTTGCGACCAAACAATTGTTTGTCAATCAACGTTAACCACTTCTCGTTACCCCATGTATACTACACCATGCACGACACATGATGAAGCCGACTCAGCCTGATCCCCAAAATTTTTCACACAAGTGAAAAATCATCTCAAAAATGGCAAAAATTGACTGCTCCCACCTGTGCTGCATTTTAGACTACGGGACAGGACTTATTTTAGATTCAAGATGCAGTTGTAAAGGCTGTGGCCTTTTTTACAATTTTCCACAAGAATAATTTTCTAATTTTTCCACTTTGTAACAATGTATCACCAAGTATTATCTATCTGTGTTAATTATCATCTCTCAGCTTGCTGTATATGACAGGTAAACAAGATGTGGCAGAAGGATATGCATGTGCTGTGGGTGATTCCTGGGAAACCCTTGAGTTCTGGGCATGTTTGCTATGATCACACAAATGAGGGAGGTGAGGCCAAATAAACTGTGCTCCATCAAAGAACTGCTGCTGGCCTGGTCCACTGCAAAGTTAAAGGTTGTGTGTGTGTGTGTGTGTGCGTGTGTGTGTGCACTGATTATGATATGTTATTTAAACTCTTTCCTGAAGCATTTAAATAGATGTACTGTACACACACATGCAGTACACAGACACACAAACATGTGCAAACACTCCCCAGTGCCCTTTATCCTCTTGTATGTGGTCACCATGGCAACTGTACACAGACTGTACTCATCCCCCTCCCCCCTTCACTTGCCATGCCAACCCTTGTGCCCTTATCTGAATTAAGGGAGAGTGATTGCTTTTCTTATAATCTCTATCAGGCTTTGGGCCTGTTGATCCATCCAGTTGTGACAGCACTTTAGACAGAGAGGATGAGGAAGGATGGGGGGTTAATCTAATATTGATAATGATCATGGAGATCTCTCTGTATTCTTGGTGAAATCATAAATTGGTGTGTTAGGTACATATGGTATATTAAGACACAGTAAGGTACGTGTGTGTCTGCTGATAGGGATGGTTGAGGTGTTTCTCAGTGGGGTTGTATGAGCTACATGTCCTCATATAAGAGGTCTATCAGCAGATAGACAGCACAATTTCACTTTCAGTTCAGTCCTCCACTGGAGAGGAGAAGGAAGGGCCTGTCTGACGCCAAGATAAAGCAGTGAAAATATTCTAAATGTTGGAGTTCATTCTGCCATCCTCGTCCTGCTTCGTTCCAGTGTTGGTACTCCATGCAAACTATCATCTACTGTGATACAACTACTGTGGATGAGACCCGCATAAAACCCAACTTCAAAACGCCCAAATTATCCATTTAAATAAATCTGCAGACACACTAGGCCCTCCATTTTCTGAGGGACACAACACAAATGTTATTTAAATAATTAGCCGATTGTAATCTACTAATGATATGACACTCAACAATGTTTACATCAAAGCACAGTATTATCTTCTGTTTGAGATGCCAAATTCCAGTTATTTAAGTTATTATATTAATTTTCTCTGTGATCTTTATCAATGTTGTAATTACCGTTACTGTAACTAGTACAGTAAATGGTTGAATCTGTTTGTTTCACTGCTTTCCATGCATGTAAAAGCAATCTGCATTAGAAATTAAGTGGAACAAAGAAACACTGGTAATAAGAATCATCCACTTCTAATGATCAGTTTGATCATCCACAAGATACATAATCCAAACAAATCATGTGTTTCCTGCAGATTCCTGCAGATGATTGGTCAATATTTGTGAAGCATCAGTGGGTTTGAAAATCATCACATCTCATCCAGCTAATGGGCCAGGACTGTCTGTTCCTCTTCCTTCAGGAAGACGGCTTTGTGTTAAAAGCAGAACTGGTCATTCCTCTAACAGCATGTGTCCTTCACTTCAGTTCTGCTGCTTCACTGAAACTTTGCACCCTGCTGAGAGTCTTGCACCAAACTCTTCAATTTATTCTACTGTATTAGCATATTTTGACATATAATGTGCATTTCTATATTGCTTTTGTCTGCTCATGCATACACCAAGACAACAACTCTCCTCTCCCTGCTGAATCCTGCTGTCACATGTTCAAGTTTGAGGGGGCGTGGCTTTGGAGGAGGGGTGGACTTTAGAGGAGGCTTAGAGGAGGTGTCACTTTCAAATCTTGTTAGCGCTCCATGACCACCAACCAGAGCTTTAATATTAAAAGAAGACAAATAAAAGCCTGTTTCTAGTGATGGCCTGCCTGCTTCTGTTCATCCTGAATCATGTGGCTGCTAAGAAAACTGCACAGCTGTTGGATTATGAGGGAAAAGCTTTCGCACAGCCATATGTATCAGGACTTCCAGTTGACTGTGGCGTTAGTATTATAACTCATTCAGGATTGCAAAGCAGCATCACAAATGCTAGTAGCAGCCTCACCATCATGAACAAGACCTCCTGTTATTCCATCCTCTCGACTGCAAGAGACAGCAACAGATTTCTCATCTTACAGCTCATTTCTGCTTACTCCAGAAATACCAATTGTCCATGATGAGAGGACGTGAAAAAAAAGCTACTGTGCCTTACTTAAAATAATAAGTAATAATTATAAAATATTGCAAATTGACTTATGTCTTGACACTGTTCTCATACATGTAATAAAGTTATATGTGTCATGTTAGATGGCGTTCATTTTTTTATTTTTTATTTTTTTGTCATTTGTCATATCATAACCTCTGTCTCTGTCATAACGACTTCACTTCATTATTTTACCATATTAGACAGTTGTGACAAATTCCTGAGTAATGGACAAAAATTAGACCATAAAATTCTATTCAGCTCAACCATGAGTCCAGGCTGATGCCTTTGCCACATGTAGTGAAATATCCTGCAGGCTTTTGGAAGGTCACAGTGACCTTGATCCTTGAGCACCAAAATTGAATTCATCCTTGAGTCCAGATGAAAGAGTTTGACAAATTTGAAGCACAATCAACACAAACGCTAACAGGTTGACTTTGGGATCAGATTGCACTCAGGTTGTTTGTTAGAAAACTGTATGATTTCAATAGTTCAACAAACAACCAGACCTGCTTGTCTCTTTTGACAGTTTTAATGATACTCATACGCTAATCATGTAACATGTACGATGGCATTATTGGAGCCACTGAAGGTAAGCTAAAGATAAAGAAATCGCCAACTGCTGTGTGTTGCCCCAAAAGAACTTGGCCGCTTTGTTAGGACACTCAATCCAATCCAACAGCTCAGCATTAAAGGATACCCTTACACAGATAATCATTTTGTAAAATCATTTTGAAATTGTAATGAAACAGTGCTGACCACTGACCCATCATGGATCCATCCAAGGATGTGAACACTATCTTTTTGAAAAAAATGCCTTGTGACCAAACAGGAAACACAAGCTGGCAGTCCATGGTTCAGATTGTAACATTTTTTCATCCTAACAGGGAAGCCTTTATGAAGCCTGAGGATTCTCTGCCAGATCTCGAGTGTTTTATTCCTCCCACAAGCTTCCTAGCTTCTGTCTACAAACATCTCACAGTTTGTTTTGTCACGTTAATCATACAGCAAGTTTTGTGTAAAATTAGTTCTTCTTTATTTACCAGCACTAAATAATAATGTTCAACAATGGTTTGAAAAATATGGCATTTTACCATGTATGAAATGTGATTATTTTTAGACATTAACTTATTAATCAAGCATGATTTCAACTGACAACAGAGATGAACCTACAGGTCCCAACAGTTTAGAAACTAGACATGTCAAGCTGTCATGTGTATGAAACTTTTGATAATCTATGAACCAGTGAACACCCCAAAATATGACTATACATAACATCGCTCTACTGGCTTGAGCATTGCTTATAACCATGTCTGGAGATCGGGCATGTTACCATGGCTCCATTGTTTCCTCCAGAGATCAGCTGTTAGCAGCCCCTGGAGAAACCTGATGTCCTCCCTTAAATCATTTGGAGAAAGTAAGATCTCTTCCCAGGAAGATGGACTGAACACTGTGAATGTAGCATCATGCTATCCACAGAGGCATGGCTAACATACAGTCACTTTCAGCTCCTACAGGTGAACAGGAGCAGGAAGTGTGGTAAGAGGAAAAGAAAAGTGCTGGCAGTGTTTGTTAATGACAGATGGTGCAACCCTGGATACACCACTATGAACAAGTAACACTGAGAGACGGAAATTGAAATGTTACCTAACTAGCTGGGGGAATTCCCAGCGTCATACTTGCACACTTACAAGTCACATTAACAGCGTATATTCTCCTCTGCTAACAGACACAGCACCCCAACACCCTCCTCATCTTCTTGTGTCACATGCACGAAAAATACTGGAGCCCGTTAAATCCAAAAAGGTCAATTTTTGTCACTGGGTCGGATCGAGGTTGGGCTGCTTTCACACCTGAAATGAACCGCACTAGGGTTCGATAGGAACCGCTCCGAGACCACCTCCTTAGATGGGTCTCAGTCTGCTTGTTTGGTCTGCACCAGAGTTCCAGTGATTGTATTCACACCGGCCAAAAAGGTCCAAAACTAGTTCCTTTTAATTGAACTAAACAAGACAGGTGTTAATACACCCCAACTTAGTGCACCTCCTGCCTGTATAAACCCCTCGTACACAGGTAGTGAAGAGATGATCACTTAAGGATTGAGTAACCTGCCATCCCTTACTGCGTCCTATAATACAATAACTGATAATAACACCAACGGATGAATGTGTCAGCCACAACTGATTGGTTAGGATGTATTTACAACCCAACATACAAAAAGTAACAGGACGATTCAATCTCATGATAAATCTAATTTATAGAGTTACTAAATGAGAAACACATGGTAAAACAGCTCTCTAGATCTGCTCTCCAACACTGAAATTCCTATTGACCTATTAAACCAGAGAAAGGCATACTGTCTCAGAAATAAACAAGTGAAAGATGGACAGCCATGTCACACACTTTCCAAAAAGCTAAGTTATATATGATATCTAGGTGACTACTGACCTGGCAGGCATTATAAAGTAGCTGGTGCTCAAACTTCTTGATGCCCAGGATCTGCTGGAACATTTCGTACAGCTGGTCTTTGCTGAGGATGAGCTCGGAGGCGGCGCTGGCTGTCATTCTCTGCTGGTGCTTCCTGGGGTCCTCCTCACCCCGATAGATGGTGTCAAACTTTGCAATCCAAGAGCTCAGCACTGTCTCTTTGCTCAGGCCGTCAATCTCAGGCAGGCTGCGAACTCGCTTTTCTATGTGCTTCTTAAAAACCTCCCGAGAGTCGCTGGCCGAGCAGCCGCCACTCTGCACCATCCGGGACACACGGTCGCTCTTCAGGAAGACCTGAAATCAATGAAACATGTTTTATTTATTTTCTTTTTATTTATTTTATTCAAAAAATGTTTGATCATGCTATCCATGTTTAATTTGAGATATATATATACACACACACACACACACACGCGGGCTGTCGAAGTTAACGCATTAACACGATTAACCCGTGTTAACATGCTCATTTGTGCGATGGTATCTCTACTTGGATGAACTGCTCAAAACGTTTTGCCAGAGAATGCTAAGTTAATTTTAGCTATTAGCCAAACAGAGTGACATTAGTTAACTAATAATCTCTGTGTTGATGAAAAGAACGTCTCTTTCTCTTTTCCTTTTCCTCCATTCACATTTCAAATTACTACTTTAATGATGCTCTTTGGTGGATTATTTGTTTGGTGTAATTTGTTGCTGAATTACAGGAGAAGCTTGAACAGATTCAGAAAAGATGGTCAATCTCATTTTATCAGCATGTTTGATTGTTATGACTGTTTGTCCATGTAGAATTAGCATCGCACAGGTTAATACGTTAACGCCAATTAATCATGTTAACGCTGATTAATCACATTAATGTGTTAATGTCAATCACATTAACTTGTCAACACTGATTAATCACTTCTACATTCTAATTTTGACAGCCCTAACACATAATAAACTCGTGAGGCTTGAGAGATAAATAACAGCATCATGGACAAATAACTCTCACTTCCTTCATGCCCTTCTGGAAGAACAGTATCATCTCTAGCAACAGACTGATGCCACCAGGGAACATCAGTGAACAGCTACTGTACTCACAGTGACCATAAGCCTGCACTCCTGTCTGACATGAAGTACAGTCAGGTAGGCCAGCTCACCCTGCAGTCTTCAAAAGCTTCCTCTCACCAAGGATTTTGGTCTTCAATAATTCCACTTGTCTGTCTTTTCATTTTCACTACTTGTGGTTTTGGATGTTTTGTTTAGTTTTATCTTTCTACCTCCATGTAAACAGGAGTGTGTCTAGGGGTGGCCTGGGGTGGCATGTGCCTCCCCTGAATCTCATTGGCCACTCCAGGTGCATCTGATCATGTCTTGGTTTGTAATTTGACCTCCGACCTGGGGGCAGTATTGCACCAGAATGCTGTTCAGCCTGAAATACACATTTGTTCAGGTAATCACATTTCAGGATTTGTAAAGTCAACCTTTTGAATTTTTATTTAGTTATTTTGTTTGACTTGGTCAGCCCTTTATATTCTGATTTTTTTTTTTTATTGTTTTTGCAGTGTCTTTATTTTGACACCTTTCATAAAAAAATAAATGATGAAGGCTTTGTATTAGACTTGTTTTGTCCCATTCTGTTGTGTCGTGATTACAATTTCTATTTATATTTCAATTCATGCTAACATTAAAGGTTGTAATTTTAGTAGTCAAATTAATCATAAAAGATTAAAAAATGATGCACATCACCTAATCCTGCTGGCCACCCCTGCATGACCTGTGGTGTGTTGAAAACTTATTAATATCATACAATCCCACAAAAATCTGATCTATCCCTTAAAACACTCCATTGAAACACTGTAATTTGAGATGTTGTGTAATACTGATGCATGTTACAGCTGTTATGGGTTAATGTGATATGTAGTACAAAGTGCTTTGAGTGGTCGGATGACTAGAAAGGCGTACAATCCATTTACATTTTTACATACAAAAAAAAGTACAGTATATTAGGGTTGGCTGATTGGGTAAATCTACATAATCAGCTGTGGGAGATTGTCTGCAGCTGGGTTTTATTTTGCTAATTTAGTGGTCTGCATCCAAAAGATGAGAGCCACTCATCTGCTGCTCATCAGACAGAGAGTGAATACACTGTGGTCATGCCAGCCTCCACTTCTAAAAACATGCTCATGCCAGCCAGCATATTGGTTTGTGTTAAGTGTATACCTTCAGCTTCAAAGTAAGAGCATGTAAGAAATTACTTCTTCAAAATAAAGGCACCGTGCTGATGACCACGACATGCCAGGTCACATCCATTCAAGAAGGCATTCAGTCTGCCAATAATAAATACATAAATACATGAATTACACAATTAACACTGAATGAAAGTAGCGACAGAAAGACTACCTCCTGCAAAATGTATTTAAAGAGGCAATGTTATTCAAATTATCTTCATGTTAGAGAATAGATTTCCAAAGGCTGCAACTTAATGGTATACTTCCTCAGATTCAGAAACTTCATTTTTCTACTCAGTGACTAATTTCTCTTGGGATTGATCAAATTGATAAAAGGAAGCAGCCTATTAAAACACACTAAATGTTTTGCTATTGCTATTTTTCAGTGCTGTGGCACAAACTGAAATTCCACCCCCATTGAGAAATCCCAGAGGCAGATATTTATTTAAAAGCTGAACAAATCAAAATAAAACTGTCCACTGTGTAGCACCACTAGAGGACAGCTAAACACTGTATCCTCCTAATAGCTATTCATAAACCTTTTTTTATGTTTTATTCATGTCAATTTTCTGCCCAGAAACAAAGAGTTTGGTTCACAAAGCTAATGATGGGTGAAGGCTGACTCATACTTGAAAGAGAGTCCTGTAGCTTGTGATTGATGGGTGGTAAATTCCTGTCACCTGCTGTCACCACTGTCACACCGTTTGTCTATTTCTGTCTTCTCCATCCCTCTCTGGCTGTGGCAGGGTTAGCCTGCAGCTAAAGCTGAGATGAGAGCTTTGGGTTTTAATTAAATTGGATAACCTGTGCTACCAGCTTCATCATATCACACCGTTCTCATTTGGCTTACTGTGTTGCCAATTTAACTGATAAGGAAGTGCCAGTCAACATGTCAGTCCCACCAACCCAACAGAAACACTCCACTGCTTGTTCTGGCACTAAACAATCAACATATATGTGGACCAGCTTTTAGAATACAGATGTAGTGACATTATGTAATTATGACTGATAGTGTTTAACAAATTCATTACTCTACCACTCAGTGGAAAGTTTTTGCCACCGCTGCCCTTAATTATCAGTACTGCTGATTACCAGAATATTTTTAGTGATTCTGTAATGGCTAATCCACCAGTATGTGCAAGCTCTTTAATAAAAATGACATATTTAATGCTATAATTATTGTGAATCCTGCCTAAGATGTTCTTAAGCCCCGGAATATGACTTTAAATAAATAATCATCTAACCTTGCATTATTCATAAATCACTTAAATATGGTCACTTTGAGTCTAGTTCTGCTTCCCAATACCCATTTTGAGATATTTAGGCAGGGATGATGCCCTGCCTAAATATCAAATATCAAATATAAATATCAAAGTCATCATTTTGGTATTATAACAACACTGATGCCAGGGAATAATGACCAAGCGTACGTATGCGCTGATGCATGTGAGAATGTGTTGGTCAGTCCAAAAATAGAAGCTTCTTCTTCTCACTGATCATCTCAATCCAGATCATGGAAGTGAAAGGTTGAGATGCAGAGAAGATGTTGTCTCATCTTTCATCACATTTTATTTCCCTCTTCTGTTCTGAATCATTTCCTCATTTGGGAACATCTCATTAAGAGGTCAGTTCCTGCTCTGCAGCATTTATCAGAACCAAGACAAGTTATCTCCACTGAGGTCTGAATGCTGCTCTTCCCAGACAAAAAAAACCACCAGCGTAATATACTGTATAATACATACTGTGTAAACAAATATATACAGGCATTATGACCACTGCCAGGTGATTAACACTGATTATCTCTTCATCATTGCTCCTTGGATGTGTCAGGACTAGGAATGACTACAGTGTGACAGATGATAGCAGCTCACCTCATAGTAGCTCTGGACAGCATTGATGAAGGCCTCATCAGCCACGATCTGGGTTTCTCCATTGAGGAAGGCCTGGAAGCGCTCTTTGACTGTCTGCAGATGCTGCTTACTGATCTGGAGGAGACAGCAGCAAACAGAATCCAAAGTGAATATGATGAAAAACATAACTACTAATAGCAGGATTAGGTGGTTGCTGACAGTGTAAAATGTTCATCAGAGATGCTCTGTTCTGCTGACTAGAGGAAAGAAGCTCAAAGAGGTTGTGTCCACGATGGGAAGGGCCTGTTTCCTGCCACAAAGTGATGGACGAGGACAGACTGGATTATTATTACATCAGTAGGTTGAAAGTTTGTCAAGGGAAAAACTCAAGATAAAAAAATAACAGCTTCGGGCAGTTAACCACAACTCAACACACTGATGCGTGCTCACATGGGATAACGACCCAATGAAAGTGATCATTACTCTGGTTAAAATGACAGGTTTAGCTTGGTCTGGAATTGTTTCTAACATTAGGATAATATACTGCAAAACTCATAAATAAAATAAATACATGTCTATATTTTACAGTACACCAAAAAATATGAAAAATGTCAAATATGTATGTACATATATTTATTGAACTGTGTAGATTTACATTTGGCTTTGTCTATATATTTGTTATATTTGTTATTTTTGTATTTATTTATTTGTAAGACATTCAATAAAATAGCGTCCAGTAACAGCAACAATGGTATCTTTCAGCACTGAGGTCAAAGACAAAATATCTGTGAAATTATTTTTGTACTGAATATTTTGACATGTCTGATGCTGATTATGTCAAAGCATAACAATTATTTGGCAAAATGTTCTATTAAAGCCAAATTGTTTGTGAAGTTTTGTAAACTGTTAAAATGTGTTTGTCTCTGCACCTTTGTTTTGTTATCGTGTAATTGTGTCAGTTAGATTTGTTAAATTATCCACCTCTGGTGTGCATAACAAACCACAGATTCTGAATTTATTTTGAAAGGATAATATTGACTTTTTTTCAAACCAATTCACCCTATTTTTTGCACAGCAAATTTGCACTAAGCCTACTTCATTTTATGCCTATTTCAGGTCACATCCACATCTCAAACAGTAAAAATACATTTTATTTATCTAATAATAGTGTTTAATTAACATATTAACTTCATTTAAAATATATTTTCTTCCTGATTATTTAGTACATATTGAAAATATTTCTAATGGTTATTATTACTTAGTCTATTAATTTATTGCTGTTGTTTATTGTGCCTTTATTACTTTGAGCTGTGGGCCACTGTGTCCTAGCAACACATTCACAAGATGATGTGTATTCAAATCATATCAACGTGGCAAACTGAAGAGATGTTTCATGTACTTTGTATGTATGTACTTTTTAGGTCTACCACTCCAGTTGTGCATGTTACAAGCCATCTGTTATCATGTAATGCTTTGTTACCACTGCCACTCCAGAGGGAGGATGACAGACAGAAAAAGTGTGGGCAGATAAAAAAAGGAGAATTCCCACGATAAGATAGGTAGATAACAGAGGGGGGAAGGAGTGACAACAAAAGGAAAAAAGGGAAGGAATGAAAGAGGATTTAGTAATGGAACAGAGGGAAAAATAGAAATATGAATAGGAAAGATGACACTGCTTGAATTAATACACTGATTAATACAGAAACCCATCAATAATATTCGATCTAAATTTATGTTCACCCCTAAAAGTAGAATACTGTTTCAGTGTTTCATTATCCCTTTCCTGATGCTTCTTAAACTGTACATAAGACCTAAAACTAAACTGACAGCACATAATTTAGTTAATAGATATCAGATCACAATGAATTAATTCCATTCCGAAGTGTTTATTGTGTCATCATTAATTCATTTATTTGTTCTCTATTTTTTCTTAAATAAACATATCACTTCATGAAGAACTAGTCATCTCTGGAACAACGGGGGAATGTCTAATGTGAAAGGTGCCGCACTTCCTGACAAGCCTCCACAGAATCATTATGGTTTCAGTCTGGGTGTACTTCAGTCTCACCACTCAAAAACAATCATGTCTGCACCAAAAACACAGTATCCAGTTTTTCAGTCTATCCAGTGGTGAGCCTAGATGTGAGGACTACGAATGTCTCTCAATATAAAGACTAATACCAGTGAAATTCCATGATTCATTACACCACTTTGACAAGTTTTTAACACAGTGGCTACAGCTCAGAGAGTGGATCAACCCCTGGTTCCTCCAATCTGCTCCAAGTAGATCTTCTAATCTTCCTCCAAGTAACGTGTCAAGTGTCCTTGACGATTCTAATAGAGTTCTTACAATAGTATATAATCATGAGGAATGAGGTAGCCAGGGGTTTGATGGTAGTTGAGTTTTAAGAGGGAAAACAGTTCATGAATTTTGAAAGGTGTAGTCACTGAATGCATTTTATGTCAAAGTAATGAAGAGGGATTTACAGTATTTAGTCCACATCAAAGGTTTCATTGATAACATTTAAAGTGGGCAGATAATAATGAAAACAAAATATCCCCAGAATTTTTAGAAACCTGCCAAATTTTGATTTGTTGTCTCTCTCTGTGGCAGAAGGCCTGTGAGACAACAGTATGATGACACTGGTGTCATGTGCTATCAGCTAGTGTGGTGTGATAAAGTGCTTAGTGACAAGAGGCTGCTGCCTCTGCCATGACTGCCTGCACTGGTGTCGCTATCAGGCTGCAGAATATGTGAATATTTACCATGGCAACAAGTGATAACTGACGCGTTACTTAGCACACATTAGCCTGTTTAGCTTCATCGTCCGAAACAACAACCCCATAAAATGTCAATTTCACAGAATTAAACAGAGGCAGCAATATCCACACATACTGTGGTTCCTCTGTGAGGTAGACCAGAACCCATGTAGTGAGGTGGTGGTCCACCCCAGCATGGTCCAGCTTGTCCCCCAGTGCTTCCAGACTTTTCCAGGTGAGTAGATGATCCATAAACGGGCTCACCAGCAGGGACAGGTGGATGAGGATCAGTCTCTCCAGGGTCTTCATGAGGTGAGACGTCAGTGCCACCATTAGGTAGCTGCTGCGTTCTTGAGGTGTAGAGTCTTTGGCTCTGGGACCGGCAGACAGGCTCTCTCCCCAGCCTCAAGTTGAACAGGCAAAACTGGTCAGCACAGGACTTTAGGACCCAGGGACAGATGCCATCAGGACCCGCGGGTGGGGGGGTCAAACCTGACCAAACCTGTCCAGGGGTCCTATGTGCACTGGGACTTGTGTTCCCTGTAGCCAGAGATGGTTTAAGGCCTCTTCACTCATTTGCTGCGTTCACATGACAACTTTAATTCAGAACAAAACTACCTTAATTCTGAATAAAAAATTATTCGGCTTAAAAAGACCATGTAAACACAATTCTGAATGAAAATGATTATTCAGAATTAAACTTAATTCCGAAGTAAGTGGGTGGTTTATGTCGCTTTTAAAGTTGAATTACTTTAATTCTCTTTCATGTAAAGGTTTATTCTTCTTAAAGTTTATTGCGATCATTCAGCACATGCTCGTCCTTGCTTCGGACTTTCATCCACTGCTCTTTGGATTTGCCAGTGGGACGGGTGTGGGCTGAGGTAGAGAAGCCGAAGAAGTTGTTTGTCTTCTTCCTCCCTTCTCTGACACTCTCCTCTTCTCCTCCTCAGCGGGCATATGTGAAGCGGCCTATTATCAGAATGACTGTGTGTATTATGTTTGTTTCCATGGCGTAACATTAAACCGTATTTTCCGTTTTCGGCCGGTAGACAGGAATTACGTAAGTGCACCCACTGTCCAATCAGAACCCTTCCTGACCCCGAAAGGTGATTTAACATGTTTCCCATGTAAAGTATGACGTCTAACAGCTGATCCCTGACATAAACAATAGGACCATGTGAGGGATCTCTGGATGGAGTTGAAAGGTGCAAAAACCAGTAATTTTGAAAGCTCAACCAGTTTCACAACTATTATGTGCAACAAATCAATGCAAAAATGTAAGACAAAAAGTACAAAACAAGCAAGTTCTTCAGGTCTAATTGAGTTAACTGTCTGCTTTTCTAGCTCTGCTTTGAAGCCATTTAGCTCTGTGAGAGACACACCAGATCCAGAATGTCACACTAGATGTCCCATAGTTCCAGTAGCTGCACCAGTGAGGTATAAACCATCTTGGGAATCTCTCCATTTGAATATATTGTTGCTTCCTCTAACCCTGCATATAAACGTTGACAGGAACTTTCTCTCGTCAGAGAGAAAGGTTCTGTCTCCTCTGTGCAGCGAGTAAAAGTAACCTGAAACTGAGAGAAATCTCAGAGAAATGAGATCTCACACACACACACACACACACAAAATCATGCCCTCACAGACATTAGTATGGACATTAACCCTCGGCCCTCGAGCAGCAGGGAACTTGCGCAAGCTCTCTGGTGATGACATAACATCAAATGGATGGGTAATCCCAGATTACACACTGCAGAGCAGAGCAGCAGAGGATTGAGGAAGTGCTCATCAGAGCTTTTAATACAAGGCAATACAAATGCTTACACACACACACACACACACACACACACCTTTGTGTATTTGTGTACATTACATTACATTCATTTCCTAGACACCTCCCTTGACCCTCACCATATCCACTACCCATGTAACCCTAACCCTAACCAAAGTCTAACCTTACACTAACATTAAATGTTCTCCAAGTCTTCAGCCTAAAATGTAACAGTTCACATTATGGGAACCTGCATTTTGTCCCTATAAGGACAGTGAGTCCACACAATGTGACTGTGTGAACAGATTTATGTCCCCATAACCATAAGTAATACCTGCTCACATAAACACACACACAGACCATGCTCTGCCCTGAACCTCAACTATGCTTTTAAAGATATGAATGATAATGACTATAATCAGTGTGAAATTACATATCCACTAAATCCCCCTTCCAGAGCAATGGTGTTGTCATTTAGTGTGGATGGACACTGTATGAAGACGGCTTTAAAATATGCCACCCACTCATCACTGGCACAGGATCAGCTGCTGCCTAGTCGTTCTGTCAAAAGCTGAACTGCAACCAATTTCCCAACGGCCAACAGGTGTTTAACGCCAAATTATACTCTACTTTAACCATTCAGGGACATTAATTAACATATTGTGATAAGTTTCTCAAGCTGCTAATTTCATAATGTAAATGAAGGGATAAAGCTGTTTTAGATGTTGAATCTGAAGATCAGGGATTCTCAGTAAATGTCCTCAGTAAATAGAGACACAACTTGAAAATAAACCCTTGATCTTCTGCTCTCTGGACTCCTGGCCATCCTGCTTCATGGTCATGGTAAATAAATACAGATTTTTCACAAATATATGTCTTCCTGGCTGCTGACTGCCTCTTTGTAGAAGTGTGTTGCTTACCTCTGCTTCTCAGACACTGCTGCATTTGTTTGCACTGTTCATGCTGTTAGTAGCAGCCCTGCACAAACTCTAATTTAGCACAGTGAAAGTCACGTTAGTAGCCACTGGGAGTTCTCATAGTTGTGTCATAAGTGTACGGTCCTGTTTGTCTCAAAGAGCTTCCAGCATCATCTCCTTCACTTTAACTGGACTCTTTGTTTCTCACTGAGTTCACTACTCTTCACCATTTAGAACAGGAGTGAGGAATTTAAACTGAATTTACCTTTTTAGACCCAAACTTGATCCAGAACACTGGAATTCACCGAGAACTCACAAATGAATCCAGAATAACAAACAAGCACTAAAACACACTTCTCTGCTTTTTGTAATTCTAGTGGATTAACCATTACAGAACAAAACTGAATCAGGATCAGCCTGACTTTTAGTCAGTTTATATCCCAATAACGATATACATTCTGATATAGTATTTTTTCTGATGTGTTTTTAATTTCCATTGCGCTCTCCTCTGTGGTGTAATCCCTTATATGCTTTTATTCTGAAGGCTTACTTTGAGAGCGACCAGAAGTCCGGCTATGTTTTGCACTGTATTTTATTATAAAGTTTGGCTGCTAATAAAGATGTGTTTTAAGCAATAATAAATTAGTCACACGCAACACAACGTCCTCCATGCTGCTTTATCTCTCTTTACTTCCGAGCTACAACTGCCACAAACCTGTCCTAACGGGTGACGTAAACATGCTACCACAAAGCAGCAGCTGCTTATATTGTACGGTAGACATTTTTATACCGCATTACGATATATATCGTAATATCGCACAGCTCTACCTCCCCCTATAAATTACTGCCGTTTCAAGTGGAACAAGAGAGATGTTGTCATATGTTAAATAGCACACAATTCGCAAAATGTACATGCTAATTTTGTCCTTAACTACAGAAAATTTGAGTGCTATTTACTTCAAGTTTATTTGGGCCTGAGTACACTTGCAGTTTTTTTTTTAACTTTAAAATTACATTTTAATTACATATCATAGAATAAGTAATGCTGAATTATTATTATTTTTAGATGCTGTGATGTTCTGGTATGACAGTCCCAGTCCTGTTCCTATGGAGAGCTAGTGGAGAAGGTTCTGGTCTGCTGAATGAAGTGGACTCATCATGCCAATTGCCTGGTGGTCCTGCAGAACAGCGATGATGAGCATCACATTGGAGTCTTAACAGATTAAACTGGTATGATGACTCACCCCTACACTAATTACACCACACTCATTGCATCCTAAAAGTGACCTCCATACACTGGAGCATGTGGACTGCTTTGTGTGTGTGTGTGTGTGTGTGTGTTTGGTAGTGTGGCTGTGTGTTTGTACATGAACACAGCAGGCCAAATGACAAGTCTTTTATCATAATTAGCAGCCTACATGCTGTCCTCTTGAATTATGCAGACACTATTGATCTGTTTCTACACACACCCACACACACACATGTGCAGGACTCCTTTGATGACATAATCCCAAAAGGTTTTCCTTTCTTCAACTGCATGCATTTGTTTCCTTGAATGCATGCTTTTGTCAGTACACGGGTACGGAAAGCAGGGGAAAGTATTCACAGAGGGCACCAGGAAGTGATACCTTCATATTAAAGGTGTTCAGGGAAGCCTTAGCAAATCGTGCCATGCAGTGAGTTGTGCAGCATTGTGGGAGAATCATGTAAATTCCCCACTTGTCTCTCTGTCCACAGCAGGACATTGCCTCTCTCCTGTGTGCTAACTCCTGTCTCTTTCACCAAATTGTTAATATTATTTTTTTGTTGCATATGAAGGCTGTTAAAAGCATTATTGATAGTTAAAAACAGAAGTATACATTATGTGAGGGAAATATAATTTATTTGAATGCACTTTTTGTTGATAACGCCTTACATGGAACAGAATGCTTGGTGACCCAAAAAGTCATAAAAGGTGGACAATTTACCTGCCAGTAGTGGACTAGGTTGAGAGAGAGCCATGAGTTTGCTCTCCACAGTTCATTGTTTGAGGAAGGGAATGTGACTGAACCTGACTGTTATGTAAAGAAGCCTCCTTTAAGTCTGGTGTCCTGACCAGGTGTGGTGTTTATTGTACGGTTTGAGCCTTTCTTTCTAACCTGAGCAACATACTGTATGGGAGCAAAAAGCAGGTCAATTCTGTCTTTGGCTGATGCAGCCACCCCAACCCAGACTAGAGGTATAGCTTAGAAAAGATACCTCTGGTGACAGTTTGAACACATGTTAAAGCATGTCAGTGGATTAGCCTGCGCTACATTAGATTAGCAGATAACAGATACTAGGCTGGCATAGTGACTAGAGTGACCAATATTTAAGAGAGGTCTGTTTCTCTCTGGACCTCTCTTGGTTCTCCCTGGTTCCCTCTGGTTATCTTTTGGTTTGCTCTGGTTCTTTCTGTTTCTTTCTGGTTCTCTCTGGTTTTCTCTTGGTTCTCTCTGGATTCTCTCTGGATTCTCTCTGGTTCTTTCTGGTTCTCTCTTGGTTCTATCTGGGTTCTCTCTGGTTTTCTCTGGTTGTCTCTTGGTTCTCTCTGGTTCCCTTTGGTTCTCTCTGGTTCTTTCTGGTTCTCTCTGGTTCTCTCTCTCTTCTCTTCACTCTGCAGGTCAGGTTAGGTTCAACTGGTCAACTGAATGTTTAAACAACACTTGTCTGATCTTCTTAAAACTCCTGTACTCCATCCCATGCCTTTATCCCCCTCCTCTCTCAGAATACAAGGCTCCCCTCTGGGCCTTGAACTCATCTTTCCACCTAAACTACTTGTTCATAATTAAAACAAAAAAAAATCACATTCAAAAATATTCCACATCATTCCTACATTTTGGCTGATTCAGCTTTTAAATTGGGTTCTTTTTTTTACATGTTATTTTTTTTTCTCTACCACCATTTTCTGTCCATTCTTCTCTCATGATCGCACACACTTAAATAACACATGATCTGTTCATCCATTATTTGTTAATTAAAAAGTCTGAGTGAAAGAAGTTACAACTTTTGCGTGATATTCCCTGTCTTACTGTGGAGTGGTATCATCTGAGGTCGCCCTGGTAACCTTTGATTGTTGTTACACATCCTGGTTGCATCAGAAATTCCATACTGCACACAACATACTCAATGTGTGTACTATCATCCAATATACTTTGGAGTGAATAAATGCAGTGTGCATCTTTTCGGATGCACTGCTTACCATGGAAGTGTTGCACTTCCTGACAGCCTGTTGCTGGTTGGATTGGAGATGCCTGACCATGTAACCCGTGTCAACCTCACCTCTACCGGCAATCTGCAATATTACAGTAATACATCTAATAATGATAATCTAATAATACACCCTTGATATGTTATTGTGGCGGCACGGTGGTGTAGTGGTTAGCACTGTCTTGTCGCAGCAAGAAGGTACCGGGTTTGATTCCCGGCCCGGGGCCTTTCTGTGTGGAGTTTGCATGTTCTTCTCATGTCTGCCTGGGTTCTCTCCGGGTACTCCGGCTTCCTCCCACCATCCAAAAACATGCATGGGGATTAGGTTAATTGGTTAATTTAAATTGACCGTAGGTGTGAATGTGAGTGTGAGTGGTTGTCTGTCTCTATGTGTCCTGTGATGAACTGGAGACTTGTCCAGGGTGTACCCTGTCTTTCACCCTAAGACAGCTGAGATAGGCTCCACCATCCCCCCCGTGACCCTATGTGAGGATAAGAGATAGAAAATGGTTGGATGGATGGATATGTTATTATTATATATGTTCATAACTGCCATTGACTGTTGTGTTGTTGTTGTTGTCACCGCTGCATTGCATTGTGGGACATTTATTCCGGCATAGTGTCCAGTGTTTGCTAACTGTAATATTTACTTCATGCACTATTTGGGTTCATACTAAGGTTTCGGACATACTAAAAAACCTCACATACTGTTTAAGCATACTCAATAGCATGTTAGTATGTAATTAACGCAGGGACGCAGTGCCTGTGTTCATCCCAACATGTCAAAATGGCTGCTGTGAAAAGGGCATATTACACCAGTTTTTTTCTTTTCTTCACTAGCTATGTCTCCATGCCAGATCAGACTTTCAACCTGTCAGAATACAGAGCTCCTGTCTGTCAGCAGGTCAGGTATGAGATGACCTCCCTATGGACATCAGACTGGTCTGATACCTTTCTGTCTCCCTCTCTCCAAACCATCCACACTTGTTTGTCCTGCTGACAGGAATAATGTCAGTGTCAGCCTCAAGCACATCCATTTCTCACCCCTCCCTGTCCTCTCTCTTCACTCATGCCTCTTTCAACCAGGGTTAAATCAGGGACCTATTCAGTTGCAAATAGGGGCTCAGTCATGGCACAAAAGTGACAGGTCACCACATCTTAAACAAACGGTGGCAGGAATGTTTTTAGATTTGTTGGAGGTGAAGGGTGGACAATTTGAACAACATGGAAGTGTTGGAAGACTTTGAGGTGTAGGGGCTCCATTTGTAACTTTTTTATAAATCACCTCATGATGTGAGCTCAGTGCAAATGTGAGTGAATTAAAAATGGAACTCAACCTGGGGAAATTTTTTCAATCTAATCTAATCAACCTTTATTTCTGTCACTAAGCAATCGTCACATAGCTAATTCTGACATGTCTTTAAGTTAAGCATGAATTGGTCTTGCTACTCTCATCCTGAGGAGACTCACCATCTTCATCAGCAATTTCAACAAATTTATAATCAAACTCTATTTAGTTAATATTCAAAAAAAATAAATAAATGTGTCCTTCAAAAACTTCCTGGATTAATAATGAATTGTGAAATTATTAGTAGTTGTTAAAAGCAGAATATTTCTGCTTTCATTAATTATTGCCTGGAGTTGGTAAAATGGTTAAATGTTTCAATGTAAACAATAGTTTATTGGTATATTAGGGTTTGTTTGTCTTTCACTCACTTAGAGAGCATTCAGATCAGACACATATCATATAGTGTGGTGTGTACACTGTTCACCTCTCCGTCATGTGCTGCAGTCTTTACTACAGGTATGTCTTTACACGTTTAAAATAAATAAGTCCTATAAATTTTAGTTCATTTTACAACAGTGACACTGCAGCACCTGTGAAGACACTTTGATATGTAGCCCTTGAATACAATACTGATGGGACAGTGACAAAAGCAGAATGAGAGGCAAAGGAATAAGAGGCATCGAGCAGCTGAGCAGCAGTGGATTCATCAGAATCCCTATTGTGATGCAGAAAATAAGCAGGCAGATGGAATGATTGTGTTCCAGCCTTGAGTGTCTCACCTGGGCATATTAATACCCTCTGGCCTGATTAGCACCGAAACAATGTAAATAAATAGAAAAAAAGAGAACAAGAGAGCTACAGATGTCTACTTGTCCAATTAAGAATTAGTTTCATCCAGGGACCAATACCCAAAATGTAATGTATGGAGTCTGGTGGGCAAAAGTTGTGATTTTTTAATTCCTATACCTAAATCTTGCTGATTAGCATCATATTAGTGTTGATCACCTCATCTTTCTCTCTTTAATTTCTCTCCCTGGCCAACTAGTTTCATTTTGAAAAAGGATCTCTAAACTTAACCATCAACATTCATATTGTTTTTTTTATTATTATTTGGTCTTTCTTCTTCCTTTTTGGCTGCCCAAAGCACCCGTACCTGTACACCATGATCAGACAAGCATCAAAATCTTGGTTTCCACAAATAATGGCCCACATGACCTAAGTAAACTAGACCAGACCATCCTGACCAAATATGGCCAAGATACCTAATGTCCCATTTGACGATCCCCTAGATGACAGTCTTATCATCATCATCATCCTCATCATCATTCTATCATCTCAGGAAGCTATTTTGTTCAACTGAAACATAATCCTTGGTTTCATAGAAGCACGACCCTCTGATTCTTTCCAGTCTTCCCCTACACACTAAAAGGCGGACAGCCAGTGGACCACATTTCCCAGGATCATTCGAGTCCTCGTCTCAACTCATGGAGTCACGGTAACCATGGTGACTGTCCCTACCCGTTGTCACAGAGGTGGGACAAAGCCACAGACCACCCTTTGTTCTCCCCTCCTGCAGACAGCAGCAGGATCTGGTCTCTGGGACCAGCAGCGACACCACATCCTGCTGACACCTCCCCTGGTTAGTCCAGTATGCCCATTAACAGAGCAACACAGTCTAGCCATGGTGGTGGGTCTGCTAGCTGCCAGTCAAGTTAGCACCAACCTGAATAAAACACTATATACAATACATATCTGCCTGAAGTTATTCATGTTATTATTAACCAGAGCTCCAAATTGTCAATTTAGTTTACTTTATGAATCTCCAGTAGCAGTCCCTCGAGGATGATTTAATATATAGTAAATCAACATAATTAATTATTTGATAATAATTGATAATTGATTATCACTTTTGACAGTCATGTTAATGCCTTTTTGAGCTTATTTACAACACAAATCATTGATTATAGCTACATATTGAAAATGTATTAAAGGGAAACTATGTAATTATTTAAATATTTTATAACCTCAAATCAGCATCTTCATCCATAAATAGATCCTCATTGGTGTAAAATAACATATGTCAACAATCTGACTTATCCTCCTGGGTGAAGAATCAGTTATCTGTCTTTACATAGATCGGGTCGCTCATACGGAGGCTTCCATGGGGGCTTCCATAGGACAAATCACGGTTTCACGATACATTTGTCACGGAGAAGCAGCGTGGAGAAGACGTTATTACCTACCCGGCACGAAACTAAAACCTGCACTACACTTTTGGTCGAAATACAAGACCATAGTTATGCTGTGGCAAAGGAGAAGAACTCCTCATCACCAAAAAAGCGTAAAAGGGAATTAAAAAGACAATGGGACCGGCGAATTAACAAAACAAGGGTAAATATCAGGGTCACCTTTCCCAGTTGGAAAGCGCTCGTGACTGAGGAAGATTTCCAAAGGGACGCTGAACTTACCTGCTTTCTTCTCGACAGGTAAGTCAATGGTACTGTGTAAATTAAAATGTCTCATTGCTTGGTTGTGTAATTCATTACGTTGGTGGCATAACAGTCGATCACGTAAAGCATAAACCTCATTGGTGGATGGTAACGTTGGCATATGTTTGATCGAGTAAGCTAAGGCCCACTACCTGCTCACACAAATGATTCGATGCAGTTTGAAATAACGTACTTCATCACCCGAACAAAAACTCGATGAACTGGTGTTTGAAGACATATTTTTGTCAACAGCCTCTTCAGTCTTGCTTTTTGACCCATTCAGCCTACCGTAGTTCCAACCATGATGCAATGTGCAGTTAAAAAAAACGCCTGGCGCTAGAGAGCGAATGTCATATCAAATTTAACCACTAGACTACACTAAAAAATTACATTGCGTTTAATGCATATTTTATTGATCTGCATATTTGTTGTTAATATTTGAAAATAACTTGACCTATCTGCAATCGGAAAGAACATGAAGTTAAAGTTTTAACATGAAGTTTTAACATCTCAGTTAAAATCTGGTGTAAACTGTGGGACAGGTTGTGAAGTCTGAGGTCCACCTGCCAATGCAAAGCTCAGATTATTATTCGGTCTTTATTCTCCAAATCTAAGAGGGAAAAATATTGAATAATCATCAAAATTCAACTTTCATTGAGCACCTAAATGAAAGTGACCCTGACATGTTCTACAACAAAAAATAGGAAACTATGAACACAACTATTTAGAAGTTTTGACTGAACAGTGCTATAGCCACAGGAGGGCTATATTCAAGGATTGAAAAAGTTTATTAAGACACAACTTCAACAGCAAACAAACTGTCAGACAAAAATTAACTCCATCACAGCAGTGTCAAACCCAATGAGAGGGTGGGGTACAAAGCTGCCACTATGGTAGACTCTTCAGGTCCCTCTATAAGCAGTTTGTTCAGAAGCCAGAAATATTTCCATTCATAGTGGTCTTCTCTTCTCATAGTTTAACAAGCCCAAAATATTAATGACCATTATTTGCTTCCATTCAAATCTTTCAAACTGTCTCTTCAGAGCAGCTCTACCTGCAACACGTTTGCAAAAACCTGCACTTTTAGGGCTTCAAACAAGGAACAACCATTGCTTTATTTCTTTTCAGCCCACAGCATCTCAGGCCCGGCGCAGTACCACCCACTTCCCAGCTGACTGGTGAAAGTGTTTGAGAAGGCGTATACACTAAACACAGAATGTCAAATCAGACTGTCCTTCTCGGTCTACCTCCACGTATCCTCTCATGACACACAGACTGATGTGTCTGGACATCTTTTTGAATGGCAGCGCTGCAGAGCTGTTTGACCTGATCTTCTCCTTTCCCTCTGAAGTCTGAGTCTTTTGTTGGTGAATGAACAAATGAAGGAGTTCAGTATGGGAGAAAAGAAAAAGAAACATCTAAATATTTTGACCATTGGGGCTCACAACATGGCCATGATTTAGGTGACACTGACACAATAATTGGTTTGGAAGCATGAATGACATGTTTGGGGGAGTTACTGCCTTTTGCAGACATGCAATAGAGCTGTGATGTCCCATCAACCAGCTGTGACAGTGACAGTTCAGAGAATGAGATTGAAAAATGCATTTATAATACTGTAAAATAATAACTTACTTGACAGGTGTATTTGAGCTTTATGAAATGAAATCACTGAACCAGTGCTGTGGCTGAGAAGGGTTAAATGAATGGAAAAGCCAAAACAATACAGAAGTGGGCAACAACAGATGTTGGTCAGCGTTTTCTTTTTCTGTTCGCTAGTCTGTTTGAGGAAATCATCATGTTCTTTGATGTGAAACAACTTCCAGTGCCGAATTAAATTTGTAGTGTTGAAAGTGCTTGGTTTGTTTCCCCCACAAGGCTACAAACGCTTGTACATATTGCAGCTGTCTGTGTGTGACATCTGTCTCACTCACTTCAAAAAAGTTCCATATAGCGGACATGTTACCAGTGTGTGTGCACACAGGCTGCGTGACCACGACACAACACTTCTTCTTTGTTTTAAAGTGGCAGCGTTTTGTCACATTACCGCCATCTTTGGATGTGGAATGTACATCAGACAATAACAAACATTTATAAAGCACGTGCATGTATAATGTGATCGGCTCGGTGATTTTAGCCTTTGATCAGATTGATCATTTTTTTATCATATTGGGCCGAGTGGATCAGTTGCCGATGAATCTGTACCATCTCTAATAAAATACCATACCACACCACACCATATTATACCACACCATACCATAAAATACCATATCATACCATACCACACCATACCATAAAATACCATATCATACCATACCACACCATATTATACCACACCATACCATAAAATACCATATCATACCATACCACACCATACCATAAAATACCATATCATACCGTACCACACCATATTATACCACACCATACCATAAAATACCATATCATACCATACCACACCATATTATACCACACCATACCATAAAATACCATATCATACCATACCACACCATACCAAAAAATACCATATCATACCGTACCACACCATATTATACCACACCATACCATAAAATACCATATCATACCATACCACACCATATTATACCACACCACACCATAAAATACCATATCATACCATACCATACCATATTATACCACACCACACCATAAAATACCATATCATACCATACCACACCATATTATACCACACCACACCATAAAATACCATATCATACCATACCACACCATATTATACCACACCATACCATAAAATACCATATCATACCATACCACACCATATTATACCACACCATACCATAAAATACCATATCATACCATACCACACCATATTATACCACACCACACCATAAAATACCATATCATACCATACCACACCATATTATACCACACCATACCATAAATTACCATATCATACCATACCACACCATACTATAAAATACCATATCATACCATACCACACCATATTATACCACACCACACCATAAAATACCATATCATACCATACCACACCATATTATACCACACCATACCATAAATTACCATATCATACCATACCACACCATATTATACCACACCATAAAATACCATATCATACCATACCACACCATATTATACCACACCACACCATAAAATACCATATCATACCATACCACACCATATTATACCACACCACACCATAAAATACCATATCATACCATACCACACCATACCATAAAATACCATATCATACCATACCACACCATATTATACCACACCATACCATAAAATACCATATCATACCATACCACACCATACCATAAAATACCATATCATACCATACCACACCATATTATACCACACCATAAAATACCATATCATACCATACCACACCATATTATACCACACCACACCATAAAATACCATATCATACCATACCACACCATATTATACCACACCATACCATAAAATACCATATCATACCATACCACACCATATTATACCACACCACACCATAAATTACCATATCATACCATACCACACCATATTATACCACACCATACCATAAAATACCATATCATACCATACCACACCATACCATAAAATACCATATCATACCATACCACACCATATTATACCACACCATACCATAAATTACCATATCATACCACACCATACCATAAAATACCATATCATATCATACCATACCACACCATATTATACCACACCTTACCATAAATTACCATATCATACCATACCATACCATAAAATACCATACCATACCATACCATAAAATACCATATCATACCATACCACACCATATCATACCATACCATAAAATACCATACCATACCATGCCAAAAACACTTGTTGGTTCACAGGGTGAATAGTTAGTAGTTAGTTAGTTCGACAGTAACTATTCACCTGTTCTTGCTGTAAACTGTAAGATTGGACGCTTTATTATTATATTATATTATATTATATTATATATAAAGGTTTAATAAGAGTCTATGTTTTATGAATGATGATTTCATAATAAATAATCTCAGTGTTAACAGACCTTTGGATAATTAATCTACTACACTACAGTATTGTACAATATTTAGTACAATATTTTGGAATATTTTTCATTGATCCCCCATTGGAGGAAATCCACAAGCAATGATAACAGATATATACAGTATGTACTAAAAAATAAATAGATTTTAATAGCCAGTTAAACAAAATTAAAGACTTTAATATATTTGGAATATTTACACCATTGTTATGTATTGCAGTATACATACATATTTTCATACTTACTCTTCTTATACAATGTAATATAGTACAATGCACATGCATTCTACATGAAGCTCATCTATGGCAGAAAACCCAAATCAGTCGTTGCATGTGCTTCCACCAACTGGTAGCTGAGGATCATGGGAAATACAGCTTTCTGCTTGCCAAAATATTTCACAAAATTAAATGACAAATAATTCAAAGTGATTCTACATAAAACTATTATACTATTGAGTTGTCAAGGATACTTTAGGGTCATTTGGGAAATGTGATAACATGACACCAAGACAATGATTTAAACAACATGCAAGTTATGGGTTTGCAGTGTCCATGGCAACCACACCAGCAACAATATAAAACCTTTCATTTCAAGGATTTCCTGGTGAGACCTGAAATAACATTTGTAATAACTAGGGAACTAAAGGTCATATATGTTCACTGACTGAAAATTATAAAAATAACATATGTGTTTCTTGCTCCAGAAGTGCCAGTTGTTTGGACATCAAGAAGTGTTTTTAACCAGGCAGCCCTGCACGGCTGCTGCCTGCTATCCACTGAAGCCACATTGACATCTCAGTTTGTGTGATTTGATGCAGGAGGAATATTCCATTAACCTTCCACTGTATCGTTTCATGCTCTAGAAAGCACAATTCCATTACACGCTGATAGAAAATAAAAACGGATCATTATGCAAACATGAGAAACATGTCTGATTATGAATTCCTTGGTGGGTGCCAAATTGACGAGTTAGATTATAGTTTTTGGTACAAACCCGTCAGTAACTACATCCAAATACACATACTGTAGGTGATTAAATAAGAGCTTGAACAGCACTATTATCATCATTGAGCTCCACTGCCAGCAGGATACAAATGCATGCAGCATGTATGTTTTTATCTCCTGTGTAGCTGCAGGACACTACAACATTTACCTTTGGGATCATTAAAAATAGATTTTAATTCATCTAACAAGCAACTAACACAAGGTTGTAAGCTGCGAAGACTCATTTGATACTGTGATATCACTGGAATAGACATTTTGAAAATAAATGTTTACCTCCTGAGATGAGAAAAGAAGACTGATCCCACTGTGATGCTTGTTGGAACTGGAGACAGAGGACTCTTTTTGTTCTAAATGGGTGGGTGAAATGGTCCTTCCACCCTGAGAGCAGTCAATACATTATGTGTTCAGAAAAAGGAAGGAAAAGAATCAGACCTCTGTGGCAGCTGCAGGACTGTAAAAACTCTGACCAATCAACTGACACTTAGTGCGAGTGGAAAGAACCAATCAGATGCCGGAAAAATTACCAACTTTGTTTTCATTTACCGTACGATAAATCAATTTATTGACTATCGTGACAGGCCTATGGACAGGCAATTATTTGTTTAGCTTCAGGAGGAGTTGTTATTTTCATGAAATATGTAATGTTTGCGAACTCAGCTACTTTTGTAGCACATGCTAACATTAACTTCTCTGTGGATGTAAGCTGGTCGTAGGTGCAGCTTGCATTGTAGAGGTTATAGGATATGACATTTTGATCATATTGCACAGTCACAGTCTCCAATGTCTGCATTATAAAGGTGCTCACAGACTCCAGCAGACTGTGAGAGGAGCAGAATCTGGATGTCCATTCAGCTCAAAGCTTCCATAGTGGAGCGCTCTGCCACTAGTCGTTTCCTGTGAAATTTCTGTGAATTGGAAGATCAATGTCACATTTAAAGCAAGTCAATGTAAAAAATATATGCTGTGTAGTTTTGTGTGACAACAGAGTCACTGCCGCTGGTATTGAAGAGGTTATAGGATATGACATTTTGACCATATTGCACAGCCACAGTGAATGGTATGAAATGATATCCTACTGTCAGATGTTTAAGTTTGAGGGGGCGTGGCTTTGGACGGAGCACCGACAGGAGGGGGAGGAGCTTAGGGGAGGCTGAGAGGAGGTGCCACTTTCATATCTTGCTAGCTCTCTAACATGACAGACTATAGCTTTAACTTAACACAAGGACTGCAAGTAGGGGCAAACCAAACCTACCAAACCAAACCTAAAAGGGGTAGACCAAACATACCTCTAAACATCACCAATTAACACAGCGTATCGCTCTTCTTAAATGCTAAAATAGAAATGTGTTCTAATGTTGTGTGTACTTTAGGGCTTGAATACATCTGTTGTTGTCGGCACTCAAAACTGTGCTGTGTTGTGGTTAGCTGGTTAGGGTCACTGTCACATCAGATGCAAGCCTTTGCACCCAGAGTAGGCATCCAGCGGCCAAATCAATATACTTCACATTTTACAGGCTGTGTGTGTTCTAGGCTATCAGTGTACCACAAATATTACTCTTTGTATTACGGATTGAAGCCACGAAGGCACTAATGTACAGGTAAAGTGACAATGTGATTGTGATCTTCATACATGTAGTGTATTAGTTGAGTGCTGTCTGAGCACTGCTACTACTGCTACTACTGACTGTTACTACCACTGCTGCTACTACTGACTGCTACTGACTGTTACTACTACTGCTGCTACTACTGACTGCTACTACTGACTGTTACTACTGACTGTTACTACTACTGCTGCTACTACTGACTGCTACTACTGACTGCTACTACTGACTGTTACTACTACTGACTGCTCCTACTACTGACTGCCACTACTGTTACTACTACTGACTGCTCCTACTACTGACTGTTACTACTACTGACTCCTACTACTCCTGCTGCTACTACTACTACTGCTGCTACTGACCTGCTGCTGCTACTACTACTGACTGCTCCTACTGTTACTACTACTGACTGCTACTACTGCTACTACTACTGACTGCTACTACTGCTACTACTACTGACTGCTACTACTACTGACTACTACTACTGCTCCTACTACTGACTGCTACTACTGTTACTACTACTGACTGCTACTACTACTGACTGTTCCTACTACTGACTGCTACTACTGCTACTACTACTACTGCTGCTACTGACCTGCTGCTGCTACTACTACTGACTGCTCCAACTGTTACTACTACTGACTGCTACTACTGCTACTACTACTGACTGCTACTACTACTGACTGCTACTACTGCTACTACTACTGACTGCTACTACTACTGACTGCTACTACTGCTACTACTACTGACTGCTACTACTGCTACTACTACTGACTGCTACTACTACTGACTGCTACTACTGCTACTACTACTGACTGCTACTACTACTACTGACTGCTACTACTGCTACTACTACTGACTGTTCCTACTGTTACTACTACTGACTGCTACTACTGCTACTACTACTGACTGCTACTACTGCTACTACTACTGACTGCTACTACTACTGACTGCTCCAACTGTTACTACTACTGACTGCTACTACTAGTGACTGCTACTACTGCTACTACTACTGACTGCTACTACTACTACTACTACTGACTGCTACTACTGCTCCTACTACTGACTGCTACTACTGCTACTACTACTGACTGCTACTACTGCTCCTACTACTGACTGCTACTACTGCTACTACTACTGACTGCTACTACTGCTCCTACTACTGACTGCTACTACTGCTGCTACTACTGACTGCTCCTACTACTGACTGCTACAACTGCTCCTACTACTGGCTGCTACTACTGCTATTACTACTGACTGCTACTACTACTGACTGCTACTACTGCTACTGACTGCTACTACTGTTACTACGACTGACTGCTACTACTCCTGCTGCTACAACTACTACTGCTGCTACTGACCTGCTGCTGCTACTACTACTGACTGCTACTACTGTTAATACTACTGACTGCTACTACTGCTACTACTACTGACTGCTACTACTACTGACTGCTACTACTGCTACTACTACTGACTGCTCCTACTGTTACTACTACTGACTGCTACTACTGCTACTACTATTGACTGCTCCTACTACTGACTGCTACTACTGCTACTCCTACTGACTGCTACTACTATTACTACTACTGACTGCTACTACTACTACTGCTGCTACTGACCTGCTGCTGCTACTACTACTGACTGCTCCTACTGTTACTACTACTGACTGCTACTACTACTGACTGCTCCTAATACTGACTGCTACTACTGCTACTACTCCTGACTGCTCCTACTACTGACTGCTACTACCACTGACTGCTACTACTGCTATTACTGACTGCCACTACTGCTACTACTATTGACTGCTCCTACTGTTACTACTATTGACTGCTACTACTGCTTCTACTACTGACTGCTACTACTGCTACTACTACTGACTGCTACTACTGTTACTACTACTGACTGCTACTACTACTGACTGCTACTACTGTTACTACTACTGACTGCTACTACTGCTACTACTACTGACTGCTACTACTGTTACTACTACTGCTGCTACTACTACTGACTGCTACTACTGTTACTACTACTGCTGCTGCTGCTATTACTACTGCTGCTGCTGATACTACTACTACTGACTGCTACTACTCCTGCTGCTACTACTACTACTGCTGCTACTGACCTGCTGCTGCTACTACTACTGACTGCTCCTATTGTTACTACTACTGACTGCTACCACTGCTACCACTACTGACTGCCACTACTACTGACTGCTCCTACTACTGACTGCTACTACTGTTCCTACTACTGACTGCTACCACTGCTATTACTACTGACTGCTACTACTGCTACTGCTACTGATTGCTACTACTGTTACTACTACTGACTGCTACTACTACTGACTGCTACTACTGTTACTACTACTGCTGCTGCTGCTATTACTACTGCTGCTGCTGATACTACTACTACTGACTGCTACTACTCCTGCTGCTACTACTACTACTGCTGCTACTGACCTGCTGCTGCTACTACTACTGACTGCTCCTACTGTTACTACTACTGACTGCTACTACTGCTACTACTACTGACTGCTACTACTACTGACTGCTCCTACTACTGACTGCTACTACTGTTCCTACTACTGACTGCTACTACTGCTATTACTACTGACTGCTCCTACTACTGACTGCTACTACTGCTACTCCTACTGACTGCTACTACTATTACTACTACTGCTGCTACTGACCTGCTGCTGCTACTACTACTGACTGCTCCTACTGTTACTACTACTGACTGCTCCTACTACTGACTGCTCCTACTACTGACTGCTACTACTGCTACTACTCCTGACTGCTCCTACTACTGACTGCTACTACTGCTACTACCACTGACTGCTACTACTGCTATTACTACTGACTGCCACTACTGCTACTACTACTGACTGCTCCTACTGTTACTACTACTGACTGCTACTACTGCTACTACTACTGACTGCTACTACTGCTACTACTACTGACTGCTACTACTGTTACTACTACTGACTGCTACTACTGTTACTACTACTGCTGCTACTACTACTGACTGCTACTACTGTTACTACTACTGACTGCTACTACTGCTACTACTACTGACTGCTACTACTGTTACTACTACTGCTGCTACTACTACTGACTGCTCCTACTGTTACTACTATTGACTGCTACTACTGCTACTACTACTGACTGCTACTACTGCTACTACTACTGACTGCTACTACTGTTACTACTACTGACTGCTACTACTGTTACTACTACTGCTGCTACTACTACTGACTGCTACTACTGTTACTACTACTGACTGCTACTACTCCTGCTGCTACTACTACTACTGCTGCTACTGACCTGCTGCTGCTACTACTACTGACTGCTCCTACTGTTACTACTACTGACTGCTACTACTGCTACCACTACTGACTGCTACTACTACTGACTGCTTCTACTACTGACTGCTACTACTGTTCCTACTACTGACTGCTACTACTGCTATTACTACTGACTGCTACTACTACTGACTGCTACTACTGCTACTGCTACTGATTGCTACTACTGTTACTACTACTGACTGCTACTACTCCTGCTGCTACTACTACTACTGCTACTACTGTTACTACTACTGCTGCTACTACTACTGACTGCTACTACTGTTACTACTACTGACAGCTACTACTCCAGCTACTACTACTACTACTGCTGCTACTGACCTGCTGCTGCTACTACTACTGACTGCTCCTACTGTTACTACTACTGACTGCTACTACTGCTACCACTACTGACTGCTACTACTACTGACTGCTTCTACTACTGACTGCTACTACTGTTCCTACTACTGACTGCTACTACTGCTATTACTACTGACTGCTACTACTACTGACTGCTACTACTGCTGCTGCTACTGTTTGCTACTACTGTTACTACTACTGACTGCTACTACTGCTGACTGCTACTACCCCTGCTGCTACTACTACTACTGCTGCTACTGACCTGCTGCTGCTACTACTACTGACTGCTACTACTGCTACTACTACTACTGCTGCTACTGACCTGCTGCTGCTACTACTACTGACTGCTACTACTGCTACTACTACTGACTGCTCCTACTACTGACTGCTACTACTACTGACTGCTCCTACTGTTACTACTACTGACTGCTACTACTGCTGACTGCTACTACCCCTGCTGCTACTACTACTACTGCTGCTACTGACCTGCTGCTGCTACTACTACTGACTGCTACTACTGTTACTACTACTGTTACTACTACTGACTGCTACTACTGCTACTACTACTGACTGCTCCTACTACTGACTGCTACTACTGCTTCTACTACTGACTGCTCCTACTGTTACTACTACTGACTTCTACTTCTGCTACTCCTACTGACTGCGACTACTGTTACTACTACTGACTGCTACTACTACTACTGCTGCTACTGACCTGCTGTTGCTACTACTACTGACTGCTCCTACTGTTACTACTACTGACTGCTACTACTGCTACTACTACTGACTGCTCCTACTACTGACTGCTACTACTACTGACTGCTACTACTGCTACTACTACTGACTGCTACTACTGCTACTACTACTGACTGCTACTACTGTTACTACTTCTGACTGCTATTACTATTACTACTCCTGCAGTTACTACTGCTACTACTACTGACTGCTACTACTGTTACTACTACTGACTGCTACTACTGTTACTACTACTGCTGCTACTACTACTGACTGCTACTACTGACTGCTACTACTGCTACTACTACTGGCTGCTACTACTGCTATTACTACTGCTGCTGCTGCTACTACTACTGACTGCTACTACTGTTACTACTAATGACTGCTACTACTGCTACTACTACTGACTGCTACTACTGTTACTACTACTGCTGCTACTACTGTTACTACTACTGACTGCTATTACTATTACTACTACTGCAGTTACTACTGCTACTACTACTGACTGCTACTACTGTTACTACTACTGCTGCTACTACTACTGACTGCTACTACTGACTGCTACTACTGCTACTACTAATGACTGCTACTACTGCTACTACTACTGACTGCTACTACTGTTACTACTACTGCTGCTACTACTGTTACTACTACTGACTGCTATTACTATTACTACTACTGCAGTTACTACTGCTACTACTACTGACTGCTCCTACTGTTACTACTACTGACTGCTACTACTGCTACTACTACTGACTGCTACTACTGCTACTACTACTGACTGCTACTACTGTTACTACTACTGCTGCTACTACTGTTACTACTACTGACTGCTATTACTATTACTACTACTGCAGTTACTACTGCTACTACTACTGACTGCTCCTACTGTTACTACTACTGACTGCTACTACTGCTACTACTACTGACTGCTCCTACTACTGACGGCTACTACTGTTCCTATTACTGACTGCTACTACTGTTACTACTACGGCTGCTACTACTACTGACTGCTACTACTGTTACTACTACTGACTGCTACTACTGCTACTACTACTGACTGCTACTACTGCTACTACTACTGCTGCTGCTGCTACTACTACTACTGACTGCTTTTAGTACTGCTGCTACTGCTGCTACTACTACTGACTGCTACTACTACTACTACTGACTGCTACTACTACTACTGACTGCTACTACTACTACTACTACTGACTGCTATTACTACTGCTGCTACTGGTGCTGCTGTTACTACTACTGACTGCTACTACTACTACTACTGACTGCTATTACTACTGCTGCTACTACTGCTATTACCACCGGACCGCCACTATTACCGACCGCTACCAGTACCACCACCGACCGCCATTACCACTGCCGCCACCGCCGCCGCCGCTACCACTACCACCGACCGCTACCACTACTACCACCGACCGCCATTACTACCGCTGCTACTACCACCACCGCTACTACCACTACTACCACCGATCACTACCACCAGTACCACCGCCGCCGCCACCGCCGCTACCACTACCACCGCCATTACCACCGCCGCTGCCACTTTACCGACCGCCACCACCACCACTACCACCGACCGCCATTACCACCGCCGCCGCTGCCGCTACTACTACCGACCGCTACCACCGACCGCCACCACCACTACTACCACCGACCGCCATTACTACCGCCGCCGCCGCCGCTGCTACTACTACTGACTGCTACTACTGTTACTACTACTGACTGCTACTACTGCTACTGCTACTAACTGCTTCTACTGTTACTACTACTGCTGCTGATGATATTACTACTGCTATTACTACTGCTGCTGCTGCTACTACTACTACTGACTGCTACTGCTACTACTACTGACTGCTATTACTACTGCTGCTACTGCTGCTGCTGTTACTACTACTGACTGCTACTACTACTACTACTACTGACTACTACTACTGACTGCTATTACTACTGCTGCTACTACTGCTATTACTACTGACTGCTACTACTACTGACTGCTACTAGTACTACTACTGCTGCTGCTGTTACTACTACTGACTGCTACTACTACTACTACTACTGACTACTACTACTACTGACTGCTATTACTACTGCTGCTGCTACTACTACTACTACTATTGCTGCTACGACTACTGACTGCTACTACTGCTGCCACTGCTGCTGTTACTACTACTGACTACTACTACTACTACTGCTATTACTACTGCCTGCTGCTACTACTACTGACTGCTACTACTACTACTACTGACTGCTATTACTACTACTGCTGCTGCTGCTGCTACTACTACTGACGCGCTGCTGCTGATATGCTACTTTCACTACATGATTCATTGCAACGAGGCTTAGACTCAGCTATACAGTAGCATTAAATGCATGTAATTCCAGTACAGGCAAGTCAGAAGTAGTGGACGGTAACCTCAAGCTCTTCTTTTTTATTTGTTGTCACTCAACTATTTGTGCATCATGTGACTGCAAGGAAAGGCTGTCTGTGTTTTCCCCATATTTGAATGTTTATCATGTCTCCCTCCTCCTCTATAATGGCTGGGTTTTCAGCCCTAATTCATGTGTGGGAACAACTGTACTGACAGGATCAGGTTAGTGATATTTACATCGCAGCCGATTGCATGTCTAAAGAAACCTTCCCTTTCAGTGGCACAGGTGAATGGTAAAGCTGGTCAGCATCAGTTTCTCCTGAGCAACAGCAGAGAGCTCTGCTTGAGACCAGCAGGAGGAGGAGACAGCACTGATGCTTCTGTGCTCAAAGGCTGTCCACATATGCAAGAGCTACTACAATGGGTGGGAACAACATGGACACACATGCTCGTTCTCTTTCTCTCATGTCATCCTTCAGCCTCACCTTTCTACTGGCATCCTTGTCTGTGTCTGTTCTTTCAGACACTACCTCAGCCATTGTTAGGGAGAAATCACAGGAGACATCAAGTGGCTCTTAAAGCTGATGCTTTTTATGGTTATATATATATAGTTGTAAATATTACTGTAGAGCTCAGAAGTATAAAGGTTTGGATCATCGTGTGATGTGTGATTATTTCGGGAAATAAGGTTTAGTAAACTGTACCTGTAAGGATTATTTTGCATTCTTTAATTGGACTAAAAGGCATCCAGCGCCATGGTGCTGCCCGTGGAAGCAACAGTTGGTGTCATGTATGTTCGTGGTGTAAATCGAAAACTGCCTTTAAAGCACAGCATTAAAGTTGTCGATCTGTGTTGTGTCTTGTTTCCTGACGCTGATCTGAGCCTACCTTCTGCTGCCTCCTGGCCATATCAGTAGGTTGCTTTGCGTTGAACGGGTAGGCAATGCAGCGCATCACAAACACATACAGCTGGAGTCTTTTTTTCCTCTCCTCCTCCTCTCTCTGCATCTTCTCCAGGTCTTCTTTCTCCTTGTCGCTGCCTACCGACGGGCTGGGGCTGGAGGGTCGGCCACCGCCACTCCCGTGGCCCCGAGGCTGAAGCCCTCCGCTGCTGTGGACGTCGGAGGCTCGGCCCGGTGACAACCGGGTTCCACCGAGGCTCTTCGGGGCCGCCACCTCTTTGCGCTCCACCTCCAGTATCTCATCCCCTTCCTCCTCGCTGGAAGACGGGTCCAACATGCTGCCGAGGTTTGGATGGAAAATATAGGCTACCTGCTGCAAAGATAAAACTGCAAAAGTACGAAAAAAAGAGACGCCGAACAGTGTCAGGCACAGAGGGGGATCCTGGAGAAGCCGCTGTGGAGAAGCACCACCTGGCTGCTGAGCGCCTCTGACTGTTGCTTTCCAAGAACAAAACACTGCCGTCTGATGAGTCAATCCCAGCAGGAAAGAATGAAAGTGCTGGAGCCTAGTTGGTTGCGTGATTTTCAAGCCGTTCAAGTATACCAGTCAGAGACACATAGGAGGGATTTGTCATGAGAGCAGATATAAAGGGGGAGGGGTCGCTGCGCTGCTGTTCTGCTGCTCTGCTGATCTGCTGCCGGGGGGAGGAAGAGGCTGGGAGCTGACCGCGGTGCTGAAACCCGATCCCCCGCTGCTCTGGGACCAGTTTGATCAGGCTGTGAGCACAATAGAAGAACGGCCACCTGATGATCCATCTGAGTCAAAAGACGACAAGTTACAGCACCAAACCGGAATCAAAGCTGTTTTGCTTTCACAATAAAAGCTTCACCGCTCATTTTAAATTAAAGTAATTGCCTGCACATCTGCCTGTGTATCTAAACGTGATGCCACACAATTTAATTTCATGAATTTCAGCACAGATGGTTGCAAATAACGAGGAAAAAGACTTCCAAAATGAATGTATTGAGCTATGACTCCCAAATCAAGCCCTATACCATCAGTGATACTATATATTTATTTATATATTATTAATATCTAAGATGCATAAAAACAGCATACCAAAACAGTGCTATGTGGATATAGTAAGTTAATTGTTTAGTAATAAAAAGAAGGAAAATTATCCATCACAATACAACTTCATGTAACATGCTTGTGTTTTTACTAAGCCATCATTTCTATGGTCTCCAGAAGCTGAGGCAGCTTTTAGCATATTGGCTCACCCTGATCCAATCTTACCTTTTGTTGTTGTCATTTTCAATTCTCCCTAAGGATGTGTGGTCACAGTGGTCCAGTTTTCCCCAGCAACTCTGACAGGGCACATCTGATCCTCAGTCATCTCATCAAGCCTACAATAACAGCCTAGTTCAACCACCACTCCAGTGGCAGATAATTCTGTCTCTGTATGATAGCGTAACCTCAAGTTACTTACCCAGTAAATTCCTTATGCCAGTTCCTTGTGTTTTTCCTCATCAAGATTTCCCCAGCTCAATCTCCTGCCACCATGTTAACCTTCCACCTACATCGATCACCTTGTCCCCATTACTATTTGTTTAAATAAAAGACACTTGTTCACTGTTTCCTTGGGGACCAGTCCATGGGGATCCTAAGAAAATTAAACTAAATCCATTTGGAAAAACAACAGTTTCTGAACAGATGGGCTTACTTTTAAAGACTATATTTTTGGTCCTTTTTGCCTTTATTATGATGGTTCAGTCGGGTTTCTGGTATGGATCGGGCAATGACAGAAAGAACCAATCAGATGTCTTCATGTCACTTAGACACTTTCTAAACTGGCAATGTTACTGCTTTTATGATTATAATGTGGGGATGTTATTGATTTTGAACTTGTTTTGATTATTGTTTATTCTGTACTTGCACATATTAGAACTCCATGTATGTCCTAATGTAACTGATTGTTTTTATAGATAGATATTTAAGCTCCTAATTTCGTTGTATGCATCATCATATAATGACAATAAAGGTTTTTGATTTGATTTTGATTTGTATAGAAAAGCCTAATGAGGGACTGGGGTCGCAAACTAGCCTTGACTATAAGCCCTATATACGTACAATACAATGGTTTCATGTTGTATAACTTGATACATTGTTTTTTGTATTGTCCCTTTCAAATAAACATCTAATAATAATAATAACATTTAAAGCGGGTTGAAGACAGATGCCTAGCAGTGTTTTGTGTGACAACTGTGGAGCGGAGGTCAGAAAACTTGAGCTTTGCGCACTCCATGTCCATTCCGCCAAGTATGTTTAGGCCTTTAGCCCAATGCTAACTTGTCATACTAGCTTATCTGTGCTTGTAACTGGTAATCATCAGTGCCGCTTGCATTGAAGAGGTTATAGGATATGACATTTTGACCATATTGCACAGCCGTAGTTGTCAGTGTCTGCATTATAAAAGTGATAAAATGATGCTGATATATTGACTTTGAACGGGACGTTTTACAGCTGTGGTGATGGAGCGTAACGGCTCTCCTCTCCCTGCTGAATGCTACTGTCAGATGTTTAAGTTTGAGGGGGTGTGGCTTTGGACGGAGCAATGACGAGAGGCGGAGGAGCTAAGAGGAGGCTGAGAGGAGGTGCCACTTTCAAATCCTGCTACAGTAGCTCTCTTGCTAGCTCTCAAACATGACGACTATAGCTTTAACTAAACTAATGACTGACAGAATGTGAAAAGGATGTGAAATGTAAATATCAATTAATTCATTGACAAGGTAGGTAAAAATAGAACACCAAATCATGAGATTTAATAGGAACAAACTCACTGGGAACACAAGGTAAACATTTCAAGAGGTAAGATGTCTGGTTGACTTAAACAGCATGGAACATGATAAACTGACACAGGACAGAAGGACACAAGGACTATTTGTATAGCCTACTAATTATAAGGTGAGGGAGCACATGTGGAAACAATCAGGGAGGGGCAAACAATCACAGTGGCGAGAAAACACACAAGGACAGGAAGTCAAGGTATCTGAAAAGAGAGGGAAGAGTTACTAATGCAGTAAAACTGGGTGTGACACCACCAATACAGAGCCTCATATGCCTCAACCCCAGGATAGAAGAAAAGGTTAAGGAACAGAAACACATCCGGAGCACACTTAAGACGTGAAATCCAAGAATACATCAGGAAAATGGAAACCCCAAAGGATGAACTGCTCAATGAAAGTCTCAGGCAACAGAAACTTGAAGAGTGTGAGGAGGGTGAGGAGCAGACAACATGGAGGGACAAGCCCCGACATGGCATGTACCACCGTCAGATAGAGGAAGTGGCTTATATCAAGAAGACCTACCAATGGCTGGAAAATGCCACATCAAGTAGCCTCAGGTTGATTTATTTTGTCTTACTGAAACCTGGTTGTGTCAAGATGATTATGTCAGCCTGAATGAATCCACTCCTCCTAGTCATATTAATACTCATATTCCTAGAGATACAGGTCGTGGAGGAGGAGTTGCAGCCATTTTTGATTCTAGTCTATCGATCAAACCTAAACCTAAATTAAACTATACGTCTTTTGAAAGCCTGGTTCTTAGTCTTTCTCACCTTAAATGGAAAACAGAGAAACCAGTTTTATTTGTTATAGTGTACCGTGCTCCAGGTCCATATTCTGAATTTCTATCTGAGTTCTCTGAGTTTTTATCAACTTCAGTCCTGAGAACTGATAAAGTAATTATTGTAGGTGACTTTAATATTCATGTGGACATTGACGGTGACAGCCTTGGTACTGCTTTTATCTCGCTGTTAGATTCAATTGGCTTCTGTCAGAATGTTCAGGAACCAACTCACTGTTTTAACCATACCCTCGACCTGGTCCTGACCTACGGCATTGAAGTAGAACATTTATCAGTCCACCAACAGAATTCCTTCCTATCAGACCATTACTTATTAACCTTTGAATTTTTTCTTCTGGACTACACTCCATCAGGTAAATCCATGTACACTAGATGTTTATCTGAAAGTGCTGTAGCCAAGTTTAAGGATATAATTCCATTAGCTTTTAATTCAATACCTAATATCAATATACTTGAGGGCTCAGACTTCAGTCCTACTCAAATTGATAATTTGGTAGATTCTGCTGCAGACTCTCTGCGAGCATCTCTAGACTCTGTTGCTCCTCTAAAAAAGAAGATAGTAAAGCATAGAAAGCTGGCTCCATGGTATAACCCTCACACCCGCAGTTTAAAGCAAGCAGCAAGAAGATTTGAAAGGAAGTGGCGTTTAACCGGTCTGCAAGAGTCTCGCCTGGACTGGCATGATAGTTTGAAAGCTTATAGGAAGGCTCTCCGTAAGGCCAGAGCAGCTTATTATTCATCATTAATAGAGGAAAATAAAAACAACCCCAGGTTTCTTTTCAGCACTGTAGCCAGGCTGACACAGAGCCACAGCTCTACTGAACCATCTGTTCCCATAACCCTCAGTAGTAGTGACTTCATGAGCTTCTTTAATGAGAAGATTATAACTATTAGGGAGAAAATCAGTCACACTGTGCCTTTGACTGAAACTGCTTTGTCTTTAAACACAGGAAGCATAGGACTCATTGAAGAACTTGATGTATACTTGGACTGCTTTTCTCCCATAGACCTCCACAAACTGACTTCATTGATTTCCTCATCTAAGCCTTCTACTTGTCTCTTAGATCCCATCCCAACTTCACTGCTTAAAGAAGCTTTACCGTTACTGAGCACCTCTTTACTGAACATGATCAACTTATCTTTGCTGTCAGGCTATGTACCTCAGTCATTTAAAGTAGCCGTAATCAAACCTCTTCTGAAGAAGCCCGGTCTTGATCCAGAGGTTTTAGCCAACTATAGACCAATATCCAACCTTCCTTTTCTCTCTAAGATCCTTGAGAAAGCAGTGTGCAGTCAGCTGTGTGACTTCCTCCAGAACAATAATCTATTTGAGGACTTTCAGTCAGGATTTAGAAAATATCATAGCACCGAGACCGCTCTGGTGAAAATTACTAATGACCTGCTAATTGCGTCAGACCATGGACTCGTCTCAGTACTTGTCTTGTTAGATCTTAGCGCTGCTTTTGATACTATTGACCATCATATCCTGTTGTAGAGATTAGAACATTTAACTGGCATCAGAGGAACTGCTTTAAGCTGGTTCAAATCCTACTTATCGGATCGATCACAGTTTGTTCACATTAATGATGAGTCCTCCATGCAGTCCATAGTCAGTTATGGAGTTCCTCAAGGTTCTGTGCTTGGGCCTATTCTATTTACTTTATATATGCTTCCTTTAGGCAATGTTAGTAGGAAACACTCCATAAACTTTCACTGTTATGCAGATGATACTCAGCTATATTTGTCATTTAAGTCAGACGAATCCAGCCAGTTAGCTAAACTCCAAACATGTCTTCAGGATATAAAAACTTGGATGGCGCACAATTTCTTGTTGTTAAATTCAGATAAAACTGAGGTTATTCTAATTGGCCCTGAAAATCTCAGAAATAACCTATCTAATGACTTATTTACTCTAGGTGGCTTTGTACCAGCCTCGAACACCACTGTAAGGAATCCAGGGGTAATTTTTGACCAAGATATGTCCTTCAACGTCCACATGAAACAAACAGCTAGAACAGCTTTTTTTCATCTGCGTAACATTGCAAAAATAAGGCATATTCTCTCCCAAAACGATGCAGAAAAATTAGTCCATGCATTTGTAACTTCCAGGCTGGACTATTGTAACTCGTTATTATCAGGCTGCCCTAATAAGTCTATCAGGACTCTCCAGCTGGTCCAGAACGCTGCAGCACGTGTTCTGACCAGAACCAGGAAGAGAGACCATATTTCTCCGGTGTTAGCCTCTCTGCACTGGCTCCCTGTAAAATCTAGAATAGAATTTAAAATCCTCCTCCTCACCTACAAGGCACTTAATGGTCAGGCACCATCTTATCTTAAAGAGCTAATAGTGCCTTATAATCCTGCTAGAACTCTACGCTCTCAGAATGCAGGACTACTAGCGGTTCCTAGGGTTTATAAAAGTAGAATGGGAGCTAGAGCTTTCAGTTATCAAGCTCCTCTTCTGTGGAACCAACTCCCTCTTTCAGTCCGGGAGGCAGACACCATCCCCTTATTCAAGAGTAGGCTTAAGACTTTCCTTTTTGATAGTGCTTATAGTTAGGACTGATCCAAGGTTGACTCAGGCTGCCTTGGATCAATCCTTAGTTATGCTGCTATAGGTCTAGACTGCCGGGGACTTCCTCTGACACACTGAGCTTCTCTTCTTCTTCATTTCGATGCCTCCATTAAGTCATTTTACTAACTCATCTTCTTCCTCGGAGCCCCTGTGCTCCCAGCTCCCAGGTGTCCGTGAGCTGAGGCTACTTGTTGAGAAGGAGGTGGTGTCATCCAGGCTTCGTCTGTCCTGATGGTGGTGAGATGGAGAAGAGGCGATGCTGCTCAAGTTGTATCTTTTAGGGTAGTGGAGAAGAGGATGTGTTTCCTCTTCCTCCCTTTAACACATGCTGCAGATTAGTTTTGTGCCTCGTAGTCCCTGTGCGTTCTCATCTCACAGGTATCCATGGATCCAGTCTACCTGGTGGAGTAGTGGTTGTGCAGACCAGTCAGGCTTCATCTTCTGGTTCTGAGCGACGTGGTGGTGATGAGGTCATCCTGCGGAGGTTTCTCCTGTTTGGTGTGGTGGAGTGGAAGATGTGCTGCCCAGGCTTCTTCTGGTTGGCGTGTTGGAGAGGACGACATGCTTCTCATCCTTTGCTGATAGCTTGATGATGCTCTTCATCCCCTTGGACACTCTCATATAATTCTATATATACACACTGTATATTAGCTGTTGTTATATTGACTTGGACATTTCCATACAATTTTGTATGTTAGTGTTAATGTGTTTTCATTGTTGTTATTCTGTACACATGGCATCTATTGCACGTCTGTCCATCCTGGAAGAGGGATCCCTCCTCTGTTGCTCTTCCTGAGGTTTCTTCCGTTTCTTTTTCCCTGTTAAAAGTTTTTTTTTGGGGAGTTTTTCCTTAGTCGATGCGAGGGTCATTTGTAAAGGACAGAGGGTGTCATATCCTGTACAGATTGTAAAGCCCAATGAGGCAAATTCATAATTTGTGATATTGGGCTATACAAATAAAGTTGACTTGACTTGACTTGACTCAGCTCACGGACACCTGGGAGGTGAAAAGCACAGGGACTCCGGGGAAGAAGGCAAGTTAGTAAAATGACTTAATGGAGGCATCGGGCAGTCTAGACCTATAGCAGCATGACTAAGGATTGATCCAAGGAGTCTAGACCTATAGCAGCTAGACTAAGGACTGATCCAAGGAGTCTAGACCTATAGCAGCAGAACTAAGGACTGATCCAAGGAGTCTAGACCTATAGCAGCATGACTAAGGATTGATCCAAGGAGTCTAGACCTATAGCAGCATGACTAAGGATTGATCCAAGGAGTCTAGACCTATAGCAGCTAGACTAAGGATTGATCCACGGCAGTCTGGTTCCACAGAAGAAGAGCTTGATAACTGAAAGCTCTAGCTCCCATTCTACTTTTATAAACCCTAGGAACCGCTAATAGTCCTGCATTCTGAGAGCGCAGAGTTCTAGCAGGGTTATAGGGCACTATCAACTCTTTAAGATAAGATGGTGCCTGACCATTCAGTGCCTTGTAGGTGAGGAGGAGGATTTTAAATTCTATTCTAGATTTTACTGGAGAGTCTTGACTTATTAGGGCAGCCTGATAATAAGGAATTGTAATTTTCCAGCCTAGAATTAACAAAGGCATGGACTAATTTTTCTGCATCATTTTGAGAAAGAATATGCCTGATTTTTGCAATGTTACACAGATGGAAAAAAAGCAGTTCTCGCTGTTTGTTTCATGTGAACGTTGAAAGACATATCTTGGTCAAAAATTACCCCTAGATTCCTTACAGTGATGCTAGAAGCAGGTGCAATGCCATCTAGAATAAGTAAGTCAATAGATAATTTATTAAGATAAGATTTTCGGGGCCAATTAGAATAACTTCACTTTTGTCTGAATTTAACAACAGGAAATTGTCCATCAACCAGGTTTTTATGTCCTTAAGGCATGCTGGGAGTTTAGCTAATTGGCTGATTTTGTCTGGCTTGAACGACAAGTATAGCTAAGTATCATCTACATAACAGTGAAAGTTTATGGAGTGTTTTCTAATAACATTGCCTAAAGGAAGCATATATAAAGTGAATAGAACTGGGCCCAAGCACAGAACCTTGAGGAACTGCATAACTGACTTTGGACTACATGGAGGGCTCATCATTAACATGTACAAACTGGGATCGGTCTGATAAATAGGAACCAGTTTAATGCAGTTCCTCTGATGCCAATTGAATATTCTAATCTCTGCAACAGGATATGGTGGTCAATGGTGTTGAAAGCAGTGCTAAGATCTAACAAGACAAGTACAAAGACAAGTCTGATGCAAATAGCAAGTCGTTAGTGATTTTCACTAGAGCTGTCTCTGTACTATATTTGATAGAAACAACAGTCAATAGAAGAGGGATGACGAATGGAAAACCGCTGTCATCGCCTACATTGCTGCAGTATTGAAAAAAAAATCAAGAGAATTTTCAGAAAACACACCCAGTAACACACTGAGATAGAAGCTGGCATTCCAAAGGACAAAATACCAGGACACAAAGTAGTAAAGTGTATGCTGTCCAGTAGGTCTGTAACAGTACACAGAATTTCGACACAAACGGCCTTCTTTTTGAATCCACTAGCATCACTCTCTGCTGGCTGTTGGAGAGAATGAAGGTTAAATTGGTTCTGTATGGGCTTCATTGAACAGACCCTGTTGTTGCCCAGTGGGCAACAACAGGGTCTGTTCAATGAAGCCCATACAGAACCTGTTGTTGCCCACTGGGCAGAAGCAATCATTCCTAGTGAATCTTCCCTCACTCACAGGTATCACAGAACTAGCTAACGGCACATAGTTGTTTCTACTGGGAGGCCGCTAGCAGACCTGCTGCACATTGTGGCTGACCAGCCTGAAAACTGTATAAACACAATGAGAATACGGATGTGTTTTTAACCTAAATGATTATAATATTAATACTAATATTAACATTAATATTAAATTGAACTAGGTATCCATGTGGGTTCACTGATTCTTTTTTTTTTTCATGTCCAGCATGTAATAGACGAGGCTCGATCACACTCTCGTAACAAATCGTTCTTCAGACTGAGGTTAGGACCACTTACCTCATAGCATACAGACACAGAAATAAAAAAAAATAATGAACATAAATGAAGAATTACGCCAAAAAAATATGGATTTATTTATCTATTTCCAATTTTCATTTTTTTCAGATTGGTATGGGAAGAAAGGAAAACCCTGAAAATGTTATTCATTCATTTATTATTAATTTTCCCCCAATTGTTTTAGACAACAGAATATAGAAACAATATAATCCTGCTGCTATAAATTAATAAATAAAAATAAATGTGTTTTGCGTGACACCAGAACACAGAGTGGAGTCCGTGTGGTCATAAAATTTGAGCTTTGCGTGTGCGAGTCCTGCGGAAGTCTACTTTGACTCTGCGGGACCTCCGTAGAGTCTCTTCCACTTACAGTACGTCCTTCTGTACTCTATCCAAGCAATTCTGTGTCAATGTGCGCTCCTTCAATGTGTCTGTGTGGAACTCACACAGTTTTGAGTTCTGCATCAAACAACGTAGCAAGCACTATGTTATCAGCTAACACTAGCACTAGGGAGCTAGCTTGGCTAGAGATAAGCCTCTGTCATTCATGTGAACTGTAATATTATATATATATATATGGAATGCTAATTATTGCTCACAACATTACATTATTGACCAGTAAAGGGTAACTCCTCAGATAAAGGAAACATGAGTTGTCTGCTGGTCTTCAGGCTGTGATTGACAGCAGAGACCTGTCAATCACACGGTAGCCACGCCCCAAAGCATGTCTTTCTTTATAGATGCAGTAGATAGATACTTTCACCATATATTTCACCTTAATTCAGTGAGAGGCTTTAAATTAATCATTCAGACCATATGTTTACACTGTTAACAGGTAATAGATCAGAGCCAAAATGGTAATTTTCCCGTAGACTTCAATACAAACGGCCTTCTTTTTGAAACCACCAGTATCGCTCCCTGCTGGCTGTTGGAGAGAATGCAAGTTTAAATTACTTCTGTATGGGCTTCACTGAACAGCTGTTGCCCACTGGGCAGAAACAATCATTAGGAATAAATCTTCCCTCCCTCCAGACATCACAGAACTAGCTAAGTGCACTTATTGCACTTTTACGCAGGCGCAGTACGGCACGGCTCTACACGGTTATGGTGCTTTTCCACTAGCACTTGGTACTAGGTACTTTTTCCATACCTCCTCTGCCCTGGTTCCAAGCAAGCCGAAGCGATACTAAAACACAACGTCAGCCGACTGCCTTCCACTGATTGGCCAATGAGTGTCGTCACTGGAAGCGTCCAACTAGACTGTAAAGGCCAAACACAACTCGACCCTGCCATTTTTAAAACCGGCAACTATTTTTACACTTCCTGGAATCTACTCTGTCTCTCTTCTTTCGCTTTGTACGTGACAAAAAGTCACAGAGCGAGTAACAAATACATGCCTCCATTGTTTGTGTTGTTCTTCTTCTTCTCGGTTTTCTGTCACACTCAAATGAAGTTACAGCAGTTTTGTGCTGCCGTATAACGACCCCGCCCATGCCGAGGAGGTACTCAGTTGTAATAGTAAAGCAACGTTACTGTGTCATGGAAAAGTGCCAATAGTTTCTCCTGGGAGGCCGCTAGCAGACCTGCTGCAGGATGTAGCTGACCAGCTTGAAAACTGAAAAGACAATGTAAATACAAATGTTTTAACCAAAATGATGTGGGAGAGATATGTAATACTGTATTAAATTAAGCATAAATGTGGTTCACTGCTTCATTTTTTTCGTGACCAGCAGGCAGTAGACGAGGATCAGTCAGTCATGCTTCAGACTAAGGTTAGGACCTCACACATCGTTAGCATACAGACAGAAATAAAATAATAACAATAAATAGAAATTAAGAAATACACAAACAATTTTGATTTATCTTATTACATATTTATGTCCACATTTATTCGTTTTTTGATACTTACTGACAACAGATCCTGCTGTAGTGAGTTCCAGGTTGAAAGTGCTAACTCTAAACTCTATATACTAAAAGCATAATGTCAGACGTCCAGGGAGCGTAGGCTCATTTTCATTTCATCACACGTCATGTAATGTGGACAATTATTAACGAGGGAAATCAAACCCATATTTGACAGCTATTACAATATTTAATGACACATAAATTATTTTTCCGCCACCTTTGTAATTCAGTTCATGAACGCCTCAATAAACGCTCCTCTGCTGAGCGTTTATCAGTGGTTAGTAAGTAACTAGAGGCAAAACAAAGACCCTTCATAGGATGCTTCTGTTCTCTCTCAGGATCCAGGGGACTTTTCAAAATGTCGGAGTGTTCCTCGACCAACGACCCTCCTCCAAAAAACTCCTGTCCGTGAATGCACCAAGCCGTCCGAGGTCACAAAGGCGGTGACGTGCGCGTGGCCATGCGTACTACAGTCTACAGTGCTGCTCCCCGCCTCTTCACAACAACCCCCAGCCTACAAAATGACTACAGCTCTGCCTACACCTCTGGCTGCTCAGTTCTGCGCTAACGTCTCAGTCTGAGCTCACAGCAAAAATACTGGAAGAGCAGCAACAGTTGAGGAGCTCTTCCTCTGTGAGTCGCGGTGGCTTCTGGGTCACTCTCTGGTTAAGTTTCTACGGCGAGACTGAAGTGACATTTAGGTAAATTCATTCATCCACAACAATGGCAGCACAGGATTTTAATTTCTTGCTTGCGACGGATTCCTACAAGGTGAGTATTTCTGTTTCTGTCTCTTTGTTCTGTTACGTTTTTTCGGCTAAAGTAACCATTAAACTGGTTTCATTGTAAATACCGATAGCCTCATCCTACATTTAGTGTTTCACTATAAACCATTTCACGTCACGAGAAACGTTCACCGTTGCAATTTTGGTCAAATTGAATGTCTTCCATAACGTTGTAGCTAGCTTGCTGGTTAGTAATTGACCGCGTGTGAAAAAGGAAAGTACACCGTAATAAATGTCACGTTAACGTTTTGCTCTTTCTCAGTCCGAGCTGTAGGCGTTTGATTAAAGTTAAATCCAGACCTTATCAACGACGTTCATGTGAATGCGTTTAGCCAGGCCAATGTGGGTAAAGACTACAACAGCTTTTCTTCACATTTTACCGTTTATTCCATTTGTCGTAACATCAGTGTTACATAATCAAACCTGGTTTTACAGTGATGCTCGGTTAGGAGACGGAGCTGAATATAAGTAAATAAAAGCTTCAGACTTGTCCATGGCTTATAGACTATCTAATATGTCTATCTACTGTTACACCAGAAAACTGTGATTGTGGCCATACATCGTGATGAGATTTATTGCATTGTAATAGCATAGCATAGCCAGTCATGTGCAACTTTTCCCTACAGTGTAGTGTAGACTAGAGTCCAGCCTTTTCTGCTGTTCAGCTTTCAGTTTCATTTCAGTGGGCTTTTAACCTGGATCCAGGGATCCAGTCATGAGTCAGAGCACTGCTTGGTCTGACTTGGTATATAGGCTTACTGTAAGTTTAGCTTCGTAGTGTTAAATGTCAAATGTCACTATTAGATGTCACTCAACTGCAGCCAAATGGCAAAGGTCTCCACGATGACCAACCAGGCTTTTTATTAGCACCAGACCCCCGTGTCTGCCATCAGACCCTTTTGTTTTTCCAGTTTACATCGATGATTACACTTTAGTCACAGACGTTCTGTCTGGGCTCCCTTTTCTGGAGAATGCATATGTGCACTTCAGGGAGACCCTTTCCCTTAACCCCTATTTTTTCCCCCATTTTACCTCCAGTGGTACCAAAGTGGTGTAGTTACTAAGCAACCAAAAGCTGCGTGCTGCGATGACAATGAAATTGCAGTAATTTAGCAGTAAATCTCATTGACTAAACTTAAAATAATCTAAATCTCTCACAATAACTTTATTATACTTTATTAGATTTGTCTGTGTCAGAAAAGGTGAAGAAAGCGCTGGCCCAGAGTGATGTGGTCTGGGTAAACCAGAATCACTGCATCACTTGGAATCACTGAAATATTAATTTTGGTCTTGAAATAAATATATGCCACTGAATCCCTGAAGCTATACTTTGGATATCTGATCAATAAATACCATGAAACATATACATTTTTGAGTTGGACAGACTGGACTAGCAACCTGTTGTACCTGTTATATAATCACGTGATTGTGATCAATTTGGCTGGTCGCAAACCATTTTACATTATTGGATTCATTATTGGATACATTATTGGATTGGACTGACAATGAAGGAAATTTAAAACTGACGTCACATTTCTGGGAACGACTAGGTTAATTTGGTTTGTGCACATTTACCTGCCAGGTAAATAAAGTGTGTATCCTACTGCTATGGTTTTGTCTCAGCTCATATGAGACAGTATTTCTTTCTCTTCATCAATGTGTGAAAGATGAAGTGTAAACAATTTTGTAATTACAACTTGCACACTGGTGGTACCCCTACTACTACTACTACTACTACTACTGCTAGCCTACTTTTTCCAGTTTATTAACATTAATTGAAGACTAATTCTATTATCGCTTGCAGCAATGTTCTGTAAATTCAAAATCATCAAGACCTGTGGTCTTGAAGGTCATTTTTATTTTCATGTTCATATCTGTTTTTATTAGAACATGTTGACATATTCAGTCAATACAGTCTTTAGTTATATAATGGTGATTATCAAAAATCTCGTTGTCTAAACATTTCCAAGTACACCAATGATTCTCCCTGCAATATTGTTGCAATATCAATGTGGTCAGAAATATTGTGGTACTTTTCACGTCACCCAGCTCTACTCTAGTCTTGAAGCTGTTTCCTCCAGGCCGACTCGTTGCTGGTGATTATTCACTTAGTGCTGTAAGACAAAGAGAGACTTGTGCTTTAAGCCGTCATAATTTCTACCCACGAGCCCAAAATACCTGTTTACTCTGTGCACATGCAGTCATCACGTTGTGCAGGTTGTCATTCGTGTGGAGGGGTTTCATTTAATGCTGTTTCACAATACGACTCACGTGTGGTGTGAAATGTTCAGAAGGTGATGATGGTTTGATTGTAATGTTGTAAATCACACACTGATTTCTGTCTGTGTCTTGTGTTTCAGATCACGCACTACAAACAGTATCCACCTAATGTCAGCAAAATCTACTCCTACTTTGAGTGCAGACGGAAGAAAGGCTCTCAGTTCAGTGAAGTCGTGTTCTTTGGTCTTCAGTATCTCCTGAAGAAATACCTCATAGGTACACTGTCATCCTTTTCTCTGAGATCTAAGAATTTACACATATAAGAAACTTAAAAAAGTTCTTATTACTTTCTGTTAAAGAGCTGGGGTAGTTTTCTGGAAGTTGAGTTAATCTATTGTAATTCGTGCATGTGACTGAGATTGTGCTAATCTGGTTTGTTTTCTACAGGCCCAGTGGTCACAGAAGAGAAGATCCAGGAAGCCAAGCTCTTCTACCAGATGCACTTCAAACAGGCGGTGTTCGATGAGGAGAGCTGGAGGAAAGTCCTTGAGGTAGACAAGGAGTGATTCAGTGGTCAGCCTGCCTGGACAGATTCATCATCATATATCTAACCAGAGGTGAATCTCATTGTTGCTGTGTCAGAAACATGATGGCCGTCTTCCCATCCGCATCAAAGCTGTCCCTGAGGGAAGCATTATACCGAGAGGTAACGTGCTCTTCACTGTGGAAAACACCGACCCCAACTTCTACTGGCTCACCAACTACATTGAGGTAAACCCTGAAATGTGTTCTAGTGTCAGACTGTTAGACAAATGAGGGGGATTATTCAGATAACCTGTTCCCTGCTGACTATCGGATGACACCAAAAAATTACATCCATCTGTGATTAAAAGACTCTTTGAGTCTTTGGGACAGGACCAAGTCTCAAGTCTTTGCACTCCAGTCACAAGTCAAGTCAGACAAGCCCCAAGCCAATGCTACATCTGAAACTTTGAGTCAAAACTAAACTTTGTGTTCTTCACCAAATGTAATGCCATTTTTATAATGGCAATAATAGATTAAATTTTCAGATGTTTGTTAAAAGAAATGATTTAGGGATAGCACTTTTTAGACGTTCATGAACAATAGTGGTGGATGCTGTGGCAGTCACAGAACAAGGAAGTATTGGATACCACTACTGTCACTATTAGGACAAAGGAAAACCATGTGTTGATGGTCAAGTCAATTTTTTTTGATAACCCCATGTCACAAATTATCAATTAGCCTCAGAGGGTTCAAACGACCCTCACATCGACTGAGGAACCCCCCCCCCCAAAAAAAAAAAAAACAAACAACCTTTTAACAGGGAAAAAAAGAAATGGAAGAAACCTCAGGAAGAGCAACAGAGGAGGGATCCCTCTTCAGGATGGACAGACAGGAAATAGATGCTATGTGTACAGAATAACAACAATAAAAAAAACACACATAGACACCCCATATAACAACAGTTAATACATATGAAATAATGTGGAGAGAAAGTGTCCAAGGGGATGAAGAGCTGCATCAAACCTGGAGGCAATGGATTCTGAGCAACAAGTCCTCCTCTCCACCACACCAACCAGATAAAGCAGCGCGTCCTCTCCACCATTTTTTTTACTTTGAGAGTTACCAAGGAAGCCAGTGTTGCACAGTATCATTTTTACATTTAGCAGTATCAGTCTCTATCCCACCCTACTTGGCTTAAGGGTGCAGTGTGTAGGACTTGGTTGTCAGGATCCGAGTGTTTCCTTGTGTTCCCCTCCCTTTTGTTGGGGGCGTGTCTTGTTCTCCCTGTCTGTTGTGTGTTTGTCTGGAGCTGGGCGGAGCTGGAGTTGATCAGTCACCTGCACACGATCAGCAATCTGCAATCAAGCCACCTGCCACTCTCCCCTGCATATAAGCCTGGTTCAGTTCACCACTCATCGCCAGATTGTCAGCTTACCTCTGTGTTAGTAAGATGCAAAATTGGCTCTGTAATCTTCTTCAACTTGTTTGCATTCCGTCGTGCCAGTCCTGACTGCACTCTCCGTTCCCAGCTCCTGCCTTTGCCTGCTCTCGGACCCGGATCCAAAACCACCACCTCTGCACCACTCCAGCTCCAGTTCCAGCTCCCGCTCCAGCTCCAGTCCTCGACCCTTTATACCTACACTCATTAAAGTCTTTTCTTTTGCCAACCAATACTGTAGTTGTGTTGTCTGCATTGTAGGTCCACTTCCCATCAACCATGACAGAACAATCTGGCCATGACATGGACCCCGCAGACTTTGGCGTTGAAGCACGCCCCGTTCAGCGAGTGGTGAGCCATCAGGGCGTAATAATTGGACAACACGAACACAGCATCCGCGCCCTGTCCGAGCACAGCCAGTTTCTTGCCCAGCAAATATCAGCCTTAACTGCACAAGTTTTAGCCCTACTCACCATGCATTCACCTCCTCCAACCGCGTCTGCTCAGCCTGCAGCCTCAGCTCCACCTACTCTGGCTACACCATCACTGCAGGATTCCCGATCAACGGACCCAGATCCTTATTCAGGTCAGCCAAGTCTTTGTCGGGGTTTCTTGTTCCAGTGCACATCTGTTTTTCAGTTAAGACCCACATCATTTGCCTCAGACACCTCCAAGATTCTGTATATTTGTGGTTTGTTAAGGGGCAGGGCTCTGGCATGGGCTGAAGCCAGGTTTTCTCAGCACACCTTCAATGACATCAGTTATGGTGATTTTGTTGAGGAGTTTAAAGGTGTGTTTGACTACCCAGATTACCGGTCTGATGCCTCCATGCGCCTAATGACCCTCTCTCAAGGACTACGTTCACTTTCAGATTACACCATTGACTTCTGGACTCTGGCTGCGGAGGTGGATTGTACTGATGACGCCTTGAAGACAGCCTTCAAGAAAGGGTTAAACAGCCAAATTAAAGATGAACTTGTTTCTAGAGATGAGCCTGCTTACCTGAAGACTCTGATTTATTTATCCAATAGGATTGATGACCGTCTGCGCTCCCACCGTCGGGAGAGGGCTGCGATGCCCACAGCGTCCTTGCCAAAACCTTCGCCTGTCTCTCCAATCCACAGTCCCATTCAGGAACCCTCTCCATGCTTCCCTCAAACACCACCTGAGGAGCCCATGCAGCTCAACTGGGGCCATCTCTCCCCGGAGGAGCGTTCACGGTGTCAGCAGGCAGGCGAGTGTCTATATTGTGGTAAGAAAGGTCATATCATCTCCCACTGCCCGTTTCGGCCAAAAAGACAGGGCCCGTCAGTAGCTCTGGGGGTACTGGTGGGCCAAGCTAAATCCCCCTCTAGTTGTAAGAACCGTTTTCAGATCCCTGCCACTCTAATCTGCCCCACCTTGTCATTGCCTCTTTTGGCCCTTGTGGATTCTGGGGCAGAGGGGAATTTTTTGGACCAACAGGTGGTTGTACAGACAGGCATAAGGCTGTTGCCCTTGGAGAAACCCCAGACTGCATTGGCAGTGGATGGACGCTTGCTGGCTCGTGTTACACATCAGACAGAACCACTCACACTCGTACTATCTGGCAACCACAGGGAATCCATTCAATTTTACATCATCACAGCTCCCTCCAGTCCATTAATTTTTGGTCACCCCTGGTTGGTAAAACACAACCCTGACATTGATTGGGCCAGAGGAAGAATTTCTGGGTGGAGTTCATTCTGTCATGCAACTTGTCTGCAATCTGCTTTGTCTCCAGCTAGAGTCGACCCACTCGCTCCTGAACCACCTGCCAAACCACCGGATCTCTCCAAGGGCCCTGAGATCTACCACGATCTAGGAGGTCTTTAATAAGGACAAGGCTCTCTCTCTCCCACCTCATAGACCATATGATTGCTCCACTGACTTGCTCCCTGGTTGTCCGTTGCCTTCCAGTCATCTCTATAACCTGTCCAAACCCGAACGTGAGGCTATGGAGGTGTACATTAGAGACTCACTTGCAGCAGGTATAATCCGGCCCTCCTCTTCTCCTGTGGGGGCTGTTTTTTTCTTTGTGTCAAAGAAAGATTCGACTCTGAGACCCTGTATTGATTTTCGTGGTCTGAATAACATCACTGTCAAGAATAAGTACCCCTTATCTCTGCTTGACGCTGCCTTCACCCCCCTGCAGGGGGCCTCAGTTTTCACCAAGCTCGATTTCCGGAATGCCTATCATCTGATGAAGATCAAGGAGGGAGATGAATGGAAAACGGCTTTCAACACTCCATTGGGTCATTTCGAGTACTTGGTTATGCCGTTCGGCCTTACCAATGACCCAGCCGTTTTTCAAGCCCTTGTCAATGATGTTCTGAGGGACATCTTGAACAGATTTGTCTTTGTTTATTTGGATGACATTCTCATTTTTTCTCAGTCCATAGAGGAGCATCAGGAGCACATTCGTCTTGTTTTACAACGTCTGTTAGAAAACAGATTATTCGTCAAGGCTGAGAAGTGCGAATTCCATGTCAAGAAGGTCAGTTTTTTGGGCTTCACTGTTGGAGAGGGACAACTGCAGACCGACCCAGAAAAGGTGAGAGCAGTGGCAGAGTGGCCAGTTCCGGAGAACAGGAAAGTTAGAGGTTCTTGGGGTTTGCAAATTTCTATCGCCGATTCATCCGAGATTTCAGCCGTGTGGTTATGTCTCTAACCTGTCTCACCTCCCACTCCGTGCAGTTCTGTTGGACTCCAGAAGCTGACTCCGCCTTCTCCAAATTGAAGGAACTGTTCACCTCGGCGCCAGTCCTAGTCCAACCAGATCCAGCTCTACAATTCATTGTGGAAGTGGATGCATCAGAGATGGGAGTCAGGAAGGTATTATCCCAGAGACAAGAGCCTGACAACAAACTTCATCCCTGCGCCTTTTTCTCACGACGCTTGACACCAGCCGAGAAAAACTATGATGTGGGAAACCATGAGTTATTGGCCGTCAAAATGGCTCTTGAGGAGTGGCGGCATTGGATGGAGGGTTCTGAGCTGCCATATGTGGTCTGGACAGACCACAAAAACCTAGCCTACATCCAGTCAGCCAAGCGACTCAACTCTAGGCAGGCCCGCTGGTCCCTCTTTTTCAGCCGTTTTAATTTCACACTCACTTACCGTCCCGGCTCCCGCAACATCAAGCCAGACACTCTGTCTCGGCAGTTCAGTACTGAGGAGGCATCTACAGAGCCTGAAACCATCCTGTCTGCCTCTCAGACTGTGGCACCCATCACCTGGGAGATTGAGCGTCAGATGCAGGAGGCACAACGCAACCAGCCAGATCCTGGTGGAGGCCCTCCCAATAAGCTATTTGTTCCTGATTCTGTCCGGTCCTCAGTTCTCCAGTGGGTGCATGCCAGTAAATTCTCCTGCCATCCTGGTGTCAACCGTACCCTATCCCTTCTGGTGGCCTACAATGGATAAAGATACCAGATCCTATGTCCTGGCCTGTCCCATCTGTGCCCGTGGTAAGGTGTCTCATTCATCTCCTGCCGGTCTATTCTGTCCCCTACCTGTTCCTGGTTGCCCATGGTCCCATATATCTGTTGATTTTGTCACCGGGCTCCCTGCTTCCCAGGGAAATACTGCCATACTTACCATCGTTGATGGCTTCTCCAAGGCTGCCCATTTTATAGCCATCCCCAATCTGCCCACAGCCAAAGAGACCGCTGAGCTACTTACTACCCATGCAGTTCGCCTTCATGGCATCCCTGCTGACATTGTCTCTGACCGGGGACCGCAGATCACAGGTATGGCATGCTTTCTGTCTGGGCCTAGGTGCAACAGTCAGTTTAACCTCTGGATTTCATCCTCAGACTAATGGACAGACAGAACGGGCAAACCAAGACCTGGAAGCCTCTCTTCGCTGCATCACTGCCTCTAACCCCTCTGCCTGGGCTTCCTTCCTCCCATGGATCGAATATGCCCATAATTCCTTGGTTAGCTCTACCACAGGTACATCACCTTTTGAAGCATCACTCGGATATCAGCCATCTTTGTTTCCCTCCCAGGAGGAGGAACTTTCAGTTCCGTCAGTCCAGCATCATCTCCGTCGTTGTCAGCTCATCTGGAATAAGACTTGAGCCGACTCGAGCCGTCCTTCTCCCGTCTTCAGCCAAGACCAAACTAGCAGCCGACAAACACCGCATCCCAGCCCCCCAGTATCACACAGGTCAGTCAGTTTGGTTATCTTCAAAGAATATTCCCCTCAAGACAGACACTCGGAAGCTGTCCCCCCGTTATCTTGGCCCATTCAAAATCGTTAAAATAATCAATCCTTCTGCTGTTCGCCTCAAGCTCCCAACTCCCTCCGTATCCACCCCACCTTCCATGTTTCTCAGTTGAAGCTAGTTCACAACAGCGACCTTTGCCCCACCGGATCATTGATGACCACCCTGCTTACACAGTGCGCAGGCTCCTGGATGTGCACCGCAGGGGTAGGGGATTCCAGTATCTAGTCGATTGGGAGGGATATGGCCCAGAGGAGCGGGCTTGGATTCCTCATTCTTGACCCGGATTTGGTGAAGAAATTCCACAATGCTAATCCTACCAAGCCTGGGGGTCGCCAGGAGGCTCCCGTTGGAGGGGGGGTACTGTCAGTTTCCTTGTGTTCCCCTCCCTTTTGTGGGCGTGTGTCTTGTCCTCCCTGTCTGTTGTGTGTTTGTCTGGAGCTGGGCGGAGCTGGAGTTGATCAGTCACCTGCACACGATCAGCAATCTGCAATCAAGCCACCTGCCACTCTCCCCTGCATATAAGCCTGGTTCAGTTCACCACTCATCGCCAGATTGTCAGCTTACCTCTGTGTTAGTAAGATGCAAAATTGGCTCTGTAATCTTCTTCAACCTGTTTGCATTCCGTCGTGCCAGTCCTGACTGCACTCTCCGTTCCCAGCTCCTGCCTTTGCCTGCTCTCGGACCCGGATCCAAAACCACCACCTCTGCACCACTCCAGCTCCAGTCCTCGATCCTTTATACCTTCACTCATTAAAGTCTTTTCTTTTGCCAACCAAGCCTGCAGTTGTGTTGTCTGCATTGTAGGTCCACTTCCCGTCAACCATGACATTGGTGGCATGTAGCGATGAGGTTGCTGATTGCTACAGAATCTTCTCCTTTGTACCAAGCATGTAAACCAACTACATACAGTAGATATAGATACAGATACAGATATAGAAACAGCTCATTGTAATGAATCATTGTTATCAGCGGTAGTTTTGCTAATAGAGCCCCCTAAATGCTACATATTGTTTCACCAATATTGCTGCAGTCTCATTGAATCTTCATTTTCTTTCTCGTGAACATCTGTCGTCTCACTATCTGTTCTCGTTTCTCCCCATACCCATGGTGTTGTGAATGATGGCAGACCATGCTGGTCCAGATGTGGTATCCCATCACAGTAGCCACCATATCCAGGGAGTTTAAGAAGATCCTGGCCAAGCACCTGAAGGACACCTCCGGGAGCCTGGAAGGTCTGGACCTGAAACTGCATGACTTTGGCTACAGAGGAGTGTCCTCACAGGAGGTCAGGAAGACTTTCTGTCCTTGGTTTTTATGTTGTGAGAACAGTGATGGAACTTGATGCACTGTAGGACCAGGGACTAGGGCTGGGTACTGATCAAAAAGCTCAGATCCTCTCGTGTATCAAAAAATGAATCATCTTTCAGCACCAAATTCTGATAACAAAGTGTCTGTGAGCCATGCTCTCAGATGTCTCTATGGACGGGGGGGACATGTCCCCTTCAGATTCATAGTGACACTGATCCATCCCTCCACTTTCCCAGCATAAGGAGACAAACATCTCTGGTAAAACAGAGGAGTTGTCAGAATTTCCAAGTGCCAAGTCAGAATTTAAATCAGAACCTCCTGTGAAGTGAGATCTCCAACTCAGAAATTCAGATTGATCTCACAACCAAATATAGAATCCATGCTATCTGCTACTGATGTAAACAGTAGCTACATGTTTTGTTGTACGTCTGTAAGACAAAGCTCCAAGTTCTGACCTCCGGTGAACACACCATAAGGCAAATTCCCCAGGGTCCTAAAGAGTAACACTAGCAGCCTGTGCCTGTCGATCATCATCAGACCATTGTCTAGTATGTCTACCATGATAAAGCCCGTACAAAATAACCTATTTTGTACGATACAATATAGTTGAAATGATAAAATAATAATAATAATAATAATAGAAATAAATTAATATTTATGAAAAGCCCAAATTACACAAAATAACTTATTGAGGTATTGAAAAAAGTATCATTCTTGAACTGATGTCCAAACAAAGTACAAAAATTGGCATTGTATCAAATTTTTTTTAACAATACCCAGCCCTACTAGGGACTGTTTGCACTAAAATTATGACGTCACAATCACCATCACTATGGTTATTGATAAGAGACATAGCTAAATGTTATGTGGCAATCAACATAATCAAACAACGATAACCATCCATTGCTGTCAGCTTTGTGTATATGACTGACTGGTCATTAGTGATTAATGGCACAAAGATTAGATCAGGAGAACTAAGTCTTGCTCAGTAAGCTTGAAGCTGGAATGTGAATTTAGTTATTCATCTTTTGTACCACAGACCCACTGAGGTGGTGAAAGTATTTCATTGTGAGATGATTCTAAAATTATGATGACAGTTACAGCTGAACGGAATGATCAGTGAAATGCTTGTTACACAGGGGGCACACATCCCTCAATGTAACAAGCACTCAGTAGCTTACACAGTAGCTTACTACAGTGATACAGTATATTACCTGTGCAGTGTATGGATTTATCAGCTGAGTGCCTGAGGATAGAAGATGTTCCTAACATCAGTATTTAGAAGGAAGGAATGATTTCCTTGTAACTTTACTACCCAGCAGTTTGGTGCTCAGATCAGTTGTCTCACTCACCATCCACAGAAACAATTTTTAACTGTGTGTGCACTACAAATCATTTGGTTCTTTCAAGATGAAAAAAAAATTGATTTAGACATGTTAGATAATTTATCAGACCACTCTTTCCTCTGACGTATGCATAGCGATGGAAACTGCTTGATCTAAAGAACTAAGTTACCTTAAACACGCCTCAATCTAGCCATGGGAGATGCTAGATTTTCATTGGGGGAATCTGAAATTGAAGGCAACTTGGCCAGACTGACTTGGTCGAAGTATGGGCGGCCCAGGCTAGTTCAACTTTACACTATAGTCTTAAATCAAGCACAGCCTTATCTTTTTTGTCTCAAATAGGCAGGAAATCTTAAAATGAGACAACTGTTAAAATAAGATATATTACATCTCTACGTCTCATCAAATACATCTTGTTTTGAGATTCAGTAACAAAAGTTGCTTGATTCAAGAGTCACACAAAACATCTGCAAGCATTTTCTGCTTGTGTTTAGGAGGGTTTGATCCCCCCTCCTGCTTTCTGCTGCCTAAGTGTCCCTGAGCCAGACACTGAACCCTGTTGTTCCTTGGGGTCCTTACCACTGCTCCCTGAGGGATGGGACAAATGGACAAATAAATCTTAGTATTATTATTAAAACCAGCGTTTTCTGCTTATCTTAAGCCTATTAAATATACCTTATCAACTCAAACAAAGCATTTAAACAGCAGAGTGATCATTTCCACTGTGTCCAGTCTGCAGCGTTAGGTGGAGCAGCTCACCTGGTTAACTTCTGCAGCACAGACACAGTAGCTGGGCTGCTGATGGCTCAGCGATACTATGGCTGCCCCATGGCTGGCTTCTCCATCCCAGCAGCAGAGCACAGGTACAACACACACACACACGTTGTGTGTGTGACTTGCATTCATTTCCAGGAGACTATATATGTATGTATGTATGTATGTGTGTGTGTATGTACATATATATATATATATATATATATATATATATATATATACTTTGCACTTTACACACAGAAAGTACAAAGAAAGTTACTTCATGAACTTGACAAAGGAGCGGCTGTAAGGAAACACCATTGTGTGTCCAGCACCACAACACTGACTTGATTGCTTGCTTTCTGTCATGTAGTACCATCATCTCTTGGGGGAGGAGCAGGGAGAAGGAGGCGTTTGAGCGACTACTTGACCAGTTCTCTTCAGGTCCAGTGTCAGTGGTTAGCGACAGCTACGACATCTTTAACGCCTGTAAACACATCTGGGGAGACAAGCTGAAGGAGCGAGTGATGGAGCGCAGCCAGGACTCCTGTCTGGTCATCCGGCCGGACTCTGGGGACCCTGCAGAGACTCTTATTGAGGTAAAGAAACGCACGGCATCAATATGGACATGCTGCTATGATTTCATACTTGAAGCGAAACACTTTCAGCTTTTGTTTCCTTTCCAAAAAAAACACACCACCACATACTTTTTTTCAGACCTTTTTTACGATGGTACTGTTAATTCCATGGACCTCTCAGACTTAGACCAGTTTTTGGACTACTTGCTCCTTCCATAGTCTCTTTTTCTGTTCAAATATACAGCATTTCCTTATTATCACATTGCACATTGCAAAGAGAGCTGGACATGGAGTCGGTAGGCCAGGCTACCATTGGCTCATTGAAGATAGGGCAGCATGATCAACACATTCCTCAACAGGTCATTAAGGTTACAGAACCTGGTGAAACTGCATTCTGGACTTGGGTTAGTCTGTTCTGGCCACGATTTTAACCCTGGTAAAGCTGCCAATTTGTTAGGGCTGGTTATCACCAGGAACCTCGCGATTCAATACTATCATAATATTTTGCCCACGATAACGATAATATCACAATACAGAGATACTGTGATACTAACTTCAGGTTCGTATAACCCTGGGTCTCCATCCTATTACGCCCATTCCCTTCTTACTGGGGCAGGTCGCTGCAGGTCAGCCGTCTCTTTGAGTTTATGTTTAACCTCGTGTCACCTTCTGCATCATTGATATTTTATCTTGAACATAACCTGCTCAAAGGCAGGTTATGTTCAAGATAAAATCATTTCAGCCGTCTCTTTGAGTTTATGTTTAACCTTGTGTCACCTTCTGCATCATTAGGTTATGTTCAAGATAAAATATCAATGATGCAGAAGGTGACGCGAGGTTAAACATAAACTCAAAGAGACGGCTGAAATGGCATCTTTCATACAAAAGTACACATCAACATTTTTTGTCTGCCAACATGGCTGATACCTACACATGAATCAAACTTCAAAACAAAATAATTGAAATGCCACCTGCAGGTCATCAAGATTTTGGAGGAGTGTTTCGGCTGTTCTCTGAACTCTGTGGGATACAAGGTTCTGCCTTCCTACCTGCGAATTATTCAAGGAGATGGCATTGACCTGAGCTCAGTGGAAGAGGTGAGAGGAGTGTGGTTGTTGCACTGGTCTGGACTCTTCTTTAATAATAACCAATACTTCAAGTGGAAACTTTCTTATCTGTCCAAAATTAAGTTTGTTCTTTTTAAATTTTAAGATTCTAATCACACTGAATTTCTTCACATCACACTTATGCAGCATTTTTTTTGTATTTTATTTCATTTGGAATAGAATACAGCTTTATTGACATTGTCATCAAACAATGAAAGGTAGTTTAGCAGCTCTCTTTCAGTTTAGCAGTGTTATGACTGTGCTCTGACAGCTTTACAATATTCTGTGGAAGAACAAGTTGGTTCTAAGTAAACAGCACAGAGAACTTTAGTCTGCACACTTGATGTGAAACTGACTGAGAGATTCACTTTTTCCTCAAATGTCAGCACACAAATTGATGATTGTATGCCTGTTTAAAGGCTACGACCTGGGTAGTGTCACCTACATATTTCACTGATGTTTCTGACCCCACCTAACAGCAGCCAGTGAAGTGATTCTGCTGCATTTTACTTTTCAACTTCTCTACCTGGGAATGTTGCAGTCAAATGTTTTCTTAAAGTGAACTGAGAGATATATTCTTATGTAGTGTATGCCCTGAAAGTACATTAAATACGTTAAATGTAGTTAATCTACTGTTCATTAATACAGTGCCAGCCATTTTATAAAACAGAAAGTACCTTGTGCCAGCGTTTTTGCCCATTTTGAGTCATATTTCCAGACCCACAGAATATTTTGTACTAAGAAGTCAAAGGAGGAAAAACGTTGCTTTGTCTTTGTGGTAATCTCACACACAGGTGCTCTTTGGATTCCTCAGGTGCACTAAGTCATTCAATCTCATGAACAGCTTGTTGCATGAGTAGAAGACAGTCTCAAACATTTTAATATGCACATATCCCTCAAAAAACAATCCAAGGCACACTGCAGTGTTGATTTTTTTTAAAACAGCCTTTATTCTACATGGCAATAATTACTTAAAATGCCAACGCTTTGCAACCATCACAGGTCTTCATCAGGGTCACTGCCAGCATACAGCAGAAGCTGCACACCTTAAATGTGCTGTACTAATCAGTCAAGTGGGAGGATTGTTCTCCATGAATGTGTAAGCCTATTGGTCAAAAAAACAAGGAAATAACACATCATCAGCTAGTTCAAACTTAGGCTACATAAATGGCACTCAGTGAGTTAATGGTTTAATGAATAATAATTGCATTATTTGATCTGTTATGGTGTGTAGGTGAAATCTGATTTGCAGGATAACCAGTAACATTCCTCTGTCAGCTAAATTTAGTACTACAGTCTTTTCCTGTGATGCAGACGTACACTATTTTGAAACCTTTTGTAAGTCGCATCAGGTACAGTGAGCTCAGGTCAAACATTAAGCCTGCTCTAAACAGGCACTGCACGAGGCATTAGACGTTTACTAAATGAATTAATCCATGCATTTCTTCATGTGCAGATCCTTCAGAAGCTAAATGATGAAGGCTGGAGTGCTGAGAATGTCTTCTTTGGTTGTGGCAGCTCTTTGCTTCAGAAACTCAACAGAGATACTCTCAGCTGTGCCTTCAAATGCAGTTATGTGGAGACCAACGGCAAGGGGGTAAATGTCCTGGTCTGATTGGTCAAATGTTTATCATCTGAGTATATTTCCACCTGGACCCATGTTTTTGTGCCTAACAGGGACAACAGTCAGTCCAGTATCGAAGGAGGATGCTGCAGGGACAACCTGCAGTGCCCATGTCACTAAAAGTGAAATCTCAGGCTTAGATTGTTATTAGTGTCTGACAACATTATGAAAAACTCACTCGGTGATGATTTTTACACAACAAAGTCTGACAACACCTCATTTTCACTTCAGGGTTCAAATTTGATCTTTTATAATGCATTTTTTTCTGATTTTGTTTTCAGTTCTCTTCATTCTCCATGTGAAGCACTTTGAGCTGCATTATTTGTCACTTGGGTCATCATCCAGCTAAATATGCACTTTTACAAACATTACAAACATACACACCTGACCTGCCATACAGTACTTAAGTGACTGTGCAAACACACAGCGGTTTAGTAATTGCTGGACACAAATCATTTTACGTGGTTTTCTTTGCACATGTTCTTCCAGATGGACGTGTACAAGCAGCCAGTGACGGACCCGTCCAAGGGGTCAAAGAGGGGTCGGTTATCACTGAGGAGAAACTCTGATGGCTTCTTAGAGACAATAGAGAGGGGAGCAGGCAAGCCTGAGGAGGTCAGTGCCAGTGTTTCATCATTAAATTAACACTAGCACTCTTTTGAACTGCAGTGTACTTTCTAAAGGATACAAATAGCTGAATTTAATATAAAAGTGGAGAATCACACCTGCTATACCTTCCATGTGATGTCAGGCTTTGTCTACAGCTTTACTGTCTACAGCAATTTGATGTCCCTCTGAAACATGTCAGGGCAATGGAAGGTTGTGTAATGCACACTTGGAGGACAGTTGCATATAAGTCAATATGTGGGAGTGGTGAATGACATACAATAACGGGAATGTAATCATTGTGTGTTATGTGCCTTAACCACCAAGCCACCTACACTGTGTGTGTGTGTGTGTGTGTGTGTGTGTGTGTGTGGGTGGGTGGGTGCGTGCGTGCGTGTGTGTGTGCGCGTGCCAACAGCTCACAGTACAAAGGAACTGTCAGTCAGGTTTTGTTTCTGCGGCTTAGAACGACAACTCATGGGAAACTGTCAGTGGGATGTACCCGATCCAGCAAATCAAAACGTGTGTAGCATAGGAAGAGAAGACCAGTTCTCTCCAGCTGATTAATCAGTTCATGTGTCTCTACCACTAACCAGTGTCACCTTCAGGAAGTAGCCTCTGATTGGTTACTGGCTTCTAAACCTAAATGCTGATGGTAGTTAAACTAGCCATGATGCTAACTGAATCTTCAGATGTGCCACGGCTGACGAGAGTGACTGAAACACAGCAGCTCTGACAGCAGGGTACCTGCACTGAACCCTGCCATGTTTTTCATCACTACATAGATAGATGATAGATGGTTACTTTATTAATCCCAGGGGAAATTCAAGTAACCAGTAGCATAGATATACAGGGGTTGGACAATGAAACTGAAACACTGGCCAATTTAGTGTTTGAGGTTTCATGACTAAATGTGACCAAACTTCATTGATTGCACATTGCACCAGTAAGAGCAGAGTGTGAAGGTTCAATTAGCAGAGTAAAAGCACAGTTTTGCTTAAAATATTGCAATGCACACAACATTATGGGTGACATATCAGAGTTCAAAAGAGGACAAATTGTTGGTGCACGTCTTGCTGGCGCATCTCTGACCAAGGCAGCAAGTCTTTGTGATGTATCAAAAGTCACTGTATCCAGGGTAATGTCAGCATACCACCAAGAAGGACGAACCACATCCAACAGGAGTAACTGTGGACACAAGAGGAAGCTGTCTAAAAGGGATGTATCCAAAAAAGATGAAACCACAGCTGCCCAACTCACTGCAGAATTAAATGTGCACCTCACCTCTCCTGTTTCCACCAAAACTGTCTGTCAAACGTTGGTTTCAATCGTGCCGGCAGCGAAAATCTTGGGCTGTGGACAATGTGAAACATGTAGTGTTCTCTGATGAGTCCATCGTTACTGTCTTTCCCACATTCTGGAGCATTATGGTGTGGAGAAGCCCCAAAGAAGCGTACCACCCAGACTGTTGCATGCCTAGAGTGAAGCATGGTGGTGGATCAGTGATGGTTTGGGCTGCAACATCATGGCATTCCCTTGGCCCAGTACTTGTGCTAGATGGGCACGTCGCTGCCAAGGACTACCGAACCATTCTGGAGGACCATGTGCACCCAATGGTTCAAACATCGTATCCTGAAGGCGGTGCCGTGTATCAGGATCAGGGTTCGTACGGTCATGGAAAACCTGGAAAGGTTATGGAATGTGATTTATGTCGTTTTCCAGGACTGAAATAGTCCTGGAAACACGAGCACCCTGGAAAAGTTGTGGAATTTATCAGCTTTCCTTTGTGATGACAGACAATGTAATTTAAAATTGGTTATTGTAAACAACTTAAAATAAGAAAATCGTGCGCGTTGATTTGATTAACCAGCCAGTGCGGGGATTATTACTGATCCACTTTTTTCCCCTCTCCGGCCGCTGTTCATATCACGTGTGATATGCATTGCCTAGTGAGGTTCTGAGGTAGATGAGATGTAAACTTCCTCTTCAGATCAGATCGCGTGGCTGTTCTATGCCACAGGAGAAAGTACACAATGCCAGGAAAATGTATATTTAATAATGTCTGGCTTCATGCCGAAAAATACAAGTCGTGGTTGGAGAGGGTAGAGGACCCTGAGAGAGCCAAATGTGTCTGTGCAGTAAAATATTCGACATAGCTAACATGGGCGAAGCAGCTCTTAATAGCCATGCCAAAGGCGCTAAGCACCAAGCTGTAGTCGCTGCCCTCCAAGCAAACTCAATCGCCGTTTTTTTTTCAACCCCAGACGACGACACCCACGCCGACATCTAGCAGCATTACTGCCACTTCGTCTTTGAGACAAGGAATGCTTTCAAGCGCCGTGACAAGAAATGATTCGATGACTGCGGCAATATTATGGGCGCTAAAGGTAGTCCAAGCTCACTACTCTTTCAAGTCGTGTGAGAATACAGCCCAGTTGTTCCAGGCCATTTTTCCCCATAGCCAGATAGCCACAAGATTTACCTGCGGTGAAGGCATTTGGACTGGCTCCCTACTTTAAGGGTCTGACATTAAGCCGCATCTTGGAGCAAAGATACGTTAAGTTGTTCGACGAAAGTTTGAATCATTATTTGCAGTTTGAAATTGTGGCTCATGTAGACCTTGCAGTATTTACTGTACAAATAACTGAGTCACAATGAACGTCTGGCATGACTTCAATGTAAGGCAGAATACATACATTGACATTTTAGAGGTTATGCGTAGTCATGGAAACTTGTGGCCAACTTATGGAAAAGTCATGGAAATTTGTTGGTTAAAATGTGTACGAATGCTGCAGGATGATAATACACCAATACACACAGCAAGACTGGTGACAGAGTGGTTTGATGAACATGAAAGTGAAGTTGAACATCTCCCATGGCCTGCACAGTCACACATCTAAATATTATTGAGCCACTTTGGGGTGTTTTGGAGGAGCGAGTCATCAAACGTTTTCCTCCACCAGCATCACATAGTGACCTGAACAATATTCTGCAAGAAGAATGGCTCAAAATCCCTCTGGCCACTGTGCAGGACTTGTATCTGTCATTCCCAAGATGAACTGATGCTGTCTTGGCTGCAAAAGGAGGCCCTACACCATACTAATGAATTGTTGTGGTCTAAAACCAGGCGTTTCAGTTTCATTGTCCAACCCCTGTAACTCTAAACTACAAAATATATGTACTAAAAATAGTGCAGATAGACAAATAGTGTGCAGATCTGCAGTAGACCAAGATAAAGATAAGATAAAGTGCAGGTGACAAAGGACTTCCTCAGTGTGTCAGTGGAGCAGGATGGAGACAGCAGCACTGAACACACTCCTCTGTCTGCTGATGGAGCTGCCGAGGGTGGAGGTCACGGTCCATGATGGAGATCAGAGTCCTTCTCTCCTCCACTGATGTGATGGAGTCCAGCTCTGTTTCTTCACCAGTCCGTCCAGCAGAATGGAGTCCTTCTCAGGTCACCACAGCAGAGAAGAGGACTCTGCTACAACAGACTGGTAGAACAATAGCAGGAGGTTCTGTCAGATGTTAGAAGAGCCCAGCCTCCTCAGGAAGTCTGCTCTGAGCCTTTTTGAACAGGATGTCAGTGCTGGATGGTCCAGCTGCAGTCCCAGGTATCTGTAGGTCCTCACTACCTCCACATCTCAATGAAGGTCTGCTGCAGATGTGGTCTGGACCTCTGAAAATCCACCACCATCACCTTAGTCCCCTTGGTCTGCTGCAGAATGTTTGCCCTGCCCTGCACCAAACCACAAAATCCTCCACCAAGCTCCTGTAATCCCCCTCCATTCTATTTAAAACACCACACACTTTCTCTAATAAAAATCAAATTCAAATTAAATGCAGGATATAATATGTGACTGGGCATATCTTGATTGTTACTACGCTTCAACCTGCTCAGACACAAAGGAGATGAGCTCCTCCTGAAACTACTAGAAGAGCGCTCTGACTCTTATTTCCCTGACTTGGACATGTCAAAGTTTTCACTGTGGTTCTGTTTATCTTTCAAATGTTTAATATGCTGCAGCTCTTTCCTAATTCATTGTTTGAGTTATTGTTTATTACACATTAATTTGCAGTCTTGGAAATACAAGCTACACTGTAGATGTATTCTTACTTAGGAAAATAAAATTCTCACTATGTGCAGTAACCTCAACCTGCCCAATAATAATGTACATTATATAACCTAAATGTTGTCTAAAATTAATGTTTATTTGCAACATAATATAGCAAACTATTACATGATGAAAAACAAATTAATTTAGCAAAAAATGTCTCTGTTTTGAATGTGTTGGGTCGTCTGAAATTTGTGATGTTAAAATGGTGTCATGAGCCAAAAAAAGGTTTGGAACCACTGAAATACAGTATCTGCAGGTTAGGAAACCCATTTTAAATTAAATGCAAAATACTTTTTTTTTTTTTTTGCAAATCTGTTTTTGAAATTGGACACAGCCCAAGTGTATTTAATAGTTTTGCCATTAAACATCATCCTCTTGTTCTTCATGCTCTATCTGTTGGGCTCTCCAGGATCTGCTGGTGACAGTGTTTGAGAACGGCAGCTTGATGCAGGACTACTCCCTGGAGGAGATCAGGAAGAACGCTCGTCTGAGGGATGACGAGGTGAATCCCACCCCGCACAACAATGAACAGGAGCTGCTGCACAATCACATCATCAATGGGATTCATTAGACCGAGTGCAAATCTTTGCACGATGCATATCATCCTTTTTTAGTTTTTAACATGGTGCCAAGTATAAACTGAACATGTTGAGAGGAGTGAACTGTTTCTCGCAACACGCCAACATTTACTGCAAGAAAAAATGGGTACAGTATTATTGATTATAGTAATCATCAGGTATGGGTATGGTACATTTATGAGTGTTTGTAGAAACGACAACTTGATGCACAGTATTTAAGAGCAACACAACGAAACTGCATTGTCAAGTTTGTTCGAGGAAAAGTTATTTTCTCTCACATTAGGTTTGCTTTTGACGCACCAGACAAACGTTTCTGAGCGTTGTACCGAGCAGGGAGGAGTTGAGGGTAGATGGCTGGGTCAACACAGGTGTGAAACAGAAAGTCAGTGTTGATTTTAATTTATGGAACAAACTATAATAATTAAAAATAATTATTTTTAAAGATCACATATTATACACTTTTTCTGCAATTTTATACAGGTCTCAGATGTCCAACAATATTGTATTCAAAGTGTATTACCCCAAACTCAGCCCTGGTCAGCCTGAATTGCAGCCAGTTAAAAATCACTGTATTGATCTCTGCTGAGAACAGACTGTTTCTGTGTCTGTACCTTTAAATGTTCCTGAGCTGTGTCTGACCACGCCCCCTCTCTGGAGACAGGAAGTGGCTCTCTCTCCTCCTTGCAGCTACCTACGTTACTCTGCTGTGCACAGACAGTACCGTCAATAGTAGTCAGAGTCACTCAAAGAACAAATAAGTGTATAACGCCAGCTTCAAATGAGCCTTGTGCTCACAGAGCTTATGTTGAATGTCTCCTGATATTAATTACTCAAGAACACAGACATTAGCTCTGCAGCAATCGCAGCTCCGTTAGCTGCAGTGCTCCGCTTGTAAACATGTCCTTGTAGTGTTAGCACTGTAGCTAATGGAGCTAGCTAAGACCACAAGTATACCACTGGGAAGAGGTGGACTGTATAGAATACATTATTCTATGATAGAACTCGTTTGCTGCAGTGCTAACCGAGCCGCGGAGCCCTGTTAGGTGCAGTGCTGCTAACGGTGCTGCTTTGTAAACATGGGCCCTTACAAATTATGATTCGTTACACAGATTAAGTTGAAGCATGAAACGGGACAAACTGTCCTGGCCACAGCTACAAATGTGTAAGCTGCAAGTTATTCCATTTTGTGTTGCTTTGTTAGCACTGCAGTGACCGGAGCGACCAGTACCTCCGGAGTGTGCTAGCGTTGCAGCGACATGTTTACAGGCCATCATGCTGAGTAGAGCTACACAGTAAGGTGAAGGAACTTTTTTTTCACTCCTGGGGCCTCATTCACAGGCTATGGGGACACATACTACTGTTATACTACCTTTATAAAGTGAATTTTAGATACTAGGTGACCTTTAAGTCAAACCATGATGGTTTTACTGAACCTAACTCAGGAGTTTTGTTGTAATGTGCAACGTTAACCATGTGATTCAAGCTTGGACTGTAATACAGAAAAAAAATTGTTTCCCTCGAAACATAATTGAGAACACAGTTTGGTGGTATGGGATCAAAATTATGATGGAGACAGAGTTGCAGTGTCTGCCTCATAAAAGCAGAACAGTATATTGCTGCAGCCACACCTTCTGCTCTTCAGTTAAGTTTGTGTTAAGAATCACAAGCTATACATAGTTTATAGTAAAGACTTCACTGCGCTGATCTGTAGAGCAAACAACCCTGGGTACACAGGCTGCACAGATTCCTGGAGCAGTACTACCCATCTAAGCTCTGAAGAGACTCACTGCAGCCATACACACTGATACTGTATGATAATCATAAATGATCTGACTCTGGTAAGATGATAAAATATGCACCCCACAAACGCCTCTGACTTCCCTCCCATCTCTCTTTAGTTCTCCCAGAATTTCGACTCCTCTGATTCCTTCACAAAGAAATCACATGTTTATTCTATGTATTAATTAAATGCAGTTGTAATAAGCAGACACTCACTCACACACACACACAAGCAAAGAGAGGGAGAGAGAGCTCTATAGTAAGCAGCAGAGGAGCACACTTCATACTTATGGCGCTTTTCCACTACACAGTAACGGCACGGTACACCCTGGTTTTGGTGCTTTTCCATTACAACTGAGTACATCATAGTACCTCCTCGTGCGGGCAGGGTCGTCATACCAACAGCGCAAAACTGAAAGAAAACTGGGAAGAAGAAGAACAACAACACTACTATCACACACAATGGAGGACACCGCTCTTAGGGTTTTGACTCCAAACATTGTTATTTGAATATAGTTCGAATATTTACAAAAATAAAGATATTCGAACGGATATTAGGCAACCCTTAATATTTGAACCTGATATGGGCATTATTTTTTGTAAATATGTTAGCTTGTAAACATTGTTTTCAATTTAGATTCCGAGGCTTTTTCACGCCTGGTGAAGTTGTGAGTCGTGACTTCATTAGGTTATTATTGGTCATCTGGGCTCCTGTAGGTGACGTTGGTGTCCTGGTTAGCGCCTATTTTGGATATCAGAACAATGGCTGCGACAATGCCTACAACAAGTATGCCTGAGGAGTTTGAAATCTACACTCCAGACCATCTGAAAAGCAACGTGTGGCACTACTTTGGGTTCCCAAAGGAACAGGGAAAAATTATGAATAAGGACAAAGCGATATGTAAAATACGTAGATCCAAACTCACATAGCAAACGACAACCAGCAACTTGAGAGCCAACTTGTCAACACTAGATCCCGGTAAGCTGGTAGAGAGAGAGGGATCGGGGGCGAGGCAGGCCAGAAACGACACCGTGCCATCTCTTTCACGAGGCCTCCCATAAGCCCGTCAAAACACAGCGACAGATTTGCTGACAGGGTTTGTTTGCGAAGCTATGAGGCCAATTAACGTGATATATGGGCGCAGGTTTCAAGCTTTCATCCACAAACTAGTTTGATGCCAATATAGGTCTTACTGAAGGCATTTGATGGTCAAAATATGAATAAATATTCGAATAGATAAATGAACATTGAATATGATTTTTGGCCAAAAGTCAAAGCCCTAACCACTCTGTGGCTTTTTGTCGCAGTTGCCGGTTTTAAAAATGCCAGGGTAGAGTTGTGTTTGGCTTTTACAGTCTAGTCAGACGCTTCCAACGACGACACTCGTTGGCCAATCAGTGGAAGGCAGTCGGCTGACGTTGCATTTTAGTATCGCTTGGGCTCACCTGGAACCAGGGCTGAGGAGGTATAGAAAAAGTACCTAGTACCAGATGCCAGGTACTAGTGGAAAAGCACCACAACCTTGTGGAGCCGTGCTGTACCGTACCGTACCGCGCCTGTGGAAAAGCAGCGTTAGTGAACCTGCAGGAAAATGATTGTACTTTGACAATGAAGCAAGGTTATGACAGTTTGGGATTTTTCATTATAGTTTAGTTTTATTTAGTTTTGACTTTTTTTTCTCTAAATCATTTTTACTTTGTTTTTAGAGCGGGTTTGTTAGTTTTTGTTTTTTCTAAATTATTAGTTTTAGTTTTGTTTTTATTAGTTTTTTTCATACTTTGGGTTATTTGTCAGGTGCAGGATTCAAAAAGAATAAAATAATAAAACTCAACAAAAGATAACATTTTAAAAAATGTTGAACAACCAACCATCCACAACAACCATAAGAGTCCACAGCAGAGGAGCCTAAAGAACAAAATATGTTTAATACTGCTGCTGGAGTGAGCCTGCCTGGTACTACGATGGAGTATTAGGGCCACATTCAGAAAACCAATTTTCACAGACTTCAAGAATAAAGTCGTAAATTTTCAAGATTAAAGTCGTAAATTTTTGAGATCAAAGTCATAATTTTTTGAGAATAAAGTTATAATATTCCAATGTGTTGTTGTAAACTTCAGTAAAGTCAGAAAGATATTGGCAGATTCAGTCTCAGGATCAATACTTCAAATACAGTCTGATCTAAAGATACAAACAGTGCGTTTCTGTAATGTTGGTGAGGCACAACTGTAGTTTTACCAAAATTATGCGTCCCTGGTGCTCCACGCAAAACTTTGCTCCTAAGGAGCAGGGACCGTCTACAAAGTGCAAAATTTTCACTAACTTCTACATTATAAACTGTAGCATCACCACATTCACCTCATGCTGCTAATACTACAACAGTGATTTTGACAAAAAGTGCTTTTATGCAATTTTTATTGATTATCGTTTGATCTTTATGGAAGTAATATTCAATAACGCATACACTTTATTATTTTCAATAAACAATTGACACGTGTCTTACGACTTTATTGCCGGAAATAACGACTTCAACAAACTAAAGACCCATGTTAGTTATTGAAAAATAGTAACTACTATTTACTTCACTCAGAAAGTAACTCAAGTATTTTGTTGATTACTCACACTGAAAAGTAATGTGTTATTGTTAAAAGTAACTTTTTAGTTTGTCTTTTTTAAAAGAACCATCTATAAAGCTCCATTTATGCCCTTCTAGTTTCCTGCTTGGACACCGTAATAACTGTTGTTCTCATCAACACACAACATTTTTTTCTCAATCATAAAAAGCCGAAATCAGGGACATTTTCAGAGACAGCTTTAACCAGGGACGGGTCAACCAAAACAGGGACTGTCCCCTTAAATTATTTACCATATAATGGACAAATGCACCATATTGTAACATTAACAGTGTTTATTTATTTTGAAAGTCATGTGTCAGAGTATTAGTTACTGTAAAAGGTAGCAGCGTTACAGTAGCGTGTTAATTGCCCAACACTGCTAAAGACACACATGAACTAAAGAATTCAAGCCCATTCATGAGACAGCCAGGAGTCTCTGGGAGCCAATCTGAGAAGAACATGAACAAATGCTAAACGACTCTGAACGAGAAGCAATGGACCATGAGGTGCCATACGGTGCCACCAGCTCATGTCAAATTGCTTGAGTGAAATCAGTTTATATCATATCAATCCAAAATTGACAAATATGAAAACAAAGGGATTTTTAACCATAATTTCGATACATTTTAGTTTCGTAAACGCAAAATACAGTTTAAGTTAGTCATCGTTATTTCTTTTAATGATAGTTTTTATTTATTTCTGTTAACAAAAATGTTTTTTTCAATTCTAGTTTTTGTCATTTTGTCATTGTTGTTTTTTCTTTAATGATAATAACCCTGCAGTGAAGCCATACATCTTGTTTCTGTTTCCTGCCAATGGCTCACAAAGCACATTCTGTGAAACCCCATTGTTCAGTGTTTAATAGATAAGAAACACATTATAAAACTTAGACATTATGTAGAATTCATAAATTAAAAATTTGTGAAATAATGTCTAAAAAAATCAATATTAATCATGCATCAGTTTTATGAGTTTAATTATAGGCACATTTACTGCAAAATACATTTTTCTCAAGTCTTTTTATCATTTTATATTTCATAATCACATGATCATAGTCATTTTTCCACTACAGCAGTGGTGTTCATGCCCTCTCTCCTGTCAGCTGATCACATCAACACGTAAAGTCTCTTTAGCCACTTAGCTCCTGTTAGCCAGAGCAACAACAGTTCTAGCATTATTCTGAATCAACAAGCTAGGCCTCTTTTTCCTGACATCTAGAGCAACTTTTGTGATCAATAATATTGATTACCTGTGATGAACTGGAAACTTGTCCAGGGTGTACCCTGCCTTCCGCCCTAACACAGCTGGGATAGGCTCCAGCCCCCCTGCAACTCTATGAGGATAAGAGGTAGATAATGGATGGATGGATGGATGGATGGGTAATATTGATTACGTGGAGGAAAAACAAAGCACAGAGAAGCTCTGACACCAACACACCTAGAGGGAGAGTGACTTCATTCTCTGCTCAAGTAGACACTAATCCACTATTTACATGAACAGTATCTGTTTGGCTCTATTAATGCTCTGAATTTCATATTTTTCCCCATAAATCTGCCTTTACCAAATGTCATGCCAATCTGTTTTTGCTTCTAAAATGATACCAATATGCTGTGAAGCATACTGAATGTCAGATAGGATTTAGTACCAATAGTTAGGCAGTATTAAAGAGTTTGGATGTGCACTGGGGATGGCCTTAGATGGAATAATACAGACATGTACTAGAGGTGACTTTGGTTCAAAGTCAGCTGTGATTGGCTGATAATTCTGGATATTAAAGGGATTTTATTTCCCAGAATGCCTTTTAGCGACCTCTACACAAGGGGCATTATTGCTTCAAATTATTTTGCCAACTCGTATAAACCAGCATAGCCAAGTATGCAAATTATCTGTTTACCTGTCTTAACCATCTTATCTGTAAATGTAAATGTAAAATATGTTCACTCGACAGTATACCAGTTCACACAGTGTTTTTCCTGAGATGAATTTTTCATATACACTTGGAATGTGGCAAACCCCAGTGTGAGAGGACCACAGCGCAGCAGCTGCAAGCTGTGCTAATAGCAGCATTAGCTCTTCAGCTAAATAGAAAGACGGGAAAAGAGACAACAAGCAAAGTCTGCTCTGCGGAGGTTTGGATGTAACAATCTGACCACAAACATTTATACTAAATGTTGTTGAGATGAAGTTGTTGCCCCGGTGACATTAAGTGACATTAGCAATTTACTCCCCCACCTTAACAGAAATCGCAGATTGGAATACCAGGAATTTACCAAAATACAAGCTGCTCCGACAGCATCAAGAGATGCTGGTGAAATGTAGCCTGGGCCCGCTCATACTTCCTGTGATGCTGCACAAAATTTCACAACCACGTCAGTCTGGCCAAGTTACCTATCTCTTTGTTTTCAGATTCCCCCAGGAATGGGGACCAATGAAAATCTCGCATTTCCAATGGCTTGTTTGAGGCGTGTTTAAGGCACTGACGCACTAGGTCAAGCAGTTTTCGTTGCTATGCAAACGTCAGAGCAAAGAGTGCTCTGATTGGTTGAAGCTTTGTCCAGTAGCACACAGAGGCATTTGATAGACGCAGGTTAAGCCCACCCTCTCAAGACTCTGTTTACAAGGCAGCTTGGCCAGACTACACTCACACAGCTTTGTAGTCGCAATAGCCAGGCTAGGTGGAATGGTGAAACCAAAGTGGATCCAGGAGTCAGGTTTTGTTCTAGGGTTCGCCTAGGATGAGACCACAAATACTGTAACCTTCTCTGTGGCCAAAGACTCAGTCCTACTACTTCCAGTCAGACACGATGGCTTCAGTTTGATGATCGGAGAGCAAAACTTTTAGCACCACATAAAACTCATGAGCACCACCTCCTGGCAAACCTTATCACTGTGGGCCAAAGCCAGTCAGTATAATATACTGTATGTGGTGACACTAAAATCTTTTTTCCTGTAGTCTTTCCTGACAATAGAAATGAGTTCCTTTAATTATTTATCTTTTAATCTGGAAGCTATATGAAATATTCACTTCTATGTCCAGTCATAAAAAAAAAAAAAAAAAAAAATGGAAAAAGTCAGTGATGTAAGTTTTTTATCAGTCATGACAGATGTCAATGGACTAAAGACCAGCTCGTCTGCTGCTGTTTTTTTATGCATTGAACAACTTTCCCCAGAGCTGCTGCTTCTTTTCCTCTCATCTGTTTCTCCCTCTCTTTTCATGCCTCTTATTCTCTGTTTACATATTTGGCTTTTTTTTTTTACATTCAGTCCACAATAATCAGTGATATGATCAGTCTGCTGCGTTTGATTTCCATGCTGATTATAACTGTGTCACTATTTCAACACTAATCCACAGAAGTGATGAAATAGTGACACAGTTTGCTGCCATTACTGGACAACACAGGGTTTACCTGCTGTGTAATGTCAGCACCAACCATAATTATAATTTTATTTTGTGAATATGCTTTTGAAAATGATTTGCTTTTAACTTCTGTGTCTGTATCTTTTGAATGTTCTGCATCTTTGATTTTGTTTTGTTTTAAAAACTTTTTTTTTCAAATTAAAGAAAAACACTTTCATACTGCAGGGAGTTATTATGCTTAATATTTATGCTTATCAGTTATGCATAACACCATAACACCAAAAAAATAGAGGGTGCCGTTACACTGAGTGACCAGAAAATAGAAACCACACATTTAAATGAAGCTGAAAGTGAGCACCTCCTCCACAGGGTCCACTTCAGCTATAGTATGTAAAGGGAGACCTGTGACAGTCATAGTGATCATTGAGTGTTGGGGAAACGTGTAAGCCAGTACAGCAATAGAAGTAAAGCAATAATATGATCATGTCCTTTTGAATTCTGGTAATTCATCAGTGACTTTCTAAATTTAAATTTAATTGGAGCTGTGTTTATTTGTTTTCTTCACACAGGAAAGCTCACAGCAGACATACAGAGTGCAGATGGATGTATTCCCATTACTTTCATTTCATCAGAGAAAAGGACAGTCAGCAGAGCATCCAGCAAATATTCACAGTGCTTCACTTTCTCCTTATTTTGTCATGATACAGCCTTATTCCAAAATGGAATAAATTCACACTCCATTATGACAACTTGAAAGCAGATTTATTAAAAATAAAAACCTAATAAGTCACATATGTATTCACAGCCTTTGCTCAGTACTTTGTTGATGCACCTTTGGCAGCTATTTCAGCCTCCGGTCTTTTTGAACATGATGCCTCCAGCTTGGCTCAGCTCTCCAGCTCCATCAGGTTGGCTGGGAAGTGATGGTGCTCAGTCATTTTCAGATGTCTCCAGATGTTCAGTCTGGGCTCTGGCTGGTCCACTCAAGGACCTTCACAGAGTTGTATGTTTCAGTAATTTCCCAAGTTGGGATCAATAAAGTAATTCTATTCTATTCTATTCTATTTGATATCTTGGGTGTGTGCTGAGGGTCGTTGTCCTGCTGAAAGACGCTCCAGTCTGAGGTCCAGAGTTCTGAAGCAGCTTTTCATCCAGGATGTCTCTGGACATTGCTGCATTCATCTTTCCCTCTATCCTGACTAGTCTCCAGTTCCTCACAGCATGATGCTGCCTCCACCATGCTTCACTGTAGGGATGGTGTTGTCCTGGTGATGAGAGCTGCCGTTTTCCTCCAAACATGATGCCTGGCATTCACACCAAAGAGCTCAATCTTTGTCTGATCAGAAGACAGGATTTAGTTCCTCATGGTCTGAGAGTCCTTCTGGTGTATTTCCCCTCAGCAAAAAAGTAGGTTATTCAAGTGTACTGCGAATGTAGTTATTTTATACTCAAACTGAAGTATACGTTTTAAATGCCATATTTTATATAAAAATATAATTAAATATAATGAATATAAATATGTGAAGGTACCGGGTTTGATTCCCGGCCCGGGGCCTTTCTGTGTGGAGTTTACATGTTCTCCTCATGTCTGTGTGGGTTCTCTCTGGTACTCTGGCTTCCTCCCACCATCCAAAAACATGCATGGGGATTAGGTTAATTGATTAATTTAAATTGACCGTAGGTGTGAATGTGAGTGTGAGTGGTTGTCTGTCTCTATGTGTCCTGTGATGAACTGGAGACTTGTCCAGGGTGTACCCTGCCTTTCACCCTAAGACAGCTGGGATATACTCCAGCCCCCCCCCCCCACACCCCCACCGCGACCCTATGAGGATAAGAGGTAGAAAATGGATGGATGGAGGGATAATGATGGGACAAAAAGTGATGAGAAGCTGCAGTACCCATCCTACTCTGAGCTGTGTATGGAATAACAGGTTTGACATTCTTCTTGTGGTGGTGAAGACACTTAGCCTGGCTATCGCGACTACAAAGCTCTAAGAGCTCTGGAAACTTTGTGCAGCGTCACAGGAAGTATAGGCGGTCTAGAAGACACTATGGACTGGAGTGAAAACATGTGGACCACTGGAAGTGATTACCTGTGAAGGTAAGGAACGGTTTGATGAACATTCCTAATTTGTTCTTTTGTTTTCGTATGTTTAACAGCATGAACACGTTTACACTGTAAATAGAAGTGAATTCTCCTTCTATATGTCATCATATGTGCTTGTGAATGTTTTTTTTCTATAGAGGACACCACAGCTATATTTATGCCATTTGTCCCATAATAGTCCTGTATTGTACTACGATAATATTGTTTTCCTTTATAAAATAATATTGTCCTTATTTGGACCAGCATACATGTATTATAGTAACCCATTTTCTTGTATTGGTTTAGCCATCTCAAATGCTTTTGAGTGCCAAAGACATATATGTACAAACACCTGAGTGCCGTAATGTATGTATACGTCTTTCCTTTTTTTTGGCAGCAGACAGTGGTGGATATCAGCTCTGAGATTAAGCTCTTATGAGCTATTTTTTTTTTATCATTATATTTGTCCTATTTGTCCGGTGATGGTCACACACACACGCACCAAATATTAATAGCTTTTGATGCAAGACTAAAATATGCATACTCTCATAAAAGGTTAACACTTTTTGTGGTGTTTAACAATGAGAACAATGCAGACAAAAGTAAAAACAAACAAAAAAAATATTTGTCCTAACAAATGTACTTTAGTGGTAGCAGGCATTAAAATTAAATTACAGAAAACAAGGGTCGTCTAATATTGTTTTCCATGACTGTATGTATACACATACATACTGCATACACACACATGCACACACTGTAACACACCATTTATTTATTATTATTATTTATGAAACATGCACATTCCTGCACTTTCCTTCTGAGCCACTAGAGAGAAGCAGAGCCAAACACACGTCAGGTTTGAGCTCAGTGTCAGAGGAGCAGCTGAGTGTCATGTCAGGAATTTTGAGAAGAGTCTTCAAAGCAAAAACAGCTGAATATATGGAGCGGGTGTTTTTTCTCTTTACCTGAAGCTTTGCCTATGTCTCTTTTTGATTTCCACAGTAAATATCCTATTCTTAATATTAAAGCTGACATCATACATAGAAATCCCAGAATGTTTTCATGTGAACTGACAGTTCTCATGTTTGTAAAAGACAGAGGGTGTCGTAGCCTGTACAGATTATAAAGCCCTCTGAGGCGAATTCATAACTTGTGATATTGGGTTATAAAAAATAAAATTGACTTGACTCATGTACAGATGGGGTGAGTCGTGTTGGCGGCTTTGCCAGGCCTCATTTGAGTGTCTTGCAGTTCAGGCGCAGGCATCATGTAACGGCAGCTTCAGAGCAGTGTCCACTTTCACTGGTGTGTCCACCTGACCACTAGTGATGGACAATGAAAGTTCATGAAGCACCTGTGGTATTTTTTGACTCCTCTAGATGGTGCTAGATTGGTTTAAATATGTAATGGAAATTATTGGCAATTAGAGCCTTTTTCTTTAAACCAAGAGCGCCATCTAGAGGAGTCAAAAAATAATAAGTGCTTCATAAAGCTTCATTTGTCCATCACTACTGACCACCCTTATTTGAACTTTTATCTCAAACTTCTTTTACAGAACCAATCACCGAATGAATTCTTCTTTATCTGAGCTGCAGAGTGGTACCAAACCTGACTGACCCCTGACCCCTCAAGGTCAAGTCATTTTATCTGTAAACAGAGCATCCAGAAAATATTTTTTCCACATTTTGTTATGTTACAGCCTTATTTCAAAATGTATTTCCCCTCAAAACTTCAACAACACTAGGGTCACAGTGAGAATTTTATTTTCACAGACTTCGAGAATAATGCCATTATTTACAAGAAAAAAAGTCATAAATTTACGATGAGGAGTTGTTTTTAACAAAACAAAAAAAACCCCTCTACAACAACATGTTAGAAAATTATGACTTTATATATTCTCTCCATTTATTCTCAGAAATAATGACTTCATTCTGATAAACTGCTCCTCCTTCTCTTCTCCTTCATCTTTGAGATAATCAGGTGGAACATTTCTATGATGTTGAGCATCACAGAGATGATGGCCATGGCCAACATGAAGACAATGAAGATGCTTTTCTCTGTGGGCCGGCTTATGAAGCAGTCTACCGGTCCAGGACAGGGGTAGTCAGGGAAGGAAATCTTCCTGGGCATCAGTATGAAGCCATAGAGGTAGTACTGGCCCACGATGAAAGCCACTTCCAGCAGGATCTTAAACAGCAGCTGCATCATGTAGCTGACCAGCAGCACACCCTTGAGCTGCACTTTGCCATGTTCATCTGAATACTTCGGAGCCTTAGTCATCCCTCTTTTCCCAAGCTTCAGCTGCAGCCTTCTCCTCAGCTTGTTTTCTCTCCGGATCACCAGCAGGACGTGACCCAGATACACGAGTGTTGGAGTGGATACGCTGAGGATCTGGAGGACCCAGAAGCGTGTGTGGGACATGGGGAAGGATCGGTTGTAGCAGGCGTTCCTGCAGCCGGGGCTTCTGGTGTTACAGTTCATGTTGGCTTGTTCATCTCCCCATATGTCGTCTACACCAGCAGCAAGGATGAAGATCCTGAAGATGAACAGAACGCTCATCCAGACCTTCCCCACCACAGTGGAGTGGGACTGCACCTTGTCCAACAAATGAGACACGATGGACCAATCCCCCATGATCAAGACCTGCAAGCAATAGTACAAAACAAGGACACACAGGACAATTCAAAGTGGACATTGAGACAAGACATGGCAGGATTACAGTCCAACATATGAACAGGAGGTTATGTGACCTGAGCTTTAAAGTAACAGGGATGCTGTTCTGTCAAGAAAGATGAGCAAAATGATTTTGGACAAGATGAAAGGCTAAATAAATGTAGAGAACTTACCATGGCAGGAAAGTCTTTTAGTTATTGCTGGACTGAAAGTAAGGATTTTGGAACATACATCTGTCATTTAGACTATAAAATGTGCTTTTTCTAGTCTTACAAATTAGTGTAGAAAGAAAAAATAGAGACCACAAAAGGCACAATAGCACACATTTTAAGACTGGAAAGATGGATTACGATTTATAGGGGGGATTAATGTGAGCTTGGCTTTATCACATCATCTCTCCTCTTTCAAAGAGGACTCTTGTCTTCAAAGGTAAACCTGCATCACTCAAGCGATGTTGTCTCACACACATACCATCAGCTCCTCAATGATTGGTCCGTTGTTGGGCGTTCCAAACACACACATTACTTGAAGCCTGATTAGATGGATCTCTGTGTGACATGTGATCTTATGATAGTGTGGGAATCCTGCTGCTGTGCATGGTTACAGTAAAAAACAGATCTGAGTCACATAAGCACAACATATTTTTTTTGGGGGAGCAAAGTGAACATAGAAACCGGTGTTGTAATAGCCTTGTGTACAGACACACAGTGTGGGTGTGGAGGCTGTGAGATAGCTGTCAACCAAAGGATTCGAATATGTGAAGCCTGACAGGTGAGTACCATCGATGTTTCTGCAGCACATGTTCATTAAGCTGTCATCGTGTTGAGACAGGTGCCTCAGTTCAGGTAATCCTCCATCAGGTTAGCATGCTAACATGCTAATATAGGCAGGCTTTTCACTGGATCCTGTTTAGCTTCATGTTGGTGATTGTTTTACTATCAGTAGCCACATCTTCGTTGGTAAGCAGCTTGTTTGACGTTGCTGCTTTGTTTCTTCACTTTCATATACCATCATGTATGTTTCCCAAGGAATATGTCATATAAGGATCTTAATTAACTGACTCTAATGACAATATTAGATTGATTTCTGAAACCACATTTATAACATCTCAGGACACTTCCTTCCTGTCCAAAACATTTTTCTCACTTGTGTTAATAAACCTTGTCTAACAAGGTTATGCATAAAGGCGTTCATTAATCAAACTTGAAACCATTCCTGAAAGCTGTGTAATATAATCAAATAGGTGGATTCTCCATCATGGTTTTCACATTTTAACTGGCTGATAATTGATATTGCATATGTAGAATATTAAGTCCTCACATGTTAATAACTGTTCCTACCTCAGTGATGACCACTGTCCTGTACGGACACTGCTGGGGTTCGCTCACTTCTCTTTTATAATTCAGACTCAATGCTAAATTATCAGATTCTTCCTCGGCCTCCCTGACTGTGACATAGTGTTGAGAAACGTCATTTTACTTTCACAATGTGAAGCTGTTGCATGAATAACCGCCACTCCCCAAAAATGTCTGGTTGAGCAACATGTTGAAGCAGCACAGCGACTGATCACCAGCTGCTCTGTGCTAAATATGAAAACAAAAAAACACGATCTCTCCTCTCTCATAGAGGGTTCTTGTCTTCAAAGGTGCAAACTGCTCCCACTGCTGCACCTCCCCCCTCTGTAATGTATTTTTTTTTTTATAATACATTTCTTTATTAATTTTCAACTTTTAACACATTACATGTTTCAGCATAAATTGGTAACATTATTGGATTCCTTTGAACAACTTAACCCACCCTCCCTCCTATGTGGTAAGCTTCATGGATTAGGCCTCAGGTGAATTTCTCATTTGTGTCAGAGTTTACTTTCCAGATTCTTTAACGAGGTCTGTCATCACAAACCTGTCCTTTCACTCCAGCAGCGCCCTGGTTTAATTTAATCCAGTTTATTTTTTCCAACAGATTTTTAAATTTTTTTTTAATTTTTAATTTCTACTGGATAAACTGGTCACAGAACAGTTCCTTTGAGCTATTGAAAGGGACAATATTTTTGATTTCCTCACGCTTTTGCCAAAACACAGTGCTGATACTGTTTGAAGTGTCACAAATGACATCCTTATGTAGGCTGACTGGGGAACAGTCCATCATCATGGTACTATTGGTATTACATGCGTGTAATATCACTGATCACAACATCCGGTCCCCTGCAACGTCAGCAGAAAGGATCCTGAACAGAATGAGCTGTGTTTTCCAGAAGATAGATGTTTCTTGATCTCCATGGGTAACTATGTGTCCTCATATGCTCCACCATCACATGGAGCTCATTAGGGTTCAGTCCTTATACTTATTTTATTCTCATTTTATACACTTCCATTTGGCCAGATAATCAGTTTTCACTGCATGTTATATCATTGCTATGCTGACGACACTCACACATACAATTAGCTCCTCACTGATTGGTCCGCTGTTGGGCAAGCCTGATAAGATGGATCTCTGTGTGATATGTGATCTTGTGACAGCTGCTGTGCATGGTTATGTAAAAATAGATCTGCAAAGATTTCACAAAGTGAACATAGAAACCAGTGTTGTAATAGCCTTGTGTACAGACATAAGGCAAACAGTTCCTTGTGGTGTAAATTCATAACAGAAGAATGTGTTGTTAAGATCATCCCTTTTTTTCCCATCAGACTCATCAAAATCATCATGTGTGAAATAGGAAGCAGTGAGCAGCAGACAGAGTCAGTGTGAGCAAACCTGCTCTGTGTGTCACACTCTCTGGCTCCTCATGAACAATCGTTTTTAATGTGAAGCCTGACAGGTGAGTGCCATCAATGTTTCTGCAGCACATGTTCATTAAGCTGTCATCGTGTTGAGACAGGTGCCTCAGTTCAGGTAGTGCTCCATCAGGTTAGCACGCTAACAGGCTAACATAGGCAGGCTTTTCACTGTGATCGTTTTAAAATCAGTGGTGTTGGTAAGCAGCTGACGGATGTCTGTTTGATGCTGCTGCTTTGTTTCTTCGTATGGTGGATAGATTGTAAAGCCTCTGGAGCCAAATTTGTGATTTTAGAGTTATACAAATTAAACTGACTTGACTTGGCAATGTGGGTTTCCCTGACAGTTTTAACCTGTTCTCTTATTGTAGGGTTGGCGTCTATAGGTGACACAAAAAAGTGATGATTTAAAAAGGGCATGATGACTTTCTATAGGCACTATGTGTGGTCTCAACTTTGATCTTGTATGATTTGATCACTTCCCAAAACCTGTAATTTTTCATTCTGACTCAGTCCTGCTTTGTTTTGTCTCTTTCTCAGTTCTTTATTTTTTCTGTCTTTTATCATCTTCCTCAATCCTTCCTATCCCTGTCCACACCTCATCTATGTTGAGCCCAACCAGTCAGTGCCGTGTCCAGACTTTTTTTTCACAGGGGTGGCCCCAGTTGGGCACTTAGTCATGTAAGGGTCGAAAGAAGCATTAGGTAATATGTGAGTCACTGTGCATGGGTGTGCATGTACCTCTATCAACATAACATCAGTTCATCATTTTTTTTTGTCTTTTATGATTAATTTGATGACCAAAATTGCAATCTTAAATGTTAGTATAAACTAAATTATAAATAGAAATAAATATAAACATTGTAGACATAACAGAATGGATCAATACAATACAAATTGGCAAAAAAGTGTTTGGCTCGTATATAAAATAAAACATATTTTGAACCAGAAAACACTATACTGCACACTTATTCTTCCCCACCTGACCTATTGTGTGGAGGTGTGGGGCAATACTTACAAAACCACCCTATAGCCAATATGCAACATAAAAGTGCAAAAAAAGTAATAAGACAAATCAGTAATGTAGAGTATTATGAACACACTAATGATTTGTTCTTAAAGTTAAAAACTTTAAAGTTTAATGACCTGGTTAATTTAAAAACTGATCTAATTGTGTACAGAGCCAGATATGAGTTACTGCCAGGTAATATTCAAGGATGGTTCAAAGACAGAGATGGAGAATATAACCTAAGGGGAAAAGGAAACCTAAAACAACCAATGGTTCATTCAACACTTAAAAGCATGAGCATATCTGTCTGTGGGGTGAAGCTGTGGAATACCTTACCTGAAAATATAAAAGAAAGTAAACATATTGCACAATTTAAAAAACAGTTTAAAACATACATACGAGAGAAATACGAAAATGGGTCATACTAACAATTACAGGCACTGTAATACTATTAAGTTATGGTACTTCATTATATCAGATATATTATGCTATATGATACCATTTTGTAACTATTGAAGGATATTATATTGTGCTGTGTTTTATCATGTACTATACTATATTGTCATGGATTATATTGTATCTAATTGTTATATGTTATAGGCCAGCATATACAATAGTAAATTAAATCATATGATGTTGAGTTGTGTTATATATTATGCTATACTACATTTCAGGGCATTATATTATGTTGTCTGATAGTATGGTGTAATATTAGATATTGAATTATGTTGTCTGGGTCACAGTAACAAACATGTATAACATGAAGATCATGTAGATATTGAAAATGAAATAAGGGGGTAGAGATAAATAAGCGTTAGCTTCTATCTACTCCTTTTTTGAACACATAACGTTTAAGTTTATGTTTGTTTTTCACTATGGATTGTAATTTCATTCTAAAGTTTCAAACTAACGTATTTATTTGTGAAAATGTGATTGATGAATCAATTTAATTTTGTATCTAAAAGAGGGATGTATAGTTTGCTTGTTCAAAAATAAACCTATCTATCTATCTAAAGCCTTAATCTTTTACTTTTTATGAAAGGTGCAAAAATAAAAACAATGAAAAAATATAAATCATAATAAAGCACTAACCAAATAATAAATAAATGAAAAACAGCATATATTTACATAAAATGCTCCTCTCACCCTTGTGGGGTGGTATCCACGTTGTCCTCAAGCTCAGGTTCTCTACCAGAGTCCTGGGAGTTTGAGGGTTCTGTGCAGTATCTTTGCTGTTCCTAGAGCTGTGCTCTTCTGGACTGAGGCTTCACATGTTGTTCCTGGAATCTGTTACATTCATATTGAGGTTTTTTTCACAGACTTTGGGAATAAAGTCCTTACTTACGGGAATAAAGTCATTATTTAGGAGAATAAAGTCATAAATGTATGAGATTAAAGTCATTATTTATGAGAATAAAGTCATAACAGTCTAATGTATTGTTGTAGAGGAGGACTTGGTAAAGTTAGACAGATATTGGCAGATTCAAACTTCCTGGATCAATACTGGTTTTGCACTTTGTAGACAGTCCCTCCACTGTCTCCCCAGGAGTAATGTTTTCCATGGAGCACCGGAGACACATTGTTCCGGGAAAAACTACAGTTGTAGCTCATCATGTGCCTCACCAACATTACAGAAATGCATCGTATGCATCTTTAGATCAGACTGTATTTGACTTATTTATCCAGGAAGATGGAATCTGCTAATATCTTTCAGTTTTTAACTCCTCTTCCACAGCAACAAGTTAGAATATTATGAGTTTATTCTCATAAAATTACAACTTTAATCTTGTAAATTTCCGACTTTATTCTCGTAGACTTACAACTTTATTCTCATAAAATTACAACTTTAATCTTGTAAATTTATGACTTTATTCTCGTAGACTTACAACTTTATTCTCATAACATTACAACCTTATCTTTGTAAATTTACGACTTTATTCTCGTAGACTTACAACTTTATTCTCATAAATTTACAACTTTATTCTTGTAATTTTACAATTTTACTCTTGTAAATTACAAATTTATTCTCATAAATTTATGACATTATTCTCATAAATTTACAACTTTATTCTCATAAATTTACTTTATTCTTGTAAATTTACGATTTTATTCTTGTAAATAATTACTTTAATCTTGTAAATTTACAACTTTATTCTCATAAATTTACGACTTTATTCTCATAAAGTTACGACTTTATTCTCATAAATTTACAACTTTATTCTCATAAATTTACGACGACTTTATTCTTATAAATAATGACTGAAATCTCAGAAATTTATAACTTTATTCTTGTAAATAGTGTTTTTATTCTTGCAGTCTGTGAAAAAAAAATCTCAACGTGGCCCTAATATGCCGTTGCCTGGGGTGGCCAATCAGACTTAAGGGTGGTGCATGCCACCCCAGGCCACCCCCTAGACATACCTCTGCAACCAATACTTGTAAGAGGCCACAGTTTGTGTAGTGTGGAGCAATACTGATGTAATGTGGTCACAGGTGTGGATCATCCATAATCATATCATCATGTTATAACATATGTATTCTCTTATTCCAGCACAGAAATGACTGTATGAAATACCTTTGGTCATGATGACACATTCACAACATGGTGTTCAACAGAGAGCTCTTCCTGTTTTTTTCTCTCCCTCACCCACCAGCAGCACATTTCCTCTCTGTGTCTGAACCTCACATCTTACTGAGAAAGGCTAATATTATGGTCGCTGGGGTAAATCCTTGGTTCTGATTTGTTGTTTCTTTCATGAGCATATTTATGATTAATCATGTGAGCACCTCTTAAAGTTAACTGCTGGACTATGACCACAAGCTACCTCTTTAGAGAACAGTTAATGCTCTCAGACATATGGCTCCATACAGTTAGATGAGGCAGTTTAAATTCAGCTTTACATGACAGAAATTGGGCGGCACAGTGGTGTAGTGGTTAGCACTGACACCTCACAGCAAGAAGGTACCAGGTTTGATTCCCGGCCCGGGGCCTTTCTGTGTGGAGTTTACATGTTCTCCTCATGTCTGCATGGGTTCTCTCTGGTACTCCAGCTTCCTCCCACCATCCAAAACATGCATGGGGATTAGGTTAATTGGCTAATTTAAATTGACTGTAGGTGTGAGTGTGAGTGGTTGTCTGTCTCTATTGGCGCTTTTCCACAGGTGAGGTATGGTACGGTATGGCACAGCTCTACACAGTTGTGGCACTTTTCCACTAGTACTTGGTACTAGGTACTAGGTTCCGTACCTCCTCAGCCCTGGTTCCAAGTGAGCCAAAGTGATACTAAAACACGACGTCAGCCGACTGCCTTCCACTGATTGGCCAACAAGTGTCGTCATTGGAAGCGTCATTGGATGCGTTACAGTCTGATTGGACTGTAAAAACCAAACACAACTCGACTCTGCCATTTTTAAAACCGGCAACTATTTTTACGCTTCCTGGAGTCTTCTCTGTCTCTCTTTTTTCACTTTGTGCATGACAAAAAGTCACAAAGCGAGCAACAAATACATTCCTTGTCACTTCCTTGTCCTCCATTGTTTGTGTTGTTGTTCTTCTTCTTCCCGGTTGTTTCATGCAAATGAAGTTACAGCAGTTTTGTGCTGCCGTATGATGACCCTGCCCACGCCGAGGAGGTACTCAGTTGTAATGGAAAAACAACAAAACTGGGCTGTACCGTGCCGTGCCATTACTGTGTAGTGGAAAAGCGCCATATGTGTCCTATGATGAATTGGAGACTTGTCCAGGGTGTACCCTGCTTTTCACCCTAAGACAGCTGGGATAGACTCCAGCCTAGTCTAGACCTAGACTATAGTTTTCATTTTCAGATATTGTTGTTATTTACACACACTTACCATTTCATTATGTGTGTCATATTAATGTCATATCTTGACAAGAAATAAACATAGAGCAGACAGTAGTTAGGATGATGAGTGTGTCTCTCCTTTCCTTCAGACCTCAGCTTCCAGACATGGGGGACTGGTCTTACATGTCGTCACTGCTTGACAAGGTCCAGTCTCACTCCACTGTGGTGGGAAAGATCTGGATGAGCATCCTCTTCCTGTTCAGGATCTTTGTCCTGGGTGCTGCTGTGGACAAAGTGTGGGGAGATGAAGTGTCAGAGTCCTACTGTGACACCCTGGAACCGGGATGTGAACATGCCTGCTACAACTGGATGTTCCCATTGTCCTACATCCACTACTGGGTCCTGCATATCACCTTTGTGTCCACACCCACCCTAGTCTACCTGGGCCATGCTGTCCACATTATCCACAAAGAGAAGAGGATGAGCAAGAAGCTGCAGGACAGCACTGATCGAAGTGTCCAGAAGAAGCCCAGGTATACAGATGACAGAGGGAAGGTGAAGATAACAGGCACACTCTTTCACACCTATATGACCCAGCTGGTGTTTAAGATCATCCTAGAGGTGGGATTCAGTGTGGGGCAGTTCTACATATTCGGTCCAGTGTTTGTGGTCCCCTACTTCCACTGCACTATGTCTCCACCTTGTGCCCGTTTCAGTGGTGCCCTGTGTTTCATTTCTCGTCCCACAGAGAAAACCATTTTTGTCATCTTCATGCTTGTAGTTGCAGGTATTTCAGTGCTCCTCAACATCACAGAGATAATCTACCTGGTTTGTAACAAAAGGAGAAACACCAGGAAACTGCATCAAGCTCAGCAGCATATGCTCAGCTCACAGCAGTGTCCAGCCAACCCAGCTTGGCCCATGACAAACCAGTGTGGAGGTTTCCCTCTCTTACCTGTGCCGAGCCATCAGCGTCTGACAGGCCTCTGCAGTGATGACAAACATGATGACTCTGTCTGTAAAGAGAAGGACACCTGATATATATACAGTCATGGAAAAAATTATTAGACCACCCTTGTTTTCTTCAATTTCTTGTTCATTCTAATATCTGGTACCACTAAACGTATAATACAATGAACACAACAAAAAATGCAGCTGGTCACACAATACTTTATGTCCTATTTGACATTCTTAAGCTTAATTGATTCCCAGGGTATATAAGAGGCCATTTCATGTCACAAGCAGCACTGCACATGCAAAGGCCTAGAGTGGTTTCCTGCTTACATTCAAGCCGTAGCACAACTCAGAAGTTGTCAGCTCTCACATAATGCCTAAAACAAAAGAATTATGTGAAGCAACAAAGGCAGCCATCTTGGCACTGCTGGAAATTGGCATGAGTGAGAGACAGGTAGCGAAAAAACTGAAGATCTCCAAGACAGCCGTTCATTCCAACAAAAAAAAACAAGCTGAACATGGCACTACCAAATTGCTACCTGGCCGTGGCAGGAAACGTCTTTCTACCCCACGAGATGACCGTGCACTCATCCGTTCCTGTGTCAGGAATCGTCGTCAGACCTCCAGGGACCTTAAAAATGAGTGGGCACTGTCGAGAAATGTGACTTGCTCGGCAAGGACAGTTCGAAACCGACTTGTTGAAGCTGGTTTGAAGTCACACAGAGCACGCAAGAAGCCCTTCATCAATGAAAGGCAGAGGAAGGCCCGGTTACTCTTTGCTCGAGACCACAAGGATTGGACTGTTGATGATTGGGCTAAGGTTCTCTTCAGTGATGAATCCAATTTTGAATTGATGCCCACTCCAGCCAACTTACTGGTTAGGAGGAAGCCTGGAGAAGCTTACAACCCAGACTGTCTTGCCCCTACAGTAAAACATGGGGGTGGATCAGTCATGATCTGGGGTTGTTTCAGTCTGAGTGGAACAGGGCAAATGCAATTGTGTGAAGGCCGAATGAACCAGGTCAAGTACAGGACTGCCCTTGAAAACAGTCTTCTTCCATCAGCTGGAAAACTCTTTCCTGCCTCGAATGACTGGATTTTCCAACAAGACAATGCCCCTTGCCACACGGCAAGGTCAGTTAAAGCCTGGATGGAGAACCACAACATTCGCACCATGCCTTGGCCTGCTCAATCACCAGATCTTAATCCAATTGAAAACCTGTGGAAAATCATCAAACTCAAAATGGAGAACCACAAGCCCAAAAACAAAGAAAATTTGTTTGAATTTGTCCAACAGGAATGGGCTGCTGTGACAGCAGAACAATGTCAGAAGCTGGTGGAGAGCATGCCAAGACGCATGGCTGCAGTCATCAAAAACAATGGTTATGCAATCAAGTATTAACTCTTGTGTGTATCATGTGTTTAAAGCAAACAGAAAAGAAAACATGGAATGCTTAAAAGTAGTGTTTTTGGCGGTACAATGCCATAGCTATTGATGTAAGAATTTAAGTAATTTTGGTTATTATCAAGAAAACCATGGAAAATGAATAATCCTTAGTTCTTAAATTAAACTCTCATGAGCTATTTTTGTTGTTATCATTATAATTGTCCAAACAAATGTACCTTTAGTTGAGCCAGGCATTAAAATTAACAAGAAATTGAAGAAAACAAGGGTGGTCTAATAATTTTTTCCATGACTGTATATATATATATATATATATATATATATATATATGTGTGTATATATATATATATATATATATACATATATATCCTGTACAGATAGGAAACCCCTCTGGACAAAACAATAGTGAGCCATGAGACTGTTGGAAGTCATTTCTAAAGCAGCTGCTCTGATGTGAATCCATTTGTTATGAATTGCAGGAGCCATTCAAAAAAGCAGTAGCAGAATATAAATTCTTACACAGCTGAAGTTCTTGAACTTTACTTGAGTAATTCCATTTTATGGAAATTTAGCCTGTATTTCTACTCCACTACACCTGACAGAGAAATATTGTACTTTGTTACATGTTTCTTCTCATGTAACAATTCTACCACACCTCTACATGCATCTCCAATTTTGGTGATTTTGAATTCTGATGCAAGAATTAATGACTGATATTCTTTTGATTTAATCTGGTACAGAGGCTTCAAATATATGATATTAAAAAAGGAGAATATATGTTTTTTTTAAAACATCTAAATTAGTAATTGAATAGATCTTGTCATTGTTGTTTAACAATGAAAGGCATTGAAACATGAAATAGACATGATATAGCATCAAATAGAGTAATAGAGGGTGGAATAAGTAACCCCATTAGTTCCAACCATTCATTTTCTACCTCTTATCCTCACATATGATCTCACATAGGATATGTTCGGGCTGGAGTCTATCCCAGCTGTCTTAGGGTGAAAAGCAGGGTACACCCTGGACAAGTCTCCAGTTCATCACAGGACACATAGAGACAGACAACCACTCACACTCACATTCACATCTACGGTCAATTTAAATTAGCCAATTAACCTAATCCCCATGCATGTTTTTGGATGGTTGGAGGAAGCCGGAGTACCAGAGTACCATGAGGAGGACATGAGGAGAACATGCAAACTCCACACAGAATTCGAACCCGGTACCTTCTTGCTGTGAGGCGACAGTGCTAACCACTACACCACCGTGCCGCCCTAACCCCATTAGTTATTCTGCGGAAATATGGTATTGGGAGGAATATGTTCACACAATAACCAGCAATGAATATTCAGGGATATATTGAACATGGAATATGGTAATTTTTCATCTGGTTTTGTGTTTTTATTGTCTGATATCTCTTTGCAAAGTGAAAACAGGTAATATGGATATGTTGTGTCTTTGGTGATGCAGTGAATGTTTCTGGCTTTGACTTTTTAGAGATGTGATTCATGAATGAATACAATAAAGAGAAATGTACGTAGTGTCTCCCACTGTGTCGTTTTGTGGTCTGTTTCGCTGGATGTCCGGTATCCAGGAGCACAGAGACCTGCACAAAGCCCAGGCTGCTCAGTTTCATGAACAGTTTGTAGTGCATTATAGTGTTTAATGCTGAGCCACAAAGTCCACAAACAGCATCCTTACATTCTTTTGGTCCAGGTGTGTGAAGGCTGTTGAAATGACATCATCTGTTTGCTCCTTAAACAACTTGGAGACACCATCTGGACCAGCTGCTGAACAAATATCACCACATGAGAATCTGATTATATCAACAGAGATGTGGCTCAAGAGACTGATTCAACATGGTTTGACACGCTCAGAACTAATAGAGGTTGTAAAGGTGTGGCTATACACACTATTGTTGTTATTTATAAAATAAGTTGTCACGAGCAGCAATTTGCAGATGTTAACATCATATCACAATTACTGCAGTGGATTTGAATGTCGCTACTTTGAGATAAAACCATCAGTACTATGAAGATTTAATGTCATTAACATCTTAACACTCTGACAATTTCTATTGTGTCTTTCAGGGATTGTAGTGGATCAGTTTTAGTGAAGATACTGATGTTAGTGTTAGTGATAGTGATATTTCAGAGGGATTACTAATATTTTTTATCAATTTCCAAAAAGAAAGAAAAATCCGCAAACAGGGAAATTCACATTATCTACCTATCTATCTATCTATCTATCTATCTATCTATCTATTTACTAGGGCTGTGAAAGATTACAATTTTAATCAGATTAATCACAGGTTTTTGTGGATTAATTTCGATTAAGTTCCATTCATTTTTAATCTATATTAATCACGTGTTTTTCATGAGAAAACAGACTGAAGAAAGAAGGGAATATATCTGCACTGAATGTGTTTTTTAAACAGCTTCAACTGTCACTGCTGCTGTTCTACCTTCCCCTGTGCAATAGAATTTATTTATTCTGTACATTCTGTTGTAAATTCATATTCATTATCATATTTGTATATAAGACAATTTTTATACTTTTTTGTATTGAGATTTATTTACTTATTTTTTCATACTCCTTTCTTATTTTTACACTTATTTTGTTCTTGTAAACTGAAAAGGGAGAAGCTCTACAGTTTGGTTGTACAATGATATAATGACAATAATTCTTCTAGTTTCAACAACACAACATGAGACAACTGTACAACCTTTTGTCTCTTAGTTTTTATCCACAATCAACCATCGTTTGTCTATCTGCTCCACTTGTGCGTCAGGGTTGAATGACACGCTGTGTCTCCTCCTGTTGGAGACTAAGTGGACTGCATATTTGGCCACTGTTTAAGCTCGTAAACTGCACAGGAAGCCTCGATCAGCAACGCGTGAACATCAGAGCAGCTCCAATGATCAATGAGGGGCATTGATGGAGTTTATCAGTCGATATAAAGGCTCACATTGTACATCTGTGCAGAGTCACACAAAACGCTGCTCGGCATGTATTTTTCACATCGACCCTCACTTCATGTTTTTAATCCAAAAGCTGCATCGTCACTCACAGACAGACAGAGTGCCTCGGTGTGGACCAACCACTGCGGTGAGCGTCACTGCCTCTGTATAGAGGTCTGCAGAGACTCAGAGGCTCTGTGGCCTCCTTTGAGAGGAGACACAGTATTAGAAACTTGTCTGGTTGTTTGTGCTTCCTGTCACTATCAAGATCAACTGACCATTTGCACCGGTAAAATGTGCGAAATGCGTTGCTGGAGACATTCAGTGTCATTCTGCACTGCAGATGAGTTAATTGCGTTAAAATTTTTCATCAGATTAATTATGATGATGGATTAATCCGCGTTAAAACGCTAATTTCCAAATCTATCTATCTATCTATCTATCTATCTATCTACCTACATACAGTTGTAAAAAAAAGTACACCATATCGACTCAATAAAAATGAGGCAACAGGCTGCACAAGGTTTGGTATTGGCATTGGCATTTAATATGAGTAGATTCAAATAGAAAACAGACTTAATTATCACCTAAACTAAAATATTGAGTTGATTTGAAAAAGATAAAGTCTCTACTGTGTAAATAGTACTAATAAAAATGATTTACAGTTTTTCTTAGCCGCTTTGGTGCATTTCTCACATCACTCTTTACATTTGCACAACAGTTAGTTCAACCTCCACAACATTTAGTCATTTGTGCTCATCAGATCTCATTCCTTCCAACAAACTGCAGATGCTTTGGACATGCATCAATTGCTTTCATACAACTCTCTGCTGTTTAATAATAAAATTAACTATACTTGTGAATGCTGAATAGTCATTCCCTGAAAAGCTGATAATCCTCATTTCATACTTTGATGCTTTTTCATGAAAATGTCTCCTAAATTGAACAATTTCTCTCAGATGAACCTCAGCTTTCACAGGTACAGGAGGATTCCTGATGAAGTCAGGGCTAAAATTATGGATCATGTTGTCAGTCACAGACTCACAATGTTTGAGGCTGATCGAAGGTACAGATAATGTTGGGAGAACCACTGTAAAATCTATTTTTCAAACATTTCATCTGATGTAGATGAAAATATGTGGGCAGACAGACAGGAATGTCTGGATGTGCATGAATGATTTACAGTACAGTGTATGTTATTGTTTGTAAATAAGGGTGATTTTATTCTTTTAGAATTGCAAAGAGCACATGCAGTAAAAAAGTGAAACCAAATATTCAGTGTCTTGTACTCAGTTACCTCACTCAATACAGGAATGTGTAACTTTACTGTGTAAATAGTCTGTAGTGCTGCTTTGACCATTTTTAGGTAGTGTCACAGAGATCTGACTTTTTTTCTGCATTAGAAAACACTGACAGGGTAAACTGTCATAATGAAAACATGACTAAGACATTTGACTATCCTGTTCATGAACATGATGTCAGCACTTTTCATCTTGATCACACTGACACTTTCATTGACATGAATACTTGCTTTGGATACTTGCTTTGGAATGATGAGGAATGAACTATCTATTTTGAACAAGTGACTCACTTTTGCAGGTTATCTACTAGGTTTTGCAGTTTGTACTAATTCTTTTGAGAAATGCATTAACTGTTGTGCAAATGTAAAGAGTGATGTGAGAAATAGATAGACAAACAGACAGACAGACAGATAGATAGATAGATATGTAGATAGTGTAGATCGATAGACTACTCACAAATGTACAGAATTTTCAGAATGTATTAAAACTTTTAAAGGTGAACTTAATTTGACCTTCTTTAAATTTTTCACTGCACATGTCCAGCTGTTCAATGTTTCAGTATTTATTGCATAACATGTTGTTCTCTAACACTGTGATTAACCACAAAAATCACAACAACTGTCTGATCCATGAATCAACCACCAAATATTCTGGTTCTATGACAATTTGTATTTAAACAGTCTTTCATCATTTTGTTCACATTTTGACGTCATTGAGACCAAGATGACGTCTAACAATCTATCATCAGTACCTGGTCATCGAGAGGCTTCAAACAGGATGTTCTCAGAGGGAAGTTTCCACTGAGCATAGAGCGGTTCGCCCAGCTAGAGAGTCTGCACTCCCAGCTTCTTTGCTAGCCCCCAGTTTATCAGATTAATGTTTGCCCCTGAGTCAATGAGTGCATGGTATTTTTTAGATCTTGTTTGAGTCATGACGATTATCTTGGTTAGAGTCCGAGGAGGGATGTCCATGGTAGAAAAACAGCTCACCAACACCTCCTCTGTTTCACTGATGAACCGGGCCTTTTACGGGACACTCCAGCAAGCAGTTACCCCGTTCATTGCATTTCCTCACGGCATTCCTCTGGAGTCAGCCAGAGATCAGCTCTGCCTTGCTGCATTGGTTCTCCTTCACGCTGTTCAGATGCGCCATGTGGCATTCACTGTGTGGCATTCACGGCCCACCTCTCATTGCCAGTCCCTGAGCCGGAGCCAAAGGCGATTGTCCGTCTTTATGGCCAGAGTGATGAGGGAGTCCAGGTTCGGAGGCATCTCCATCCATCCATTATCTACCGCTTATCCTCATAGGGTCTTTGGGGGGGCTGGAGTCTATCCCAGCTGTCTTATGGTGAAAGGCAGGGTACACCCTGGACAAGTCTCCAGTTCATCACAGGACACATAGAGACAGACAACCACTCACACTCACATTCACACCTACGGTCAATTTAAATTAACCAATTAACCTAATCCCCATGCATGTTTTTGGATGGTGGGAGGAAGCCGGAGTACCAGAGAGAACCCACACAGACATGAGGAGGACATGCAAACTCCACACAGAAAGGCCCCGGGCCCAGGATTCAAACCCGGTACCTTCTTGCTGTGAGGCAACCGTGCTAACCACTACACCACCGTGCCACCCCAGAGGCATCTCCACAGACACAGATTTGTCCCAAATGGAACCAGCCAGCCCGGTAAGTGGACCAGTGGACCAGCACTGCATTCTTAAAATCCTCCTGTCACATTAACAGGTCTACATCTTGGGCCGAAATAATCTGGGGTCTGTTGGGCGAGTTCGTACTGTGAGGGTTCCATCACGACAGGAAAACCCAAAAGCACAACTCTTTCACCAAATCTTTCACAATAAAAGTTTCTTTAGTGGAAGATAGGAAAATCTCTGGTTTGCACACAGGAAAACCGAAAATGTACTCACCCAGAGGTGGATGGCAAGAGTGAAAAACAACATAAAGCCTAATACTAATTTAACTCTAATTGCAACCTAACAATTTCTAAACTAACTCTAATTAAACTACATAAACTAACTCTAATTCTAATTAAAAACTGAAAATGCTCATTAAAGGATTATAAACTAATCTAACTAGGAACAAAAAACGCTCACTTAAGAGGTCACTACGTAACTAATCTACAGTAACTAGGAACAAAAAACGCTCACTTAAGAGGTTACTACGTAACTAATCTACAGTAACCAAGAACAGAAAACGCTCACTTAAGAGGTCACTACGTAACTAATCTACAGTAACCAAGAACAGAAAACGCTCACTTAAGAAGTATGTAACTAATCTAACTAAGAACAGAAAACAGTGCGGCCGTAAATATGTAACTAAGACACAAAGGCACAAAGGCAGAGGCCTAGGATAAAAGGGTACACACAGTACATAGCCAATGGCAAAACACATGGAACATGGAACAGGATTTTTTTGGGAGCAGGAGGCAAGATGAACTCACACAGGCCAGGGGGAGACCAGATTATTTAAACATGAGGAAGGGAATCACAGCTGGAAACGATCAGCTCAGAGCTGACAATCATGGGCGTAGCAGACAGGGGTATGAGTACGTTTCATCCCCCTCACTTTTGTCTGACTAAACCTCACTAAAACCTCATCAGCTTTTGTAATAAAAAATAAAATTTCGCCCGTTAAAGTAAGGAAATTGAAAATGGTTGTCGTTGTAACCTGTGCCTATCTCAAAACATTTTTCTCACCCGATAAATCCCAGTGCAACAGTTGTGTGAATAACGTAGCCTAATCAGTTTGCGCAGCATGCCGAAAGTGCTGGCGGCGGTGCAGTGGTGCAGCCATTCAAGCAGTTTATGATAGGTTGCTGTGCCTGCCTGATCATGGTGCTGCTGACCCACACAAACACGTGCTGCACACAGATGACTTTTCAATGAAGAGTCACTGAAAAGGTAGAATTTAATCACTGACTGTATTTTAGATAAGCAAAATTCACTGCCTGTCATGAAGGCAGCATTTTCAGGCATAGTAGGTTAAACTGTTAACAGATGCAAATGGTTAGTTATCTATTCTAGCTAGAGGGATAGGATAGTTATCTTGCTAACGGGTAACATTTCCCAGACAGCCATTTTCCTTCTAACTGGCCTGACTTGTCTAGTTATGTCATATAATTTAGATTTAAAACTGTTGTCTTTTTGTCATGTCAATGTTGCTCATTCTGTGACTTTTTGTCACGCACAAAGCGAAAGAAGAGACACAGAGAAGACTCCAGGGAGTGTAAAAATAGCGAAGCAGTTTTAAAAGTGGCGGAGTCAACTTGTTTTTGGTTTTTACAGTCGAATCGGACGTCCCGCATATAATGACGATTCCAATGACGACACTTGTTGGCCAATCAGTGGAAGGCAGTTGGCTGACATTGCGGTTTAGTTAGTGATGGGCAAAACAGTTCTTTTGACTGAACTGAATCTGTACGAATCGTTCATTAAAAAAAGAGTTTATATAGGCTGAAGACCTATATGCATTTCTAGCCTTTTAAAATAACAAATATAGTGTATGTGATTAAATGTCAGGTTATTAAATATTGTTATTGCACTGAAATGAAAACAAAGTGGGAACCAATCATTAAAAAGTAAAATGACAATTTATTAATCAATAATATGTAAACTATTACTATTACTAAACTATATATTATCAGTAATAGTTTAGTTTTAGTTTACATTGTTATTTCATTCTTATTATATTATAATAAGAATAAAATATCAATGTAAATACATCCTGCGTGCATCGGTTAACGTCACTCGCTCCTCACCTCTCCTCTGCTCTTCAGTCTGTTAATATGAAAACTGTGATGTGTGTGCCTTTGTTCGAATGTGGCTTCACTTAGCATTTTACTGTTAGCTCAGAGAAACATGTCAGCGCCATGAGGGCTTATTCCCCGCTTCTAGTTCCTCCTCACGGGACTGACTGAGTGACTCTACCGGCTTTCTCGGAGGAGGACGCTGGCTTCCTCCTCCGAAGAAGCCCTTACTCGCACCCCCCCACCCCCCCCGTTCCGAGGAGCAACGAACTCTCTCCGAGTTCAGTGAACGAACCACTGCAGTTTCCTGGTAGAATCACTCGTTCATTCAGTGAACGAAACGTTCAGTGAAAGAATCGCTGCAGCTTCCTGCTAGAATCACTCGTTCGCTCAGTGAGTCGCCCCTCCCCTCCTCTTGCTGACTGGGTCATTCATCGAAGATTCACGAGTCATGAACTAACGGACGAGGCAGTTCAACTCCCGGCCACCACGCTGAGACTGAGCTCAAGTGAACTGAGAAAGGAACGAATCAGTTCAGGAAGTGATTCAGTTCAGTTCGTTCACTCAAAAGATTCTTTCTTTCGAACGAATCGTTCGCGAACGACACAACACTAGTTTTAGTATCGCTTCATCTCGCTTGGAACCAGGGCTGAGGAGGTACGGAAAAAGTACCTAGTACCAGGTACCAGGTACTAGTGGAAAAGTGCCACAACCATGTAGAGCCGTGCTGTACCGTACCGTACTGCGCTTGTGGAAAAGTGCCACTAGTGTGATTCATGTGTTTTTCAAATGTAGACAAAACGCACTTCAATCTGCAGGGTGTCCCAATAAAATGCATACACACTTTAAATCTACAGAAAGTATGTGCTTATTATAATTCGTGTCATTTTCAAATAGAATTCACAGATATCAGTTTAATGTTTTGTCACCACTGATTCTCAAACTGACATCTAACATCTGACAGCATTAATGAACGGGGAAAAAAAAAGATTCACTTAACTGAACAGAACGGGACACGACACAGTCATCCGATACTGGAAACTTCTTTCTCTGCATCTTACTTGGGGTGGTGGAGGCTAAAATGAATATGTTGTAATATAAGTCTGTACATGAGCAATGTGGATTCCACATAACCACAATCCTCAGTCCACAGAAAACAAAACAGAGGAAGTTTACACATTGTAGGGTATGTTTCACAACGTGACAAGGCTGATTGAATGGTTACTACAGAAAGTTTCAACCAAACTGCATTGGCAACACCTTGGTTCCATGTTTACCTCCTGCTAGCTTGCACCATTCACATACAATGCAACAGGAAATACACTGTTACACATGTGGAGCCTCTGTCACTTTCACAGATTTTGGCATAACACTGTATCAAACAATTCAGAAAATCACAGCTTGAGATAAACCTAATACCAACACAAACTGTGTTTAAACCAGGTCAATCCTGTTTGGTATTTTAATGTAAAACAATGCACTGTATTGTGTAAAATGTTCATATGATTTCTGTGTAAACTCTTCACTGTAGGGTAACACCTACCTAGAGATGCCACATCTTTTAGTGGAATAGCAGTGAAGCAAAATTATGAAGCAGCGAGAAATGGAAATAGTCACGTTGACTTCCAGTACCTCAAAACTGTACTGGACTGCTTGAGCAAATGTACTACATTGTATTGTTATATTTTGACCACTAGATGGCAGTAAATATCTAATAAACTATCTACTGACATTCAAACTCAGGGACCATCTATCTATCTATCTATCTATCTATTGCTAGCTAGCAAGCTAGCACCTCTCCGCTAGATACATCTTAGAACTTTGGTGGAGATTGCCACATCTGACAAAAAAAAATAAAACCTGCAGTTGTTCTTGTTGACATCAAACATTCATCTCGACTACATACCTTCTTGGTTTGCTGTTTTGCTCAGTGCTCTGATGAGTGACAGCTTCATCTATACAGTGAACACGTTATTCTGGATTTTTACATATTGTGCAGGAACTATTTGTTTATGTTCATCTTGGAATACAAAGCTGCATATTACCATTGTAGAACATGAAATTTGAGCAGCTTTTTCTGACCGAAGCTGCTGATTCTTACTAAAAACTAGGAAACATGGACATCTTCACTACTTTGGGCTTTTTTTGTTTGTGCTTACAGTAGCAGTATGTGTATGATAAGCATGGCCCTTGCAGAGATCGTTGCAAAGAATATGAAATATTTTGTTGATGACAGCAGTATTCATATGCATGTTTGTCTTCACATCACCACCATGGCCTATTATCACTACACAGAGCTACTTCCAAGACTTTGGGTATAGGTTAGTGTTTACATCTTGCATCCCACTCACTGTAAACATTATTAGGCTGGTTAAACTTAAAAACTGAAGTTCAATAGCTGCCTTAAAAACACGAGTAAACTGAACATAAAGAAACACTTCATTTGAACTCAGGAAGGTAAGCTACAAGTTGCTTAATTAATGATCATTTATTTTTGAACTTTATACTTGAGTTGAATTGAAATGACTTACTTTGTTCCATTAACCATTAAAAACATATTTCTTTTCAAAGAAACCCACAATTATATGCTACTTCACCCCACAAAATTTAGTTATTTTAGTTGTTTAAGTCATAATTTTTGTTTGAACTTGATGCTCTGAGTTGAAACTACTAACTATATTACATTATCCATAGAGAAACTCAGAGTACCCCTGGCTGCAGTACGTAGATCGGGGAGTGCCTCAATGTGGGGCGGAGTCAGGTGTTTAACTCCACCCACATTGAGCCGTTCCATTGGCTAGAGTGTTACATTGGGTTAGGCATATCATTCTGATGCTCAACCTTGAGCCACTCCCCGATCTGCAGGCTGCAGCCAGGGGCTACTCAGAAACCCTGCTTTGGGTTTTCTTGTCAAAGGAACATAAAATTCCACATTCCTGCAATTCACATTTTTCAGTTTAACTACTATATCCTTAAATAAAATGCCTTTTCAAGTTACATTAACTCATGTTACCAAGGTAGCTATTAAAAGCCACTTTCACACTGCACAAAAAATTGTGAAAGGTTTGCTGCACATTTTAACCTGGGTCAAATGACATTCCTATAAAGCTTTCATACTGAAATTAGCGTATTGATGTAGGATATTCTAACCCGGGTCGACCCTATTGGTTCAGCATTAGGGAGTTTTCACACTGCCAGCAGTCACTGGTCTGACCTCCCTCTGTAAGAGCTGCTGCCTGTTTTATCCTCCCTTTTCTTCTTCTTGCCAGTGTGCTGCCATGATCAATAAACAGGTGTTAGATCACTAGATTATACAAGCTGGATATAAACATGGTCTTGCATGCGCTTATGGGATTCCATGAGTGGACCAAAACTTAGCAGCTCTGTAGCCCTGACAGTCACAATGACAGTCTGGACCAGGCTCGGATAAAGTAGTCCTCCGCCATTTCTGTTTTCACCTTTCTCTGCTGAGCTAATGTTCCTCTTCTTTTGTCAACAGGCAACTGCAACTAGGTGGAGTGCCTGCTAAACTGTTTCAAAAATCTTGTTTTTAGTTCTTTATCAGATCAGTCAAAATTTCATGCACCATTTTTATTTATATTTTATTTATTTTTATGTTGTATTAATATTACAGTCACATGAATGGTCATTTGTTAGTTATGTTGACACATTTCACTGATCTGGCTTAAAACCTTGACTTAGAATACCAATAACTCATTCAATTAGGTTGAAACTCATAACGTTAATTGGAAGTAAATGACAGAAACAAGTTTTGATAACTTATTGGACAAAAGAAAATTGTTCTGATTGAGTTTTCATGTCACTATTGATGGTGATTTTTATAGTTTGCTTCTTGCTCAGGTGGGCCCTTAATGTGTCTGCTGTGCGGTGCTAGGCAGGTGTTGCACAACAGGCTTATCACATATTTTTCATTGAGACAGAACAAAACAGCACATATGACACCAAAACAATGGTCAGCAGAACTGCACAGCAACCCTTTCACTGGGAGTCTAAAAATGACTGGCGCTTGACTGCAGCAGCTGCTGACGTGCTGCCTTCTCTGTGCTGTGGACCAGGAGGACGACTTTTATGACAAGGTAAAACCTTTTTGTTGTTGTTGGAAGAACATGGAGCACAGAAAAACACACACACACACACACACACACACACACACACACACACACCAAATCAGCCATTGAGACAGCCATGGAAGAATAACCAAATCAAGGTTCATCGAACCCTGGAGCAAGGTGTCCTTGAGTTAAATAATAAACACACGCACACACACACACACACACTTGTATTACTGTCATTGTGGGGACTTTACATTGACTTACATTCATTTATGAGACACTTCCTTTGACCCTAACCATAACCGCTACCCGCATAATCCTAACCCTAACCAAAGTCTAAGCTTACACTAACATTAAATCTTTTCCAAGTTGTCAGCCTAAAAACATTATGGACCTGCATTTTGTCCCCAGAAAGAAGATGAGTCCCCACAATTGGGTCGCCAGTTCAAGTCCAGGTCGGACCAAAATGTGGAGAGTGGACTGGTAGCTGGAGAGGTGCCAGTTCCTCCTCCTGGGCACTGCCGAGGTGCCCTTGAGCAAGGCACCGAACCCCCAACTGCTCGGGGCGCCTGGATAAGGGGCAGCCCCCTCACTCTGACACCTCTCCTCTAATGCATGTGCATGTGTTTGTTTCATGACTTGTGTGTGTAATGTGCAATTGAAAAATATATGTGTGTATATATACTAACAGAGTGAAAAAATGTAATTTCCCTCATTGAGGGATTAATAAAGGAATTCTTCTTCTTCTTCTTCTTCTTCAATGTGACTCTGTGAACACATTTATGTCCCCATAAGTAATATCTGTACACACACACACACACACACACACAGACTGCTTCTCCTCTTGTGCTGAAGGCATCAAAAAATGTGAAACTATTCAGTGGATTTCTTAGGTTGTTGTTGCTGTACTGTATGCTCTAAAAATCCAAATAATTACTACTTTTACTCTTCCTGTGGACAGAACAATTCCATAAATATCATGTTGGGATTGTTTTCACCACAGCAGACAGTTGACAGTTGTCCTTGAAAGCAGCTGCATCTAAGACTTCTTTGTTTACATGTTTAGCAGGAACTGACACCTGGATATTGAAATACCAGTGATTTTGCAGCTACAGTATGTGTGGTTATGCACTTATTAGTTGTCATAAACTTTATATCTGTAAAATATCTGAGTGTTGTTAAAAGTAACTTTTCTGCAGACTACAAGATAACCTAAAATCCAGCCTGCTCTCTGTGTGTGGGAAGGAGCAGGGTTCCCTCACATTCCCATGGGTCTGTCTACATGTTGGACAGTTTAACACAGTTGAGTTTATGTGTGCATGCATGTGCGTGTGCATGCCTGTTACGTAACATGTCACAGTTGCCTGGTAGAACACACACGTGATCTCAAAGCTTAATCCCTGCTATCCTCTTTCTGTTTGACTATACTGTATACTGCACATGTGGCCTTCTCTGCATTGTGTGTATTCTTGCAACCATCCATGCAAAAAAAAGAATCAGTCTGTATAAATGAAGTGTGCATGAAAACCAAGGCAGTGACGAGTCGTTTTGCACAGATTTATTATTGCTAGATTATTGTACATCATATGTATGCTCAGGTCTCTACATTGCTGCTCTTCAGTAAATACCTTTCTTGCTAACAGTTCGCTATAATAAGTGGTAAAGAGTCTTCAGCGAGTAGATCCCATTGAGAGAGAATGATCCCCAAAAGGAAAGACAAATTTCCTAATATTTTAATATGATGAGTATGAAATGGTTATACTATGCATACTTACCTTATAGCCACTGTAGATTTTAAGCAGAGACAGAAAATCAGGCAGACATGTTTCAGCTGTGCCTCAGGACATCACCATAGACCAGTGCATTGTGTGAGATTGCTATAGCCCCAACTTATCTTAATGGGGCTGTGGAGCAGTGCATGATTGAGGTCCCGATAGACCAGTGCATTAAAGGGACACTATGTATTTTTTTTTAAGTATTTTATGACTTCAAATCAACATCTTCATTCATAAATAGATCCTCATTGGTGTAAAAATAAACTATGCCAACAATCTGACTTATCCTCCTGGGTGAAGAATCAGTTATCTGTCTTTACATAGAGCGGGTCGCTCATACAGAGGCTTCCATGTCTTTCCGGTCTATCAGAAACTATGAACTGCCGAGAGGGACATAAAGCACTACCTGCTAGTACTCATAGGGCAAAGCGTGTTTTTGCAAATCATTTGTCACGGAGAAGCAGCGTGGAGAAGACGTTATTACCTATCCGGCACTAAATTAAAACCTGCACTGCACTTTTGGTCGTAATGCAAGACCATAGTTATGCTGCGCCAAAGGAGAAGAAATCTTCATCACCAAAAAAGTGTAAAAGGGAATTAAAAAGACAACGGGGCCGGCGAATTAACAAAACAAGGGTAAATATCAGGGTCACCTTTCCCAGGTGGAAAGCGCTCATGACTGAGAAAGATTTCCAAAGGGACGCTGAACTTACCTGCTTTCTTCTCGACAGGTAAGTCAATGGTACTGTGTAAATTAAAATGTCTCATTGCTTGGTTGTGTAATTCATTACGTTGGTGGCATAACAGTCGATCAGGTAAAGCATGACATATTGTTGTCAACAGCCTCTTCAATCTCGCTTTTCGACCCATTCGGCCTACTGTAGTTCCAACCATGATGCAATGCGCAGTAAAAAAAAAATGCCAGGCGCTAGAGAGCGAATGTCATATCAAATTTAACCACTAGATGGGATAAAAAAATTACACAGTGTCCCTTTAGTAGAATTAAACAATAACTGTATACGTGTGTAAGACAGTAAAATGCAGATGTGCAGCCTAACCAAACATGCAGCAATACATTAAAATTAATGGTGCTGAGACCATGCATGGATATGCTATCCAAAAACCTATAGATGATGATCAGTGAAAGACTTGAGTCTGATGAATTCACTGCTCATTCAGTCCTGGGTGAAGTGAAATGTGGTTATGGGGAGGAAACCAGATGGTCATGGTGTATCTGTGTCCAGTAATCCATGCCCAGTCCACCCAAACCAAATGTATGTAGCAGTGATTGAAAATTGAAAATTAGTTTGCTTATGTCCAAGGATTGGTATTATTAAATATCATGATCAAAGTATTATTACCCATGACAAAGCTTCCCATTTGACAGTCAGAACACAGGACTTCAGCAGTAACACTAGGGTCTACTGCTTAATGAGCGGCACTGAATAAAAATCTAGTTTCACTTATATACAGTTACAGTGTATTAGTTAATTGTAGTTGCAGATCGCTGTGAGCTGAACCTACTCCCATGTGCAGGAAACCCACTGACCCACTGAAAATTAAATGAGCCATAGAGCCAGTGCCTGATGAAGCCACATTAGATACAAAAACATATCCAACATATGGCAAAGTTTCCCAGATGGTGATCTTTTGTCGAATGTGCCTGGTATGATGGGCCTCGTGCGATTCCTTTACCTTGATGTGTTGCGCAGCTCGTGGTGGATTGAATGTAGTGTGGAAGTGGCTGTGATGAGGAGGTCTAGCTGTGATGAAGAATTCAATGAGACATGAAGCTGCTGGGATTATGGGAACTTCAGGCATGCATGTGATTGATTTTAGGATGGCGAAACAACGAGGAGACCAAACTGAGGAATTAGACTCACTTGTCAGGGTCTGGTCTACTGCCAATGTACCAATGTAGAGTGAGAGTGAGACAGAGAGAGAGAGAGACTATAAATGAAGGGTGTACATAGAATCTTCCTGGTCGAACCTAAAGCTGCATACTGGCATTCACAACTTCAGTAACTTCTCACCTTCATAAGTTAAGGTTCAGCTGTCAGATTTTAAGGTCTTCTTTATAGGCTATGAAGCTGCTGCTAGCTTTCTGTGTTCCTGTCATGTGGCTTCCTTACTCAAACGTCATCATAACAGAGTGGAAATGGGAAGTCCACAGTGGTGCACTTTCCTCACAGCAACCCTCCTATGTAGGGTCTGTATGTTCTCCCTGTGGTTCTGTCTGGTTCTCTCTTGAGCATCTCTTTATTCTCTTTGGTTCTCTCTATATGCGTCAGTCCTGTGATGGTCTGCTGATTACCAGGAGGCAATTGAGTGAGGGAGTTGATCCCTGCTGGCTCTTAGAAAGAAAGAAAATGTAGGTCTCATAACATGAAACAATGAATGGAAAGGCTTATCTGCCTATGGTAATTAAAGATGACACCAAATATCTACAATAAACATATTGAAACATTGGCAGGATTAGCTGTGGCTCAAAACAAAGACACAGGACCAGAGACCAGTTTCAGACCAGACCTTTGATGTGCCTTTCAAAGGTCTAAGACAGTAGAAATACTGAACTGTGACAGGACAGATTGTTGGATTATTTATGAAATGAGAAATTATTCCAGTCCCACTTCACTAGTCTGCATTCTTCATAACCTAACTTTGATGACGACTGCCCAGACGGGAGCATCCCAACTCATTTGTCTAGGATTTGACTGAGATGCAAGAATTTAAATTTTAACATCATGCAACGAATATGGCCTTGTCTTCTGAGCTTCTCTAAATAAACAACATCATTTGCTGTAGTATTCACCATCTGCCCATCCATATTTTACTTTTCACAGCATTATAATAAAATTTGGTAAAAGTCCATAAAAATGTAAATTGTATAATGCACTAATAACCTCAGATATTCTGTTGCTTTCATACATACATATACGTGTTGTCATTGTTGAGTCAACACACAATACTCTACTTTTTTGTCTTTTTAAAGAAAAAAAATCAACTTAGTGTGCTGTGCTGTGTTGTGTTTTTCTACTCCATTATTGTTTTGCACTCTATCCATAACATGCCGTATCCTTTTCAGACTGTCTGAAAGACACTAAACACTGTTTGGGTCTTCTGCATGAAAACCCAAACTAACAGAGAACACTTGTGACAAGGCATACATACAGGCATAAGGTTAGTTGACCTTTAAGGTAGAGCTGCTCATGCTTCATATAAATGTTGTACAGGCAGTACATCCACATTCCGTTTTAAATCTGTGAATACAGGTTTATTTTGATGGATTCATTGAGACGTCCTCTCATTCAGCTGAGAGGCAGCAGTGACTCATCTGATCAAATGTTCAAAACGTCCTGAAATTTTGTGTGCACTGCTGACGTCGTGATGAATGTGGAATCTATTTATGAGAGCCTGTGAAGCCTTAAGAACAATAGAGTGCAGAAATCATTTCACGGTTCCTGAATTTACTTATATCTTGTTTGTGTGTTGGTTTCATTATAATTTGACTGTGTGAATTCAGGCCTTTATTTCTGCAGCATCCAGTCTGGCATTGCCTGCTTATTGGCTGCTTTCTATGAGAGGAAGTGATTGTGCTCTATTCAAACAATGACTGAATTGTCTGTGTGATCCATTATTTCACTGAGGCCACTTTAGTCAGCTAATTATATCTATTAACTTTCTTTACAAAAGCTGTTTGTAATTTGATTTGGAAACACACATTGTTACTCGCATCACAACAAGATGGTTTCAACTTCAGTGGATGTTGATGGTTACTGTAAAGATGTTCAGACAAACTTTTTCACAACATGACGCTCACATTCAGTCTTTGTCACCTTATGCCTTGTTCACATTACACAATCTTTGGCCAATTGGCACGTCCACAACGTTTTTGTTGACACCTATCCACCAGATCGGGGTGAGGCAGTAGTTAGCTGGGCGAGCCTTTGTCGTTAAGTGTGAACACCTCAAAGACGTTAGTCAGAAGCTCGCCAATGTCCTGACTCTGTGTCACTGACAAAAACTGAACATCTAACCTGCTAAATATCCAGTCGAGTTGCACTGAAAAGAGCTCCAGCCAATGAGAGCAGACATGGTTGAAAGGAGCAGCGGTAGCAACATCAACAACAGAAACAACTTTTCTCTTCTTGTTCTTTCACTACATGGTAAAACACAAACAACCAGGAGGGCTGCGTTCTGCTCCGTGTCCATGTTTCCAATGAAAAGCTCACTGTTGACTGAGGTCCAGTCAGCCTCCTCTCACTGATTCCTGGTTAATAAATGATCCAAACGATCACGTTTACAGTGATCACTTAAACGGCTGAAATCCATGTTCAAAGATAGCAGAAGAGGCTTTCTTCTGGTGTTTGGAAGGCAATATGTCCATATATTCATAAATATTGTCACTCATATCTACAGGAAAATACAAAAAAATAACATTTTCTTTATCCCAGTGAGTGATAAATGATGTTCTTCAATAAACTTTGTGGAAAAGGAAAATCTCCTGTCAGCCTCAGAGCTCTTTCAGTGATCACTGTAAACACTAGAAAACAACGAGCGGCTCATTTATTAACCAGGAATTAAAGAGAGGAGGCTGACTGGACAGCAGTGCTGCAGTCTGACACATCTGCTGAATAGAGAGTCCTGTAGTGTGAACACTCCCATCACTGACCAGTGTCTGGTCAGTGATGGGACCAGACACTGGTCAGTGATGGGAGTGTTCACACTACAAGACTCTCTACCAGGGAGGAGTCATGTAACGTGAACAGAATGGAGAGTATGACTCTGACAGCCATGTAGTGTGAACAAGGTTTTTTCTGGAAAACATTAAAGCTAATTCCATTTGTTATAGCATACTACACTCCACGTCCATATTCAGAATGTCTGTCCTGATAACTGATAAAGTAATTATTGTAGGTGACTTTAATATTCATGTGGATGTTGCTAGTGCCAGTTTTAGTACTGCATTTCTCTCATTATTAGATTTGGTTGGCTTCTGTCAGAATGCATAGAAAGCAGCTCCACACTCTCAACCTGGTCCTGACATAGGCTCAATCCCAAACCGCTCCCTACACACTAGCCCTGTCACTCCGAATGAAGTCACACTCGCAGCTGTGGAGGGCACTTTAACTGAAGGGGAAGCGTATAAATAAGATGAGCAGGTATGGGAAGGCCACGTCATGCCACCGGAAAAGGGAAGCCTCCATTGCCATGGCAACAAAACACGCCTCTTGTACAGGAGGAGCTACATTATACCTCGAGTCATTTTAAGTCATTTCACAAGTCTTTCAACTCCAGCACAATTTGACATTTCCAATCAAACTAATGGGGCCAGATGAATTTTGCTGCCAGTCGTTCTCACACATTTTGAAGATGCAGGGCTGCAAAATCAAACCAAACGTGAGCAGAGAGGAAGATTTGGTAATTTTGTCTTTTTTATCTTTCCAAATCACGCCTTTAGTTTTATTTTCTTTCAGTGTGACAGAGGTGTGAGGGACATACTGCACATCATGCGGAACTTAAATTTCTATGTTGTTTCCTCCTTCATTTTTTGCAGTCGCACTTCCTGCTAAAGCCATAAGTGAGCATCGATGCAGACTCACTATTTAAAGGCTCAACGGTCCATTCGCCCTCCGCCCTATGTAGTTTGGGACGGCCCTTAATATGGCGAAGCCTCCATGAGGATGTGCAAACGAAGGGCTAGTGTGTAGAGGGAGTGTGTAGGAGGCGGTTTAGGATTCAAGGTTCAAGGAATCTTTATTGTCCCCATAGGGCAGATCACTCTACAGCCAGCAGTACCACAATCACAGACAGTGCATGCACGAGACAGGACAATGATACATAAATAAATGGAACAGACAGACTAAAAACAATCACTTGTTTAAAAGACCTATGGCAGCAGGGATAAAAGAGTTCTTCACTCTATTTGTCCTGCATCTAGGCAGGACATACGTGCGGCCGGAAGGGAGCAGCACAAACTCACCAGCCAAGGGGTGGCTCTGGTCAGTGAGGAGTGAGCGGGCCTTGCTTAGTGTTCTCAGTGTGAAAGTGTCCTTGAGATCATTGAGATTAATGCCTGCAATTTTGCTGCACACTCTCACTATACCACACAGTCTGTTCTTGTTCTTTAAGTGGGCCATACCAGCAAATAAAACAAAAAGTTAAACGAGACTCAATAAAACATTTTCATAAAAGTGGTGTCAATGTTAAAACTCCGCAGTTTCCTATAAAAATACAAGTGTTGATATGCCTTCTTGCAGAGAGCATCAACATGGAAATCGAAGGACAGCTTGACAGCTTGGTCCTCAATGGCAAGAGGAGGGATAACTGACAGATGTTTGCGGAAGTCGATCACCATTTCTTTGGTCTTGGACACGTTAATGGACAGAAAGGATGCAGAGCACCAGACTGTGAATTCCTTGACTACAGGACCATGGTCAGCGTCGTCACTGCTCAGCAAGGACACGATTACTGAGTCGTCTGCAAATTTCAGGAAGTGGCACCCCACATGTTGACTACGGCACTCATGTGTGTATAAAACAAACGTAAGGGTGAAAGGACACAGCCCTGAGGTGATCCAGTGGATAAGACGAGTGTCGGACAAAACACCGTTGACCCTAACACGTTGTGGTCTTTCTGTTAAAAAGTCCATTAATCAGGCTATTAAACCAGGATCGATGCTGTGGAAGTCCCTTAATCTTTCTGCTAAAATGTGTGGCTTTATGTAGTTAAAAGCAGATGAAAATCAACAAATAAAAGATGAGCAAATGTCTTGGCTCCCTCAAGGTGTTTCAGGATGAGATTAAGAAGTGTGGCTAATGCATCCTCAACACCTCGACCTGTAGGCAAACTGCAGTGGGTCCAGGTTATCCTGGACACAGGCCAGCAGTGTCTCTTTAACAATTTTCTCAAGAGACTTCATAACCAGAGAAGTCATTTGGTGATTTGGGGGATGCAGATTTGGGAACTGGGACAATAATGGAGTCCTTCCAAAGTGAAGGGACTTTGTGAAGCTGGAGGGACATTGTGTTTAGAGCGTGGCACAAAATACTGAACCCAAATGCACAACTCAACATGACAGGAAGATGTATATCAAAAGGTATTTATTACAAACAAAAGTCAATAATCAGGATAACAAAATGACTCAGGCACTGATGCAAAATAACTAAAGATGGGACCAGCAAAACACAAAAGATTCTCAAACTAAAATGAGAACAATTAGAGAAACCATACGACTGTACAAGAAACTAACAAGGATACAGGAAATACAAAACTAAAAGCGCTCACACGGTGAGGATAACTATAACTAAGGAGGAAAAACAAAACATACAGCGCTCACTAACAGCGAGGGAAAATAATGCTCTAGACTGGGTAAATACACAGAAGCTTAGTAACAGACAAAACACTAAACTAGACTGGACACACTCGACACAATGACAGAAACTAACGAGACACAACCTGACAGAGAAACAACTTGACATGATGGCTGGTAGCTTGGGTAACTCACAAGACGTAGTGGCACACGACTGGGGGAGATGCAGACATAAATACACGAGGTAATGGGTAACAGCTGGAAACAATCAGGGCGGGGCAGACAATCAACAGACGCAGGAAACACAGGGGCAGGAAACATGAAGCTGGAACACAAGGGAAGACAATTAATACAAAATAAAACAGGAAATGACAGGACCATATGACAAAACTGAACCAAAAAAACTTAACTTGACATGACCAACATAACACATTGAAAAGGTAAAAGCGAATATATCTGCCAGCTGGTCAGCACAGTTCTGAGAACACGCCCTCCAATGCCATCCGGGCCAGGACTTTTCCTTTCCTTGACTCCACGGAAAAGTTTGTATACTTTATTCATCAACAACACTGTTCAGGGGAGAGACTGCGTTTTTTTTAAAAAAATGACAATTCCTGACTAAAATTACAGTTGTTAAAATGGTTATAAAAGTTGTTCAGTTCATTTGAGAGCACCAGGTCAGGTCTACCATTCAGAGTGACATGGGTCTTCTTGGGTTGCATCACCATCATAGATTTGACCCCCTCCCATGCAGGATGAGAGCTGCCTGCCCTTAGCATGCTCTCAACCTTGTCCTTATACCTGCTCTTGGCAAGTTTGAGCTCCTTTTTGAGCAGTTTTGAGGCAACATCAGTTAATTCATCAATATCCTCGCAAACAATTGTAAACAAATCCCAATCCATGCTGTGAAAGTAGTTCTGAAGGATATGGATTGAGTTCTCTGACCAGACCTGAGCCATTCTTCTCTTCGGCTTGTTCCTCTTCGAATTTGTAAGATAGAGCAAGGTAAACCGTGTTATGATCGGACACACCAAGCGGGGCTCTGATGAAGGACTTATATACATATTGGTAAAAATTACCCAATGGCTTTGATGGTTTGCAGTGATTGGAATCACCCAGAATGAAATGCGGTGCATCCGGCATTAGCCCCTGTAACCGCTGCACTATTTTTAGCATAGCCTGAGTGGCTACATCAGCAATAGCCTTCAGGTGAACAAAAACCACAGTGATAAACAACTCTGGGGATTCTCTGGAGAGATAAAAGGGTTGCAGGGATACGGTCAGTAGTTAGATGTTCTTGGTGCACAGGGTCTCCCTGACAATCACCATATTGCACCAGTTTTTGTTGACATAGAGACACACACCCCTGCCGAGTGACTTACCGTCTGACGAAAGGCAACTCCAAATCCATTAATCTCCATCTCTGACTGTGGTCTTGTTCCTTAAGCCAGGTCTCCATGATGGCCAAGATACATGCGTCCCTGTACTCTGCCAGGCACTTGACATTACCCTGAAGCTCATCCACTTTATCCTGGAGCAACTGAGCATTAGCCAGGATGACAGTGGGCAGAGGTATCTGACCGTGGCCTTGCCGCCTAAGCCTCTGCCGTAGCCCGCCGCGCCTCCCCCTTTTCCTTGCACGCCTCGGCCCAGACGACCAGTTGGGCCTTCTTCGTTGACGGATTCAGCCGAATGATCTCTGAAGGAATGGCTGACGAGGGATACACGATCCATAATCACAAAGTGGAAGTAGAAAGTCGCGGCTGTACTGGTAAGGTTTTCCACTCTCACATGCTCCAAGCAACAAGTGGCATAAAAATGTTAAAATAAAGAGAATGCCCCCCAGACTGGAGTGATTCCCTGTCGCCATTGTCCGCCACAAGTGGTTAAAAAGTGGGTAAAAAAAACACTAAAACACAGTCAAACAAACCAGACACCCACATGCTGCTGCTGTGTCGCCATGAACAGTGCCACCATTACCACCATTGGGCCATAGTGTAGTAAACTGATCAATTGCAGCCGGGCTCTGATTAATTGCAGCTTCACAGGGAGACGTAGGAGAGGTGAGTTAAAAGAGAAGGCTGGGCAATCGCTCGGGTTGTTGCTGGAGGGAACTGTCTTTTTCATCTGCAGGCACACTCGCTGGGGGGTGGCGCTCACAGCTAGTAGTGTTGCCAGCGCTGAAGATAGTCAAGTAGGGGAGCTGATCCAGTTTACGAGGGGAGGCCCTTTAACTCCTGTAGGTAGTCAGGGCTGGGGACTTTGGAGTGTGCGCAAGAACCCCTGCTCTCCAGCCTTGGCTGTCAGTGGCCGGCAAGCCAACGGACACTGGATGGTGCCAAAGCTTAGACCCCGGGAGAAGGTCTTGCTAGCTGGGCAAGCTAAGTTTTATCTTTATATATTAATGCAAATTCTGTATTTTGTATTTGTGTATTATAATCCCGTGTCATTATTTTAGAGAGAAACGAGAGAAAAAAGTAGGTGGGCTCAGTAATACCAACTATCAGGGAAGGGGGAGTGTCTACTGTCTGTATTTGCAGTGTTTAAGGTAGGCGTAGCCCAGAATACTCCGTGTGTGGAGTTGGTGTGTGGTTTCATTCATCCCACGTGTGCCGTTGGCATGGTGTGTGGTGTGTATAGGTTGTTCATTCATTCATGTGGCTCGTGCATGATCTTAAAGAGTGCAGTGCATTATAGTGTGCGTAGTTGTTGGTCCTTGAGCGCCTCCTGTTTCCATTGTATGCATTTTTATATCTGTGTTTAAATAAAGACTTACCTGTTCTTCTATACGCTCTGAGTGGTGTAGTGTTTTTCACCTCTGACAAAGCCCTTTTAAGCTAGTTTATTACAATATAATAGTCTTATTTCATAATTTTTATTTTGTACTTCTAGATTACACTCTATCAGCTAAAACCGTGCACACTCGATGTTTATCTGATAGTGCTGTAGACAAATTTAAGGATATAATTCCATTAACTTTTAATTCTGTCTAAGATCAGCCCACTGCGCAAAAAGAAGTTGAAACAATGCCTTTTTAGGGTCATTATTGTACATCCAATCTCAGTCCAATGACGGTGCAGACTGTAACGCCAGATGACGTCTTTTTTCCGACGTCTTTTGAATGTCCAGTATTGATGTAGGATAATTGAAGGATAATTCTAGTCTAAATGAGGCCTACGTTAAAATTTTAACTCATTTCAGACAGTCTAGTTAACAGGTTCTCCACCTTCAAAAGCCACAGTTGCACATTGTACTTGAAGATTTAAGATTAAAACCCAGTCCACCTTCAGAAACGTGCAAAACTAAGGTTTATTTTTGTTTTTTGTTAATAAATAATAATTTGAATTTTATTTTCAACAGGATTCCCACTGTAAGTCAAAAATTCACCAACTTTTCCCTGATTAACACGCAGACTTTCTATGACCTTAAATAAATAAATAACTGTGCAATATGCCGCATGCATCTGGAGCCTTAAAAACAAACAAACAAACAAAAAAAAAAAAACACACAGCATTTACTGTACTAGGGGACTCTAACCTCAGTACTACAGTATCCAAATTGCTAATCTTGTAGATAGTGCTACAAAGAGCACTCAAGTGCTCTCAAGGAGTGTCACTAGACTCTGTTGCCCATTAGTTCCTTATTCATCAGTGCTTTCAATAGTCATTTTTTTAGTATCGTTGGGCAGTAAAATCTATCTGTGAAGATGGCGGACCAAATGAGACACTGATTTACCCTCAGACTGTCAACTGCACTCAATGCCACTGATGTATAAATGCTTAAAGCAGCTTATTTTTTATTTTTTTAAATTCATCTGATGGGTTTGACAATCGCGAAACATCAAGATGATCACAAGTGCATATATAAGGTTCATTTATCAGCAGCTCTGAAGCAGCAGTGTGCCATTAGCATGTCTGAACTTGTTAATATATAAAGCTCCTGGCTTGTTTTGACCACAGCAGCAATACTGGGCATGTCTGGAGGAGTTAGTTTCACACTGATGGCTTCCCACCATGTGTCTGACTCATAAAAGGTCATTGTCATTGTCCGTTACAGGACAATGCATGGGATAATGTTGTGTATGCTGTAATTATCAAGGACCAGTGGACAAGAGTTATTTCTTCATGGAAAAATAAAAAACATGTTTTTGTGGACTGGTCACTTGAGTTTGCTTACACACCCACATGAGGATGGACAGTTTCATTCTGTTTTGAAATTAAGATAACAGCTATTATATTGACTGTATTACCAAGATAAAGTAATCATCGTCAATTCTCCACTACAGAAAGATCTTTTCTGGCATTTTGTACCAGACATCAATTGTTTTAGGCTAATATTGTGGGCTTAATTAAAGAATGAAAGAGTTAACAGTGTATGAGGCAGCATATGACACCACCCAGAGCCTCAAATACTGAGGCTACATCACCGAGTTTGTTCCCATCACACAAGGCCGTTCCATCAACAACAATATAAACCCTTTGCAGTAATAAACGTTCCAAGACAGTGTGCCAGGAGTAAGGTGACGTAGTCTAATACACCCAGAGGATGGACAGGAGGGTGGTGTTGTGCTAGAATGCATTCAATAAACAACGTTCGAACACGTTCATATTTTCTGTGAATGGGGAACTCAATTTTCAAATTATGAGAGTGAACGAGAATAAGCGGCATGCACCGTGAAAGAGAAAGTGTTTTTCAGGTTTTACAACAATGTTTAGGGCAAACATCATGACAGTCCAGCATGGCCAGTACTGAAACCAGTTTTACAGAGCACTTATGAACCTAGACTGGAGCCTCATGACATCTCTGATTCTTTATTGGTCCAATTATTTGATTAATTTTGGAGTGGTAATAATTTCCAGCTGGCGATGAATGGTTAAGAAGAGGTTGTTTTGAATAACACTCTGATTTATTTAAAACATGTAACAAATGAACATGAGTTCATCTGGGATCCATTTCACAAAACAGGTTCAACAAACACTAGCGTAACCCTGAACTCTGAGTTCTGAGTTTCCGGTTCCAGAACAGCTGATTTGAGTTGGTTTAATCAACTCGGAGTAGTTTCACCTGGAGTTAAGCAACTATAAATTCACTATGGCAACAGGGAAGCGGAGGGCTGCTTTTTTCATCCCACTTGAATTGGAAATTTTAATGCGCTCATATGGCGAGATTGAACACATTTTTTGCATCTGCATCTGTAAAACAGAGGGAGACGGTTTGGGAGAACATTGCTGCCGGGATCAGTGCGTAAGTTTAAATGTAGTCTTTTGCAATCACATTAATATTACCAGGTAAAACTGTTCTCTGATCTCTGACTTAATGGTCAGAGATCGGTTATTTTCTACCGCTTATCCTCACTGGGTCGCGGGGGGGTAGGGGGGCTGGAGCCTATCCCAGCTGTTTTAGGGCGGAAGGCAGGGGACACTTAACCCATTTTGCACACTAACTGTCATTGGTAATGTTGCAAATGTAAGGATGGATTAGGTTGTGCATGTAGGTGAACGGTACCGCTCACAAATGCAAGAACATCTATGCGCAGTCTGATAACAATCTGCTGACGAACATTTAATTCTCTGCACAGTGATGTTGCTCCTTCATCCACTGGATCGTTAATGAAAGGACATGTCATTTTGACAGACGGTAGAACTTGACTACGCCAAAACTCTCTTTGCTGACTGACTAAATGAATGACTGAATGAATGACTGTATGAATGTATGAATGAATGAGGAATTCAAAAGAGGGCGGAGACAGAGAGAAACAAGGTTCATTGAGTAAAAACCTAGTCCTGACCAGGTTAGGTTCATAGAGTCTGTTACTATGGTAACTGACCAAGAACTTAAGTTAGCTCTCTCTGTGAAACAGGCTAGAGTTAGCCCTCTTTCTCTGGTCTGATTTACCTCCCTTTTTGAAATGGAAAATTCAGTTTCCCTCATTTCAGGGTTAACAGACTCAGAGTTTTCACTAAACCTGCTTTGTGAAACGGACCCCTGTAGGACTGTGAACTTGGTTATTTTTTTTCTTTCTTTTTAAATATGAACTAAAATAACACTGCAGGAGAGAAGGCAGTTGGTCCAGCAAACGCAAGACCCCCAGGAGACGACTGTTTGTGTCCGGTGTGTCTCGTTACAATCATCTCTTCATTTGTGTCACATCATTCAGCTGCTAGTATAAATGTTGACCCTTTAGTTACAGCTCTCTTACAGAGATGTGTCAGTCTTTTACTACAGCAAAATATAACTTTTTTTTTAAGATAAGCTGTAGGATCCAACAAGAGATTCAGAGAACTATCAACAGAACAAATTTACCAGGTCAAGATGACCTACTTTCTGGGCATGTGGGCCATGCAGGGTGTTCGTGCTTGGGCACACCTGCAGGTACCACAAGTGTGATCTCATTGTGTTGAGTCAGCAGATTTTGGGCTACATAAAAAAAGTTATAAACAAGTGACACTGGCTCTGTTAGTGTCTTTGTGTAGAGTTTGTTGAGCTGTTGAATAAAGTTGTACTGCGCTGAATCTCAGTTTCCTGGTGCTTGTTGGAGAATCTTGAATTTTGACCTTTTCAAAACACTTTAACCTTAAAGTTCTTGTTCTTTGAAAAAAATCAAACAGAGCCAACCAGCAAGAAGTTGTGTCATGGCCCTGACACAACACTTATGATTTGAATTCATAACTGTCTTTTTTTGAAGATTTTAGAAACGCTGCTGTCATTTAGTGTAGAACCAGATCAAATGACATTGAATAGTAAAATCTTAGTCATTAATAATCATATATATATATATATATACATACATATATATATATATATATATATATACATACATATATAATCATTATATATAAATATGAAGCATACGGCTGATTAAGCAATTATGAAGGAAAAGCTAAAGCAGTCCTCTGAAATATTCTCAGTGTTTCCAAGATCACTTAACATAGCAGGACTGATATGTCTATCTGTTTTTTTCCCCAAATTTTATTTTATAAGGATATATATATATATATATATATATATATATATATATATATATATATATATATATATATATATGTGTATGAACATGTTGATATGAACAAAAGGCCATGGCATCTTGGCCCAAAGCCAAGATGCCATGCATGCAGATGTATTTGGTTTTCCGTGTTCATGCCAAATCATGGCATCTTTTGTCTTTTTTTTTGCTGTGGTAAGCTGGATCCAGTACTCTCCCGGGCCAAACCTAATCTAATGAATGCCAGGTCCCTCACCATCATCATGTTCACTGCCCCTTCTGCTAGTCTTTGCTGGTAGTTTTTCTGGCAGCCATTCATTGTCACTTCCACGCTTGAGTCACTTGGCAGTTGCTCCATTGTTCTGTATACATTTCTACACAGTGTACTTGAACAATAAAAATATTACTGTTACTCAAATAACAGCAATCATGCACATTTTTTCTTTTTCTTCAAAAACTTTAAGTTACAGTCTAAAACATAAATCAGTAGATTTTACAGATTCTGCAGACTGTCCATTTTCAAAGTGTGTGACTTTTCAAAGTTTATAGCGTGACACACTGGCATCTACTTCAGTGGCTGAAGTGTAACTCAGTATTCACGGTGATTGACAAACATGCAATACATTGGACTGTATTATTATAGTATAGTATGTATTATTAAACAGTTAACTGAAGCCCAACTTTTTTATTATTTTACACACATAATTTTGTTAAATGCAGATTTCTGATGTATTGACTTTCTGAGTTTAATTAATTCCTAAGTTAAGTTTAGTGAGTCACATAATTTTCAGCCATGATTTTAGTATAAATGGAGTGAATACATTTCTATACATATACATATAATTCAATATTGAGTATAATGGCAGAGATTATTTTATACTATATAAAGAAAATTTATTATCATGTAGAATTAAATAAAACTGTGAATGGAGTAGAAGTAACTGGAATAATCCAACAATCCATCCATTTTCTATCACTTATCCTCACATAGGGTTGCAGGGGGGGCTGGAGCCTATCCCAGCTGTCTTAGAGTGAAAGACAGGGTACACCCTGGACAAGTCTCCAGTTCATCACAGGACACATAGAGACAGACAACCACTCAAACTCACATTCACACTTACGGACAGTTTAAATTAACCAATTAACCTAATCCCCATACATGTTTTTGGATGGTGGGAGGAAGCCGGAGTACCCGGAGAGAACCCATGCAGACACAGGGAGAACATGCAAACTCCACACAGAAATCAAACCCGGTACCTTCTTGCTGTAAGGCGACAGTGCTAACCACTGACTACACCACCGTGCTGCCCTATTGTTATTATTTTTATTATTATTATTATTATTATTTTATATTATAATAATTATTTTTACTCCGGGAACAAATCTTTTTTGGAGGAAAACTTATTTTGATAAATTTACCATATAAAGTTAGCTAAATCCTCTGGAACAAGAGTGAGCTTTGCAAGAAGAGTTTCAGGAGAGGTACTGTTATATAAGAGCAGCAGGTTCTGAGCTTCCTGTGTTTGAGGATAGGTCAGTACTGGTTGGCAGAATATGATTCATTTTTTCCCTAATACATTTAATGATTAATCATGAAGTTACTACTACTGAGGGTTATGGGAATAGATGGTTCAATAGAGCTGTGGCTCTGTGTCAGCCTGGCTACAGTGCTGAAAAGAAACCTGGGGTTGTTTTTATTTTCCTCTGTTAATGATGAATAATAAGCCGCTCTGGCATTATGGAGAGCCTTCCTATAAGCTTTCAGACTATCATGCCAGTCCAGGTGAGACTCATGCAGACCGGTTTAACGCCACTTCCTTTCAAATCTTCTTGCTGCTTGCTTTAAACTGCGGGTGTGAGGGTTAGACCATGGAGCCAGCTTTCTGTGCTTTACTGGCTTCTTTTTTAGAGGAGCAACAGAGTCTAGTAATATGATTAAATTTGGCTACAACACTATCAGATAAACATCTAGTGTATACAGATTTACCTGATGGAGTATAGTCCAGAAATAAAAATTCAAAGGTTAACAAGAAAGGAGTTCTGTTGGTGGACTGATAAATGTTCCACTTCAATGCCGTAGGTCAGGACCAGGTCGAGTGTATGGTTAAAACAGTGAGTTGGTTCCTGAACATTCTGACAGAAGCTAACTGAATCTAACAGCGAGATAAAAGGAGTACCAAGACTGTCGCTATCAATGTCCACATGAATATTAAAGTCACCTACAATAATTACTTTATCAGTTCTCAGGACTAAACTAGATACCCAAGGGGCAAAATCCTGTTTTTTTGGAAAACAGACACAGAGTGTTGTAAAAGGTTTGACACCAGAAATGATATCTGGGACCTTCAAGGATCACAACCTGGGTGGACAACCCGGTCAACTAGCTGCTGGAAAGCTACAGGGGGCCAAAACCCCTCTTCTTAGGTAATCTTCCTGGTGAAGTTATGTAAATGCAAATATTTAGGTCAGGGGTTCCCAAACTTTTCCATGCCAAGGCCCCCCAAACAGCATTAGCTTCTGGTTGGTGACCCCCTTTGCAAACCCACAGACAATGCTACAAAATATGTAAAGAAGTAAAGAAACATCAGCCTTTAGAGTGTTTTTTCTTACTTTTATTCACTATTCAATAATTATTGCTATTGATAAACTTTTCAACAAATTGTTCACAGAAAAGAACAGAACAAATTCACAGACCATCCAAATTCTTTGCATAAGGGAAGACCTAGCTTGGAAATGTGTGCACTCTTGTCAGTGATTGCTGCTAGAGCAGCCCTTTTCAGGTGGAGGTTGTTTGCTCTTAGTTTGCCCAGATCTGAATCCTCAAAGTGACCTGCTGTGGCTGTATACACAGCTATGGCGAGGTTCCGTGCCTGGTTCAGGACGTCATCTGTTATGGCATCAGTTGAGTTCTCGCCAAATTTTTTAAGTGCAGGTCTGTCCAGAATTATGCTATTCTTAAACCATGCCTTTTTTCCAGTGAAATATGGGTAACTAGTTGTATCTCTGCCACTCAGGGCATTTTCACACCTATGGTTTGTTTGCTGTGGTCCGAATCAGGGACCAACTTGTTACAATGTTGCAAATTGCCTCGAGTTTGGTTTGTGTTCACACAGCAGCATTCACAAGCGGATCAAAATGTGTGATGCACAAGGAAACTGCTCTAATTGGTCGAAATTTCCTCACGGGAAAACTCCCTCAAGTCAACAAAGAAGAGCAGACTCCAGAGCACTACTTTTCAATTTTACAATGGAGGTAAAGCTACATGGGTTGTTCTTGGCCCTGGTCATCGTGTATTACGTTGTTTGTACTCATCACTGTAGTCAAACAGTACAGTTTGAAAATGAGGAAAGGCTGAGACTGGAAAGTATATCATGATGATGCACTATCAAGACAGTTCAGGTGGAGGCGCGCATTAATCTTCCTGAACTGTGACATGCTCATCATCCTAAAATATTAATTAATATAACTGTGCCTTGCAGTTGGGTCGGCTTGAGGTTGGATCATGTTCTCACCACAATTGAACCGCACCAGTTTGACCGAGACCACCTCTTCAACAGGGTTGTTTTGGTCCAAACCTGAGTGCGATTGATGACACAACACTGTAAATGTCCCAGTGCCACAACCTTTTCATATGCATTCTGGGCTGTTCTCAACCACAGCTCTGCTAGATCACTAAGATGCATTGATCGGGTGTATCTCTTCTCCTGCTCAGCTGATTTAAGGCTGGGTCCACTGTACCTGTCACAACAGAAGTGTATGATCTGAGTGCAAGCAGGTACATCATTCAGCAGCAAGCTTTTGTATTGCTCAGCAATGGTTCTGAATAGGTCACCTTTTGAAAAGACCAGTGTCATATGGCACACATAGCACCAACTACTACTGCTGTATTTTTGTCACCTTGAAGCAGATTAGGGATGCTGTTCACTTTGGTCTCCACTTTCAGAATGTTTACTAGGCTTGCCTTGGTACCAGTTCTCATACTGCCATCTTCCTGGAAGAGGGATGGGGGAAAGTCACTGCACTCGTGGTTGCCGATAAATGTTGAGTTCTCCACCACTAGCAGTGACCTGTGTCATGCACAGAAGGGCAGTAACTTCATTGCTTTTGCTAGATGAAGATGTTTTACCCCCAGACTTCTTTGATTTTGTGTTTTGTGTGTGGAAGGTGTTAAGCTTCTCAATAGTTGTCTTCTTCTGATCACTGGACAGTGACTTTCGACAGAGCCTTCAAACCAAGTACTTTCACATTTGTCAGGTTGTCCTTGACTGTGGAATCTGATATGTTAATCAGGCATGGTGTGGCTGTTGTGAATGGGTTGGTATCTACTGCTGCCATGATCTTGGCTACCATCTTTGCATCCCTGATGACATGACTCCAACCAGATTCATGGTGTAGGCTGGAGGAATGGAGGTGCAACATAGACTTGAGCTCTGCAGAGATAGCTGCAGTGAGTGGTTTTGTGAAAAGCCATTTTGGCAGGGTTGAGTGTAATGCCGTCTAAACCGCTTGTCTCCTTGGCATCTGCGTTATATGTCTGCTCCAGAAGCATGTCAGGGGAGACTCCATTCTGCTCTCCTTCCAACAAATGCACCTGCCATCAGTGCTTCATAAGGAAGATAACCAATGGTGCTGGCCTATAAATGTGGGTGGAGGTCTGCACAGAAGGCAGAAAATCCAGGCAGTACTGCATCTGGAGGAGAATTCAATAACTGTGAAGTTGTGACCATTCTTGCTAGGTGCCAAATAAGCAACAGGTCTTTGGTTGCAGCATCTGAGGAAGTTGGCAGACTCTCTAGCTTCTCCATGTGGTCAACTGACCTGGACCTCTGCCTGTCTTTAGCTGAGATGTGACACATAGGAACAGGTGGGTCAGCATCAACATCATCAATATCAACATGATGGGTCAACATCATGAGTCTTTCTTCTGTCACGAGTGGGAAGACTGGTACCCTCCTGGAATCTCTCAATCTCTTCATTTTCAATTATGATTGCAAAGGTGGCATTGAAACTCCCACCATCTAGTGTCTTCTTCTTCCAGTCCAGACTGTCCATGGCAAACACATGGGGAATCTTGCAGTTTTTAGGCATTGTCTCTGGGACATAAAAACCAACAGTTTCTGCCTGCTGCATGATCATCTCACTGTGTGCAGTCAGGTGACGCTTTGGACATTCATAACTGATCCCAAGCCCCAGCCTGTTCAGCATAATCAACAGCAACAACATAGCTGTGAAGTTGAAGTGTGAGTGAACCATGTTATTAGCAGATGTGAAGGATATCTCAGAGGAATGTTTCTTATGAGTTTGCGTCATGCAGTTCACACAATCTGCTCACAGATTGCAGCTTGTCACAGTGCATGATGTTTCTCATCCTGCATATGATCTGCTTCTAGTCTCCTAAGCTTCTCCAGGGCATCACCAAGGGGTACACCTGATGCACACATGAAACCTGAACCACATGTCTGATTAAGGACTGAAACACTTGAACCAAAGTGTTGCTGCAGCTTCAATTTCATACTAACTGTTCGGTACTCATCTGCATTTTTGACACCAAGCTCCCTCAGAATTTCTTGGTATTGATTACAAATTGATTTCAATAAGAATCTTGACAGGTCATGGATTCCAGTTCTTCCGTGAGGTGAGTAAATGCAACAGCATATTGGTACAAGTCTTTGCTTTCCAGAATGAATGCGCTGAGCCTTTAAGTTGTTCATACATGGTTTGTGGTAGGCTATAGCTTTGACAACCATATCATGACCTTGGCCCATCAGTCTCAACAATATGTCATTTTCTTGGCTGTCTCCTCAATGGCCTGTTGACTATTTATTGTGGACACCATAGAGATTGGCTCCTTTCTTCACAGCCACTGCTTATTGCAAATTACACACTGTGAGGTCTCCATTGTGGGGTGCAAATAGTCTTTATCAAGGATGACAGACAGGAATGAAAGCACAGGATTTCCATCAGGGAGATGGAGAAGAGCACGTGCCTCCAGGCAGGTGAGGACGCAGCCCTGCGCTGGCTCTACTCTCAACTATCGAAAGGGATGAACTCAAAACCGCTCTCACAAAGAGAGGGAAAACCATTTAACGTCACCTTCACAAGTATTACTTTTTGTAAATATCTAAAAAGTATTGGAAAATCACTTTCACGCTAACACTTTTAATACTTTAAAATAATTATACTATTATTGCACTTTGTAGAAATATATTATGCTAAAATATAGTTTAAGTGAAACTTATGTGCAATTTCTAAAGTGTACTTATTTTTTTACATATATTTTTGATAAATTATAAAAAGTATACTCAAAATTGTCATTGTAACATACACTAAAAGCATATTTCAAGTCTTTGAGTGCCATTGACAAGTTACGGTGTCAATTAAAATACAACGCTTGAGTGCCGAGTGCCGAGTTATTATTACGCTGATCACGGTCTCCCGCAGCCTGTCAGTAACTTCAGGGCATCTGTGATTAGTAGTCAGAACACAAACAGTTAATATCACAGAGATCAAAGCAGAAAGTGGAGACATTCGCATTTAGAGAACAAAATAAATGGATTCTGGACAAAAAGTGGTGATTTTGGTGAAAGTGGCCTCTACTCTCCTCCAGATAAAACAAGAATGGGACAAAGTAAAAACAAACATTTTTTTCATGATGAAATAGTGCATCTCTTCTTTCATTTGAGCTACTCTGTGTTTTCAGAGACATAAAATATAAAATATTCTGTGGGTCTAGAAATATGACTCAAAATGGGCAAAAAACACTGGCACAAGGCACTTTCGATTTTAAAAAACGGCTGGCACTCAAAGAGTTAAAAGTACACATTTTAATACCAACACTGTAATATTAAGTTTGGATGTATTTTAAGTTACATTTAAGTCTACTTATGAAGTGAAGCTACATTGTTCAGTACATTGTTTTGGAATGTGTTCAGTAGTATTACTAAATGAAATTTTGTGCTGAGCAGATAGCAATTGTTGCTATCTGTGTACTTTACACACTGTACACAGTTGTGTGCTGGGTGGCAGCCTCAAGAAGAGGACGCAGCATGTCTGGACAAACTGGTGAGGAAGACAGGCTCTGTCTGGACAGTCTGACATCTGTGGCAGAGCAACATCCACTGAACAGCAGGGGTGTAATGGTACAGTATATGTTATATTCCTCCCGTAGTGTCATGGTATGAGGTTCGGTGCACACAGTCATTCGACAAATATAAAGTCCTCACTCCAATCCAGGTGGTGGTAATGAGCCTAAAAGGTGCCAGCGACCATCATTAGCTACAGAAGTAGAGGTAGTTACAAAAACAAATGAAAAGAAAAGTGACGACAGCGTTTAGTTAGAAGTAGAAAAGCCGCTGGCTTCATTTAAATCACCTGAATGGAAACGCTTTGGCTTCCCAGTATAAGATAACAGCAATTTAAAGAGAGAGGTGGACTGAACAAAAATTAGCTGCTGGCGATGTTTTGCAGAGGTGTGGTACGATGCTGAAAACACATGAAACATGCTTTTAAGCAGCCACTTAACACCGACTGGACCAAAAACACTGAAGCAATCCACATACATATGCTCATATGCCGTAGTAGAGGAGTTGGCTTCAAGTACAGTTATTTATTGAAAGTGCTGCAAAAAGTGTCCCATCCCGCAGAATCTTGGTGCATGTCATATAACATACTGTATAAACATATGAACACAGTGCCGAGATAAGAACCAAAATATAATAAAGTGACTAAAGCTGGTTTCACACAGAATGCGGAAGGCACAGGTGCGCCGAGACAAATGGATGTGGTTGTGTCGGGCAAAGGTGCAGCGGTTTGCACTGTTGCGTGCTGCAGAAGAGATGTCAAAGGCTACACAGCAAGGAGGTGACGTAGTCCTGCTCCAGGTGGTGGGAGACGGGAGAGTAAAGTGCACGGGTGCACCTTGTTGTCAGTTGAAGAGCGTTAAAACAGGACAGCACCGACCCCCAAGTCAGAGGCATCCTCCTCCACTATGAACTACAGAGTAGTAGCCAGGATGGGGGCCGTGGTGAACAGGGACTTGAGACAGGAGAGGGCTTTGTCTGCTTCGGGAGTCCCCCGGAACACCTGGTGAGGAGAGGTTAGTGTGTGCAGAGCATGCGCTCTGGGGCTACGAGGAAGCCCAGGAAGGAAACTGACTCGGCATGAAACACATTTCTATGCTTTGCAATAAATAAATAAAGTTTGTTCTGCAAGAGTTGTGTGAGTACCTGAGTGACATGTGGGCCTCAAGGTCCAGGGAGAAGATCAGGATGTCGTCCAAGTAGACAAATACAAAGCGGTCCAGGAAGTCGTGAAACATGTCATTAACCAGGGCCTGAAACACAGCTGGAGCATTTGTGAGACATGGGCATGACAACGTACTCGTAGTGGCCTGATGGGGTGTTTATGCCTGTTTTCCACTCATCCCCTTCTCTGATGCGGACCAGGTGGTGAGCGTTCTGCAGGTCCAGCTTTGTGAATACTTTAACAGTCTGTAAAAGTTTGTGACTGTTACCTGATTCAATGGTGCGTAATCGATGCAGGGACACAGAGTGCCATCCTTCTTCTTAACGAAGAAAAAAACAGCTCTAGCTGGAGACGATGAGGGACCGATGAGGCCGGCTAGGCATTGGGAATGAGATCAATGGCACAGTTGTGTGGTTGATGAGGTGGCAGAGACATGGCCTAGGACTTGCTGAAAACTTCTGCTAATTCATGGTAGCAGGCTGGAACACAGGACAGGTCAGGTAAAGGAGAGTGTGTGTCATTAAACTCACTGCTGGAGAGGGGAGCTCACAGCCACTGGAGATGCGTCAGAGCGCAGACAGGAGATGCTGCAGGCCGGAGACCAGGACAGGATGGACCCAGTACTCCAATCCAAGTGTGGATTGTGCTTACTAAGTCAGGGAAAGCCAAGAACCAATGAGGGATGTGCAGACTGAAAAAGGTACAGAGACATATTTTCCACATGATTGGCTACGGCAACAGTGAGTGGTTCGGTCTGGTGAGTCACAGAGTCTATGAGACACACATCCACACCAGAGTCTGAGAGCATGGAAACGCTGGGTGTGTGTGTATGGTCAGGTTTACCTTGGTTAGGTAATGAGGAGCAGACTCAGGAGCGGAAAAGTGGCTGACCTGCACCCTTCTCTGGGATGCCTGCTCTTTTAACGGACAGGTGTCAAGACAGTGCCCCCCTTCCCCGCAGTACAGGCACTGGCATTCTCTCATCCAACGCTGTCTTTCTTCCGGAGAGAGCCAAACTCTTCCCACCTGCATAAGTTCACTCTCTGGAGCAGGAAGCGCTTTGCCGGGACAGAGATGCTGAGGCCGGAGTGCGGGATTCGGGATCCGAGTAACAGGTCTGGAAGCCTAGAACCGTTCTGCGTTGCGCTGCCTCGGAACAGGCGGAGTCAATAGCCAAGGTGATGAGCGAATCCGGGTCCGAAGGTAACTCCATTGAAAGAAACTCCTTGATTGAAGGTGCCAGACCGGAGAGGAAGGTGTCTCTGAAGGGCTGGTCATTCCATCCACTGTCGACAGCAGCAGTCCGGTAGGGGATGGCATAATCACTTACAGATCGGTGTCCCTGGGTGATGCCGTTGAGTGTCTTGACTGCATTGGCTCCAGGAGGGGTTCAATCAAACACTTTATGCAGGGCTTCAGTAAACAGTTCAAGGTTCTGACACACAGCCGCTCCTTGTGCCCACTCCACAGTGGCCCAGGCAGCAGCATTCCCCATCAGGTGAGACCTGATGAAGGCCACCTGGAGCGGGAAACGCAAGAGGGCTCATTTCAAAATGGAGCTCACATTGAACAAGGAAGGTTCTGCAGTCATCTGTGTCTCCAGAAAACTTCATGAGAGCAGACAGCTTGTAGACAGTGACAGGTTCTGTGGCAGAGACAGAAGAGAGAGAGGCAGCAGGTACAACTGCTGCTCTGGTGCTTGTGCTTGGCGAGCTGATCTGTAACAGTCATCATTTCATTAAGACCACGGGCTAGTTTGTGTATTGTAATTATTCATACTTTTTATTCTCTTTTTTTTACTTCTCCTTTTTGAGGTGTCCTTGTTTTTTTTTTTTTTTTTTTCTTCTCCCACTTACCCCTGGGGTTGCTCTCCGCTTTGCTGAGCCTACCTGGCCTTTGCTCCTCCTCCTGGAGGCTGGTTGTATCCAGTGTCTCACCTTCTGAGCCCTTGGGCTGCTGGATTCATGCTCTCTCTGGGGTCCTGGGGATGGCTGCTGCTGGTCGCTCCTGGGGCGCTGCAGAGAGCCCTGGGGCTTGGGGTGGGTCGGCCCTCCTGTTGCTCCCCCGCCCCTCTTCCTGCCTCTCTGCCTCCTCCCTCCTCGTCCCCCCTCTCCGCCCTGCCGGCTCCTTCGCGCCCCTCTTCCCCTCCTCCCCGCCCCTCGGGGGGCTGGGGGCCCTCCGTTGCCTGGGGTGGGCTGGGGGGCCGGGTGGGCCCTCCCCGGGGGTGAGCTCCAGCTCGCTCTTCGGGGGCTCCTATTGGTGAGGGAGGCCAGAACCAATAGGTGCTGGCTGGGGGCCTTGATTCCAGGGCCTGTGCAGAGTTGGGAGGTAGTGGAGGGGAGTGGAGGTGATGTTGCGGCTGGATGGGCGTAGGCGGGGATGGCGTAGGCGCCTGCGCTTTAAGTCTCCTGGAGGTGGCCCTGTCCCTTGTCTGGGGGGGCTGCTGCGGGCTGCCGGCCGGTAGTCGGGCCCCATCGGCCATCTGGGCGCAGCTCTAATCTAACGGCTCCTGGGGGTCGTGGTGTTTGTGGTGCCCGTCTCCCCATCTCCCTCCTGCTGCATCCTCCCAGTCTCCACTTTTAATGCAGCACACACACTCACACTTTGGATGGAAGGTCTTGGTTGGCTAGGGGGATTTGGGTTGGAGCAGACTGCAGAGTACCCATTCTCTGTGGTCCTTCAACCCTCCACCCTGCCACCACTACTGCCCATCCAACTTTTAATGCACCACACTACACTCAGGGTTGCACGCATGCACAATGTAGGGCGAGTATTTCTTCGTCAGGGATCGGAGAAATATAGTAATAGGGTCTAAGGGTGGAAACACACTTTATGGCATCGCTGGTGGGGCCCGGCCCCTCTGGTTTTCAGACATTGGGAATGGTCAGTCACTGGCTTGCTGTTGCTGCGGGATCCCCGGGGTCTTGGTATGGTTGTCTGGGACTTCTCCGGCGTGCTGATGGGCCCCCTGGTGCTGCGACTTCTAGTTTGTTGCGGGGCTGGAGTTGCTGACTCGGTTGGTTGGTGTGGCTGTGGCAATTGCTGGCGGCTCGTAGTGACTCGGCTCTTGCTTGGGGATGGGGCACATCTCCGGGATCGAGAGCAATGGATCTGCCGCGCCACCCAAGGGAAAAGTTGTTGGGGGATACACAGGGCACCCTCCAGCTGGCTCCCTTTTGCCCTGCTCTTGCTCTCTAGATCTGCATCGGGCCCCGGCATCTGTTCTTCTTGGCCTGCACCTGGTAGTGGCCTGCTTGGGTGCTCCTGCTGCCTGGGCGGGACGGACACTCGGCCAGCAGGCCCCTGCTCAGTCGTCTTAGCTGCTCTGGGCTTCGGTGCCAGTCACTCATGCATGTTGGTTCAGGGTGTACGAATGCCTGTCGTGTCCCATTGTTGAGTACTGATAGGACCCGCCAGAATGGGTGAAATCACTCTTCACATCAAATTCATGCTTCTTATGCATTCTTACATCTCACCTTCGTCCCTTAGTGCCCAACTTTATTTACTTATTTATTATTATCATCATTATTATTGTTACTGTCTTTTCTGTCTTCTTCTTATTTCGGGGAGATTGGTTGCTAGGAATAATGCATCTCATATTCCTGATTTCTAATAACACTGCATGTTTGTACCCCTTTCCCAACTGTCCTATGTAATCCTGTCTATCATCTGTTTTTCCCCTCAATTCACAAAAGGTGCAGCACTTTCCTCTCTGGCTCATAATAAGAAATTCTAATAAAGAATGATAGCTTAGTTTCCAGAGAGGGTGGGGGCCAGTCACACAAATGCACAAAATATCATACTTTTCTGCAAGATAAAAGTAAGCACCAATCTCATAAAAAGTTGACACCTGCCATACTGTGGTGTTTTACGATGGGAAGAGGTGCTGACAGAAAAAAAAGAAGAAAAAAAAAAAGACCACGGGCTAGTTGTGTGACTCGGGTGGTCATGGTGTCTTTGAAATCCTGCTGTCGAAGGGTCAGGTCTATGATGTCTTGTCGCATCGCCACTACTTCTTCCTTGTGGTGGAGGATACACGCCTCTTGCGCGGCCACGATACCCAGAAGCGTGAAGTCGGCTGGTATCTGTCTGGTGAGATCATACTGTGAGGGCTCCATATCGGGATATGGTGAGGACGTGCGTCAAAGGAGGCCCTGCAGTGGCTCTACACTGTATTAAAACAGGGGAGAACAAAAAAAAAAAACACTCTCAAACAGGGATAAACTAAGGGTGCTAGAGACAGGTAATCAAGAGAAGCAGAATAAGAAATAAAACAGAAAACACCTACTTCTGAAACTCTATGAGGAGAGACTTGATAAAGGAAAACAAGAAACACTACATTAGAAATCACTACACAAGAGAATACTACACTAAGAAACACTGCCCTAGGAAACTGAAACACGAAAAACATAGGATCAACTCTCTGGGAGGATTCATCTACAAACTAGGGAAAACTAGAAACTAATAACTACACTGAAACTAGAAACAAGAAACAAAAGACTGCACTGTGGCTATGAAACTTACAACAACAACAGACACGGGCAGGAAGCAAAGCGATCTGAAACAAAAGGGAGACAGAGTTACTTTCAAAATGAAGCAAGAAGAGACAGGACAAACAAATACAGGCACAGGACAAAAATTGTGAACTTAACAAAAACAGAGCATAACACACAGATAAACACATCAATCCATCAAAAACGTCACACTTATTTACAAAGAATAATACATGGATTAGTTAAAAGATAATGTCTGCAGTAAAAAGTACATACAGTCATGGAAAAAATTATTAGACCACCCTTGTTTTCTTCAATTTCTTGTTCATTCTAATATCTGGTACCACTAAACGTATAATACAATGAACACAACAAAAAATGCAGCTGGTCACATAATACTTTATGTCCTATTTGACATTCTTAAGCTTAATTGATTCCCAGGGTATATAAGAGGTCATTTCATGTCACAAGCAGCACTGCACATGCAAAGGCCTAGAGTGGTTTCCTGCTTACATTCAAGCCGTAGCACAACTCAGAAGTTGTCAGCTCTCACATAATGCCTAAAACAAAAGAATTATGTGAAGCAACAAAGGCAGCCATCTTGGCACTGCTGGAAATTGGCATGAGTGAGAGACAGGTAGTGAAAAAACTGAAGATCTCCAAGACAGCCGTTCATTCCAACAAAAAAAAAAACAAGCTGAACATGGCACTACCAAATTGCTACCTGGCCGTGGCAGGAAACGTCTTTCTACCCCACGAGATGACCGTGCACTCATCCGTTCCTGTGTCAGGAATCATCGTCAGATCTCCAGGGACCTTAAAAATGAGTGGGCACTGTCGAGAAATGTGACTTGCTCGGCAAGGACAGTTCGAAACCGACTTGTTGAAGCTGGTTTGAAGTCACACAGAGCACGCAAGAAGCCCTTCATCAATGAAAGGCAGAGGAAGGCCCGGTTACTCTTTGCTCGAGACCACAAGGATTGGACTGTTGATGATTGGGCTAAGGTTCTCTTCAGTGATGAATCCAATTTTGAATTGATGCCCACTCCAGCCAACTTACTGGTTAGGAGGAAGCCTGGAGAAGCTTACAACCCAGACTGTCTTGCCCCTACAGTAAAACATGGGGGTGGATCAGTCATGATCTGGGGTTGTTTCAGTCTGAGTGGAACAGGGCAAATGCAATTGTGTGAAGGCCGAATGAACCAGGTCAAGTACAGGACTACCCTTGAAAACAGTCTTCTTCCATCAGCTGGAAAACTCTTTCCTGCCTCGAATGACTGGATTTTCCAACAAGACAATGCCCCTTGCCACACGGCAAGGTCAGTTAAAGCCTGGATGGAGAACCACAACATTCGCACCATGCCTTGGCCTGCTCAATCACCAGATCTTAATCCAATTGAAAACCTGTGGAAAATCATCAAACTCAAAATGGAGAACCACAAGCCCAAAAACAAAGAAAATTTGTTTGAATTTGTCCAACAGGAATGGGCTGCTGTGACAGCAGAACAATGTCAGAAGCTGGTGGAGAGCATGCCAAGACGCATGGCTGCAGTCATCAAAAACAATGGTTATGCAATCAAGTATTAACTCTTGTGTGTATCATGTGTTTAAAGCAAACAGAAAAGAAAACATGGAATGCTTAAAAGTAGTGTTTTTGGCGGTACAATGCCATAGCTATTGATGTAAGAATTTAAGTAATTTTGGTTATTATCAAGAAAACCATGGAAAATGAATAATCCTTAGTTCTTAAATTAAACTCTCATGAGCTATTTTTGTTGTTATCATTATAATTGTCCAAACAAATGTACCTTTAGTTGAGCCAGGCATTAAAATTAACAAGAAATTGAAGAAAACAAGGGTGGTCTAATAATTTTTTTGTACCAAAGTACTGCACAAGTACCAAATTTAAAGTATAATGTCGCTTGACAGCAAGAAGGTACGGGGTTGATTCCCGGCCCGGGGCCTTTCTGTGAGGAGTTTCCGGGTACTCCGGCTTCCTCCCACCATCCTAAAACATGCATGGGGATTAGGTTAATTGTTTAATTGAAATTGATCGTAGGTGTGAATGTGAGTGTGAATGGTTGACTGTCTCTATGTGACCTGCGATGAACTGGAGACTTGTCCAGGGTGTACCCTGTCTTTCACCCTAAGACAGCTGGGATAGACTCCAGCCCCCCGCGACCCTATAAGGTTAAGCAGTAGAAAATAGATGGATGAATGGGATGATACAATAAAAATAAAATGCAAAATAAGGTAAACATTTTATTAATTCACCAGCGTCACAGCAGCAAATGTAACATAACAGAACAAGTGTTTGAGTAAAGCAAAAGTAACATGCAGAATGACAGGTATGGACTAATATGTATTGCAGTGTTTTGTATTTTTTTTTCACAGACAGACAGTGAGGAAAAATATTCCAATGGACAGCAAGCTAATTTAACCCCATTGTAGAGTAGTGGAGGGTTTGGAGTGGGGTGGCCGTTCTCTGACAGTTTAAGGCCAAGGGAGTAATGTGCCCTATCCACCAGAGCGCTACCTAAAAATTCATCAGGTCCCAGCAGTGACGAAATTAGCCCAGTTATAAATTCAGTTGTTTTCCCTTTCTCCAATCCTGCTACCATCCCAATAATCCCAATCCTTCTAGGCTTGTTTTGCTCAGTGAGGCCATTCTGCAGAGTGACACGAGAGGAGTTAGTTCTTCTTCATGCAAATTCACAGCTTCTGTCATGTCACATTTTTGTCATCATCATCCTACCCACAAAGACAATCACGGGTTTTCCTCGGCACAGTGTGGCCCCTGACAAAAGCCCAGGATGTAGCCTACAAAGCAGGAGACAAACTGGCTTATAGCAGGGCCCGAAAAGAACTGAAAAAGGGCATCCAGCTGGCGAAACAGAGGCACAAGCACCGCGTTGAGGAGCACTTCAACACCAACAACACCCGCAACATGTGGAAAGGCATCAGGACCATCACTGACTACAAGCACAGTGACCAGCAGGTCAGCCATGACCCCACGCTACCGACACCTTAAACAGTTTCTTCGCACGCTTCGACTTTCCAAGCAACAGAAGGACTGTACATCTCCCTCAGCCAGAGGTGTAGCACCAGCCTCTCACCCTGCAGCTGCACCAGGTGACCTCCACCCTGAGGAGGATCAACACTAACGAGGCTGTAGGTCCAGATAAGGTATCAGGTCAGACCCGAAAGCATGTGCAGACCAACTGGTAGAAGTCGTTCTGTACATTTTCAACCTGTCCCTGCAGCTCTCCATGGTCCCTGTCTGCCTGAAGTCCTCCATCATTATGCCTGTGCCCAAAATCAACCATCACATGCCTCAATGATTACCGTCCTGTTGCTCTCACCCCTGTCATCATGAAGTGCTTTGAGCGGATCCTCCTGAAGCACATCAAGGACACCATCCCTGCTGGCCTGGACAGCGGTACAGAAACATCAAAGCAAGGACAAAAAGACTGAAAGACAGCTTCTTCCCCAGAGCTGTGAAAGCAATAGCCCCCCTGTAGTTTGACACCTATACTTCACATCCCCCCACACCTCTTCTCACACCCACCCCTGCTGGCCATCAATAGCCCAACAGTTCTTGCACGAAGATGCACTTTATCTACTCCTTCTCCACATTCTGCAAGTTTACATTTCTTTTAAACTATGGGTGCAATATCATTCCACTGTAAATTTCTACTGCAAATATCACATGTATGCTGCTAATAGACATTTCTGTTGCAAGTTCTACATTTTTGCTGTGAATACTTTATTCCTATTTTAAATTGCATTTCTATTGTATATATCACTTCTCTGCAAATACGGGTGTTGTATATTTTATATTTTTTGTAATTTATATTTTTATATTTACATCCTTTATATCTTTATTTTTATTCCTTATTTATGTGTCCTAAAGCTGAGAAACTCTAGAAAATGTTGTTATGCATGCATAATGACAATAAAGAATCTTTAATCTTGAATCAGGCCAAAATAGTGATGAGTTTGGTCTTCAGAGCTGTAATTGCATAGCCTGACAAGTCAGACTATGACATGAAATGTATAGTCTGGGGGCAGTCAATAGGCACAGTTGAAGCCTGTGGGTGGGAGCCAACTGTTGTCGTTCAAACTGCCTCTGCACGTAATAGGCCAGCACTTTGACCAATCAGAGCAACGGACAATGTGACGCTACCAGCAGAGCCAGCTGGTATATTAGACTTTTGCCGTAGCTGGTAGGCAAAACAGCAAATACATCCTTCTTTAAAACGGATGACTTGAGCACTTCTTTCTGCTCACCTTTCAAAGAAAAGCCCAAGTTTAACTCTTCCAAAATCAATGACAGAGTCGATTCAGCTGTTGTTCTGCTCTCTCCAGCGTCGCGCAGCCCTGTCATCATCGTACTAAGCCCGCCCCACGACTCGTTACACAGATAGAGCGTTGTGATTGGTCTGACAAACTCCTTGCCGGAGCTAGGATTAGCCCCTATGGTGTGCCACTAGACCATCCTGCTAAAATATTTTCTGCCATTAGGGTGCGTCTAGATCCCTAGGCTAGTAATTCCACTCAAGTTCTCTGTTTGCAATAAACTTGGGCTAGTTTCACTTGAACTTGCTTCTAGCAGCCTCTGGGAAGCCACATTTGTTTGTTCCTCAAATTATAGCAAACTTTATTCACCAAAATATTTTTTTGTTTCATGAAAATTCTTTCTTCTTGCCCCAGTAAAGGCTTCTTAAGTTAAATCATATTAATTACTATTAATATTACAATAATTGGTCATGGTGTTTGTTTCTCATTTCACATCTTTATCTTGTCAGGTATTTTGGGACTCAGATTGGCTCAGGTAGAGCAGCACCACACAGTTTTTTGACCGCATTTGATTTGTCCCAACAAAGTTTTTCCTGGAAGCTTGATGCCATTTTTAATTTTTTTTTTTTTATATAGTCAATTGGGGCTGTTGTGATTATTTTCAGTTTTCTTCTGAAATAAACATATTCATTTTCATATGATTCCCATGGGAATTTTTCCTTTTTTTCATCTTTTTTTGGTGAAATAAACCGTGTCTGACTGCAAGTAGCATACCTGAAGCCAGAAGGCAAGATTGGTTGGTATATCTTCCTATATAATATATATGTCTCTTTTCCTACATTTCACAGTTTAAAGTGCCTCACAGGGACTAAAAACAACAATAGGAAAATAAAACCCACCCCCATCCCGTATAAATACACACACACACACACACACACCTAGGCATGACACTGGGATGTTCAGTGATGATACACTATATTGCCAAAAGTATTCACTCACCTGCCTTGACTGGCATATAAACTTAAGTGACATCCCATTCCTAATCCACAAAGTTGGGAGCATGGAATTGTCCAAAATGTCTTGGTATGCTGAAGCATTCAGAGTTCCTTTCACTGGAACTAAGGGGCCCATTCCATGAAGTTCTCTGCACACTGTTCTTGAGCTAATCTGAAGGCCACATGAAGTTTGGAGGTCTGTAGTGATTGACTCTGCAGAAAGTTGGTGACCTCTTCGCACTATGCTCCTCAGCATCCGCTGACCCCGCTCCATCAGTTTACGTGGTCTACCACTTCGTGGCTAAGTTGCTGTCATTCCCAAACACTTCCACGTTCTTATAATACAGCTGACAGTTGACTGTGGAATATTTAGGATCGAGGAAATTTCACAACTGCATTTGTTGCACAGGTGGCATCCTATCACAGTTCCACGCTGGAATTCACTGAGCTCCTGAGAGCAACCCATTCTTTCACAAACGTTTGTAAAAGCAGTCTGCATGCCTAGGTGCTTGATTTTATACACCTGTGGTCATGGAAGTGATTGGAACACCTGATTCTGATTATTTGGATGGGTGAGCGAATACTTTTGACAATATAGTGTATGTGATGATCTCAGTCTTTTCCAGAGGTTTATTTCTTTGGGCTTAGTTATAGCTTTGCCTGACATTAGACAAGAGAGTGTTAGAACTTTGCAGAAAACACAGGAAGTTGAACCCAAAAGCACGACTCAAAGCAAATTAACAACAAAAGCTTTATTAACAGAACAGAAAACAACAGTACAGGGAGGGATTGACACTCTAACCTGGCTACCTGGAAATACAACGCAAAGAAGCAACACGGCTATCAAAATTACAAAATAAACAACAGAGCAAGCTATGAAAATTGCAACTGAAAATACCCTGGCTCTGGCTACTCTAGCTACTAAAACTGCAGGGGAAAAAGAGAACTAAAGACACTCACAAACGGTGAGGAAAAATGGCAAAAATACAAACAAAAAGCGCTCACAAACGTGTGAGGGAGAACCTAAGTGACTAGCACACTAAACACAGAGAACTGACTACACTGACAGACAAACACGAGGGAGACAATCACAAAAACGAAGAAACAGCTCGATGAACAGACAACACTCTGACAATGAAAGGGGAAACCTGACAGGAAGCAATGACGTGGAAGATGGCTGGTAGGCTTGGTTCATGGAAACAAGACGTACTGGCACAAAACTAAGGGAGACGCAGACATAAATACACTAGGTAATGGGGAACAGCTGGAAACAATCAGGGGCGGGGCTGACAATCACCAGACAGGGAAACACAGGGCAGGAAGAGTAAAGCTGAAACACAAGGGAAGACAATTAATTTCAAAATAAAACAGGAAATGACAATACCAAATGACAAGACTGAAATAATAAACACACTTAACTTGACAGGTATGACAGTACCCCCCCTTTAAGGGTCGTCACCAGACGGCCCAGGAATCTCAGGGTGCCTCAGGTAAAAGTCAGTGATTAGAGATTTGTCCAGAATGAACGACGCTGGCTTCCACTCCCGCTCCTCTGGTCCATACCCCTCCCAGTCTATCAGAAACTGTCTTCCCCGCCCCCTGTTGCGGACAGCCAAAAGTCTCCGGACAGTATAAGCAGGTCCTCCATCAATGATACGGGGGGGAGGTGGGGGTCGGGAAGTGGGAACCATCGGACTGACCCTTTCTGGCTTTACTCTGCTGACATGGAACGTGGGATGCACCTTCAGGGAGCGGGGAAGGCGCAGTCGAACCGACGCCGGATTGACCACCCTGGTGATGGGGTACGGACCGATGAATCTTGGTGCCAACTTCTTGGAGGTTTCCCGCAGTGGAAGATCACGGGTAGACAGCCACACTCTCTGGCCGTTTTGGTAGGCTGGTGCCGGTCGTCTCCGACGGTCTGCTGCTTTTTTCATGCTCACCATGCTGCGCTGCAGCACCCTGCGAGTAGCTTCCCACACCCGATGAGTCCGCCGGACCAGAGCATGAACAGACGGGACAGAGACCTCCTTCTCCATGTCGGGAAAAGCAGGCGGTTGATATCCATAAACACAGTGGAAAGGTGAGATCTTGGTGGCTGCTGATGGCAGGGAGTTATAGGCATACTCAACCCAAGGAAGAAGCTTACTCCACGAAGAGGGATTTTGGGTGATCAGACAACGCAGACAGGTCCCCAGTACCTGATTTAACCTTTCAGTTTGTCCATTGGACTGGGGGTGATAGCCTGAGGAAAGGCTCACGGTAGCCCCAATAAGGCTGCACAACTCCCTCCAGAATCTTGACACGAACTGTGGTCCTCTATCAGAAACAATGTCATTGGGAAATCCATGGACACTAAAAATCCGACTGAACATAACCTCAGCCGTCTCCTTGGCCGACGGCAACCTAGGCATGGCAATGAAGTGTGTCATTTTCGAAAATCTGTCCACCACCGTGAGGACAGCTGTGTTACCCTTAGAGCTGGGAAGCCCCGTGACGAAGTCCAAAGCGATGGCGGCCCATGGCCGGCTGGGTGTGGGAAGAGGCTGGAGGAGACCTGCTGGTTTCTGCGCTGCAGACTTGTTACGGGCACAGATGGGACACGCCTCTATGTACTCCCTGACAATCTTCTCCATAGTCGGCCACCAAAACTGCTGACGAATGAAAAACAGGGTTCTTTTAACACCAGGATGGCAAGTGAGGCGAGATGTATGGGCCCAATGTACCACCTGAGACCGCAGCCCCTCAGGCACAAACAGCCTGTTGGGAGGGCAATCCTCTGGTGGCGGGTTCTCCCCATTGGCTTGTTTCACTTCATTTACTATTGGCCAAGATACTGCTCCTACCACACAGTTGCGTGGCAGAATAGGTTCAGGCATCTTGGCAGCAGGCTCGGGGTCGTACAGACGTGATAGAGCATCAGGCTTGACATTTTGACTCCCCGGCCTGTAAGAAAGAGAGAAGTTGAAACGATTAAAAAACAAAGACCACCTGGCTTGGCGAGAATTCAGTCTCTTAGCCTGTCGAATATACTCCAGATTTTTGTGATCCGTCCAGACCAAGAAAGGTTGCTGGGCCCCCTCCAGCCAGTGACGCCACTCCTCTAGCGCCACCTTAACCGCCAGCAGCTCTCTGTTGCCCACGTCATAGTTTCTCTCAGCCGAAGATAATTTCTTGGATAGGAATGCACAGGGATGCATCTTGCCGTCAACCTCTGACCTTTGGGATAGCACCGCCCCTATCCCCACATCTGATGCATCCACCTCCACCACGAACTGCCTGGTAGGATCTGGTTCCGAGAGAATGGGGGCTGATGTAAATCGAGCCTTGAGCTGCCGGAAAGCAGCATCTGCTGCCGGGGTCCACTGGAAAGGTGTCTGTGGAGAGGTTAATGTGTGCAGAGGAGCAGCGATGGAGCTATAGTTCCGAATGAACCGACGGTAAAAGTTTGCAAATCCTAAGAATTGCTGAACCTTCTTTCGGTTATTCGGAATTGGCCACTCTGCAACAGCCTTTACTTTAGCCGGATCCATCTGTATCGACCCAGAGGCTATGATGAAGCCCAGGAAAGATACTGATTCGGCATGAAACTCACACTTTTCGGCCTTAACATACAGTTGGTTAGCTAATAGTTTGCTTAACACTTGGCGCACATGTTGCACATGAGTTTCTGGATCGGGGGAAAAAATTAGAATGTCATCAATGTAGACATATACAAACTTGTTCAGGTATTCTCTCAAGACATCGTTAACCAAGTTCTGAAATACCCCTGGGGCGTTGGAAAGACCAAAAGGCATCACCAGGTATTCATAGTGTCCTGACGGGGTATTAAAGCCCGTCTTCCATTCATCCCCCTCCCTAATGCGTACCAGATGGTAAGCGTTGCGTAAATCCAACGTGGTGAAAATCTTAGCGCCCTGTAACTGCTCGAAAGCAGCTGACATGAGAGGGAGGGGGTACCTGTTCTTGATGGTGATGTCGTTTAGTGGAGCGTAGTCAATGCAAGGCCTGAGCGACCCATCCTTCTTCCCCACAAAGAAGAAGCCCGCTCCCAGCGGGGAGGAGGACTGACCTGATGATGCCCGTCTGGAGGGAGGTCTGTATGTAGTTGTCCATTGCCTCTCTTTCTGGGCCGGAGATGGAGTAGAGCCTCCCCTTGGGCAAGACCGCCCCCGCTCGCAACTCTATGGCACAGTCATAGGGTCTGTGGGGAGGCAGAGAGGTGGCTTTCGCCTTACTAAAGGCTTGGCCTAGGTCATGATAACATGGGGGTACAGCAGATAAATCAACATTGTCCTCTGTGGACGTCACTTCAGGTGCTCCTACACCGCCCACTATGACCTGCTTGTTACTGATCAAACAATGACTCTGACACTTTTCCGACCACCCCTTCACCAACCCCGATTTCCAGTCTATCACAGGATTGTGACTGCACAACCATGGGTAACCCAATACAATGGCATGATTCTCTGAACTGAACACATGAAATCTTAACTGTTCGTGATGGTTGTCAATTCTGAGCATTACCGGTTCTGTGACATGAGTTATTCTGAACAGTTTATTCCCATTCAAGGCATTAGCCTCGAGGGGATGTGACAAAGTCTCAGTTTTCAGACCCAAGGCCCGGACCACCCCCCAGTCCATTAAACTCTCGTCGGCCCCCGAGTCAATTAGCGCCCCTTGAGACAATACCTGGTTACCCACTGAGCACGTTACCTGTGTCAGCTGGCGAGCGGCTCGTTCCTTGGAGGCTGCCTGGGTGGTTGGGCGTCTTCTACTGCCAGGAGACTCGGAGACCTTGACCGGGCAATCACTGAGACGGTGACCGGGCTGCCCGCAATAAAAGCACAAGCCCTGCTGGAGACGCTGCTGACGCTCCTCAGGGGTAAGTCGGGCCCGACCAACCTGCATGGGCTCCGTCTGGTGATCCGGGGTAGTACGCTGTCCACTGTCGCTAGATGCTGCCGGTCCTACCACCCGTACGGTGTGGGTCCCCGGTGCTCCACGCCGGCGGTACCGATGATCCCGTATCCAGTTGTCCGTCCGGATGGCCGCCTCCATCACCGCCTCGAGGTCATCAGGCAGATCCTGGGGTCCGAGCTGGTCGTGGATCTGATCATTGAGTCCATCCAAAAATGCCTCCACCATGGCGGGTTCCCCCCAGCCACTATCCCTAGCTAGTGGGCGCAATTGAATAGCATAATCAGCAACTGTGCTATTGCCTTGAGAGAGTCTCTTGAGTGCCCGGGCTGCCTGCCTTCCCGGTCGTGAATGGTCAAAAACCTTGCGTAATTCGGCAATAAACTGTTCTGGTGACGAGCAAAGCGCTGAGTCCCGAGCCCACTCTGTAGTGGCCCATGCTGCCGCCCTTCCTGTCAGGTGGGATGTTATGAATGCAACCCGAGACTGTGGTGTGGGGAAGGCATCAGGGTTCATCTTGAAGTGCAGATCACATTGAACCAGGAAAGGTCTGCACAGTTCAGACTCGCCAGCAAACTTTTCTGGGGGGGCTAGGCGAGGGGGTGAGTGAACCACCACAGGTGGAATAGCAGCCGGCAGACTCTGACTAGGGATGGCAGGAGGCAGGGGAGCTGAAGGCTGAGCATGGAGGTAGCTAAGTAGGTCGCGCATGTTGCTAGCTAGTGCGTCGACCTGAGCTGTCATGGTGTGTCTAAACTCCTCTTGATGCGAGGACAGGGTAGCGACATTACGGCCCAAAATGGCAGCCTGCTCCTCCTGCTTAGAGAGTCTGTCACCATGGGACACGACTAGATCCCTGAGCTGACTGGAGTCGGCTGTGTTCATCCTTGCCAGTACGTTCTGTTAGAACTTGGCAGAAAACACAGGAAGTTGAAACCAAAAGCACGACTCAAAGCAAAGTAACAACAAAAGCTTTATTAACAGAACAGAAAACAACAGTACAGGGAGGGATTGACACTCTAACCTGGCTACCTGGAAATACAACGCAAAGAAGCAACACGGCTATCAAAATTACAAAATAAACAACAGAGCAAGCTATGAAAATTGCAACTGAAAATACCCTGGCTCTGGCTACTCTAGCTACTAAAACTGCAGGGGAAAAAGAGAACTAAAGACGCTCACAAACGGTGAGGAAAAATGGCAAAAATACGAACAAAAAGCGCTCACAAACGTGTGAGGGAGAACCTAAGTGACTAGCACACTAAACACAGAGAACTGACTACACTGACAGACAAACACGAGGGAGACAATCACAAAAACGAAGAAACAGCTCGATGAACAGACAACACTCTGACAATGAAAGGGGAAACCTGACAGGAAGCAATGACGTGGAAGATGGCTGGTAGGCTTGGTTCATGGACACAAGACGTACTGGCACAAAACTAAGGGAGATGCAGACATAAATACACTAGGTAATGGGGAACAGCTGGAAACAATCAGGGGCGGGGCTGACAATCACCAGACAGGGAAACACAGGGCAGGAAGAGTAAAGCTGAAACACAAGGGAAGACAATTAATTTCAAAATAAAACAGGAAATGACAATACCAAATGACGAGACTGAAATAATAAACACACTTAACTTGACAGGTATGACAGAGAGAGCCAGAAAAATAAAGTTTGAGGGTGAATGTTTTTTAAATTTAAATTGGAATTAATCAGACTGATATAAGTAAGTCAATACTGCTCATCAGTCTTGTCAGACAATTCAGTTAAGTGGTGCTGGATCTTTCCATCACATGGCTGAGGACTGAAAGCAAAGGAGCAAATGAAACTACCAAATGGAGAATATTGTGTCCAGTGCATGTGTTCCTTAGCCTTTAGTGAAGAGATTTGACATCTGCCTGTAAGGAGAAAAAAATTGAGTAACTTTGAGTTAGTTTAATGAGTGAGTCGAGCAGGAGCTCAGACGACTACATAATGGTAAAGGAGATGCTGAGTGGCCTGCCGACTAAATCCCCCACCAGACACACAAGAATAATGAGGTCTTTTGTTAAGTAACAAGTAAGGAATCTTAAAGACACTTCTGCAAATATTGCCACGGTTTTAGAAAGCAGACTTGGAGCCAAACACAGAGACAGCAGACAGAGTTTTGTGATTTAATTAAAAAAAAACCTTACAGCTTAAGTCCAGAAGCAGACAAATGTAATCGGCCAGAAATTATTGATCACAGAAACCAAACAGTGGGAGCAAAACAAGCAATTGAGGCATGGGGATGACAGACAAGGCAGTCCATATAGGGAATGAACAGGAATTTTTCAATACAATCAATTGGTGGTATAATAACAGTGTTGTATTTTATTCCTGTTTATATTGTATATATCATTAATACTACTATCAATAAAATGTAGTGGGTATGAACCGCTTCCCATTTCTTCACCACTACTTGTATTTTTCCCTTTTAACCATGCGCATAATGGGCACGAATCTGGAGCTTGCACAGGTTGCAGTAGAGACCCCGCACATCACCGTGGCTCCATTGTTTCATCAGGGATCAGCTGTTAGCACTCCATAGCACATCAGTCCTGCTCCACCAGAAAAGACCTGATGTGTCCCGCCAACTGAGGAGGAGGAGAAGACAGGAATAAAAATAAGATCAAATGTGTTAATGTAAATGTGGCGATATTTTGGCAAAATTAAACAAAACACTTTGACACATAAAGTGCCAGTTTAAAACATAGTGCAGCAGCAATATCATGACAGGACATACAGAAATTAAAATACACAGAATCCATATTTATTCCAGCTTTATTGACACATTTTGCCTGACAACTTGAATTAAAAAAAATAGAATCGCAGGGTTGGAATGGACATCAGTCCCCGGATTCAATACAACACCATCCCTACAGTGAAGGATGGTGGTGGCAGCACGACACTGTGAGGAACTGGAGACTAGTCAGGATAGAGGGAAAGATGAATGCAGCAATGTCCAGAGTCATCCTGGATGAAAAGCTGCTCCAGAACTCTGGACCTCAGACTGGAGCGATGGTTCATCTTTGAGCAGGACAACGACCCTCAGCACACACCCAAGATATAAGAGGAGGCTTCAGGACAACTCTGGTGCCAGGTGTGCTGGAATAGCTGCCAAAGGTGCAGCAACAAAGTATTGAGCAAAGGCTATGAATACTTACGTGTGTGTGATTCACATAAGTATTCTCATAGTCCTTCAGGTGCATTTAGTCAAACTCCAGATGGGCTATCATATGCTTTGTACTAAGGAATGTCTTCCCTCTGGACACTCTACCATACAGGCCTGATTGGTGGATTGCTGCAGACATGGCTGTCCTTTTGGAAGCTTCTCCTCTCTCCACAGAGGAACACTGTAGTTCTTACAGAGTGGCCATCAGGTTCTTGGTCACCTCCCTGACTCCTTCCCCCTGATCGCTCAGTCTAGAGGTTCAACCAGCTCTAGAAGAGTCCTAGTGGTCCTGAATTTCTTCATTTTCAGATGATGGAAGTCACTGGGCTCATAACAAAATGTGGAAAAAGTGAAGTGCTGTTAATATTTTCTGGATGCACTGTATCATTAATACCTTAATTTCAGAGCAAAAGGTGTTGAGTATAGACAGACTTCTGTTACCACCTGTGAAGCTGCCAGTTCTTGGCACACTTCTACCAAGTGTGAAGTTGATCTTGTGAACAGTTCTTGTCGTTAGTTGATTATAATTATAATAAACATATAGATTATTATTAATAATATTACAGAAACACTGTCCTTCATTCTATAAAGAAACATATTAAATCAAGGTTTCTTCACTCAGCACGTCTAATTATAAAACATTTTCTTTCTGCTCAGAGACAAAGTAACTCTGCTCGCTTGGTGTTTACCAGGAAGTGGTGAATTTCAGTTTAATCCCTTGCTCTGGCTGGCCGGGGCAGTCAGGTGACAGACGCTAATCTCTGGCCTGCCTGCCTGCCTGACTGACTGCCTGCTTACTAATGTGGGATTAAAACCTTGCACGCCTCCATCACATAGCGGACTCTCAACCTAACAAGCAGGGTCGGTGGAGAAGATGACTGATGAACTGAAGCAGGCACGTGCTCTTTTAAACTCTTTTTTCTTAGCACCTCTTTATTATATATATTATATCTCCCATTATTATATAAAGAGGCGCTAATATTTGCTCATTGTCTTATCATATTTCAAGCACTTTATCTCAGATTTCACCACAGCAAGCATGGGCATAACATTTCTAGAAGTTGCACTGATGATAACTATTACAATGATGATGATTATTATTATATTTATGGTGCTGACTGCGTAGAGAGGAAGAAAAGATGGGCCAGAGAAAAAGACAAAAATGCTGTCGAGTGTGTCTGCTGTAAATGTGAACTGGCTTTACCACAACACCAATGCTGCAACTTCTCTGCAGAAAGCATCCATTGTCTGCATCCTGTCCACAGAGAAAAACCGGCAGGAGATAACGTTAAGTCCAGCCTCTATGGTAAATCAATGTGCAAGTCGCAACCTGGTTGTACAAAGCACTCTAACAAACAACCAAGCTACACTATATTGTCAAAAGTATTTGCTCTCCCATCCAAATAATCAGAATCAGGTGTTCCAACCACTTCCATGGCCACAGGTGTATAAAATCAAGCACCTAGGCATGCAGACTGCTTTTACAAACATTTGTGAAAGAATGGGTCGCTCTCAGGAGCTCAGTGAATTCCAGCGTGGAACTGTGATAGGATGCCACCTGTGCAACAAATCCAGTCGTCAAATTTCCTCACTCCTAAATATTCCACAGTCAACTGTCAGCCGTATTATAAGAACGTGGAAGTGTTTGGGAATGACAGCAACTCAGCCACGAAGTGGTAGGCCACGTAAACTGACGGAGCAGGGTCAGTGGATGCTGAGGCGCATAGTACGAAGAGGTCACCAACTTTCTGCAGAGTCATGTGGCCTTCATATTAGCTCAAGAACAGTGCACAGAGAGCTTCATGGAATGGGTTTCCATGGCCGAGCAGCTGCATCCAAGCCATACATCACCAAGTGCAATGCAAAGTGTCAGATGCAGGAGTGTAAAGCACACCGCCACTGGACTGTAGAGCAGTGGAGACGCGTTCTCTGGAGTGACAAATCACACTTTTGGTTTTGGTGGTTGCCAGAAGAACGATACTTGTTGGACTGCATTGTGCCAAGTGTAAAGTTTGGTGGAGGGGGGATTATGGTGTGGGGTTGTTTTGCAGGAGCTGGGCTTGGCCCCTTAGTTCCATTGAAAGGAACTCTGAATGTGTTATGGTGGTCAAGTTAAGTGTGGTTCTTATTTCAGTCTTGTCATTTCCTGTTTTATTTTGAAATTAATTGTCTTCCCTTGTGTTTCAGCTTCACTCTTCCTGCCCCGTGTTTGCCACCGCCCCTGATTGTTTCCAGCTGTTCCCCATTACCCAGTGTATTTATGTCCGTGTCTCCCTTAGTTTTGCGCCAGTACGTCTTGTGTCCATGTGTCGAGTCTACCAGCCTTTCTCCACGTCGTCGCTTCTCATCAGGTTCCCACTCGTCAGTGATGGTCTATTTACTGAGCTGTTTCGTTTGTGTCTTTGTCTCCCTCGTGTTTGTCTGCTAGTGTAGTTAGTCCTTTGTGTTTAGTGTTTACTGTGTCTAGGTTTTTTCCTCACCTTTTGTGAGTGCCTTTGGTTTGTAGTTTTGCCCAGAGTAGTGGATTAAACAGAGTGGCGACACTCCCATAGGCATATGCTGTAACAGCCCGGCGGACCCCACTTCCAGGTTATGGAACTCTCAATAGTTCCAACATGGCCGTCCGTCACGTCGGACTCACCGAGATAAAATGATAAAATATCAACCAGTTTAATGGCAATATGTGTGTTATTGATATCGAAGTTATGTATGTCCCAAATGTAATTACTTTTTTTTTTTTTTTTTTTTTAAGTCAGGAATTGGGATCTATTTTTTTTTAAAAAATATTTTTATGATAATAGCTGCCTGCACTTGACATATGATTTTATTAAATGTGTTTATATGTAATGTTTTGTATGTATCTGTGATTGTTCAATAGCATTGGTGGTAACAGTCAACTCTCACTCTATTGACATTAAATCATACATTATACATGCATACACGTTATTGATGACAAACACGTCTGGTTTTACAATATCAGTTTATTTTGAGCCTTCTCATAATTTTTTGATTTTTTGATTTTTTTTCTTGTTTTCACACACACACACACACACACATGGTTGTGACATTCATTTAAATTGCCCACATAAAATCTCTGAATGAAAACCATAATTTTATCATCATTGTCCAATCCCAGAAAGTGTTCGAGAACAGCCTTATGTTGCTAAATAAGAGATCACTTTGCATCAGGTTATGATATAGTTCCTTATTATCCAGTTAGTGAAGCTAGCAAAGTTTTCCCTCCAAAAACACAACCAGACAAACTTGTCATATTTCACTTTTATTTGTCATACAGGCACTCAATGTACTCAAGTGACTTTGACGTGTACACAGCAATCTAATAAGAGTTGCAAATGTTGACTTACGGTTAATTTTAATATTTACCTCTTAAATGCGCACTCACTGCAGTCTGTCCCGTTGAAGAGCATGGACAGTGCAGGCTACGCTTGGAACTATTGAGGGGTATATGAACCACGTGACCGCTCCGGCGGCGAGATCTGAAGTTGTCGCCACTCTGTTTAATCCTCTGCTCTGGTTTTGCCCCTTTGATCCTCACTTTTTGTGAGCGTTTTCAGTCTTCCCTCAGCAGTAGTGGTTTAAGTAAGCGACAGGGTGTTTTGTGTTTTTAATTTTCATAGCCACGCTCTTGAGTGTGTTTTGTAGTTTTGATAGCCTTGTGTAAACATTTACGTTGTATTTCCAGGTATCCAGGTTAGAGTGTCAATCCCTCCGTGTTCTGTCATTTCCTGTTCTGTTAACAAACCTTTTTTGATACTTTGCTTTGAGTCGTGCGTTTGGGTTTTTGTTCCTGTGTATTTTTGCCAAGTTCTTACAAAATCCTTCAGCATACCAAGACATTTTGGACAATTCTATACTCGCAACTTTGTGGGAACAGTTTGGAGCTGGCCCCTTCCTCTTCCAACATGACTGTGCACCAGTGCACAAAGCAAGGTCCATAAAGACATGGATGACAGAGTCTGGTGTGGATGAACTTAGACTGGCCTGCACAGAGTCCTGACCTCAACCCGATAGAACACCTTTGGGATGAATTAGAGCAGAGACTGAGAGCCAGGCCTTCTCGTCCAACATCAGTGTGTGACCTCACAAATACACTTCTGGAAGAATGGTCAAAAATTCCCATAAACACACTCCTAAACCTTGTGGACAGTCTTCTCAGAAGATCTGAAGCTGTTATAGCTGCTTGAACCCTATGGATTAGGAATGGAATGTCACTTAAGTTCATGTGTGAGTCAAGGAGGGTGAGCGGATACTTTTGGCAATATAATGTATCTTCAAGTGTGTGCCTGCTGTGAAGTGCATTGTTGGCTAGCATGCACTAAGCTAAAGGATAAACAGCAGCAAATGGGCTGTTTGTGTTTCAACCTGAATCTCCAAACAGTACTCATAGCTACAGCCCTAAATAATCAAATATAGCAAATACTGAAAAGTCAAAGGAAAAAAGGTTAATTGTTCTGTATAAGTACAGTTCATTTAAATTTATGTGAAGCTTGTGCATGCCTCTGAAGATGAGACTTTCAAGACAGATGGATTCAACTTTACCACATCCTTCCAGGCATTCTTGTGACTCCTGCCTAGCCAACAAGTTTACAGTTTTCTCATGTTACTGAGGCACTGTTTCAAAAGCATCCTTGCCTAAAAGAAACCGCACCATGTAATGGATTCTAGGACTCAACAAAGACTGAAATATGAATTTAGCAACTATAGATGTAAACTCTCATAAAAAAACAAAACAAGCACATGATCTGCAATATATGCAGTATAATCCCAGCTGTCTTCGGGTGAAAGGCAGGGTACACCCTGGACAAGTCTCCAGTTCATCACAGGACACATAGAGACAGACAACCACTCACACTCACATTCACCCATGCAACTCCACACAGAAAGGCCCAAGGTTGGGAATCGAACCCGGTACCTTCTGGCTGTTAGGCAACAGTGCTAACCACTGCACCACCGCCCCAGGACATATGTGTCATAGTGAATTTCAAATAAGAAATCCATTCTTTCTTTCCAGTAGGTGGTGTTATCTTGCTAGGTGTTTCCTAGATGTGCTAATAATAGGGGTGTGATGATACACTCAGCTCACAAGATGATACACAATATCATATTCACGGGAACAAGTGGAGAAAATATTTTCACATTACTTTTAACAAAACTAAAATGACAAAACATATGACTCTTTTATTAATTACATTTCATTAATCGTTCTGGTGTTACACTTTGTAGGTGGTCCCTGCTCAGTCTCCTGTTTTGTCGGTGCTCGTTAAGCGCAATGTTTTCCATGGAGCACCGGGGATGCTTTGGCTCATACTGTATTTGACATATTGATCCAGGAAGTTGGAATCTGCCACAATCTTCTAACTCCACCGAAGTGCTGCAGTTGCAGTTCATCTGGTCAGTTTCTGGCAAACTGATGTAGCAAACCACAAATAGAAGCTTGGATAGCTCAAAGTCTGGATTATTTGTTTATTTATTTCTTAGCCTATTTCGATTTAATGTTTTTTTGCAATAAATTGCTTACTCAATTTCTTTTTTGTCTCACTACCTGTCCTTCTTTTTGCATTCTGAAGCACTACTTAGAACCTTCTCATGATCCAACAGTGCACAATGTAAATTCTTGCAATTTTTCAACTGGTCTTAAAATTTTGATCGGGATTATATTTTTTCTTTCTGTCCTGTGCCCACGTGACATCTTTTCAATTAAACGAGAAATACGTCACCCCTACTGATTATATTCTAAAAATTCATAACATATAATGTAACCCGCTTAGTCACTAATTTGTTGCCACATATCAAGCATACAGGTATTTTTGGGATTCATGGTTGGCTGACTGAGGGCTCAAGACTCAAGATGTAGTAAGTCACATGGATTTGAAATGTCAAACTTCTAAGACTGTTATTGTGGTACAATTATGCAACAAAAATAAATAAACATAATAAGAACAAGTGCATTTTCGAGCCTCCTCCAGAATGAGCAAACGGAGGGCTAGTATGCAGGGAAAATGTGGAGGGGGTGGTTTGGGATTGAGACATAGTCTCTCCAGTGTGTCCTGGGTCTTCCTGGGGCCTCCTCCCAGTTCCTATTCCTGAAGTGCTGATAAAGTAAACTGAAACACAATAGTGTATGTAAACTATTTTCTGAACTTTGCACATTGTTTTATGGGTTTCTGCTGAATGTAGAGGAGAGATAAGACAGGAAGAGCTCAGAGTTTGTGCTGGCGTGCAGACTCATGTTTATCTGGTAAAAGGTTGTACTCGGCCAATATACAGTATTTCAGTATAAATTCAATCTAATGTTGGCATTTTAGCCAAATTTATTTCACATACAATACACTTGTATCTGAAAAAAAAGCTTGGTCTAGTTTTTTTAAAATTTTTTAAGCTACTTTTGGGCCCTTCTGTTTGGAGCCTGCGTATGTTTTCCCTGTGTTCTCTGGGTTCTCTCTGGTTTTCTCTGCAGATGTTGGAACTCAGGCTTCGCAAGACTGAATGCAAAAGCATGACTCACAAAAAGGTTTTCAAAATAAAAGATTTATTTTAAAACCAAGGATCACTTGACTAGCAAGGGAAAAAAATGACTGTAACTAAAACCTGACGCTGACTAGAAAACTACAAAGTGTAACACAAAAAGTGCTTCACTTTGAAGGAAAGGTACAAACTTCCTGACAAACAAAACACTCTCTGAGGCTGAATAAACTACGAAAATTCAACAGCTGAAAATCACTGAAGAATGAGGAAAATGGTGATAAACTAAACTCAGGAACAAACAAAGGGTACTCACAAACGTTGAGGAAAGAAAGTAGCAAACAAAACACTAACTGTTATGATATAGTTTACTCTTTGATCCCCAAGGGGAGACATAGTTTGCCACCAGAGCGAGAACAGTACACAAACAAGCAAACAAACAAATAACAACTGCAACATACTGAGACAATACAAAAACAGAGGAAACAGTACCATAAGACACAAGGCTCACAAGACAGAGCTAGTAGTGTTTGTTAAAGAATTTAACAGCAGTAGGGACAAAAGATCTTCTGAATTGCTGAGTAGAGCATGAAGGCTTCAGAAATGAACAGCACAAAAGACACATCACGATGCGGATGAAAGCAGCCATTGCGAGGCTACTGTATAACAAGACTAGTAACCCAGAACACATTCTCGATCTTCCCAGTACTTTATTTCCCCTGTAGTACACTTGTCATCTTAGCTAGCTCCGTTAGCATTCCTCTGGAGCTCATTTGGCACTGCAGCTAACCCTGCTCCGGAGGACTGCTTTATAAACATGGCCGATGTTTACAACTGTGTCATCGGAGCTAGCTCCGTTAGCTGCAGTGCTAACTCCACAAGGACATGTTTACAGATGGAGCACTGCCGCTAACAGAGCTGTGATTGCTGCAGAGCTAACGTTTGTGTTCTTGAGTAATTAATATCAGGAGACACTCAACATAAGCTCTGTCAGCACAAGGCTCATTTGAAGCTAGTGTTCTACACTTATTTGTAATTTGGGTGACTCTGACCACTGTTAACGGTACTGCAGAGTAACTTTAGCGGCCTCTTTTGCCAGTGCAGTACACATCTATAAGTAAACAGAAGTGCACAGTAAGGAGAGAGCGAGAGAGAGAGAGAGAGAGAAAGAGAGCCACTTCCTCTCTCCAGAGAGGGGGCGTGGTCAGACACAGCTCATGAAAAGGTACAGACACAGAAACAGTCTGTTCTCAGCAGAGATCAATACAGTGATTTTAACTGGCTGCAATTCAGGACCAGGGCTGAGTTTGGGGTAATACACTTTGAATACAATATTGTTGGACATCTGAGACCTATATAAAATTGCAGAAAAATTGTATAATATGGGACCTTTAATAAAAGACTCAGAATGTCTCTTGGGTGTTAGTTCTATGATGGTCTGATGATCTGGTTTGACATCATCACTGTTTTATCTGTCAACTCATACCCAATCACTCCTTAAGTGCAGAGCAGATTTGTCAGCACAGAGAGTTTGCAGTTGTATCATGACAGCTTTAACAGAGCATGTTTTGAATGGATGTGTTGAGGCAGTTTCCACTCATATACCTCCCAAGCCAAAAAGTATGCATACATAAAATTGAGCATGGAAACCACAATGACACCTGTTCAAACAAGGATGGGGTACCTGTTTGTCATGGTAAGGTAATAATACACTACACAATAATACACAGCAATTATGCCCTCAACAATCTGGCAGAAGATAAGTGAATCTGAGCCAGTGTATGTAGAGAGGACATGTAGGTCAGATGAGGACAATGAAGTGATTGCAAGGTACGGATGGTCAGATAAGAGGAATGAGGTGATTGCAGGGCAGATGTGGCTAACAGGTATCTGACAAGCTACAAGACCAAAGAGCTGTTTCTCAAAACTAGGATAAGGGATTATGCCACAGTATCTCAGTTAATCCCTGCTTAATTTAGCCTTGAACCAGTTTCACAAAAGCAGGGACAAATAATTTACTATGGAGATTTATTGTGTGCATCTAGCCTGCTCCAGACCAGGCATAGTTAATGCTGCTGCCTTTTTGTGCAGTCAGCTGTCACACCAATTATACTTTTGCAGAATTTTACCATTATGGTCCTCATATTTTTCTTTTTCTTTCAGTAATAATTAGTTTCAATGCCTTGTCTATGTGACTGTGGACACTGACACCTGTGTTCCAGCAGCTTCTAAATCTTGGCAGATCTGCTTTTTGGTGCAGCTGCTTTGAAATGGCTCCAAGTGACTTTCCTGACTTGTTCAAGTCAATGATTCACTTCTTCAGATCCGTGCTGAGCTCCTTTGACTTTCCCATTGTAGCGTTTGTGGGCATTTGTATCCAATGAGCCCTATTTGAATGGTCTCAGAGAAGTCACCAGCTGTAGTCACTCATGATCACTCATAAGAAGATAAGAGGCCATGCTATGAAGCTCATTTCATAGATACAACTTTCTAAGTCACCAAAATTGCTAATTCATGTTGCTGTATGTACATTTTTGACCCAGCAAATTTGGTCACATTTTCACTTGACCCATTTTATTTTTATTTTTATTTAACCTTTATTTTATCAGGTAAATCAATTGAGAACAAATTGTCATTTACAATGATGACCTAAATAATAATAAAGTCATAAAAGAACCAAACTTCATGAATGTTTTTTTGCGACAAAGAAGTATCTGTTCCAATCACTCTGTCAGAGAAAAATCTGACTTGTAAAAATAACTGAAAAATCATGTTCTTTACAAGTGTATGTAAACTTTTGACCATGACTATGTGTGTGTATATATATATATATATATATATATATATATATATATATATATATATATATATATATATATATATATATATATATATAGACTGACAAACAGTCGACTGGCTAACCAACCGGACATAGTGGTGGTGGACAAAGAGCAGCAGAGGGGCAGTGGTGATAGATGTGGCAGTACCAGCTGATGCCAACATCAAGAAGAAGGAGCGCGAAAAGGTTGAGAAGTACCAAGGGTTGAAAGAACAGCTGGAACAGATGTGGAAGGTGAAGGCCAACATGGTCCCTGTGGTGGTAGGAGAACTCGGGGCGGTGACTGCCAAACTGGGAGAATGGCTCCAGCAGATTCCAGGAACAACATGTGAAGCCTCAGTCCAGAAGAGCGCAGTCCTAGGAACAGCAAAGATACTGCACAGAACCCTCAAACTCCCAGGACTCTGGTAGAGAACCCAAGATTGAGGATAACACAGATACCACCCTATAAGGGTGAGAGGAGCATTTTATCTATAAGCTCTGATAAGCGCTGTTTTTTTTCATGAAAAGAATGTCTCTGGCTTTAGCTTTTCCTTTTCATCCATTTCACATCACAAATTAATAATTTAACAACGCTCTTTGGTGGATTATTTGTTCGCTGAATTATTACATAAAAGGCTCACACTGAAGCCAGACAAACTTCGGGAAACTAAAGACGCTAGTGACAGGCACACTAGGAACTGACTATTGCCGCTTTTCCACAGGCGCGGTACAGTACGGTACAGCACAGCTCTAATCAGTTGTGGTGCTTTTCCACTAGTACCTGGTACCTGGTACTAGGTACTTTTTCTGTACCTCCTCAGCCCTGGTTCCAAGCGAGCCGAAGCGATACTAAACATGACGTCGTCCAACTGCCTTCCACTGATTGGCCAATGAGTGTCATCATTGGAAGCATCCGACTAGACTGTAAAAGCCAAACACAACTCGACCCCGCCAACTGCTTTGCTATTGTTACATGAGAAAATGAAATTGCTTTTGATTGCTTACATAATCACTTCGGTGTCGTCCATTGGTTATGATAGTAGTGTTGTTCTTCCCAATTTTCTGTCACATGTAAATGCAGTTTCGCATTGCCACATGATGACCCCGCCCACGCCGAGGAGGTACTGAGGTACTCAGTTGTAATGGCAAAGCAATAAAACTGAGCCATGCTGTGCCATTCCTGTGTAGTGGAAAAGTGCCATTAGCTGAGAAACACCACCATATACAATAACAAAACTCAAAGAAAACTGCACTAAGGCCACAAACTAGAAACAAAGGGCTGCACTAAGGCTGCAAAACTTACAAAGAAAAATTGCTCGGATGAATCAGGGATGTTGGAAATGCAGAAACAGGAGATGGGTAGCAATACAGAGACATGGGACAAGACAATTTCGCAGCAAATGGGAGACAGGACTATTTATACATGAGGTAAGGGGTGATAGGTGGAAACAGTTAAGGCAGGGCAAGACAATCATAGACGCGGGAACACAGGAGGGCAGGAAGCAAAGTGATCTGGAACGAGAGGGAGACAGGGTTACTTTCAAAATAAAACAGGAAGAGACAGGACAACATTCAGGACAAAAATGGTGAACTTAACTAAAACACAGCGCATAACAAGCTCTACTTCATGACCTGCCAACACCTCTCTCAGTCAGTCCTCCATTCTCTCTCTGCTGTTAAATTATTGCAGCTGTTTCCTTTTTTGCTGATAATATTTTTTATTTCATCATAGCCTTCTACAATCAGCTGTTGTCTGGCTTCAGAAAAGTTTGCCACACTCATCCTTTCATCCATACATCTATGTTTAGCGGAATTAGCTGCACCTGGCTTGACAAAATCGCTCCTTTTCATCCTGGCGTTCATGAAACGGACTGATCTAGGAAGGAGAGATAAGGCAAGTCATCCTGGTTTTGTAAATCCTATTTTCGCAAAACAGGCCCCAGCTCTCACCTAGCCAACCACCTGAATGAAAAAGAGGAGGAGCAGTCAACACTTACTTTAGATTCTGATTATCAAGGTGCACTTATGGCAATCATTATAATATAGTTATTTGTGTATCCATTTCATATAAATATTATTATATACACCAGCCAATACACAATTACACTTCTTGCTACAGAGGCTGTTTATAAAGTGATTTATTTATTTACCTTAATGTTATTATCTGTCAGGCCTAGACAAAAGGCACCACAGTCAGTCTCACTTCCTTGTAGCACCTCCAACAATCAGTCTGTCTGAGCACCATAATCAGGAATTGGAAACCTGCCTGCTCTGTCTCATCATCTCCCACAACCCTGTCATTTGTAACAAGTGCCTCATATAGGTTGAGTATGTCTACAACTCACTGCATGGTTTTGCGTCTCGTCCCTCATCCCAGGTTACCTGGGTTTGGGCCTGACAGGTTCTCCTCAGGAATGTGGCTCTTCTAGACCTAATAGCAGTGTTTGCACAGTAGAGCACACAATTCTCTTGTCACACCTCGAGCACTGTGTTGGCATTGAAGGCACTGTTTTGACTTGAAAATAATTTTTGTGTGCAGTTAGGGCAGTTTTCCTCCTCAGTGGCCCCTCTGACCTGCGGGGTCCCCCAGGGGTCAGTTCTGGGCCCTCTACTATTCTCACTTCATATGCTACCACTGGGGTCCATATTTCTTTCTTACTTTTGGTGGCTTTGCTGATGATGTGCAGGTGTACTTGCCATGAAAGATCCCTTCTAAGGAATTCCTTCATGCTGTAATGCTTTGATTGCATGAGTGCTGTTAAAAGATGAATGGAAGTATTTTTTTAGGTTTAAATGAAAATAAAACTGAGGCTGTACTGTTAAGTTGCAGTGACCTGGTCTAGGTCCTTGCCAGCCCCCTTGGCCCATTAGCACCATATGTAAGATCCTGGGCTAGGAGTCTTGGTTGATGGGATCTTTTAAACTGGACAAGCAAGTTAGCTCAGAGGTCAAGGCTGGCTTCTTTCAGCTTTGGTTTCTGGTCAGAGTTAAACCCTATCTCAGAAGGGCTGATATAGAAAAAATTATCCATGCTTTCATCATATCCTGTTTCGATTATTGTAACTCCCTGTATGTCAGCATTGGCCAGTCATAGCTCAAACGTCTCTTCAGAATGTACCAACTGATCTCCTCCTGGTTTCCTCACTTTACTGGCTTCTGTTTAGGTACAGGGGGAGTGGGAGGCAGGAGGGAACTTTCATAAGGCCAATCCATACTCGGGCAGACTCTGAGCGGAGTGGAATCCATGCAGAATATCCGCTCCGTTCAGAGCTTTCACAGTTGAGTGTACTGCTGCGGACTAGTTTCTTATGAAATTTATGTATCTTTGTATCTTAAAAACGGTGTCACATTTATTGTGGGTCTATGTGTAACACCAGCGTGAAGTGGAGTCCATGAGGTAGTGCGGACCTTGTGGTCGTCCGCTTTGAGTACACGCGGACCCGAGTTCCGAAGAGTTTGGCAATAACGGATGACATCAGCAAGTCTGTGTGCCTCAGTCAGGACCGCAGAACCTGCCACCCATTGAGAAAGGGATGCCCGAGGTCCACGCAAGTATCAATTGGCATTTACACCCCAATTATGTCAATAAGCCACTGGATTTTTTTTTTTTCACCAAAAACTTGATGATCGTCAACAGGCTAGCCATTTTGTGAGTGCAGCATCAGTAAACAAAAAAAGCACTGTAGCCTCATACAAAGTTGCCTGTCACATGCAAAGTGCAAAAAAACCTCACACAACAGCAGAAGAGCTCATGCTCCCAGCAGTGGACATGGTCACAATCATGTTCATTTTGTTAATCTATTTTGATAATCAGGTGGTTGTATACAGAATGCTGGAGCCAGCAACTTATACAGTAAAGGGGGGTGGGGATGCCACTACACTAATACATGGTCTCTGGTCCAAGTAGTTAGGTAATCCTCTTATTACTTAGTTCAATGCTGCAGTTTCACATCTGTATCCACTTGTTTGTGTATCTGGATCAACAAGTTGCCTAAACGTCATTACATTTTGATTTGCATAAGTTCAAAGAGAAAACAAGGTGCAGCCCACACTGCACCAGAAAAGTTTGCATTCAAGTTAATCATCAGATAGTCATCTAATATAATTTGCATAAATAAGCACTGATTGTTGATGATACCCTTGAGTGACTAACAATGACTGTGAAGTTAAGAAAAAGAAATTCATTCTCAGTTACCTTTTGGAGCAAGAGTAGGTGCTACATTGACACTGTACTATGAGTGGAATTACATGATATTAAGCTTAATGTTGCAACATTCAACAACCAGCATTCAACAACTAGTGTAGCTGCCATCATAGTTAAATATAAAAATGAATAAAAAACAATGTTATTTCTGAGGCACACAGTAATTTACCCTTTGTGCTCATGATTCAACTGGAGGGAAGCTATAGCTAGCTTGTGTCTATATTATGAATCATGAACTAACCAAACCAAATCAAAAACCTGTTATGCTAGTTTTTATGACTGACTTTCAGGATTGACTGTGGCTGCAGCACGGATTGTGACAGGAAAGTGTTTTTGAGTTCTTTAAAAAGCAATTTGTAAATACAATGTCGAATTATATATTTTTTTGGGAGACAATCCGGGTTAGCACCCGGACATCCCTTTCAGACAGCTTCCTCTTGCGTCCACAGTTCCTCCTGTTGGATGTGGTTTGTCCTTCTTGGTGGTATGCTGACGTTACCCTGGATACCGTGGCTTTTGATACATCACAAAGACTTGGTGTCTTGGTCACAGATGCACCAGCAAGATGTGCACCAACAATTTGTCCTCTTTTGAACTCTGATATGTCACCCATAATGTTGTGTGCATTGCAATACTTTAAGCAAAACTGTGCTATTACTCTGCTAATTGAACCTTCACACTCTGCTCTTACTGGTGCAATGTGCAATCAATGAAGTTTGGCCACCAGGCTGGTCACATTTAGCCATGAACCTCCAACACTAAATTGGCCAGTGTTTCAGTTTCATTGTCCAACCCCTGTATATATACGTATATATATATACGTATGTATATATATATATATATATATATATATATATATATATATATATATATATATATATATATATATATATATATATATATATATATATATATATATATGTGTGTACATATATACGTGTAGATATGTATATATATATATACATATCTACACGTATATATGTACACACATATATATATATATATATATATACACACACACACACACACACACACATAGAGATAGAGAGAGTGTTTGAGCATAATATTATTTAACACAATATTAGGCAGTTAGCCTAATATTGTGTTGATCCCTTTTTGACCTGTCAAGGCATGGACTCCATCAGATCTCTGAAGGTGTGCTGTGGTATCTGGCACCAACATGTTGGCAGCAGATCTTTTTGTTTTGTAAAGGCCAATTTATAGTACTCCGTAAAGTGCCGTACGTAGAGACGGAGAGCCCTCTGCGTCGCCGGATAGCCTGACGGAGAGCCTTTCCGTCGTCTCCGGGCGCAGGATTTTTTTTTTTAACTGTCCGTCAATCCGTCAAGGGAAGACGGAGACAACAGGGGCTGTGATTGGTCCTCTAGCTGCACCCTGCTGTGAAATGCAGCCCCTCTCCCTACACAGAAACAGACAGACAGGTCTCCTCTGCAGCAGTGCAGGCAGGACGGAACTAAAGTATCGATTATCCTTGTGAAAGGCAAATCAAACACATTCAACCTGCTCAAAAATCTATTTAATTCATTTAGTAATTATGGCTGGGGTATATTTACACAGAACATACCGAAAGTTGTTGGTTTGCGTTCGCTTTTGCGTTCGCTATTATCCGATTTTGTGTTGAAAAGAAAGAGAAAGAGGAGTTTTAAAGACTGAAAGCAATCAACGTTGTTCTCTTCTATCTCCCTCACAAATAATTAAATCATAAAATAGTATTTTCTCCTGCTTTTATCAGTGATATTAAGGCGAATTGCTTCACTTTCCGAGGGCGTGCATTTCAGCGCAGGGCTGCACAACACGCATCATGACGGAGAAGTGCGAGGGCTCGAGGGGTCTCCGTAGCTACGGAGTCGGATGACGTATTACGTAGTCGGAGAAGTATATTCCAGCCTTAAGTTTGGAGGTGGAGCCTCCATGGGTCAGACTTTTTTGTCTGGCACATTCACACACTCGATTCGATTGAGATTGAGATCTGGGGAATTTTGAGGCCAACACCTAAAATTAGTTTGTTGTGCTCCTCAAACCATTCCTGAGCCATTTCTGCTTTGTGGCAAAGTGAAAGAATGCCACAGGGTTCACTATGGGCACTCTGACTCGTCTGTAGCTTTGTAGCCCCAAAAACAACAAACAGTGATGCACCTTGTACTCTGGCACCTTTCTATCAGAATCAGTAATAACTTCTTTGGCAATTTGAGCTACAGTAAAGCGTATGTTTGGATCGGCCCATCTGATCCTTGTCCTCTCATGACCCTGTCTCTGTTTCACCACTGGTCCTTCCTTGGATCAGTTTTGATCGATCCTGACCACTGCAGACCAGGAACAGCACACCAGAGACAATAAAAAACAAAGAAAAGTGGACACTGGCATGAGTTGCTCAATTGTGCAAAAAAGTAGAATAACTTTGTACATAACTTTTTTAAACACAGCAAGCAAACTGTTGTCTGACAATGATAAGCCACAACTAATGAGTAATGCAGCATGATCATGAGCATGTTCCTGCAGTGAAAAGCAAGAATAGAAAGGCTCATTGCAAGCTCATGTGACGAGGATTAGCTTTGAACCAGAAAGGAGCTTGTGGTGGAAATTTCCATTGAGAAAAAACAGGACACCTCAAAAGGTGGAGCTCAAAGAGGAAGTTACTAATTAAACTGAAATGGTTGTTAAACTTGATAAGAGTCACAGTGTAAATGAGATTTTGTTATCTTTCCCTCCAACTTGTCAAGCCGTATATCTTGTTTTAAACTGACTGACCTAGTGACTGAAGAGAAAGCACTTTGGAAGCTTGTATGTTAATCTATTCCCTTTGTGGAATTTCATTCCACTCCTACATTACTAATATTGCTTGTTACGCATGAATGTTAAAATTGTTAAATTTGCAGGGCAGTGCAGTGCTGTTGTTCATTACAAATTGGTCAGATAGATCCAACTTGTTTGTTAGCATTATCAGTGGTATAAATTGCTGGAAGAAAATATACAGACAGAAGCTAATTTTGTGTAATCTCACACTCTGGGTTAAACTTTAACAGCTATAAGAACTATTCCTCTTCCTCAGACTGTGTCAGTTTATGCAGAATACTGCTAGTCTGCACAAAGATCACACCAGTTCTAAGGTGCTAAGTGCAACTGTGTGTGTGTGTGTGTGCATGTCTGTGTGTGTGTGTCTGTGTGTGTGTGTCAGCATGTACTCATTTACACTTAAATTAAATAAATGTAAAGTATAAGTCATGTAAGCACCCAAACAATCCATATGCTAATTCCCAAAAAAGTGGTATAAATACATAAAACAGAGAATGCAGTGAGTATGCAGAAAATGTGGAAATGAAAAAAAAACAGGTGAAATGCATTTGCTTGTTTCAGTATTCATACTCTCTTGATCCTTTATAGTATCTCTAATGTTTGATGATGAGTTATATATAACTACTGATGATGATTTTGAAGGTGTATGTGATTGATTGGTAATAATATGAGTACTATGCATAGTTAGTCAAGATTTTTTTCAATATTCAAGATGTTTATTATCATGTGAACAGTAAGAAAACATGTTTCCCTGTACAATGAAATACTTCCTTTGTTATCCACAATAAATGCCACGCAATAAGTTTAAAAAAATCGATTAGAAAAAAAAAATAGATAATTAGATAAATAAGATTAGATAAATAAAAACAGCAGCTTAAAGACAAGTAAGGCAGCAATGTGATGAAGAAAGAAAAAGAGACAATATATACAGTAAAAAACAAATATAGGCTGTACAAAGAGATGCAATATTGTGCAATATTGGGCATGTGCAATTGAGCTGAATGTGCAAAATTTGAGCACAGGTATAATCATACTGTAACTATGTGCTACTTATTTTTTTTTTCGATTTCTATTGTGTGTGTTTTCTCAGTGTTCCTTTATTAACCAGACTACTTCATTTGGTAGGGAAGTAAGCCAGATGCTGGTTGGTTCCTCCTCAGTGGTCATAGTGAATCATTTGAATGATGTAAACTTGTCCTCAGCAACATGTGTATGCATGTATGTGTTTATTTGAATAGAGCAAACTTTTTTCAGTGTGCAAAAGGCAGTGTAGATTTGTGTGTTCATGGAAATCATCCATGATAATTTAAAAATAAGGTAACACATTGCTTTGATCCCTTTAGGAAACATATTCCCAAATCAATACTGGGGACAATTCTGCTGTTGTAACAATATAAGGTGGAATGAAGAGTGCAAAAAGAAGATATTGGGGCTGATATGTATAGCTCATTTACATTAACCATAACAGGTACTATCACAAAACAGTTTTATTCCATCCTAGGGGGGGCTGAAGAGCACATCAAAATTTACAGAGGCGTTCTCTCCCCAGTCCTGAACCTACAAGCAGAAGCAGCAAACAATAAATTTATTTATTAGGTTAGGTATGTGTTTAAGTTATGTGAATGCAAATGATTTCAGGATAAACCCATGACAAAATAATAAATGAAAGAATCTGTCTCTACAAAAGTCTGTTTTGTGCATACATCACAAACGGATCATTAAGTGGTGTTTGAGATCAAATATTTTCGGTAATGTATCACACCATCAATAAGAATAGGGGAGAACACTATATTTACAGTCTGTAAGAGAAGAGAACAATGTTTATGTGACATGTCCCTTTTTACCATATCACCAAATTGCTTGCTGTTATCATGCAATTTTAACCCACTTGGTTATTTTTTACATTCTAAGTAATCATCATTAAAACTCATGTCTACCAGTGTGTTCATGGAGGTGTAACCATTTTAATTAGGTAATGAAAACAGCTTCAGCTCAGACTGTATGATTCCCTGATTTATACCGTGCAGTATATCAAGTACATACTTATCAGTGCAATGAAAATAATGTAATAAATTGAGCACTTTTTTAACACCATAATTGGAAGGCAGAGCAGGATTTTCACTGAATGCATTACAAAGTTCTTTAATTCGCAGGATGAGTCCAGGACTATTTTCAGTAAGACTAAATTTTGTCCTTACTCGTTAAACAGACCTACCACCTCCACCAGTGTGTTGCACTGAAACATTCAACAATACAGGCTGTATAATGCAAGATTATCCCCTGTAACCTGAATCACAAAGCCAAACAACAGTTCTGCAATAAATGGGAAATTCCTTTTGTTTCTAAAGCTTCCAAGTCTTCAATTAGAGGTTTTAATATTTCATCAAAGCCATATGTCTTTAAATCTTCAATGTAGAGCGGTAAGATGTACATTCATTAACACAGAGCTTAACTTTGGTGGAAGGTTTTAGTAAAATAAATACATCCAAGGCTGTGGACCCTCTTTTCAGAAGCTGGTTCAACAGAGCAGTGCTTTTCAAAGTTGGGGCCACCAGGGGGCGCTAGGAGGGCCTCAAATTGGAGGGAGATAAGTAAAAATAAATAAATAAATATATTTTGGGAAAGACATTTTTCAATGGATGATTATATCGAGTCTAATGGATCGGCCTGGACCCGTTGTGTGGGGGTGTGTACGGATGGAGCCACGGCAATGACCGGGAAGGTCAGCGGAGTGACCGCCCTCATCAAGCAGAAAGCCCTGCATGCCGTGGCCACACACTGCATGCTCCACCGCGAGGCACTTGTCGCAAAAAGGATGGGTGACGAGTTGAATCAGGTACTACAGGAGGTTGTACAAGTAGTAAATTTTATTAAAGCCCGTCCCATGAAACACAGACTGTTTACAGTGCTTTGTAATGAGATGGGTGCTCGTTTTGAGGGGCTGCTGCTTCAATCGAACGTGTGCTGGCTGTCACAGGGCACAGTTTTGAACCGTGTCTGTGAGCTGCAGATCGGTTCACCGATGCAACCTGGATCTGCAAACTTGCATACATGTCAGATATTTTCCAGCATCTAAATGTCTGAATCAAAGCATGCAAGGATGTGACACGTACATACTGCAGGTGCAGTCTAACTACTGGCTACATGTAAGAAAGGACTATCCCACCTTAGCTGACAGGGCACTGAAATGCTGTGTCCCTTTCACAACAACCAACTTGTGTGAGGCTTTTCAACTTTAAAGGTACTCAAAACAAAACACAGAGCACGTCTACACATGGACAATGACATGCGTATGGCACTGACAGAGATTATGATATATGCCCAATGTTGACAAACCAACACACACAATTGAAAGAGGTTTGATTTCATTTGTTTGTTGAAAAGTTTATTAGTAGGAATATAATAGTGTTGAAAACATGTCAGTTAATACTACTCATATGCTAAACAAATAATAAATAATAATTATTGAATAGTGAATAAAAGTAAGAAAAAACACTCTAAAAGTTGGTGTTTCATTACTTCTTGCCTGTGGGTTTGCAAAGGGGGTCACCGCCCAGAAGCTAAAGCTGTTTTGGGGGGCCTTGGCATGGTTTGGGAAATACGACCCATCATGAATGTCTTTGTAAGTCCCTGTTTTACTTTGTTTCTCTTCCAAGAAGCACTGTCTTATCTCACTGATCTCATTCTTCCAAAAACGAGTACATACATGTACTTATTTATGACAGGAATCTGACACCTGTAGTTCTGTCTCCACATGTAGCCAATCTAATTCCAAAGACAAAGTCTTTTGTCTCACTGTTTAATGTTAAAAATGGATTATTCTTTGTGCTTTCAGAAAGAGCAGAAGCCCATTCTGCATCGTAACAGGGAGAACCTGCCCTATGGATGCAGATGTTGAAGGGCTCATCACTTGAAAATTCCGTATCAAAATGTCTTTGTGTGTCCACTTTCTGGTCAGTCAGTCTGTTCATTGTTGTAATTACTAGGTACAGTGTTAAGATACTTTCTGAAGCCATTTTATGTATAAAAAAAAGATGAAGGACATACTTGCTCTCTGCATTTTAAAAGCAAGGTTTTGGCTGGATATAAACCATTGAAATTGATAATTGGTTGAATGACAAAGAAGTGAATAACTTTTGTGGTGCATTTTACAAACCAATCAGGAATACACATTCAGAGAGCAGTTTTTAACAATGCTCTGACCTTTAAAATTAAAAGTAGTTTGTCATTTCAAATCCATGTGACTTACTACCTCTATGACTGGCGAATTTTCCTGCAGAAGGCTAATCTTGAGTCTTGAGCCTAATTAGTGACTATGGGGGTTACATGGTATAAAATTAATTTTTCACAGATAAAAATGGAAAGTAAAACATAATCAGTTTTCAGTATTGCTGTATAAGCTTTGCACATACAGTATAACTATGTAAACTTTTAGAAGTCACATTCTGTTTTGCAGCTCCTTAAAATGTTATTTGGTGGAAGAGAATGAAAACTGGAGTGCTTGATTATAGAGAGAGCCTCTCTGCATGCTTCACAGAGGAGCTGTTAACCAGTCAACAAAGATTTTAATTGGATTGTTGGACTGTCCTGGATAATAGACTTGAACACACACAGAAGCCATCATATTGTTGCTGTTGTGATGGATCTTGAGTCTACGAGCAAGATGGCTTCAGGTCATAGTAACGTTTCTGTTTAAACACTAAAACACAATCAAGAACATTAAAATATTAGGCAGAAATATGGTCTGAGAAACTGCATAAATATGTACTAAAAACAGGTTTTGGACTTCAAAGCGGTATTAACTTACATGTCCATTCTTTGAATATGGCTGTTATTCTTTGAATATGGAAAAAGGGTCACAATTCCACGTGTTACCCATGTGAATCTATAATTTCAGAATGTTGACCATCTGTCTATGTGTTGCATTTGACAGCATTTTAGTTTTGTCATATTCCTTAATAGGCTAGTGACAACAGTTAGATTACTAACACAAGCACTGACAGCTTTGAAACTTGATTGTGGTCAGGAAGTTGCTTTACCTGTGAGAAAAAAAAATGGATGTGAAAATGTTGATGTGTGTAACATACAGAGAGACCTATGAACACTTGCCTAAAATAAGCGGACATACAAAAAATGAATATCTATGCAGGATATTCTCATTTACTTTGTAGTTGCTTGGCCAGGGATTGTCATAGAAACACACATGATGCCTTGTTGGGGTTGTACTGAATCCAGTAATACCACATATGTGAATATGGCATGTATAGTCAGTGTTACATCACTAAATGTATGAGGTGTCCCAAATGAAAGAAAGTGAATATTTGGGCAGTCAGGGAAAGAGCAAGAGCAAAACTCAGTGCAAGTTAAGTCCCCTGACAAACACTGGCATTTGCTGGTTTCATTGCATTTTCCATCTTTACAGTATAGGTGGGTGATGTCTCAAACTTCTTTAGGTGCTGGTGCCTTCTGGAACATGATAGGTTCAATGGACACATCCTGTCTGAGCCGCCATCCTCTACCAACTGGGTTTCAGAGATGAGGCTTAGCCTGATGGCTGTGATGCCAAACTGCTGTTTGCTATAAGGCTCTTAATACATGTTTCTCGAAGGCATCTTCTGCTGGGGGTAGATTTGCTGCTGAAGAATCTGTGGTCGATGCTAGTGCGTACTTCAGCTCATCTAGGTTGATGCAAGGACGGCCATTTTCCCTTTCCTTTTGGCCATACAGGAGGAGGGTGATGACTGTTAGTCACTAGTCTATAAAGATATCTTCACCTTTTGGTTTACACCACAGAACTTTTGAATTTCTTTGAGTGACTTGCTTTCATCAGTTTATGGAGCTTTTATTTTTTTGACTCCATATTCCACTACTGTCAGGATTATCTGCGTGCCTTTTAGTAAATTAATGACTGGTTAGCTTTCTGCAGTGGTTATCCACTTTTTGGCTTTAGCTAATATTAGCCATGCTAACAGCCCATAGAAACACCGCTCAATTAGTGTTATCTTAGATGAATTAATAGCTCAACAGGAACATGGTCTCAGTTTTTTATCATAGTTGCTACCATCTCTTCAATCAAAGTCAAAGTTTGGGGTGTTCTCCCCTTTAAAGACCTCTCGCAGTGTCAAGCCAGGTCATGTTTATTATTTACATCTTGTCATATGGTCTTGTCATTTCCTATTTTATTTTGAAACTTCCCTCTCGTCTCAGCTTCACTACTTCCTCCCCTTCTGTTTCCCACATCTGGTCATCGTCTGCCCCGCCCCTGATTGGTCCAGCTGTTCCCTATTCCCCAGTGTATAAATGTCTGTCTCCCACTGTTGTGTGCAGTACATTTTGTGTCATTGTAACCAAGCAACCAGCCGATGACCAAGCCTTTGATCCCCGTCCACGTCAGATTCTCTGTCTTGTGATCTGTCTGTTGAGCTGCGTGTTCCTTTGCCACTTTGTTTGTTAGGCACATGTCAGTGTAGTCAGTGTTTGAGTTGTTTGTTCCTCTCCTTTTGAGAGCATTTTCAGTTCTTGTTTTTGATGGATCAGCTTCCTTGTGTTTCCTCTAGATTAAGCGCCCTTAGTTACTCTAGTTAGATCAGTGTGTTTTCATTTGTAACTTTCATAGCTGCAGGAAAACCTTGTTTGATACTTTGATTTTTGAGTCTTGCGTTTGTTTGTTTTTTTTCACATTTGAGCTTGAACATTTGTACACTCACTCTGCAGTCTATCTTTCTTTCTGACTCTCTCTACCTTTCTGGACAAACCAGCATGACATGAACATGAATTTCTGGTTTTGTTGTTTCCACTACACACATCCACATGCACCCATACATGCTCCATGCTACTGACTTACGAAGGTCTACATAGTCTACATAGAGACACCATCAACCTTTTCACATTCACAAATCAATGCACAGTATTGGAAGCAATTGTCATTGTCACTGTAGGTTTTAGCCCAGTGCTGGAAGTGTAGCACCCTATAATGTAATAATTTTCTGAAAATGTAATAAAATTTGCACTTCACCAATAATATAATAAAATATCCTGACTAATATTGTAATAACATTTTTACCGAACATGTAATAACTTATTACATTATTGGGAAATTTTCAGATGGGTCTTTTTTTTTCAAAACTGACAATGTTGAGAATCTAAGAATGTTATATACATTTGAAACAACAGAATGACTACTGGGTTAAAGTGCAGACCTTGAGTTCCCTTCACAGTTTTCTGACAAATCACTACCTCATGGAAACAAGTCATTGACACTTCATTTGTAGAGAGTACACATAAGCATTCATAACACCTACATACACATTACGTGACACCTGACAAATATAGGCCTCACTCATAAATGGTTATTATGTCACTTTTAAACAGTGAGATGTCAAGTGACATAGTGGTCATTCATTCAACTGATAATATATTATAAGATTTACATGTAGGCTATAAGTAAAGCTTAAATTATCTTGAAAACCGAGCAAGCATTGCTGTGTGTTACATGCATAAACACTTCTGGGCATATCAAAACTTTACTCAGAAATAACCAGGGTTCTGTTTCACAAAGCAGGTTCAACAAATCATTAAGTCGGGGTTGACTAACTCTGTGCTGCCCAAGTTTTGAGTTTCAGAACAGGTGATAACAATAAGTTCGTTCAACTCTGAGTTAAAGTAAGCCAGAGTAAAGCTCGTAAATGAGGATATAAACCTCATATAGGCCATAATCAGGGGAACACAGATAAAGTCAATCAGCATGGCAAAGTGGAAAAAGGATCCCCATACTTGTCCCTGTTGGAGTTGGGGGTATTAATGACCTCATATGGAGAATATGAGCATGTATTGTTAAAAAATCCAATATGGCAGCAGCAAAAGAGTGGGAGGTTGCATGGCAAAAGATCACTGAATGAGTCAATATGTGAGTAATGTAAAGTAAAGCACATGTAATGTAAAAAAAAAAGAAATGTTTTGTCTTGAGTGTTTCGCTTATTGAACATTTGTGCTATATGTGCTGTTAAACAAACAGGTAAGGTATACCACAGGTAGGATTTTACTGCCTTCAAAGGAGCTCATACCCGTCTTTATGGGAGCTCAGCTCCCATTGGCTCTCACGTAATTTGAGAAATCATATTACCAGAGACACTAGTAAAATGGTAGACAACAATTAATTTTTCAGAAACCAGGGGACAAATGACCACTTTCTTAGCCAGAGTAACAACACGTAACTCTGTCAGCATTCCCTGAATCACGGCTCTATTTTCCACCAGAAAGTTAACAACAGCACTGTTCATTCTGGAGGCACCCAACAACTGCACCCATTAAACTGCATTCCTCCACTGAAACACCCACACTCATTGAAAGTTTGGTGTGTCAGTAAATCTGTTTCTCAAACTCAGAACCTTCATACCACCTAACAGACGAACAACAATACACAAAAACAATTCTTAAAAACAGAAAAGTGATGCACAAGACCCCAAAAACCACCAGTGGAAACCAGATGAGCAAAAACTTGTTCACACAAGCACATTTCCATAAATAATTTTTCCCTCTGTCATGAACAGAGAACCCTCTCAAAATCCAGACCTGACGGGATGAGTCCAGATTGTAATGTGCCATCTGTTCTGTTTAGTTAAGTTACCCATTTTTGTCTCGTCACATATGTGGTCCTGTCTTTTTCTGGGTTACGGTTTTCTTCATAGAATTAGTTAGATTCCTCCCTCTGTGATCGTCCCTTTTTATTTTTCTACACCCCCACCTTGGACACGCTATGTTTGTACTTAGAGTAGAGTCTGTCCTCCCAGAGAGTGAGTTTTTGTTTTCTTAGGATCCCTTAGACTGAGTTACCTCCCCATGAACTTTGTTTTATTATTTCTTTGCCCACCACCAGATGTGTTAGTTTGGTCATGAATGTGCTCCATGCTTCCATAAGATTGTTTTGGGTTTGGATTGATTAGCTTAGTGTTTCTTCCTCCCTGTGAGAGAATTTTATGTGTGAATTAGATTTGGCATTCCCTGCAAGATGTTCATGAAGCACTACCAGACCGGAGCTGAGACATCCAGCAGGTCGGCTATGGCTGACTCTTTGGACCTGAGGGAGTCTGAAAGCGATACTACTTCAGTCTCCAGATCCATCATAGACAAGTCTCTAGTGACATTACGAGTAAACTGTAGGCAAAGCTGTTTAATTCCCAACCTTGCTGAATTCTGGGAAAGACCTGCTCTCTCTGTGATGCCAGGTGTACTGCCTGTGATAACTGCAAACCAGTGTTAATTTTCACAGCAAATTGTGATTTAGTCTTAGTCATAGACTTTTGACAAAAACTCTATTTTGTTTTAGTCATATTTTAGAAATTTTAGAAAATCTAACAGGTTTAGTTAAAATGTAATGCATAATTTAAGAGTTTTTCGAGAAATTCCAAACTCACATACTCACAAAAAACATTTGTGAACCTATTATTATGGAATATACGAAGGTTTGAATATACAGACACAGATTTGTCTGTTGTGATATGTTTCGATTTTAAAATTAGACATATCAACCCAAATGTCAGAGGAAAAAATATGTCTGTTTCTTTTCACTAAAGACCAAAGACGAGAGTGAGGGAGCCCCCATGCAACCTGCTGGCTTTAGCCAGTAAGGGGCACCCTTGGGCAGCTGCGCTTACCGGTGATGTCTCCCCCCCGGCATGGACGTCCTGACACTTTACCCGAGTGTTTCAAAGCCCTTCTCTGTGGCCAGGGCCGTTTGGCCGACCCCAGGCCGCCCCTTACTGTGTTCCTAATAGATAGTGTATAAATATAGTATATACATAAGTAGTGAGCAGAGCATAACCGAGCTTATTCATCGTACACCCACTAGCGCAGTATGTCAGGTCACGTGACATCTTCTGTTGTTTTGATTGGATTTTAATTCAGACATGTGCACCCAGGGTTAGTTTTTATTGGCTCACTGACCGATTCCCTCCTTTCATTATTTCACATTTTTATGCGTTGACGAATATGTCAATTATTTTTATCATGTTTGTCATCATCATAGATTGTTTTTATTTAGTTATCATCTCATTGTCGTCAGAAAAAAATAATAATGGTGTCAGATAGAATGTGGATGCATAAACACTTAAAATCACAAAGCTCACCTTTTCATTAAGAGCTCTGACTTCTGACAAGCAGTCCTTCCTCCCTCCCATGCTTCATTCTGAGGGAAACCTCTAGAGTCTTTGATGGACTTTGATGTGAGAAACAAACATTTGTCTCCTGAAAGACAGAACACATTTCAGGTCCTGCAGTCATGTAAAACACAGCAGAAAGGGGAAAAAAGTATGCAGCACGTACTCAGACAGGTAGTGAAACAGCAACAACAATAATTGTAGAACAACTATAATAAGAATAATGGAAATGTGTTGTATGTACAGTCGTGGTCAAAAGTTTACATACACTTGGAAAGAACATAATGTCATGGCTCTTTTGAGTTTACAGTTATTTCTACAACTGTGATTTTTCTCTGATAGAGTGATTGGAACAGATACTTCTTTGTCACAAAAACATTCATGAAGTTTGGTTCTTTTATGACTTTATTATGGGTCAACTGAAAATGTGACCAAATCTGCTGGGTCAAAAATATACATACAGCAACGCTAATATTTGGTTACATGTCCTTTGGACATTTTCACTGTTGTCTGGGGTTAAAGGCCTCACCTTTCTTCTCCAAACATATTGCTGGGCATTGTGGCCAAACAGCTGGATTTTTGTTTGGTCTGACCACAGAACTTTCCTCCAGAAGGTCTTCTCTTTGTCCATGTGATCAGCAGCAAACTTCAGTCAAGCCTTAAGGTGCTGCTTTTGGATCAAGAGCTTCTTTCTTGCACGGCAGCCTCTCAGTCCATGGTGATGTAAAACACGCTTGACTGTGGACACTGACACCTGTGTTCCAGCAGCTTCTAATTCTTGGCAGATCTGCTTTTTGGTGGTTCTCGGTTGACTCTTCATCCTCCTGACCAGTTTTCTCTCAGCAGCAGGTGATAGCTTGCATTTTCTTCCTAATCGTGGCAGTGACAAAACAGTGCCATGCACTTTATACTTACAAACAATTGTTTGCACTGTTGCTCTTGGGACCTGCAGCTGCTTTGAAATGGCTCCAAGTGACTTTCCTGACTTGTTCAAGTCAATGATTCACTTTTTCAGATCTGTGCTGAGCTCCTTTGACTTTCCCATTGTAGCGTTTGTGGGCGTTTGTATCCAATGAGCCCTATTTAAGTGGTCTCAGAGAAGTCATCAGCTGTAGTCACTCATGATCACTCACAAGAAGTTAAGAGGCCATGCTATGAAGCTCATTTCATTGACACAAGTTTTTTGTGACAAAGAAGTATCTGTTCCAATCACTCTATCAGAGAAAAATCAGAGTTGTAGAAATAACTGGGAACTCAAAAGAGCCCTGACATTATGTTCTTTACAAGTGTATGTAAACTTTTGACCACGACTGTAATAGAATTATGACAGTACTGTCAGTGACAGTAGCAGTAATAATTATATAAATGTGAATGATAATTATGATGAGCAGTGGGTGTCAAGCACATTCCCTGGATACCTGCAACATGAAAAAGCACAGAGTCCCTGGGGAAGAAGCCAAGTGGGTAACAGGTCATGTTCTGTCCCTCTTGTTTTGTCAAGTTAAATTTTTGTGTTGTCTATATCCAGGCTTATTTTAGGCAATGTTATTTCCCTCTTGTGTCAGATCACTTTGCTTCCTGCCTTCCTGTCTTCCCGTGTCTCTGAGGCTCCATCCAAACCACCCCCGACACACTAGCCTTCCGTTTGCTTGTTCTTGTGGAGGTTCCTCCAAAAGGGCGATCCCAAACCATGTAGTGCGCAGGGCGAGTGTACCGTTCAGCTCTTTAATAACGAGTTTATAATGATGCACACTTACAACGGCTTTTGCAGGAGTGCAACAGAAAAAAAGGAGGAGGAAACAACAGACAAATTTAAGTTCCGCATAGCTCCAGTATGTCCTTCACACCTTTGTCACACTGAAAGAAAATAAAACAAAAGGTGTGGTTTGGAAAGATAAATAAGACAAAACTAGCAAATCTAGTTTAATAGTGCAGCCCTGGCGCCTCAAAATATAACAACAACTGCCAGCAAAATTAATCTGGCTTCATTTGTTTGATTGGAAATGTCAAATGGTCCTGGGGTTGAAAGACTTGTGGAATCACTTAAAATGGCTTCTCTCATTGTAGAGATTGCTGAATTCATGATGCACAGGAGGTGTCTTTCCGTTGCCATGGGCATCCTATACATGGTCATCTTATTTATGCCCTCCCCCTTCAGTTAAAGTACCTCCACAGATGTGAGTGTGACTTCATTTTTGTGACACTGAAGGGCGAGATTGTAAGGGGGTGGTTTGAGAATGGGTCTGATTGTCTTTCGCTGCCTTGTGTCCAGCTGTGATCCCCTTCCGCATGTTTAAAGTGTCTTGTCTTCCCATGTGTATCTTTTTCATAAGTATTTTGTAAAGCTGTCTGTGCCTCTGTAAAGAGTGGATTTTGGTTGTTACTCTGTAGAAGTCTAGTGTCCTCCTTGTGAGTGTTTTTGTTTACGATTAGAATTATTATATCCTTACCTCCCAGTGAGCATCTTTTGTTTATAGTTTTATTTTTATATAATTATTACATACTTACAGTCGAAACACAGGAGTGGCTCCGGAGTAAACTTTCTGACATTATAGCATATACCCATTTACTGTTAGTGAACACAAACAGCTGTGCATGCATTGTGGGAATGGAAGTATGGCGGGGGCTTGTCAAGCTACGCCAGTGCATTATCCGTGAAAGATCGCAAAGCTTACTTTAAAAAACTAACTTTAGCAAATGGCAACAAGCTTCCACATCCCTGTACAATCACTGAATGGGAGCATGAAGTTAGTAACTGGCCCAATATTCAGTGGCCTGATATTTGGTTGAAAATGTAGTGTGTACACAAGAGAAGAGCTACAAGCATACAAATCCCTTGATGCATATGACTACATAATTTGTGGACATGTACAGGAGGTGAAATACCATGACAATAGCAAAGAATAAAGTCTGAAATCCTACCCAGCCAAAGGCAAGAGCAAAAGACTATGATTTATGAGGTGTGGGTAATTATCAAAAAAGCGAAGAACTACACATACACAGCAAACTGCATTTGTATGGCAGGATAAACGTTGAGTTCACTTTCCTTGCCATAACAATAATTAACAGGCATTTTTCAATTAACCTGGTCATAGGGTTAGGGCACTATCTCTTTCAGCAGTCAGAATTTCAGAAGATGTATGAAAATGTGCTTTTAACTTGCAATCAGAACCTGATACGTTCAAGAATGTTTATTAAGAAGCTATAAACATGTCAGTAATTTAAAAAAAAAAAATAGCTGAGAGCAACAGTATGTTTTTTTTATGTCATTTTATTTTTCATTCTTGGATCAATCCACCTGCTTGATTGCCTGAAGCCACAGCCGCCTTTGGTGGCTCTGAAACAGTCAAGAGCCCCTTGGTGTCATGCCTGTCAAGTTGAATGTGTTTATTATTTTGGGTGTTTTATTTTGAAATTAACTGTCTTCCTCTCGTTTCAGCTTCATAACATCCTGCCCTCTTGTTTCCTGCGTCTGGTGATTGTGTGCTCTGCCCCTGACTGTTTCCAGCTGTTCCCCATGACCCAGTGTATTCATGTCCGTGTCTCCCTTAGTCATGTGCCAGTACGTCTTGTGTTCCCAAACCAAGACTACCAGCCCTTCTTATCATCATTGCTTCGTCCACGTCAGTTTGGGTTCTGTTTTCCTGTCGTGCTGCCAAGTTCTTACACTTGGTATGTGGTAGGGATGTCACGGTTACCGTTGTAGCGGTAAACCCTGATAAAAATGTTGACTATAACAATTACTGTATTAAATTCAAAATAAAACATCTCGGTGGATTACCACGCCCACAGTGTAGGCACCGTGAGCCTTTCCAGCTTGTCATCCAAGTCTGCTGAAGTTGCCACGCAGGCGCACTTTGTAGCTACAACTAATGTTTGCACTTTCTTAAGCTGGACTCATGGCCAAAGGAAGAGACGACAGCGCTCAGGACATCTATCAGCCTTCAAAGAGGACCAAGTCTGAAGTATGGATGTATTTTGGGTATTTTAAGAATGCCGAGGGACAGCTGATAGAAGACAGTTTTCCTCTTTGCAGAACGTGCAGGAATAAAGTGTCTGCTAAAAGCAGCAATACTTTGAACCGCATGTCTCATCTCCGTGACCATCACCCACAACTCTATAGCCAATGCAAGGTAAGTTAATGTTAACGTTGTTGCTGAAATGCATGATGTGGGGACTTCGGGTTGAGGGAGAATGCAACGATTCCTCTGTCTATCAATCTGTCAATAATGTTAACATAAGCCCCATAGTGCAGCCACAGCGCCCACTGCCAGCACATTAAAAGTGCATCTAGCTTGCACTAGCAGCTATCACTAGCAGCTAATATTCTAATATTCTAAGTTAAACAGCTAAACTTTCATTCACAATGAGACGGTGAAACGGTGAAATAAAGACACTGCATTATCGAGCGCTAGTTGAAGGCACAACAACGCCATACACTTCATTTGTTTTAACCATTTTAGTTGAGAATCACTACATGTGTATTACCATATAATGAAGTGGACGTTGGAATCAACTGTGGAAGAATACCAATTAGAATGGAATAGAATAGAATAGAATTACTTTATTGATCCCAACCTGGGAAAATTACTTTGTAGCAGCAGCAAAAATGTCAGGCTCTGTCTGTCTTTTTCTGTCAAGTTTACCATTTTAGTCTTGTGCCTGCATGTTGTCCTGTCTCTTCCTGTTTTATTTTGAAAGTAACCCTGTTTCCCTCTCGTTTCAGATCTCTTGATCCCTGCCTCCTGTGTCTTCCTGCATCTGTGATTGTGAAACCCCGCCCTAATTGTCTCCACCTGCATTCCCCTTCCTCACGTATAAATATTCCTGTCACTTGTTGTTTGTTGTGAGATCGTCTTGTCAGAACCTGTTCCTCGTCCCTTGAGTTTACCTGTCCCTCGTTCCCAGAGCCTGCCCCTCGCCTCCACAACCAGTCCCTTGTCTCCAGAGCCTGTCCCTCGTCTCCCGCTCCAGTCTCTCATCCCCAGAGCCTGTCCCCCGATTCCGGCTCCTGTCCCTCATCTACAGAGCCTTGTCTCCAGAGCCTGTCCCTCCTCTCCAGAGCCCGTCCCTCGTCTCCAGAGCCAGTCTCTCCTCTCCAGAGCCTGTCCCTCGATTCCGGCTCCTGTCCCTCGTCTCCAGAGCCTGTTCCTCGACTCCGGCTCCTGTCCCTCGTCTCCAGAGCCTGTTCCTCGTCCCGAGAGCTCCTGCCCATCTCCTGGAAGAAGAAGAAGAAGAAGAAGAAGAAGAAGAAGAAGAATTAATTTTTTAATCCCTCAATGGGGAAATTACATTTTTTTGGTGCATATTATAAGTGGAGGCAGAGGAGGGGGACAGATAGAGTGGTGCTTCACAGGAGAAAGTGGGGGATGGGGCCAAACCATTTGGGAAGGTGTGAGTGTGGGGGGGACTGGAATGTGACGATGGTGGGATGACAGGAGGTGAGCTAAACCTTTTGAAAAACAGGTGGAGCTGATTTGCTCTATCCAGGCTCCCTGATGTCTGCCTGTCTCCTCCCTTCATTCCTGTGATGTTCTTCATCCCCGTCCAAACATCCCTCACACTGTTCTGGTCCAGTTTAGCCTCCTGCTTCTTCCTGTAGGTGTCCTTGTATGTCCTCAGCTCCTCTCTGAGTTCATGCTGCACCTCCTCTGCTGAAAGTTAGGTTGTTTAGTTAGTTTCCAATGCACAAATTAGTTTCCTATGGCAGATAGCCCAGTTTGTATATGGACTTGTCTCCTGCCCCAGCCGGTGACTTCCTACTAGCTCCTTTGATCTACCTAGCTCACACCCTGTCCCCTGTCTCCCTTGCCTTCTGTCCTATTGTATATTAAAATGTCACCCATCTCCTTTGTTTTTGCATCCTGTAATATGTGCCTGTTAACCACCACCTACCATTTGCATATGTCTTGCCACTCTTTGTTATAAATGGCTCTCTGCAGTTACACTTTTTTGAAACTATTTCAGTTTGTGTAGGACTATCAGTGTTTTTCTGAACATATTCAACATCTTTAAAAAAAAAAAATACAGCAATAATACCGAAATCCATGATTTTGGTCACAATAACCGTGAGCTTAAATGTTCATACTGTGACACCCCTAGTATGCGGTGGAACTCAAGTCCCTGCTGAAAATATTGGTTCGAACAATCATAAATGCAACAACCTGACATTTTGATGCTGACTAATTCATGTTAGATTATCGTACTGCTTCTCTGAGTGTGTACACAATGCCAGAAACAAGTGCCGAGGCAGTACATCTATTACCCAAGTGTGCATGCAGCTTCTTGATGACGTAGGCTGTAAATGTGTCTATAAATTTAATACAAATCTAAGACAGTTGACAGTTTTTGTTCCTTTGCTTCGTGTTTGTAATCTGGTAACTTTCTTTTTTTATTTTTTGTTTATTTTTCACAAAATTGGACAAAGAGTATCTTCTAATCTCTTTTTCAATAGCTTTGGTCAGTTTCAATGGATGGAATTTAGCTTCATCTCTTTTAAACATGATCATCACTCTCCATCTGTTCACCCTTACTCTTTGCTTCCACCTTATATTTCTCAAATGCAGAAACTGCGCTTCCTGATGTCATGCTTTGTCTGTTTTAGTTAACCATTTTTGTCCTGTGCCCGCATGTTTGTCCTGTCTCTTCCCGATTTATTTTGAAAGTAACCCTGTCTCCCTATCATTTCAGATCACTTTGCTTCCTGCCCCCCTGTGTTCCCGGATCTGTGATTGTCAAGCCCCACCCTAATTCTTTCCACCTGTGTACCCTTACCTTGTGTAGAAATAGTCTTGTCTCCTTTTTGTTTTTTGTGAGATTGTCTTGTCCCATGTCCCTGTCCCCAGAGCCCGTTTCCAGTAATCCCTGATCCTTCCAGTTTTGTTGTAAGTTTTCGAGCCATTAGTGCGTTCTTTCGTTCCCAGTTTTCGAGCCTTGGTGCAGTTTTTGGTTTCACATTTCTCTAGTCCTCTTTTGTGAGCTGATCTTTTGTTTCTTATTGTAATTTTTGCTCGAGAGAAGAGCATCTTTATTTTGATAATTTTCTGTAGCCTCCAGATATTGACTAGTCCGTCCTCATTGTGCCTGAATTGCAGGTGACTATTTGTTTTGTAATTGCTTTGTAACTATTTTGCTCAGTGTATATAGATCCTAGTGTCCCTGTTGCTAGCACCTGTAGTTCTACCCTGTTTATTTTCCCTGTAGTGGATTAGTCTCAGTGTAAGCATTTTGTGTTGTTAATTTTTCATAGCCTTCAAGGAAAATATCATTTATTTTCACAGGTATTGATGATTGTTTTTTTTTCCCTCTTGCTTTTAGGAGTGGTTTGATTTCCCCCTTTTTTACAATTGAGTGTAGTGGTAGTGTAGTGCACCCTCACTTCCCTGCTGGAAACTGCTGTGACTTCAGTTGAAGACTCTTGTCATTGCACCACATCCCTGTCTCTGAGTCATTTGCATGCATTTGGGCTTTTACCAAATGGAGCCCTCACACCTGAGCTACTAGCCTTGTATTTTCTATTCTGCCTGGCCTCCAGGCATCATGAAACACAAAACCACCACTCTCTCCATCTGTACTGTCAACCATGATAATACATTCACAGTAGAGTTGTTGTAACACTTCTTATTACTCACTGCCTCCTTTTCACAAACTGCCAAAACCCTCTCCGATCTCCCACCTTCCTCCTCTCCTCCTAAAAAGGAGGTTAACAGAATAAAAGTAAAATAAAATTCACTAAACAACCTAACCTAGACCCCTTGCCCTTGTATTCTTTCATATAATCCTACTCACTTAAGAAATTCCACCACTGCCTTCAACTTAATTCCACCCACCACCTGTTCACACACATCAGGGTTTCATACAACATACCCTGCCTGCTTCTAGAATGGAAGGACCTTAGTCTAGCTAAGACTGAAGCTGAACTTCCAAACAGCCTATTAACACCCTCTCAACCCAAATGTGCTTTACCCATCTCAAAGCCACCAGCTCTGCTACATCTCCACAGTGTACACATCCAGTTGTCGGTAGTCCTTGATAAGGAGAACCATTGATCAGTCAATGGCTGGAGAATGTAAGCACCCAGGAGCCTTTGAAGTTAATTAAAGATGTAACATTTATAATTATTGCCCAGTTATGTTAAAAGTGGCCCATATGCCCAGATAAGTAAGATGCTTCGTTCTGAACTAACAGCGGTGCCTGTTGTCTTGCTGAAGCACAGCCATTTAAGGGCCAGCCATTTAAGGGCCAACGCTGGCAGACTCCTCTGACCTTGGTTGCCTAGCCAACTCAGAAATAACTAGCCACCTTTTTTCCTTGAGACACTGTGCTTCAACCCTGAATTCTGGAGAACAGGAGTTCCCTAAGCAGAGGACAAAATGGCAGATGGAAGAGGCAGGAGAGATATTCTCCAAACACTGGATGACAGTGAATTAATGAAATGCTACAGACTGGATCGTGCAGGAATCAAATTTGTGGTTTATCTCATTAGAGATGCACTTACAGTATAGTGCAACCCAACGCCACAATGCAATACCACCTGAAATGAAAGTCATCACAACACTGAGGTATTTGGCAACAGGAAAAATCCAACAATACAGTAGTGATGACTTGGTCATAACCCTCCATCACCACGGCATCTTCGCAGGGGCGGCATCATGCCCATGGGGCATTGGCAAATTTTTCACTAATCGGTTTTCTACTGCCCATTTGCGGGGAGTAAAGGCTGTAATATACTTCTCCGACTACGTAATACGTTGTCTGACTCCGTAGCTACGGAGACCCCTCGAGCCCTCGCAGTTCTCCGTCATGATGCGTGTTGTGCAGCTCTGCTGTGAAATGCACCCCCTTGGAAAGTGAAGCAATTCGCCTTAATATCACAGATAAAAGCAGGGGAAAGTACTATTTTATGATTTAATTATTTGTGAGAAGAAAAACATTGATTGCTTTCAATCTGTAAAGCTCCTCTTCCTCTTTCTTCGCAACACAAAATCGAATAACAGTGAACACAAACCAACACCTTTCAGTATGTTCTGTGGAAATATACCCCAGCCATAATTGCCAAATGAATTAAATGGATTTTTTGAGCAAATTGAATGTGTGTTGACTTGCCTTTCACAAGGCTAATCAATACTTTAGCTCTTGTCCTATCTGCGCTGCTGCAGAGGCGATCTGGCTGTCTGTTTCTGTGTAGGGTGAGGGGCTGCATTTCACAGCAGGGGTGTAAGTAAAGGACCAATCACAGCCCTTGTCGTCTCCGTCTTCCCTTGACGGATTGACGGACAGTTAAAAAAATGTACATACGGCACTTTACGGAGTACTATAAATTGGCTTTAACTTGCCTCACAGGAGAGGGAGGGGCGGGTCGACTCTCTGCTGAAGAGGCCGGAAGAGGCATCTAAAGCTGGGCAGACACTGTGCGATATTTTCAATGGTTGTACTCAGCTCCAGCTCAAGATTCACATGCTCACACTATACGACCCGATGCTCTGATGAGACCTGACTGTCCTGAGAGCTTTCCTTTCTGCCCTCCTTCAGCTCCCTGCCCTCAGATGACAGCACGACTCAAATGAAAACACTTGTGCACGTGGGGTACACAAGTGTTTGTGTGTTTGTGTTGGTGTTTGTGTTTGGTGCATTCACTTGTATGTGAATGTCGGAATTTCCATGCTCCACGTCAGAATCCAAATCAGAACCCCCATGAAGTCGGATTTCCAACTCAGAAAGTCAGATTAATCTGACCAACCAGAAATAGAATCCATGCTATCTGCTACATGTTTTGTTGTAAGGCTGGAAGAGCTGGGAGCACTGAACTTTGAGGTTACATTGAGTTGAGCTCCAAATTTGGACTTCCACCATAAGGGAAACTCTCACTCCCCAGGGTCCTAAAGAGTAAAATGTAGCAGTTTGTGCCTGTTGATCATTAGACCACTGTCTAGTATGTCTACCATAATAAAGACCACATTACACAAACATAACTTATTGAGTTTTTTATAATAATAATAATACATTAATATATTGATGATGGCCATGATTAAAGCCTAAATTACACAAAAATAATTTACTGAGGTATCGAAAAAAGTATTGTTTTAGAAATTTAGAAATATCAAAAAGTTTTGAACAATACCTAGCCCTAGTGCTGTGTGCTTGTTTTTGATCATTCTTTTTTTTTTATTTTACAGCTTATGTAAGTTATCTGGTTAAGTTCTAACAACAGTTTGTACACTAAAATATGTTAATGTACAATCCTTAATATATTTTCTGTCTGCATGCGTCTGTCTGCGGTTGGGGGGCACACGAGGTGGTCACACAGGGCACCAAATAGGCCAGGACCGCCCCTGGTGACCAGAGCATTCGTTTCCACATAAATTATGACAGAGAACTGTCTCTCTGCCTCTTGGACAACCACCTTCCTTGCTTCAAGCCTTCTGGTCTCTGTGACCTGTCCTCCCACCGTTTTTACAGCTTCAGCATAGGAGAGCCCTCATGTGACCTTATAACCTCCCATCCCCCAAATGCCACACTATGATGCACCCCAGCTCCGCACTCTCCATTTTAAGGCACCCCCATGATCACTCCCTTACAACCACCTGTTCTACACTCCCCACCCTTCCTGTCTGTACTACTTTAAGCTTCCCTAACTCTTTCAATCCCTTAGTCTTCTCAGCCTGCTCCTCATCTGAATATGATACCAGAGGATTCCCATCAGGTAGCATCACAGAAAATTTTATCTCCCCCATCTGTCTTGTCCAGGTCTTTTGTCAGCATCAGCAGATTAATGGATTCCATCTTTTTCTGGTCAGCCTTCCCAAATCATCACCAGCTTATCATTGCCCTCCCTCTGGACAAGCCTCCTCCTCTTCCATTTCCACCCACAACCACACCTACCCCACTCTTCTGCCTCTGCCTGTGAGTGTTTCCTCTTCTCACAGTTTCTTGCTGTTTTGGATCTTAAAATCAAGCACCTAGGCATGCGGACTGCTTTTACAAACATTTGTGAAAGAATGGGTCACACTAAGGAGCTCAGTGAATTCCAGCGTGGAACTGTGATAGGATGCCACCTGTGCAAATCCAGTCATGAAATTTCCTCACTCCTAAATATTCCACAGTCAACTGTCAGCTGTATTATAAGAACGTGGAAGTGTTTGGGAACGACAGCAACTCAGCCACAAAGTGGTAGACCACATAAACTGACGGAACGGGGTCAGTGGATGCTGAGGCGCATAGTGCGAAGAGGTCACCAACTTTCTGCAGAGTCAATCGCCACAGACCTCCAAACTTCATGTGGCCTTCAGATTAGCTCAAGAACAGTCCACAGAGAGCTTCATGGAATGGGTTTCCATGGCCGAGCAGCTGCATCCAAGCCATACATCACCAAGTGCAATGCAAAGCGTCGGATGCAGTGGTGTAAAGCATGCCGCCACTGGACTCTAGAGCAGTGGAGACACGTTCTCTGGAGTGACGAATCACGCTTCTCCATCTGGCAATCTGATGGATGAGTCTGGGTTTGGTGGTTGCCAGGAGAACAACACTTGTCGGACTGCATTGTGCCAAGTGTAAAGTTTGGTGGAGGGAGGATTATGGTGTGGGGTTGTTTTTCAGGAGCTGGGCTTGGCCCCTTAGTTCCAGTGAAAGGAACTCTGAATGCTTCAGCATACCAAGACATTTTGGACAATTCCATGCTCCCAACTTTGTGGGAACAGTTTGGAGCTGGCCTCGTCCTCTTCCAACATGACTGTGCACCAGTGCACAAAGCAAGGTCCATAAAGACATGGATGACAGAGTCTGGTGTGGATGAACTTGACTGGCCTGCACAGAGTCCTGACCTCAACCCGATAAAACACCTTTGGGATGAATTAGAGCAGAGACTGAGAGCCAGGCCTTCTCGTCCAACATCAGTGTGTGACCTCACAAATACGCCTCTGGAAGAATGGTCAAAAATTCCTAGAAACACACTCCTAAACCTTGTGGACAGCCTTCCCAGAAGAGTTGAAGCTGTTATAGCTGCAAAGGGCGGACTGACGTCATATTGAACCCTATGGATTAGGAATGGGATGTCACTTAAGTTCATATGCAAGTCATGGCAGGTGAACAAATACTTTTGGCAATATAATGTATAAAAGGGGTGAAGAGCATCATCAAAGCTGGAGGTAATGGATTCTGAGCAACACGTCTTCCTCCCCACCACGCCAAAACAGATGGAGCATAGCAGCATGTCCTCCTTTCCACCATACCAACCAGAAGAATCCTGGCAGCATGCAATTCCTCATCCACCATGCCAATGGATGGAGCATGGGCAGTGTGCCCTCCTCTCCACAAACCAACCAGATGAAGTCTGGGCAACACGTCCTCCTATCCACCACACCAAACATGAGAAGTCTCAACAAGATGTCCTCGTCACCACTACGTCAGGTCTGCACAACCACTGCTCCACCAGGCAAACTGGACCCATGGATGCTTGTGAAATGAGAACGCACAGGGACTACGAGACACAAAACTTATTTGCAATATGTGTTAAAGGGAGGCAGAGGAAACCTCTTCTCCACTGCTCTAACAGATACAACCTGAGCAGCATCGCCTCCTCTCCATCTCATCAAACAGATGAAGCCTGGATTACACCACCTCCTTCCCAATGAGTAGCCTCAGCTCACGAACATCTGGGAGGTCAAAAAGCACAGCAGCACTGTGCAGCACTCCAGGGAAGAAGGCAAGTTAGTAAAATTACTTAATGGAGACATTCAAATGAAGAAGAAGAGAAGCTCAGTGTGTCAGAGTAAGTCCTCCAGCAGGCTAGATCTATGGCAGCATAACTAAGGACTGATCTAAGACAGCCTGAGTCAGCCTTAGAGGTCCAAGGATTTTAACTTCTATTCTAGATTTTACAGGGAGCCAGTGCAGAGAGGCTAACACAGGAGAAATATGGTCTCTTGATAATAATGAACTGCAATAGTCCAGCCTATATGTGACAAATGCATGGACTATTTTTCTGCATCGTATTGAGTAAGAATATGCCTGATTTTTGCGATGTTGTAAACGTTGAAGGACATGTCCTGGTCTAAAATTACTCCTAGATTCCTTACAGTGGTGCTAGAGGCTGGCATCTAGAGTAAATAAATCATTAGATAATTTATTTCTGAGTTTTTTGGGTCAATTAGACTCAGTTTGTCTGAAGTTTTTATGTCTCTAAGGCATGCTTGTAGTTTAGCTAACTGGCTGGTTTCTTCTGGCCTGTGATTTCTAATAACATTGCCTAAAGGAAGCAGATATAAAGTGAATAGAATTGGCCCAAGCACAGAACTTTGAGGAACTCCAAGACTAACTTTGGAGTGCATGGAGGACTCATCATTAAAATGTAAAAAAAAACATCATGTCAACATGTACAAACTGGGATCAATCTCACAGAACTTAAACCTGTTTTATTGCAGTTCCTCTGATGCCAATTAAATGTTCTAATCTCTGTAATCATCTGTAAGCATATTGTGGTCAATAGTGTCGAAAGCAGCACTAAGATCTAACAAGACAAGTACAGAGACAAGTCCGTTGTCTGATGCAATTAGCAGGTCATTAGTAATTTTCACCAGAGCTGTCTCGGTGCTGTTATATTTTCTAAATCCTGACTGAAAATCCTCAAATAGATTATTGTTCTGGAGGAAGTCACACAGCTGACTGCACACTGCTTTCTCAAGGATCTTAAAAAGAAAGGGAAGGTTGGATATTGGTCTATAGTTGGCTAAAACCTCTGGATCAAGAGTGGGCTTCTTCAGAAGAGGTTTGATTACAGCTACTTCAAATGACTGAGGTACATAGCCTGACTGGTAGTTATTAGTCAGAGTCAGGTAATAGTCTTAGTAGTTTTCCCTTGCTTGTCAAGTGGTCTTTTGTTTGCACTTTGTTTAAAATATTTTTTTTATTTTGAAAACCAGCTGTGAATCGTGCTTTTGAGTTCAGTCTTGCAAGTCTGAGTTCGTCCAGAACAAACATGAACCCAGCCGACTCTAGTCAGCTCAAGGAGCTCATCAGCTCATGCAGTAGCAGACTGGCACAGGCAGACAGCCACAATGAGGAGGGACGTAGCCAGTCTGTCTTCTCGTCAGGATGACTTTGAAGCTTCAGTCATACCACAAGCCAACCACCTGTTTCAACAGATGGAAGACCTCCAGACCTACCTGCATGCTGCACCTCCTGCTCTAGTCATGTCAGCAGAGGGCTCTGCTCATGCCGCAGTCATGCTGGAGAAATTCACTAGCGACTCTGAGCTTTGCAGAATGTTCCTGGTTCCGTGTGAGCTGACTCGGGGATCTTCACAGAGGAACTGAAGAAGATCTTAGACCACACCAGACCAGCATGGGAAGGAGCATGGGTTCAGATAGGATAATATGAGATGAACTTTTATTTGTCCCACCAACGGGGAAATTTACATGTTATAGAAGTAAGTGGCTAGTGCAACAGCATAAGGGCCTACAGTAAGAGCCATTTGATTTTTCCCATGTTTCCCATGTTTTCATGACTGACTGGTCCATTACAGTCTGTCCCTGGTCCGTGCCGATAATGTATCTCCCGCAATGACATAGTCAATGCAGCCCTGACTGGTGACGCCCATTAGCAGCCTATGTGATTTTCCCCTGTCTCAGCCAAGTCTCACATCATAACTACATTGGTACAATACACAGTAGAAAATGGAACCATATTCTGCTATATTGTTTCAATAGAACTGCAGCCATGTCACGTGACTTTTAATTTTTGGTTGAAATCAAATAAATTGGCTGCATCGCTTTCATTCTCCATGTAAATTGTTATATTTAAAGATACGTTCTGAATTAAAAATGCGCTTTACAAGGCAAAGTTTCCACAGAAAGGACTTTGTTTACAACAACAAAAGCTGCATATGGGAAAGATTTCCCGGCGAAGGTGCTCACTACTCATATTCAATGAAAAAATGGGCTTATATAAGACCATCACAGAATATTTTGCTCCACTGTCAGGAAAAATTTTGGGTCTGGTCATTGCTTTTTCCAATTATCCAAAGCATGTCACTGTGATTAGTTGTATCAGTGACTGCGCAGAGCCCCGGCAGGCACATTATCTGTCTTTAAAGGTCACATATTATGCACTTTTTCTGCAATTTTATACAGGTCTCAGACGTCCAACAATATTGTATTCAAAGTGTATTAGCCCAAACTCAGCCCTGGTCCTGAACTGCAGCCAGTTAAAAATCACTCTATTGATCTCTGCTGAGAACAGACTGTTTCTGTGTCTGTACCTTTAAATGTTCATGAGCTGTGTCTCTCTTTCTCTCTCTCCCCTTACCGTGTGCTTCTGTTTACTTCTAGATGAGTACTGGCACTGGCTAAAGAGACTACCGTTAACAGTAGTCAGTCACCCAAATTACAAATAAGTGTATAACATTAGCTTCAAATGAGCCTTGTGCTCACAGAGCTTATGTTGAATGTCTCCTGATATTAAACACTCAAGGACACAAACATTAGCAAAGCAGTCCTCCGGAGCACGGCTAGCTGAGGATTGCTTCGTAAACACTGGCCCATACAAATTATGCTTGTCTACACAGCTGAAGATGAAGCATGGATCTGCACCGTCTGGGACACAGCTACAAACTTGGAGCTGTAAGTTATTCCATTTTGTGTTGCTTTACTGTGTAGCTCTACTTAGCATAACAGCCTGTAAACATGTCCCGGAGGGTAGCTGCGGTGCTAGCATTACAGGGACATGTTTACACTGCAGCTACCCTGCGGAGGTACCGGTAGTTCCGGTAGCTGAAGTGTAAACGTTACAGGGACATGTTTACAGGCTATCATGCTAAGTAGAGCTACACAGTAAAGCAAAACAAAATGAAATAACTTACAGCTCCACGTTTGTAGTTGTGTCCCAGACAGTTGGTGCAGATCCATGCTTCATCTTCAGCTGGTTAGTGAAGCCTGCTTTGTGAGATGATGAACACACACATGCTAAACTTCAGGAAGCTCTCTTGCTACTTTTCCATCTAAAATAAATCGATCCATTGGGTCTTCAGAGGACGAACAGAGTAAAAATAGCCTCCTGTGCTCGTTGAAGCAGCCAACGCACAAAGCAGCTGCTGTGCTTTACTCCTAACTTTGTCAGGTGTGTTTGAGAAAGTTAGTGAGGAGAAACAATGGCGGCTGGCCGCTCGGTAACTAGAAGAGGGCTCATATTGGGAGCGGCTCAAAGGCAAAGGTGTCCTCTACTGGAGGGAGGGACATTTCACCGTTCTATGTCAGTAGGTGAAAACTCGTCTGTTTCAGCACACATTAGCTAAGAAGAGGAGCAAGCAGGGGAAGGAGGTGACAGACTTTTTTCACTGCTGGGGCCTCATTCACAGACTATGGGGACACATCACTGTTAGAACACCTTCAGAAAGTGAGTTTTGCATAATAGTTAACCTTTAACTAAGCATTATAAAGTTCAAAAACTATTTTTATTTCCCAAATAACACCAGAAGTTAGCATGAAACCATGGTAGTATGTAGTACTTCCGAACAACCAGACTTCCTCTTTCCGACTGTTACACACTGTCATTTGCAACTGCACTGTAACTGTCAGACGTTTATATTTCTATTTTTCTTTTAACCTTATTGTCAAAAATTGCACCAAATCAACAACTCACTTTTGGACAGACGAGGAGACAGAGTTTATTATTTACTGTTGTTGTTAAGTAGCCGTCAACCGGAAGCAGTTCTAACACCACTTGTTGAAAAGGCTACAGGGTGACCTAGCCAGGTTGCTGACCATTATCTGATATAAACGAACTCCGTGTGCACATAGATTTTGGGAAAGACCACTCGCCGAGATGCAACATCGGATTTGACAAAATCCAGTGTGTTTTGTCACAGCCTTTTCTGCCTCCCTCTTTCTTCTCCATGTTTAGCAGGGTGAGCCGTCAGAAGTAACACTGGAAGTGGTATTTTTGGCTGCATTTTCTCTAACATTGTTTCCTACAGAACAGATTCCCCTGCTAACTCTTTGTTTCTACAGAAGAGTGTGCTGGTTATTTACAGTAATAGTGAGGAGGAGGGAGGGACAGAGGGGGACGTGAGCAGGATGAGACATGAAGGCATATGATTGGTTCTTCCTGAGTGTAAGTGGATTTTCCTTCCTTTTTCTGAACAGATAATGTATTAACTACTCTCAGGGTGGAAGGACCATTTCACCCAGTAGAAAAAAAGTGCTTCTGAACTGAATGACAGACTATAACTTTAAGCTATACTTTCATTACAAGCATGTTGTTTAGTGTGCCCTACCTCATGAAACAGTAATTAGTGGCTGCATTAAACTTGTGATAGATTATAGTAGGCCTGGTTAGTAAAGTCTTTTAAGCAACAGCAACAGAAAAATTCAGTTTTCAGTCATCTCAACATTGCAGGTATTTAATATTGTCTATTGCAAAGCAGGGCCTATGTCTTTATAACACTTAAGTCCACGGTGTTTCATTGCAAGAGTCACATTTCTTTTTTTAAATATTTATTTTTGAGCAAGTTTGGCTTTGTTTAACAGTAGCTGGTACAGAGGTTGGCAGAAAACTGGGAGAGAGGAGTGAGGGTCAAAAACCCAAGGCAAGAATTGAACCATGTTTCAGGAATTGTGAGATGTGCAGGAACTACAAGACTACCAAAATAAAGAGTAGGCAATTGTTTGCTCCTGGCAGCCTGACAGATTGTTGCCTTGGAAACAGGCTTAGCGTCACTAAATGTTAAACTATGGTTGCTAAAAAGACTGAAGTGCAACAAAAAGAACGTATTCCAAAATGACAGCATATGAACGATGTGTTATATGAACGATACAGGCTAAGAATATTGTTCACATAAATGATTGATTGTACAGAAAAACAGAAATAAACATAATGATAAACTATCCAGCGGGGTCTGATAACACTCTCCCCACGGAGATTTCTGCTGAATAGTTGTGCTTCAGTATCAACTGGCTGATTCAGAAAAGGACACACCATGTCTGACAGCTCCTTCAGTCTGCAGGGTTCAGCTAAAAAGGAGAAGAAACTCTGGGTTAGTTGAAGAAAACCTGCCAGTGAGCAGGTTTTGTTCACGGAGCATGTTGCCTGGGTAATTGGCCCAGATTGAAGCTGAACCGGCTTTGTGAAAGCGAAATGTTTCCTTCATCTCTGAATCAACATACTCAGAGTTTACACAAAACCTTCTTTCTGGAATGGATCCCTGTGTAGCCGGTTCTTTCGCCGGAAGCGCATCACTTGCGCAGGTCTGGGTTTACCCCGCAATTTTTGGGTTGTCACATTGTCACAATTAACGATGCAGCAAATAAAAAATGTCCCAGAGTAAAAGTATCAAACTCATCAAAAATATGTAGTGAAGTAAAAGTGGAAGCACTGTAGGAGAAAAAAACACAGTCAATCTGGATCTATCCATCCATTTTCTACCGCTTATCCTCATAGGGTCACGGGGGGGCTGGAGCCTATCCCAGCTTTCTTAGGGCGGAAGGGAGGGTACACCCTGGACAAGTCTCCAGTTCATCAGAGGACACATAGAGACAGACCACCTCTCACACTCACTTTCACACCTACGGACAATTTAAATTGGCCAATTAACCTAGGAGGAAGCCGGAGTACCCGGAGTACCCGGAAAGAACCCACGCAGACACAGGGAGAACATGCAAACTCCACACAGAAAGGCCCCGGGCCCGGGTTTTTGAGCCTGGTACCTTTTTACTGTGAGGCGACAGTGCTAATCACTGCACCATTATGCCGCCCCAATCTGGATCTAATGTCCAACTAATATCTAATCTATCCCAGTCATTTTTGGAAGAATCATCATTTGTAGTAAGCTATAATAGGCTATACAGTCAATGACTGTATGCCTCCTGGCATTTGGCAGCTTCATTTGTTTAACTTGCTTAATATGCATTTTTGTCTCTAAACTGAATGACTGTAGGCTATGTTTTTTGTGAGAGAAGAGCCATCTCATGGCAATACTCAACTGTGTGGAAGTCACACAGCAGTTGCCGGGCGTGCGGCTGGAACGGGAAAAATTCAGTGGCTCCCACTGTATATAAAAAAAGTATAGAACATCAGTAAACAAAAACATTGAGCGGGAAAATAAATGCTTTAATTAAATATAACTAGTCGACTGTGGAAACGATCAAACATCAATAGCAGTAGGCACATGAAGGGGGTGCAGCAGCTGGGTTTGGGTAGGGGGCGGGGTAGCTGACTGATCAAATACTGTATATTGAAGAAAATGTTCAAGTTCTTAAGGCCAATTTATAGTACTCCGTAAAGTGAGAGAGCCCTCTCCGTCGCCGGAGAGCCTGACGGAGAGCCTCTCCGTCGTCTCCGGGCGCAGGAATTTTTTTTTAACTGTCCATCAATCCGTCAAGGGAAGACGGAGACGACAAGGGCTGTGATTGGTCCTCTAGTTACACCCTGCTGTGAAATGCAGCCCCTCTCCCGACACAGAAACAGACAGACAGGTCTCCTCTGCAGCAGCGCGGACAGAACAGGAACTAAAGTATCGATTATCCTTGTGAAAGGCAAATCAAACACATTCAACCTGCTCAAAAAATCTATTTAATTCATTCAGTAATTATGGCTGGGGTATATTTACACAGAACATCCCGAAAGTTGTTGGTTTGCGTTCGCTATTATCCGATTTTGTGTTGAAAAGAAAGAGGAAGAGGAGTTTTAAAGATTGAAAGCAATCGATGTTGTTCTCTTCTATCTCCCTCACAAATAATTAAATCATAAAATAGTATTTTCTCCTGCTTTTATCTGCGATATTAAGGCGAATTGCTTCACTTTCCGAGGGGGTGCATTTCAGCGCAGGGCTGCACAACACGCATCATGACGGAGAAGTGCGAGGGCTCGAGGGGTCTCCGTAGCTACGGAGTCGGATGACGGATTACGCAGACGGAGAAGTATATTCCAGCCTTTAGCCCACATCAAATTCTCCTAAGGGCTGGGTTCCAGGTTCTTTGTACCCAGAGATGGTTGTCAAGCCCCTCCAGACTCAGTTGACATTGTTCTGCTGCAGCTGATCCTCCATCTTCTTCCTTGTTCTGAAGCGGTTGCTGTCCAGTTCTTGACTCTCAGCAAGGACAGTGGCTAGGCAGAGCCAACCTGAGTAGAGACATTTTCAGATGGCCTAACCAATGCCATCCTGGACCATCTAGCACCCCAAGAATACCTGAGGACTTGGACTCACTCATTGCCATGGAGATCTAGATGGACAACCAGTTGAGGGACCGCCAGAAGATGGTAGGGCTTCTCCAGGGCCTGTTTGGGGATGCCTCGCCCCACCTGACCCCAAGAAAGAACTGATGCAAATGGGCTGGACCAAGATCACCACAGAAGAATGACAGAGACGCCTTCAAAAGGGGTTCTGCTTTTACTGAGTTCGGACATTGCCGAGTCAAAGGCCCAGAAGACCGCATGCTGAGGTCCTGAAAAAGAAGGGTCAACACTGCAAACTACCTTTTACACTTGCTTGTAATCACACTTAAATATACCAACATCTGACAGAAAGATCTAAAAACACTGAAGCAGCAAACTTTGTGAAAACCAAAATGTGTGTCTTTCTCAAAACCTTTGGTCATGGCTGTACAATAGTTTATTTCATCCTTTCCTGCAGTTGCTTTTCCAGCATTTTTCAATGCATTATTCAGTTCTGTCAATGAAAACTTCACTGTTTTCTAATAATGTTTTTTTCCACGTTCTCTCTCTTTGTTACTCAAATTTCCTGTGCTGTATACCTTAGCACCCACGACCCTATGAGGATAAGCGGTAGATAATGGATGGATGGATGGATATACCTTAGCAAAGGTTTGTGCCATTACTTCAATATTTTCTCCTCCATTATCCTCTTTTTTAAAGTCCCCTTCATTTATCATAATTGGTTATCTATATTCTTTCCTACTACTTGATATTCATTTGCTCATACCCCTCACTCTTTCCAGTGGTGTATTCCCACCAAGTTATTCACAATACCTTCTCCAGTACTGTCGTTTTCCCCCAGTACCTTAAATGACTTGTTTCAGGCTTTTACTGCCTCAATAGATTCACTTGTCCATCATGGTACAATGTTTTTCTTCTGTTCCTTGGAATGGATCTATCTGCTGCTTCTACACATTTCATTATTCAGTTCATTCATTGACTGATTTACATTTATTACACTCAATTTACCCACTCACTCAGTATTCTTAGACTTTGACAGACTTTATTGTCATATTGTCATTCTGTATGCAGCAGGTGTATACAGAACGAGATTTCGTTGCATAGGTCACAGTGTACAGAAAAAGATGAGGTAGAGACATTATATGTATATATATATGTATGTATATGTATATGTATATGTATATACATATACATACGTATATATATGTATATACATATACATACATATACATACGTATGTATATGTATGTATATATATATATATTTGATGACTGCAGCCATGCGTCTTGGCATGCTCTCCACCAGCTTCTGACATTGTTCTGCTGTCACAGCAGCCCATTCCTGTTGGACAAATTCAAACAAATTTTCTTTGTTTTTTGGCTTGTGGTTCTCCATTTTGAGTTTGATGATTTTCCACAGGTTTTCAATTGGATTAAGATCTGGTGATTGAGCAGGCCAAGGCATGGTGCGAATGTTGTGGTTCTCCATCCAGGCTTTAACTGACCTTGCCGTGTGGCAAGGGGCATTGTCTTGTTGGAAAATCCAGTCATTCGAGGCAGGAAAGAGTTTTCCAGCTGATGGAAGAAGACTGTTTTCAAGGGTAGTCCTGTACTTGACCTGGTTCATTCGGCCTTCACACAATTGCATTTGCCCTGTTCCACTCAGACTGAAACAACCCCAGATCATGACTGATCCACCCCCATGTTTTACTGTAGGGGCAAGACAGTCTGGGTTGTAAGCTTCTCCAGGCTTCCTCCTAACCAGTAAGTTGGCTGGAGTGGGCATCAATTCAAAATTGGATTCATCACTGAAGAGAACCTTAGCCCAATCATCAACAGTCCAATCCTTGTGGTCTCGAGCAAAGAGTAACCGGGCCTTCCTCTGCCTTTCATTGATGAAGGGCTTCTTGCGTGCTCTGTGTGACTTCAAACCAGCTTCAACAAGTCGGTTTCGAACTGTCCTTGCCGAGCAAGTCACATTTCTCGACAGTGCCCACTCATTTTTAAGGTCCCTGGAGGTCTGACGACGATTCCTGACACAGGAACGGATGAGTGCACGGTCATCTCGTGGGGTAGAAAGACGTTTCCTGCCACGGCCAGGTAGCAATTTGGTAGTGCCATGTTCAGCTTGTTTTTTTTTGTTGGAATGAACGGCTGTCTTGGAGATCTTCAGTTTTTTCGCTACCTGTCTCTCACTCATGCCAATTTCCAGCAGTGCCAAGATGGCTGCCTTTATTGCTTCACATAATTCTTTTGTTTTAGGCATTATGTGAGAGCTGACAACTTCTGAGTTGTGCTACGGCTTGAATGTAAGCAGGAAACCACTCTAGGCCTTTGCATGTGCAGTGCTGCTTGTGACATGAAATGGCCTCTTATATACCCTGGGAATCAATTAAGCTTAAGAATGTCAAATAGGACATAAAGTATTATGTGACCAGCTGCATTTTTTGTTGTGTTCATTGTATTATACGTTTAGTGGTACGAGATATTAGAATGAACAAGAAATTGAAGAAAACAAGGGTGGTCTAATAATTTTTTCCATGACTGTATATACACACATATATGATATTTATATACAGTAAGTGGCAGTAGTATAGTTGCAGCAGAGTATGAAATAAATATGGCCAGATGAATGAATAAATGTGCAGCAGTAACAATGAAATGAAATGAACAGCATTGCAAAGTAATGGCCGATGCCAGTGACTATTGTCCGTATTTTAAGTGTTTAACAGTCTTATTGCCTGGGGGACAAAGTTGTTGTAGAACCTGGTGGTCCTGCACCGGATGCTGCGGAACCTCTTACCAGAGGCCAGCGGGGTAAACAGTCTATGGAGGGGGTGTGTGGAGTTACTTCAGATCCTCCTGGCCCGAGATACACAGTGGTTCTGAGCAATGTCCTGGATGGGGGGAGAGGCGTCCCGATGATCCTCTCTGCTGTCCTCACCACTCTCCTCACATCCTTCCAGTCAGAAGCCCTGCAGCTTCCACACCACACAGAGATGTAGTTGGTCAGGATGCTCTCTATGGTGCTTCTGTAGAATGTGGTGAGGATGGGTGGGGGCAGGTGGGCGCTTCTCATCCTACGCAGGAAGTACATCCTCTGCTGTGCCCTCTTGACCAGTGATGCAGTGTTCACAGACCAGACAAGGTCGTTTGTGATGTGCACCCCCAGAAACTTTGTGCTGCTGACCACCTCCACAGCGGTGTTGTTGATGACAAGTGGCTGGGCTGGTTCTTCCTGAAGTCAACAATGATCTCTTTGGTCTTGTTCACATTCCGCATTAGGCTGTTGTCTTTGCACCAGCCGCTCCACCTCCTCTCTGTAAGCTAGGTCATTTTTGTCCTTGATGAGGCCCACCACTGTTGTGTCGTCCGCAAATTTCAAAATGTGATTTGTGGCATACCTAGGGACACAGTCGTGCATCATCAACGTGAACAGCAGGGGGCTCAGGACGCAGCCCTGAGGGGAGCCAGTGCTGAGGGTGATGACACTGGAGGTGTTCTGTCCGACACGCACTGACTGTGGTCTGTCGGTGAGGAAGTCAAGCAGCCAGGGGGATGCTGAGGCCCAGGGGTCCCAGTTTGCCTACCAGGTGCTGTGGGTATTGATGATGGTATTGAATGCTGAGCTGAAGTCCAGGAACAGCATCCACACATGAGCATTCTTCTCTTCCAGGTGTGCAAGGCTCAGGTGAAGAGCGGAGAAGATGGCGTCCTCAGTGCAGCAGTTTGGTAGGCGAACTGGAAGGGGTCAAGTGTTGGGGGAGTCTGGAGATGATGTGCTCCTTTACCAGCCTCTCAAAGCTCTTCATCATGATGGGAGTTAGTGCAATGGGCTGGTAGTCATTGAGTGAAGTGATCTAAGATTTTTTTGGCACTGGGATGATCGTTGCAGACTTGAAGTACGATGGCATTGTGGCTTGGGCCAACTTGTGCTGATTTTGGTTTGCTTTTGGCATCGTAGGTGGAGTACTTTGACCAAAATATCCGAAACTGTTGTGAGCCCGTGCAGCCGCAGCCGAGTAGGGTGCCGCCATTTTCAGTGCTCGCCGCTCATTGAGTGAACTATTCTGAACTTATCCCAGTTCGCTCTTTCAAATTTCCATCTCCCTCCTCCCTTGCTCTGACCACTGACACTTTAAATTTATATACCTAGATATACTTGATAGAGAACACTAACCACTGTGCTCCTCCTCAGCACTTCCCAAAGCTTTTCCCTGCCAAAGTTTGTGATACCAATGTGAGCTCTATTGCTGACTATGTGCCAAACTTTTACTTCCTCATTCAAGTCCTCCTGGTCACCCCACACTGTGCATTTAAAGTCTCCACACCAGACTATTTTCCCACTCCACTCATCAATAATACCTTCCATTTCTTCTTTTTTAACTGTTTACCAGGCCAGGCCTTCTCATCCAACATCAGTGTGTGACCTCACAAATACACTTCTGGAAGAATGGTCAAAAATTCCCATAAACACAAACAATAGTTGAAGCTGTTACAGCTGCAAAGGGTGGACCGACATCATATTGAACCCTATGGATTAGGAATGGAATGTCACTTAAGCTCATATGCAAGTCAAGGCAGGTGAGCTAATTCTTTTGTCAATATAGTGTATATTTGGCCTGTGCATTTAACTCATCCCTCAGGGGAGCAGTGGACTGCCATGTAAGGCAGAGCAACAGGGTTCAGTTTTGGTCAGGGACAAGTAGGCAGCAGGTGTGGGGGATCTATGACCCTGGGGTTTAGGGATAACCATTCTACCAACTGAGTTACAGCCACCCACTGTCCTCCACTGGCGTCACTGGAAATGAGGAACCAGGAGACTCTGAGTGAGATTTTTATGTATTTATTTTTTTTACTTAAAGCCCATTGAAATATAAAAGACTACACCTATATAAGAGGTCAACAAAATGTTATTTTACTCAAAGAACTAATCTGGGTTTTAACTCAAGTAACAGACCTGGCCGAATGAAACACAGAAAAGCCTTTATAGGAGTTGAAAAAAAATCAAATGACAGACAAAAGAAACATAAAAGCCATAGTCTGTCATGTTAGAGAGCTAGCGAGATTTGAACGTGGTAATTCCTCTCCTAAGCCCTACCCCCTCCTCCAACGCCACACCCCCTCAAACTTAAACCATCTGACCATAGGATTCAGCAGGGAGTTGTAGAGGTTCCTCTATACATGCCTTACTTCATTCCTCGTTACCTGTGAAACCATCATATACCGATAATCAGGTGGTTCTTAATACCCAATTTAGACATTCAATTTAGACACGCTTTAAATTTTGTGATGCATCTTCTTTAGGTCTGTTAACGAGCAACCATTTATTTCCTCCATCACTTTTGGACCCAGTATTTTCAGTATGGTCTAACAGGGGTATTAAACAATTCAAAAATCTCGATGTAGGCAGTGTCTTTGAGTCTTTCGGCGACCTGTATTCTCAGTATAACTTTTCTCCTTCTCACTTATATTGTTATTTTCAAATTCAGAATTTTCTCTGGAAATGTTTCCTTAATTTTCCCTCTGTACCTCCTGGACAGTCTTGGGAACATTTGCTTTCATGTAATCTTTACCAGAAAGGTTTGATTTCTAATATATGCAATTTCATTTTATCTTTAAGCAATCATTGTAGTATGAAGGATATCAAGGATGTATGGAAAAGGAACTGGGAATTCAATCAAATGTTAATCTTTGGCAACGGGCTACAGACAGGGTACGGACCTCCACCTCCTGTGCTCATTTGGGACTTATTCAATTTAAGGTCCTGCATAGGGTCCATTTCTCTAAATCCAGACTTTCTAAAATCTATCCAGAAATGGTAGATGAATGTGAAAAATGTCATGGTTCTCCCTATCACCTAAGCCATATGTTTATCTTTGCCTGGCTCTAAATGGTTTTTAGACTGCATATTTTAATATTATGTCCATTGTTATTAGAGTAAACTTCTCCATATTTGGGGTCCCAGATGCTTCTCTTGTATTAAATTATCTTGTATTAAATGCTAACCTAAAGGCTACCATAAGGATTTTACAAGCTTGGAGTTACTTTCTGATTGAATTGAATGTGTGTCTGTCTCTGTGTCTTAAATCTTGTTTTGGCTATTTTGCGTTGGTCATTATTGTTCTTTTTTGGGGTTTCGTTTTTTGCATGTGTGTATATGCACGTGTATCTTAATCTATGGTCATATCTTTACATTTGTGCATACAGATTATTCATACCGACTTGATTATGTAAGGGTAAAAAGAAAAAAAATGACTTGTACAGTCAGTGGATTGTATTTTTCATTGTCATTTTCTCAATAAAAATATTTTGGGAAAAAAAAAGGATTCAGCAGAGAGAGGAGAGCCAATATGCGACCAACAAAGTTGTAAAACGTCCCGTTCAAAGCCAATATATCAATGTCATTTTGTCACCTTTATAATGCAGACACTGCAGACTGTGGCTGTGCAATATGATCAAAATGTCATTTCCTATAACCTCTTCAATACAAGCGGCAACCACAGAAAAACTAAAGTTCACACTGGGCTAATACAAGCTACAAAAGGAGCTCAAACATTACATATTTCATGAAAATAATAACTCCTGAAGCTAAACAAATAATGACCTGTCCAGCTGACAGAAGGCAACTTCTGCATCTACTGATGTTCACTCTGGTTTGTCCTCTTAACTTTATCCAGAGTTTTGTCTTTCAGTCTATTCTGCCTCCCTGAGCTGTCAGAAATAATGCTGGAAGTGGTATTTTTGGCTGCATTTTCTCTGCAGAATGGATTCTCCTTCTGCTAATTTTATTCACTTTACATATGCTTCCTTCAGGCAATGATATTTGAAAACACTCCATAAATTTTTACTATTATGTAGATGATACTCAGCTATATTTGTCATTCAAGCCAGATGAAACCAACCAGTTAGCTAAACTCCAAGAATGCCTTAAGGACATAAAAACCTGGATGACAGACAATTTGAGTGAAAAAATCTAAAAGTACAATGTTACAATGCAGTTGCAAATAACAGTGTGTAACACAGTTACAACAGTGCAATATTTTTTTAATTTACACACTTAAAGAGTCCAGCTTGTAGATGTGTGTAAGTTTGAGTGAAGAAGTGTGTGTGTGTCCAGGTGTATGGTGTGAATGTGTGGTGAGGTGAGTGTTCAGTGCTCAGTGTTTGTGTTGACACTCTACCTGAGAGGCGTTCAAGAGCCGTACGGCGTGGGGGAGTAACGACCTCCTGAGTGTGTCTGTGGAGCACGACAGTGACAGCAGTCTGTCACTGAAGCTGCTCCTCTGTCTGGAGATGGTGCTGTGCAGTGAATGTTCAGGATTGTCCATGATGGACAGAAGCCTGTTCAGGGTCTGTTGCTCTGCCACAGATAACAGCCTGTCCAGGCGTGCTGCGTCCTTCTTCTTCAGGCTGCTCCCCCAGCACACAACTGCGTACAGGAGGGCACTCACTACCACAGACTGGTAGAAGATCTGTAGCAGCTTGTTGCAGATGTTGAAGGACGCCAGCCTTCTGAGGAAGTACAGATGGCTCTGTCCTTTCCTGCACAGAGCATCTGTATCCAGTCCAGTTTATCATCATAGTACTTCCAGGTATTTATGTATAGGTGGGTACCACCTCCACACAGTCCCCTTTGATAAAAACTGGCACTGGCTGAGGCCTGGGTCTCCTGAAATTCCCCACCATCTCCCTGGTCTTGGTGGTGTTGAGAAGCAGGTGATTGGAGTTGCACCATTTGACAAAGTCCTGGATCAGTCCTCTGTACTCCTCCTCCTGTCCACTCCTGATACATCCCACAATGGCTGTCTCGTGTGCAAACGTCTGTGCATGGCAGCGCTCCCAGTTGTATTGAAAGTCAGACGTGTACAGTGTGAACAGAACCCCTAATTGCACATATTGAGGTCTGCTGGTCAGGTAGTTGGTGACCCATGCCACCAGGTGAGATTACAATCCCATCTCTGTCAGTTTGTGCCTGAAGACCAGAGGCTGGATGGTGTTAAAGGCACTGGGACAAAGAAACCATGCTGGGAAAGGCTGGACTATTGCAACTCCTTATTATTAGGCTGCCCCAATAAGTCCATCAATACTCTCCAGCTGGTCCAGAACGCTGCAGCAAGTGTTCTGACCAGAACCAGGAAAAGAGAACATATTTCGCCTGTGTTAGCCTCTCAGCACTGGCTCCCTGTAAAATCCGATCACTAACCTTACTAAAATACTAACTCGCCTTCTTCCCTGGAGTCCCTGTGCTTTTCACCTCCCAGGTGTTCGTGAGCTGAGGCTACTTGGTGGGAAGGAGGTGGTGTCATCCAGGCTTCATCTGTTTGATGAGATGGAGAAGAGGCGATGCTGCTCAGGTTGTATCTGTTACAGTAGTGGAGAAGAGGATGTGTTTCCTCTCGCTCCATTTAACACATGTTGCAGATTAGTTTTGTGCCTCGTAGTCCCTGTGCATTCTCATCTCACAGGTGTCCATGGGTCCAGTTTACCTGGTGAAGTAGAGGTTGGGCAGACCAGGCTTCATCTTTTGGTACTGCATGACATGGTGGTGACGAAAACATCTTGCTGAGGCTTCTCCTGTTTGGTGTTGTGGAGAGGATGACGTGCTACCCAGGCATAATCTGGTTGGTTCGGTGGAGAGCAAGACGTGTTGCTCAGAAGCCATTGCCGACAGTTTGATGATGCTCTTCATCCCCTTGGACACTTTCATACAGTTCTATATGTATTAACTGTTGTTATATTAAGTGGTAAAGCAACAACTTTCAGTTTTGGTTGACTGTGGCAGTGCCAGTGGACCAAAGCGGTATTGTTTTGCCTGAAGGAAGACCACATTTTCCGTGAAGACCAGTGCATAGCGTCGTCAAATCCTGATGACTGAACTACATTTTGTTTCCAGTGGCTGTGTGAAGGATGAACAGTGACAACAGTGAACAGTGACAAGGTAATGAATCTAATTGTGGCTAAACAATATCATATGACAATGTTGAAAATAGCGACTGAAACGCTAACGAGTTTAGAGCCTTGAAACAGATAAATAAAATGTTATGTTGGATAATTTCACTGTAAACACACGTACAGATCCCAGCAGGAAGGTGCCACATTGCCTGAATATCAACCCTGCACAATTTGCACGAATATACAGTTCAGTCTCTCAGGGAAAGTACTACTATTCATTCTAAACAGTTTCATCACACTGTATTGTTTCCTCTACTGTTATAAAGCTATTATTAGGATTCGATATGGAGAATTATACATACATTTATTACTAAAATTACTCTATGCAAGTCTGTTATTTTCACTGTCATTTTTGAATTACTAAAAGCCAAGATGAATTGCTTTATGTCCTTGGCAATAAAGTTCAATATGATTCTGATGCTTATGAACAACAAAAATTATAACATAATATTTCTGTCTGTTGTTTTATCAGGAATTTGCTGTTCTGGACACTACCTCCACCTCTTCTGAGTTTGAAAAAAAGTCATGGAAAAAAGAGTGGCATAAACACAATGTGATATTTTTGATATGTATGTGTATGACTTGAATAAATAAATAGCACAACAACTCTGTGTTACAGTTGTAGTAAATGAACGAGAATGACAGTTGAAAAAAAATACTGTGAATAAAAAAGGGGGAGTGTGACACGTACATGGATAAATAGAGTACAATAAAAATAGTTAAAATAATAAACACTGTTTAATCTGTGTGACAATGTATGCATGTACATTTACGTATGTAAACAGACAAGGTAGAATCCTCAGCATTCACTTTGGGGAACACCTTCACCACATTTCCCTTGCATTCTAACTCGCTCAGCTGTTGGTGGTGGCTGTACTGAAGCCAGAACCCCTAAATTCCAGGGGTCATCTGGCCTGAGGGTCTGTTTGTTGTGAAGGTCACCTCCACTTTTCCAGACCTGCCTCTTTGCAAGTCTGCAGTGTAGGAGTAATCGTTCTTTTCCTTCACTGTGTAGAGACGCTCCAGGATTTGAACTTCTTATTGTAGTGTCGTCTGTAACTGAAAGGAAGCACAAATACTAGAACACTCTGGTTTTACAACTATCAGGCAAACACTATGAGATTTCATTCAGGACTTGTCCTTAGATATGAATTTTAAACATGCAACAATCCCTGTAATTTTAGCTACACTCAGTGCTAGGTGCTATTGATAAGCAGGATTATGAAAAGTCATAAGTCAATGCACATTGCACAGAGGTTTTGTTTTACTGATCATTTACAGCAAGGAACACGCTTTGACTTCTTTAGCAATCACTGTAGTCAACTCAACAAAAAAATGACAAGAATCTCGTTCTTCTCTGAAACTATTACATAATAATTATCAGAAACTACAGATGACACGACACTGACATAATGATACCACAGTGATTCAGTATGACTGATCTTTCCACAGTAGGAACATACATATTAATCTCAAACTTTATACAGTATATGTGGTTTGCAGTCATCACATTGTTTTTTTTTTTGTCTTTATACAGTAGGCTACTTTTGAGCTTGTTGCGTGGTTAGTCGTGTCAGTGTGGAACTACGAACTATCAAACTGGTGGCTATTTATTGCTACCATGCAAATTTCCGATAGCTAATATTAGCATTATTATTTTGATTTGAGCATCGAAAGCTATTTACTAGTCCAGCAGGAACAGAGCCAAGGCAGCATCACCAGAAATTCCTCCTTGTCTTTGAGCTCACACCAGCGAGTGAAAGCCGGGCTAATGTTGATCCTTGACTGTCCTTTTATCCGTAGCCTCCCTTTTTCTTATTTTGTCTCCTCAGACAAAAACTTTTCGTTTTCTTAGGTTGTTTTGCAGCTTCTGCCATGACAGCAGTGGTTGCGCATACGCGTTCGCATCAACTTCTGTCTTTGTAACCACTGGAGAAAAGGGGAAGTGATGTATGCTGTAAAGCAGTCAGCACATTTGTAGTTTTTTGTGTACAGACCCCCTCAAACCATGACAGAGGTGTCGTTCAATGAGTTGTTAGTTGATGTATCATCACAAAAGTTAGGAAAATATAATACAAGGCATTGAAAATGCAACAAAGTCAATGTAAAATAAAATTGGATACAACTACTTAATATACTTCCACTCGTGGCTATTGAAACTATGGAGCCACATTTTTCAGCTCAAACAATAAATTAACGTGGCAGATGGTACCAATCCCTGTTTTTGCATGTGTGATTCGTTAGGACATTGTTTGAAAGCTTTCAATGAGTTCTTTTGGTGGTCTTTTGAGCTCAACTGCTCAGGCTTAAAAAAACCCGGAGGAAAAATGCAAGCTGTCCCAGATGGTCACCATGCCACGCTTAGCAGCAAACATGAGGGAGCAGGCCATTGGTATGCTGAGATCCGGAATGACCGAAGCGAGGGTAGCCAGGCATTTTGGCGTCCACAGATGCACTATCTCACGCCTGCAGGCACGTTATGCACAGACATAATGTGCAGGATATGGACTGGCTGCCTTGTTCCCCGGATATGAATCCGATTGAACACCTTTGGGACAATCTGGATCGCCGTGTACGGCGTCGTATTCCACTGCCGGTGACGGTTGCTGATCTCCATACTGCACTCTTGGAAGAGTGGGAAGCGATTCCAGTGGCCGAAATCAACGCGCTCATCGTGTCTATGCCACGACGATCACACAAGATATTGACATTTGTAATCCATGTCGATTAATTTTTCTATTGTTGCTTTTGTTCATTCATGTTCAGTATCATACCAAGTGAAGTCGCCCAATACATTATGAAAATTCAAATTAATATCGAAAAAAATACAATGTTGCGTTCTTAAATTCCTCTTAGTATATTTTATGAAGGTTGAAAAGTTATTAAGTGTTGCTTTAATGTGTTTTTAATTGTTGTTACTCTGTACAAATGGCATCTATTTCCTGTCTGTCCACCCTGAAAAGGAATCCCTTCTCTGTTGTTCTTCCTCAGTTTTCTACCATTTCTTTTTCCCTGTTAAAAGTTTTTTCTTGGGGAGTTTTTCCTCAGTCGATGTGAGGGTTGTTTGTCAAGGACAGAGGGTGTCAGATCCTGTACAGATTGTAAAGCCCTCTGATTGACTTTACTCGATTAACTCTGTATTTCTGCAGAGGAGTGTGCTGGATATTTCTAGCAACAGTGGAGAGGGGAAACAGAGGGGGAATGTGAGCAGGATGAGACATGAAGGTATCTGATTCTTTGCGTCAGAGTGTCAGTTGATTGGTCAGAGTCTTTACAGTCCTGCAGCTGCTACAGAGGTCTGATTCTTTTCTTTACTTTTTTCTGAATGTATTGACTACTCTCAGGATGGAAGGACCATTTCACCCAGTAGAACAAAAATGGTTTCTGAACAGAATGACAGACTATAGCTTTAACTGCCTACTATTACACTAACTAAACTCAAATTTCCTCCTACTGCATAGCAAGCCACGAACTGGCTTCTGGATTTGGGACTCCACCGCCTTCAGCCACAACTTTTGCACTCTGAAGGAAGAGACCTCCCGCATCAACCACGGTAACTCACAAATGATTAACAGGACAGAAAACATTTAGCATTTAGCATCAAAAATTTGAAGAGTGAAAAAATAATAAACTGTTTTCAATCAATCTAATGGCAAGTGTGTGAGTGCAAATGAAATACAGTGGATTAGAAACTATTAAGGTAAGGACACTGGTGCCACCCTAACCTGTGTGGCCATGGCCATCGCAGTGATTGAAAAATTCATTTGAATAAACATTCAGTTTCATCAAATTAGAAATTAAATTGTTTGTTGGCTGTCTCTCAGATCTGTATTTTAGTGCTAAAATTCTTTGTGATTTATTGTTTACAGAAATTTGACACACCCCTTATGCAGTCAGTATCTGTGACAGGACATTATTCAAACAAGTTCAACAACTAGTTAAGATGACTCATGCTTCACTGAAAGGTGTGTGTGCACATGATGATCAGGTTTTCACATCTCACTTTTATAAGCTGCACCACTTATGAACACAGTAGCTATAAACTATGGGACGTGTAGCCTATGTATACAAAGCATGGGAGCTTGGATTACAACACTGGACTTGATTCTCTGCTCAAGATGCTCGTACTTCTACATAGCTATACGTTTGCCACTATATTAATGTGCTGAATGCCAGAGGACCAGTGTTAAATCAAAAGTGTCCTGCTTTACACCATACTCTTTTCAATTGTGTTGAAATGTGTTCACCAAATGAATAAGGTCAATAGGTTCATCATCTCAGTGAAAATCATCTGTCCCTGCCCACTCATGTATGTAACAGAGCTCATTGCAGGAAGGTTGAAAATGTCCAGGATTCACCCCCATTTTCACAAATAACACTTTGATTCTAGGTTTGTAATGGTATAAAAAAAATAACAGTACAATACACACTTTGGTTTTTAAGTGACGGTTTTGTTCGGTATGGTACAGTTCATTTCCATTTGTTTAAAAACGTACTTTTATTACTTACTTATTTTGTCGTATTTTCGACAAATAGTGTCATATTTTTACTTATTGTACTTGTTTACTTCTGTCATTAGCATGTCTCTGGCAGCACATTTCAGGCAGTTTGTCCAAGTAGAGTTACCATTGCACAAATTAAGGTTCAAGGTTCTTTATTAGTAAGTTCTTTATTGGTAAATTTGTTGTGCAGATGGGGAACTCAGCAATCCCAATATAAAATAGATAAGAATAAAAATAACAGACACTCAACAGATATGATATGACACTCACATTGCATAATAATGGAAAAATAAAATCATCTGCAGAATAATTAAAAAGGAAAAGTGCAACAGCATGTCCATGTATCCTAGTTCAATGTGAACAAGATCACCTTGTAGCCTTGTCATTCAGCATTCCAATAGCTGTGTGTATAAAGCTACACCTGTAGCATTTAGTCCTCCCCTTAATGACCACAAGAAAACAGCCAGATGGAAGGATCCTGAACTGACCATGCAAGGGGTGAGATCAGTCTTTAAGAATACATCTGACTTCACACTGCAGCTGTGACACATTCTTTGTGTTTCTACAGCCTACGCACCGGCCCCTGGTACTTAAAACTGGGGCCAGACAAGCAACAAGTCTTTGCTGGTCCAGAGCTAATCACCAATTAGGCTGTGGGCATGGGGCGGGGTTATTGCGACCAACAAGACCGGAGTAAATACGTCCTGGTTCGATCGCAAATCAAATGTATTGGAAGAATTCCCAGGACACACGGAAGTTTTGCACAAACTGTTGCTCACTGAGGTGTAGTGGTTAGCACTGTCGCAGCAAGAAGGTACCGGGTTTGAATCCTGGGTCCGGAGCCTTCCTGTGTGGAGTTTGCATGTTCTCCCGGTGACTGTGTGGGTTCTCTCTGGGTCCTCCAACTTCCTCCCACCATCCAAAAACATGCATGGGGATTAGGTTAATTGGCTAATTTAAACTGACTGTAGGTGTGAATGTGAGTGTGAGTTGTTGTCTGTCTCTATGTGTCCTGTGATGAACTGGAGACTTGTCCAGGGTGTACCCTGCCTCTCATCCAAAGACAGCTGGGATAGGTTCCAGCCCCCCCATGACCCTATGTGAGGATAAGAGGTAGAAAATGGATGGATGGATGGATGTTGCTCACTGAAATCCAGACCAAGTGTTCCACCAGTACTGTGATCTTGGATGAGCCCAGGCAATAGACAACCTCCGTCTCACTGGCAGCCGAGATACTATCGGTTCTCAAACGAGAAGGCGCTGCTCAAAGCAATTATGACGATAGGCAGTAACATTATATGGTGTTATATTTATGCCACATTCCTGAGCAAACAAAGACATATTTTGAGCGAACAAATGCAGATTTGAACACATATGGTAAATATATTCTGTGCTTAGTTAATTTATTTTTGCTCGTGCCATAATCACCGCTGAGTCTCAGTGTTTCTCCTGCTCGTGCATTTGCTCGTTCAAAATCTTTGTTCATTCAGGAATGTGGCACAAATATAACGCCATAGAGTTAGTTTTGTCGGCTCTGGATTTTTTGCAAAGCCTTGTTTTGAATTCGCACTGCACAAGCTTTGCCGGGTGAAAACGAAAACGCAGTGATGTACTCATGTTTTGCAGTGACGTAATGACGTGGCTCTGACTGGGCTCCTTGCCAGTGGAAAAACAATTGGTGCTCAGGAGGAACGCAAGTTGAATCTATTAAGAACCAGCACTAGCACCAGCATGGAGATCTGTCATGGTGAGTGGGGGCTCTTCCAGCCCATTTTATTTACTTACTTTTTATTTACTTTTAGAAACCTATTTTATTTGTTAGTGTACCGTGTAGTGGTTAGCATTGTCGCCTCACAGCAAGAAGGTACTGGGTTCGAATCCCGGGCCTGGGGCCTTTCTGTGTGGAGTTTGCATGTTCTCCCCGTGTCGCGTGGGTTCTCTCCAGGTACTCCGGCTTCCTCCCACCATCCAAATACCTGTATGGGGATTAGGTTAATTGGCTAATTTAAACTGACTGTAGGTGTGAATGTGAGTGTGAGTGGTTGTCTGTCTCTATGTGTCCTGTGATGAACTGGAGACTTGTACAGGGTGTACCCTGCCTTTCACCATAAGACAGCTGGGATAGGCTCCAGCCCCCCCATGACCCTATGAGAGGATAAGAGGTAGAAAATGGATGGATGGATAGTGTACCATGCTCCAGGTCCATATTCTGAATTTCTACCTGAATTCTCTGAGTTTTTATCAACTTTAGTCCTGAGAACTGATAAAGTAATTAGGTGACTTCAAAATTCATGTGGATGTTGATAGCGACAGCCTTGGTACTGCTTTTATCTCGCTGTTAGATTCAATTGGCTTCTGTCAGAATGTTCAGGAACCAGCTCACTGTTTTAACCATACACTCGACCTGGTCCTGACCTATGGCATTGAAGTGGAATATTTATTAGTCTACCAAGAGAACTCTTTGCTATCAGATCATTATTTGTTAACTTTTTAATTTTACCTCTGGACTACACTCCATCAGGTAAATCCATGTACACTAGATGTTTTTCTGATAGTGCTGTAGTTAAATTTAAGGATATAATTCCATTAGCTTTAAATTCAATGCCTAATCTCAATATACTTGAGGGCTCAAACAGGCCTACCCAAATTGATAATTTGATCGATAGTGCTGCAGACTCTCTGTGAGCATCTCTAGACTCTGTTGCTCCATTAATAAAGAAGATAGTAAAATGCAGAAAATTGGCTCCATGGTATAACCCTCACACCCGCAGTTTAAGCAAGCAGCAAGAAGATTTGAAAGGAATTGAAACCTGTAGAAGAGTGAGGGCTTGTGTTGTAAGCCAGGGCGACTAGGTTTAGACAGTCATCCCATTCACCACGTTGCTGAAGAAGTGACTTGGCTAACTGATCGATGAGAGTTCTGTTGAATCTTTCAATCATGCCATCACACTGTGGATGATATGGACGGGTTCTGGTTTTCTGGACGCGAAGCAGCTCACAGAGCTGTTTCACAAGGTCAGACTCAAATTGGCGACCTTGATCAGTGTGCAACATTTCTGGAATGCCATGTTCACAGATGAACCTTTCAAACAGACATTTTGCAACTGTTGTGGAGCGCTGGTCTGGAATGGCATAGAGGTTGACATATTTGGAGATCTTGAACCACAAGCACATACCTGTTTCCACGGCTTGTGATGGGGAGTTCAAGTATGTCGGCTGCAACTTTTTGGAATGGCTCAGCAGCAATGATGGTTTTCATCGGAGCTCTATGTTGAGGTGTGGGACTCCGTCTTGCATCACATGGAGTGCACTGTTTGCACCACTCTTTGATATCACGTGACATAAATGGCCAATAACACAGTACTTGAGCACGTTACAAGACTTTATCAGCTGACATGTGACAAGTTGCTGGGTTTCCATGCAGTAGCTTTAAGACAGTGTCTTTTAAACTGTGAGGGACCACACCTTGATGTACAACTGACTTAGAGGATGGATTGACAACTTTACGGCAGAGCAAGCCATTATGTAGGATAAGTCTGTGGTATTCTTGCCAAAGTACTTTCTCAGCAGGTGTGCATTTTTTCATATGCCAGTATGGTGGTTTCCGTCCTTTTGCTTTCCAGTTAAGAACCTCCGAAAGTGCAGGATCTTGTTGTTGGTCCTTTCTGAGATCGTCTTCAGGGAGTTCAAGCAGAAAGGTGGAGGAAACAAACTGTGTGGAGCACTGTGAGTCAGGACAAGGAGACTTTGAGTTAGTCTGATCAGGGGAAACTGGCTTTGGCTCGGCATCACAGGAGCAGTGGGGCTGCACAGAATTAACAGGGCATGATGGACTAACAGGACTTGAATGTGTCTTGTCATGATGTGTAATGGTCTGCTCAGTTTGTGAGGTGTCAGCAGGGCGACATGACATTGCATCTGCATTCAGGTGTCGGTGGCCGTCCTTATGAATTACAGTCCACTCAAAAGGATCAAGTTCCAGAGCCCAGCGTGCACGGCGGCCAGTTCTGTCATTGTCAATGGGAATCTTTCTGAGACCAAGAAGAGGCTTGTGGTCTGTGACAATAACAAAGGGCTGTTTGTGGAGATAGTGGCAGAGATGTCTCATGGACCAGACAATAACAAAGAACTCTCTGTCATAAGTTGACCACTTTTTCTCTGCTTTTGTGAGAACATGGCTAGCATAGGCAATCACTTTCTCTTTATGTTCGTGTTTCTGGGCTAGCACAGCACCAACAGCTGAACCTGAAGCATCAGTGTAAAGAGAGAATGGCAAGGTGCAGTCAGGAAATGCAACTACTGGGGGGTGTGAGAGTGCGTGTTTCAGATAGGTGAATGCATCTTGACACTGGGATGCATCTTGACATTGGAAGAGTGCGTTTTTCTCTGTGAGGGCATGTAGGGGGACACTGTGATGCACAAAGTTCCTGATAAATTTGCGGTAATAAGAGCAGAGTCCTAAGAAGGCTCGTACTTCTGTTGCTGAACATGGAGTAGGCCAGTTTTGAACACTTTTCACATTCTCTGGGTCTGGTTGAATGCCATGCTTGGATACGACATGACCCAAAAACCGTACCTGATCTCTGGCAAAACAGCATTTCTTTGGATTTAGCTTGAGGCCACTGGTATGAGTCTGGAGGAGTTACCGAGGTGAGATGCTGTGAGGTGGTGAGATGCTGTGAGATCGCGAGAGTCTGTGAGATTTGCGAGATTCAACATGGCAGCCCCCAGCTGCTAGACTAAGATTTAGACTTTGCCGACTTACTTTGCGCTTCAAGCAGCCCAATTAAATTAGATTGGCAAAGCTGTACATAGCTTCACTCAAGGTGGAGGATCTTGAAGACTTCATCGACGACTATTTCTTTTGATGCGCCATGGAAGACTCCAACACTGAAACTCACCAGGACAACCCAAACAAGAGGAAGAAAACAGACTCCTCTACTGATACACAGGACCTTGAGACCATGGATGTCCAGATAAGCGTCCTCGAATCAATCAATAAAAAGCTTGATATACTTAAGATGCTCCACGATGAGATTAAGGACCTGAAGGCTAGCCTGGAGTTTACTCACCAGCAGATATCCAACCTGCAGAGGGACAACACCGAGCTCCGCTCCACGCTGACAGCCGTCACTTCAGAGGTAAATATCCTTAAAAAAGAGAATAAATCTCTTCTGGAGACCGTCCTTGACATCCAGACGAGGAGCATGCGGGACAACCTGATCTTTTCGGGTATTCCAGAATCCACACCGGATGACCCAGAGTCCCTAGTTAAAAACTTCATGGCATCGGCTCTTAAAATCCCAAAAGAGACTGTAAATAACATCACTTTCCACCGCGTTCACCGGCTCGGATCCCGAAGAGGAGACCGCCACCGTCCTATCATCACGAAATTCGAGCACTTTAAGCAAAAAGAGCTCGTCAAGAGCAAAGGACGGGAGCTGAAAGGAAAGCCATTCGGGATGAATGACCAGTTTCCATGGGAAATTAACGAGAGCGCAAAATCTTGTTTCCTATTATGAAAAAGCACAGACAGCGAGGCAAGCGGACTGCACTTGTGGTGGACAAACTTTACATAGATGGCCAGCTGTTCAGGGAATCCTCCATCACCCCCTGGCTCTTCTAAGGAAAACAATAAGTAACCACAAAAAACAAATGGCTCAGATTTTTAAATATATCGTTCGTTAGTTAAAAAGATATAGAAAGCAATCAAATCTCACAAGTTTCAAATGTTTCACTGTACCAAATGTCACCCCCCACTAGGGATCCCTTCCCTTTTATTCTTCTTTCTCTCCCCCTCTGTGTTAAATCTCCATGTACCCCTCTCTCACACTCACTCCTCCTGCCTCCTCCCACCCTATGTACCCTCTGTGTTTGTTATGATTTTCTGTGTCACAATGTGTTTGTTGTTAGTTTCACAGGCTTTATGGTGCCTTTTTATGATACATATCATGACTCATTGCATACATCTGTCTCTAACATCTACATGGTCTCTAAGCAACACCTTACACCCCACCATCCTGACATTCACAGCTCTGGGGCATTCACAGCTCACAAACCACAACATTCTATTTACATTGCACTTACTCAGTCTCTGAACATCAGAAGAGAAATCTCTTACAGATTCAAATTATAATATCATATTTTCATCGTGTTATAACAGCAGACAAAGAGGAGTCTCTATTCTAATCCACAAGAGAGTCCCGTTTACCTTAAACTGTTCGATAACAGACCCAGAGGGCAGATACATTATTATTCAAGCAACGATTTTTGATAAACAACACACAATTGCCAATCTGTGCTCCTAATAGTGATGATCCAGCCTTCTTTCATACAGTTTTCTTTCGTTTATCAGACTTAAATGCTAACTCAACTACTATTATCGGAGGCGACTTTAACATAGTTTTAAATTCCTCTGTAGATCGATCAAACATGCCAATGCAGACGAAACAATTACAATCAGTCCAAATCATACGGGATTATATGAAAGATTTTGGACTAGATGATGTGTGGAGACTCAAAAACCCAACAAAAAGGGAATATACTTTCTTCTCTGCTGTACACCAATCATTTTCAAGAATTGACTTTTTCCTTTCAAATAACTCCATCGCACACAAAATTACTACTGGAATTCACCCAATCGTCATCAGTGACCATGCACCTATATCCCTCAGTCTGCAAATTGACACTTACCGTAAACCTCCTCAGACCTGGCGTTTCAACATATCTCTACTTAAAGATCCTGAATTTGATCAAATGGTAAGGAGAGAGTGGGCAGACTTTCTAAAAAATAATGACTCTCCAGATTCATCTCCTTCTTTACTTTGGGAAACCTGGAAGGCCATAATTAGAGGTAAAATAATATCGTACTCTTCATACAACAAAAGAAAGGAACAACAAATAGAGACAGATATTGAGGAAAAAATTAAACAATTTTCGCAGGATTATGCATTAAACCCAAGCGACCAATTACGATCTGCGTTACACAATGCAAAGTTATGCCTCAACGATATTTTATAAGAAAACAGATTTTTTTTACTACAACAACTGAGATACAATGATTACAATGATGATAGCAACAAATCAGGCAAATTTCTTGCGAATTTAGTTCAACGCAAGAGAGAAAAATCTTTTATAACAGCCATACAGGATCCTACTGACAAATATACTCAATCACCTCAAGAAATCAATCAGATGTTTTATATTCCACTGCCGGTGACGGTTGCTGATCTCCATACTGCACTCTTGGAAGAGTGGGAAGCGATTCCAGTGGCCGAAATCAACGCGCTCATCGTGTCTATGCCACGACGATCACACAAGATATTGACATTTGTAATCCATGTCGATTAATTTTTCTATTGTTGCTTTTGTTCATTCATGTTCAGTATCATACCAAGTGAAGTCGCCCAATACATTATGAAAATTCAAATTAATATCGAAAAAAATACAATGTTGCGTTCTTAAATTCCTCTTAGTATATTTTATGAAGGTTGAAAAGTTATTAAGTGTTGCTTTAATGTGTTTTTAATTGTTGTTACTCTGTACAAATGGCATCTATTTCCTGTCTGTCCACCCTGAAAAGGAATCCCTTCTCTGTTGTTCTTCCTCAGTTTTCTACCATTTCTTTTTCCCTGTTAAAAGTTTTTTCTTGGGGAGTTTTTCCTCAGTCGATGTGAGGGTTGTTTGTCAAGGACAGAGGGTGTCAGATCCTGTACAGATTGTAAAGCCCTCTGATTGACTTTACTCGATTAACTCTGTATTTCTGCAGAGGAGTGTGCTGGATATTTCTAGCAACAGTGGAGAGGGGAAACAGAGGGGGAATGTGAGCAGGATGAGACATGAAGGTATCTGATTCTTTGCCTTGGGACTGAGTGTCAGTTGATTGGTCAGAGTCTTTACAGTCCTGCAGCTGCTACAGAGGTCTGATTCTTTTCCTTACTTTTTTCTGAATGGATTGACTACTCTCAGGATGGAAGGACCATTTCACCCAGTAGAACAAAAATGGTTTCTGAACAGAATGACAGACTATAGCTTTAACTGCCTACTATTACACTAACTAAACTCAAATTTCCTCCTACTGCATAGCAAGCCACGAACTGGCTTCTGGATTTGGGACTCCACCGCCTTCAGCCACAACTTTTGCACTCTGAAGGAAGAGACCTCCCGCATCAACCACGGTAACTCACAAATGATTAACAGGACAGAAAACATTTAGCATTTAGCATCAAAAATTTGAAGAGTGAAAAAATAATAAACTGTTTGCAATCAATCTAATGGCAAGTGTGTGAGTGCAAATGAAATACAGTGGATTAGAAACTATTAAGGTAAGGACACTGGTGCCACCCTAACCTGTGTGGCCATGGCCATCGCAGTGATTGAAAAATTCATTTGAATAAACATTCAGTTTCATCAAATTAGAAATTAAATTGTTTGTTGGCTGTCTCTCAGATCTGTATTTTAGTGCTAAAATTCTTTGTGATTTATTGTTTACAGAAATTTGACACACCCCTTATGCAGTCAGTATCTGTGACAGGACATTATTCAAACAAGTTCAACAACTAGTTAAGATGACTCATGCTTCACTGAAAGGTGTGTGTGCACATGATGATCAGGTTTTCACATCTCACTTTTATAAGCTGCACCACTTATGAACACAGTAGCTATAAACTATGGGACGTGTAGCCTATGTATACAAAGCATGGGAGCTTGGATTACAACACTGGACTTGATTCTCTGCTCAAGATGCTCGTACTTCTACATAGCTATACGTTTGCCACTATATTAATGTGCTGAATGCCAGAGGACCAGTGTTAAATCAAAAGTGTCCTGCTTTACACCATACTCTTTTCAATTGTGTTGAAATGTGTTCACCAAATGAATAAGGTCAATAGGTTCATCATCTCAGTGAAAATCATCTGTCCCTGCCCACTCATGTATGTAACAGAGCTCATTGCAGGAAGGTTGAAAATGTCCAGGATTCACCCCCATTTTCACAAATAACACTTTGATTCTAGGTTTGTAATGGTATAAAAAAAATAACAGTACAATACACACTTTGGTTTTTAAGTGACGGTTTTGTTCGGTATGGTACAGTTCATTTCCATTTGTTTAAAAACGTACTTTTATTACTTACTTATTTTGTCGTATTTTCGACAAATAGTGTCATATTTTTACTTATTGTACTCGTTTACTTCTGTCATTAGCATGTCTCTGGCAGCACATTTCAGGCAGTTTGTCCAAGTAGAGTTACCATTGCACAAATTAAGGTTCAAGGTTCTTTATTAGTAAGTTCTTTATTGGTAAATTTGTTGTGCAGATGGGGAACTCAGCAATCCCAATATAAAATAGATAAGAATAAAAATAACAGACACTCAACAGATATGATATGACACTCACATTGCATAATAATGGAAAAATAAAATCATCTGCAGAATAATTAAAAAGGAAAAGTGCAACAGCATGTCCATGTATCCTAGTTCAATGTGAACAAGATCACCTTGTAGCCTTGTCATTCAGCATTCCAATAGCTGTGTGTATAAAGCTACACCTGTAGCATTTAGTCCTCCCCTTAATGACCACAAGAAAACAGCCAGATGGAAGGATCCTGAACTGACCATGCAAGGGGTGAGATCAGTCTTTAAGAATACATCTGACTTCACACTGCAGCTGTGACACATTCTTTGTGTTTCTACAGCCTACGCACCGGCCCCTGGTACTTAAAACTGGGGCCAGACAAGCAACAAGTCTTTGCTGGTCCAGAGCTAATCACCAATTAGGCTGTGGGCATGGGGCGGGTTATTGCGACCAACAAGACCGGAGTAAATACGTCCTGGTTCGATCGCAAATCAAATGTATTGGAAGAATTCCCAGGACACACGGAAGTTTTGCACAAACTGTTGCTCACTGAGGTGTAGTGGTTAGCACTGTCGCAGCAAGAAGGTACCGGGTTTGAATCCTGGGTCCGGAGCCTTCCTGTGTGGAGTTTGCATGTTCTCCCGGTGACTGTGTGGGTTCTCTCTGGGTCCTCCAACTTCCTCCCACCATCCAAAAACATGCATGGGGATTAGGTTAATTGGCTAATTTAAACTGACTGTAGGTGTGAATGTGAGTGTGAGTTGTTGTCTGTCTCTATGTGTCCTGTGATGAACTGGAGACTTGTCCAGGGTGTACCCTGCCTCTCATCCAAAGACAGCTGGGATAGGTTCCAGCCCCCCCATGACCCTATGTGAGGATAAGAGGTAGAAAATGGATGGATGGATGGATGTTGCTCACTGAAATCCAGACCAAGTGTTCCACCAGTACTGTGATCTTGGATGAGCCCAGGCAATAGACAACCTCCGTCTCACTGGCAGCTGAGATACTATCGGTTCTCAAACGAGAAGGCGCTGCTCAAAGCAATTATGACGATAGGCAGTAACATTATATGGTGTTATATTTATGCCACATTCCTGAGCAAACAAAGACATATTTTGAGCGAACAAATGCAGATTTGAACACATATGGTAAATATATTCTGTGCTTAGTTAATTTATTTTTGCTCGTGCCATAATCACCGCTGAGTCTCAGTGTTTGTCCTGCTCGTGCATTTGCTCGTTCAAAATCTTTGTTCATTCAGGAATGTGGCACAAATATAACGCCATAGAGTTAGTTTTGTCGGCTCTGGATTTTTTGCAAAGCCTTGTTTTGAATTCGCACTGCACAAGCTTTGCCGGGTGAAAACGAAAACGCAGTGATGTACTCATGTTTTGCAGTGACGTAATGACGTGGCTCTGACTGGGCTCCTTGCCAGTGGAAAAACAATTGGTGCTCAGGAGGAACGCAAGTTGAATCTATTAAGAACCAGCACTAGCACCAGCATGGAGATCTGTCATGGTGAGTGGGGGCTCTTCCAGCCCATTTTATTTACTTACTTTTTATTTACTTTTAGAAACCTATTTTATTTGTTAGTGTACCGTGTAGTGGTTAGCATTGTCGCCTCACAGCAAGAAGGTACTGGGTTCGAATCCCGGGCCTGGGGCCTTTCTGTGTGGAGTTTGCATGTTCTCCCCGTGTCGCGTGGGTTCTCTCCAGGTACTCCGGCTTCCTCCCACCATCCAAATACCTGTATGGGGATTAGGTTAATTGGCTAATTTAAACTGACTGTAGGTGTGAATGTGAGTGTGAGTGGTTGTCTGTCTCTATGTGTCCTGTGATGAACTGGAGACTTGTACAGGGTGTACCCTGCCTTTCACCATAAGACAGCTGGGATAGGCTCCAGCCCCCCCATGACCCTATGAGAGGATAAGAGGTAGAAAATGGATGGATGGATAGTGTACCATGCTCCAGGTCCATATTCTGAATTTCTACCTGAATTCTCTGAGTTTTTATCAACTTTAGTCCTGAGAACTGATAAAGTAATTAGGTGACTTCAAAATTCATGTGGATGTTGATAGCGACAGCCTTGGTACTGCTTTTATCTCGCTGTTAGATTCAATTGGCTTCTGTCAGAATGTTCAGGAACCAGCTCACTGTTTTAACCATACACTCGACCTGGTCCTGACCTATGGCATTGAAGTGGAATATTTATTAGTCTACCAAGAGAACTCTTTGCTATCAGATCATTATTTGTTAACTTTTTAATTTTTACCTCTGGACTACACTCCATCAGGTAAATCCATGTACACTAGATGTTTTTCTGATAGTGCTGTAGTTAAATTTAAGGATATAATTCCATTAGCTTTAAATTCAATGCCTAATCTCAATATACTTGAGGGCTCAAACAGGCCTACCCAAATTGATAATTTGATCGATAGTGCTGCAGACTCTCTGTGAGCATCTCTAGACTCTGTTGCTCCATTAATAAAGAAGATAGTAAAATGCAGAAAATCGGCTCCATGGTATAACCCTCACACCCGCAGTTTAAGCAAGCAGCAAGAAGATTTGAAAGGAATTGAAACCTGTAGAAGAGTGAGGGCTTGTGTTGTAAGCCAGGGCGACTAGGTTTAGACAGTCATCCCATTCACCACGTTGCTGAAGAAGTGACTTGGCTAACTGATCGATGAGAGTTCTGTTGAATCTTTCAATCATGCCATCACACTGTGGATGATATGGACGGGTTCTGGTTTTCTGGACGCGAAGCAGCTCACAGAGCTGTTTCACAAGGTCAGACTCAAATTGGCGACCTTGATCAGTGTGCAACATTTCTGGAATGCCATGTTCACAGATGAACCTTTCAAACAGACATTTTGCAACTGTTGTGGAGCGCTGGTCTGGAATGGCATAGAGGTTGACATATTTGGAGAAGTAATCTTGAACCACAAGCACATACCTGTTTCCACGGCTTGTGATGGGGAGTTCAAGTATGTCGGCTGCAACTTTTTGGAATGGCTCAGCAGCAATGATGGTTTTCATCGGAGCTCTATGTTGAGGTGTGGGACTCCGTCTTGCATCACATGGAGTGCACTGTTTGCACCACTCTTTGATATCACGTGACATAAATGGCCAATAACACAGTACTTGAGCACGTTACAAGACTTTATCAGCTGACATGTGACAAGTTGCTGGGTTTCCATGCAGTAGCTTTAAGACAGTGTCTTTTAAACTGTGAGGGACCACAACTTGATGTACAACTGACTTAGAGGATGGATTGACAACTTTACGGCAGAGCAAGCCATTATGCAGGATAAGTCTGTGGTATTCTTGCCAAAGTACTTTCTCAGCAGGTGTGCATTTTTTCATATGCCAGTATGGTGGTTTCCGTCCTTTTGCTTTCCAGTTAAGAACCTCCGAAAGTGCAGGATCTTGTTGTTGGTCCTTTCTGAGATCGTCTTCAGGGAGTTCAAGCAGAAAGGTGGAGGAAACAAACTGTGTGGAGCACTGTGAGTCGGGACAAGGAGACTTTGAGTTAGTCTGATCAGGGGAAACTGGCTTTGGCTCGGCATCACAGGAGCAGTGGGGCTGCACAGAATTAACAGGGCATGATGGACTAACAGGACTTGAATGTGTCTTGTCATGATGTGTAATGGTCTGCTCAGTTTGTGAGGTGTCAGCAGGGCGACATGACATTGCATCTGCATTCAGGTGTCGGTGGCCGTCCTTATGAATTACAGTCCACTCAAAAGGATCAAGTTCCAGAGCCCAGCGTGCACGGCGGCCAGTTCTGTCATTGTCAATGGGAATCTTTCTGAGACCAAGAAGAGGCTTGTGGTCTGTGACAATAACAAAGGGCTGTTTGTGGAGATAGTGGCAGAGATGTCTCATGGACCAGACAATAACAAAGAACTCTCTGTCATAAGTTGACCACTTTTTCTCTGCTTTTGTGAGAACATGGCTAGCATAGGCAATCACTTTCTCTTTATGTTCATGTTTCTGGGCTAGCACAGCACCAACAGCTGAACCTGAAGCATCAGTGTAAAGAGAGAATGGCAAGGTGCAGTCAGGAAATGCAACTACTGGGGGGTGTGAGAGTGCGTGTTTCAGATAGGTGAATGCATCTTGACACTGGGATGCATCTTGACATTGGAAGAGTGCGTTTTTCTCTGTGAGGGCATGTAGGGGGACACTGTGATGCACAAAGTTCCTGATAAATTTGCGGTAATAAGAGCAGAGTCCTAAGAAGGCTCGTACTTCTGTTGCTGAACATGGAGTAGGCCAGTTTTGAACACTTTTCACATTCTCTGGGTCTGGTTGAATGCCATGCTTGGATACGACATGACCCAAAAACCGTACCTGATCTCTGGCAAAACAGCATTTCTTTGGATTTAGCTTGAGGCCACTGGTATGAGTCTGGAGGAGTTACCGAGGTGAGATGCTGTGAGGTGGTGAGATGCTGTGAGATCGCGAGAGTCTGTGAGATTTGCGAGATTCAACATGGCAGCCCCCAGCTGCTAGACTAAGATTTAGACTTTGCCGACTTACTTTGCGCTTCAAGCAGCCCAATTAAATTAGATTGGCAAAGCTGTACATAGCTTCACTCAAGGTGGAGGATCTTGAAGACTTCATCGACGACTATTTCTTTTGATGCGCCATGGAAGACTCCAACACTGAAACTCACCAGGACAACCCAAACAAGAGGAAGAAAACAGACTCCTCTACTGATACACAGGACCTTGAGACCATGGATGTCCAGATAAGCGTCCTCGAATCAATCAATAAAAAGCTTGATATACTTAAGATGCTCCACGATGAGATTAAGGACCTGAAGGCTAGCCTGGAGTTTACTCACCAGCAGATATCCAACCTGCAGAGGGACAACACCGAGCTCCGCTCCACGCTGACAGCCGTCACTTCAGAGGTAAATATCCTTAAAAAAGAGAATAAATCTCTTCTGGAGACCGTCCTTGACATCCAGACGAGGAGCATGCGGGACAACCTGATCTTTTCGGGTATTCCAGAATCCACACCGGATGACCCAGAGTCCCTAGTTAAAAACTTCATGGCATCGGCTCTTAAAATCCCAAAAGAGACTGTAAATAACATCACTTTCCACCGCGTTCACCGGCTCGGATCCCGAAGAGGAGACCGCCACCGTCCTATCATCACGAAATTCGAGCACTTTAAGCAAAAAGAGCTCGTCAAGAGCAAAGGACGGGAGCTGAAAGGAAAGCCATTCGGGATGAATGACCAGTTTCCATGGGAAATTAACGAGAGGCGCAAAATCTTGTTTCCTATTATGAAAAAGCACAGACAGCGAGGCAAGCGGACTGCACTTGTGGTGGACAAACTTTACATAGATGGCCAGCTGTTCAGGGAATCCTCCATCACCCCCTGGCTCTTCTAAGGAAAACAATAAGTAACCACAAAAAACAAATGGCTCAGATTTTTAAATATATCGTTCGTTAGTTAAAAAGATATAGAAAGCAATCAAATCTCACAAGTTTCAAATGTTTCACTGTACCAAATGTCACCCCCCACTAGGGATCCCTTCCCTTTTATTCTTCTTTCTCTCCCCCTCTGTGTTAAATCTCCATGTACCCCTCTCTCACACTCACTCCTCCTGCCTCCCCTCCCACCCTATGTACCCTCTGTGTTTGTTATGATTTTCTGTGTCACAATGTGTTTGTTGTTAGTTTCACAGGCTTTATGGTGCCTTTTTATGATACATATCATGACTCATTGCATACATCTGTCTCTAACATCTACATGGTCTCTAAGCAACACCTTACACCCCACCATCCTGACATTCACAGCTCTGGGGCATTCACAGCTCACAAACCACAACATTCTATTTACATTGCACTTACTCAGTCTCTGAACATCAGAAGAGAAATCTCTTACAGATTCAAATTATAATATCATATTTTCATCGTGTTATAACAGCAGACAAAGAGGAGTCTCTATTCTAATCCACAAGAGAGTCCCGTTTACCTTAAACTGTTCGATAACAGACCCAGAGGGCAGATACATTATTATTCAAGCAACGATTTTTGATAAACAACACACAATTGCCAATCTGTGCTCCTAATAGTGATGATCCAGCCTTCTTTCATACAGTTTTCTTTCGTTTATCAGACTTAAATGCTAACTCAACTACTATTATCGGAGGCGACTTTAACATAGTTTTAAATTCCTCTGTAGATCGATCAAACATGCCAATGCAGACGAAACAATTACAATCAGTCCAAATCATACGGGATTATATGAAAGATTTTGGACTAGATGATGTGTGGAGACTCAAAAACCCAACAAAAAGGGAATATACTTTCTTCTCTGCTGTACACCAATCATTTTCAAGAATTGACTTTTTCCTTTCAAATAACTCCATCGCACACAAAATTACTACTGGAATTCACCCAATCGTCATCAGTGACCATGCACCTATATCCCTCAGTCTGCAAATTGACACTTACCGTAAACCTCCTCAGACCTGGCGTTTCAACATATCTCTACTTAAAGATCCTGAATTTGATCAAATGGTAAGGAGAGAGTGGGCAGACTTTCTAAAAAATAATGACTCTCCAGATTCATCTCCTTCTTTACTTTGGGAAACCTGGAAGGCCATAATTAGAGGTAAAATAATATCGTACTCTTCATACAACAAAAGAAAGGAACAACAAATAGAGACAGATATTGAGGAAAAAATTAAACAATTTTCGCAGGATTATGCATTAAACCCAAGCGACCAATTACGATCTGAGTTACACAATGCAAAGTTATGCCTCAACGATATTTTATAAGAAAACAGATTTTTTTTACTACAACAACTGAGATACAATGATTTCGAGCATAGCAACAAATCAGGCAAATTTCTTGCGAATTTAGTTCAACGCAAGAGAGAAAAATCTTTTATAACAGCCATACAGGATCCTACTGACAAATATACTCAATCACCTCAAGAAATCAATCAGATGTTTTATAGCTATTACCACAAGCTATATTCAGCAACAGTTAACCCCAACAAAGATGATATTCACACATTTCTCAACAATCTAAAGCTGCCTGAACTGACATCTGAATGCAGAGACATCTTAGATGCTCCAATGACTATCAGTGAATTACAATGTGCATTAGATAGTATGTCAGCAGGAAAAGCACCTGGTGTGGATGGTTTCCCTGCTGAATTTCTCAAACATTTCTGCCTAATGCTAGCACCTGTTTTTTTCAGAACAGTTATGGAGATTAAAAATAAAGGCTATATAAGCGCTCACATGAACACAGCTGCAATAAATTTATTATTGAAACCAGACAAAGACCCCACGCATCCTGCTAGCTATCGACCTCTGTCACTAATCAACACAGACATCAAAATTATATCTAAATCACTCGCCTCCAGGTTGGACAAAATTATCCCGTCAATAATTCACAATGATCAAACAGGATTTATTGAAGGCCGACATTCCACTAACAGCTTTAGAAGGCTTCTAAATCTGATCAGTTTGACGCAACGCTGCAACAGAGAAGCAATCGTTATATCACTTGATGCAGAAAAAGCCTTTGACAAAGTTAACTGGTCCTTTCTCTTCTCTGTACTTCACAAATTTGGCTTCGGTGAATCATTTATCCAGTGGGTTTCAACCAGGGGCGTCACAAGACCTAATACTGTGCTGGGGCACACCTGGGGCACAAAGAATTCACGAGCGCGCGCAAAGTGCGTGAGAAAAAAAACATATTCAGCACTTATTTATATATAAAAAAAACATAAATAGTTTTTTAAACTATTTAATCATATCAGACTATGTTGTTGTCTAGCTCTTTGATTAACCACCTGAAATGTACTGCGGTAATGCATTTGGCCTACTTGTGCACTTTACTCTAGACTTCTAAACTATTACTGATAAAAGCAAAAAGGAAGAGCAATGAATCTTTTTAAAATATTTATTTCAGAAAACATCTGCAAATTGAACATTAAAAAATAAAATTAAACACCCCTACATCTCTTATTTCCATAGTGGAAGAATAAATGAACTGAACTGAATAAATCAATGAACTGTTCATTTTTTTGAAAGCAAACTGTAACGCCTGTTTTTCAGTTTTGCGAAATGATCAATCACTTGGCTGTGGCTTAGTTTACAAAGCTCCTCACTCTCCACTGACATGATGGCAAGATGGTGAAGCCTATCCTGCCCAATTGTGCTTCTCAGCCAAGTGTGGAGCCGTCTCAGCACACTGAATGTCCGTTCACAAGTGCAGCTGGACACTGGGATGGTCAAAGAGATCTGAATGACCTGTGTCAAGGTTGGAAACCTGACTTGATCCAGCAAGCTGAAAACACATTGCATTTCCGTGATTGGAAGGCTCTCCCGCTTTCTGGCCAGATAGTTTTTGGCCACTAATACCTCTTCAGGTTTTAGATCAACATTGTCATGATCTGCCAGACCTCTGAGGTCCTCCTCACAGAGGAAGTTGTCAGATCCTGGATTACAGGCCTGAACACCTTTTAGAAATTGTCTGTTGAGAGATGAAAAACGCTGATCCATCTCAGCAACCATCCTGTCATGGCAAGGTAGATACAAGTTTGCTTTCAATTTCTCTGCATCACCTAGGTCACTCACTGCCCCACAACTAGAGTCCACTACATAGTCCTCCATGCGTTTCCGCTTCTGTCTTTGTCCGGTAACAGCACATGACTCTGGGATCTGGTTGGCTGTTCAGTAGGTCTTTGTGCTGTCACAAAGCTCAGCAGCCTTCTCATCTGTGCACATATCTTTTAGAGTGGCACACACAGCGCGTTTGTACTCCTCAGCTTTGCCAGGTCTACTGTTTGACTTTGCAGATATTTATGTAGGTTTTCAGTCAAAGACAAAAAAAGTCTTGAACATCATCAACAGATACACTGTGGAGAACCTAGCAAGTTTGACATGGAGCCCCACTGCTATAGGGTTGATGATGCTGGATAGGCACTGAAGCACTGCAGGGAGATTGCCTAACATGGCATTCATGGAACGCAACTGGCACGACCAGCGCGTCTTAGAGAGTTGCACAAGTTCAGATGGCTGTAAGCCTAGCTGCTTTTGAGTCTCCTTGAATTTGTGATGGTTAACAACAGAGACAGAGAAGTATGTGTACACACTCTGTAACAGGTCAAATAAATCCTTGGCCTCAGGTATGGCCTGGCAGGTGAAACACAGGACTAGATTAAGTTGATGTGCATAGCAGTGCACATAAATGGCCATGGGATGATTCTCTCTGAACTTAGCTTGGACCCCTCCAACTGTCCCACTCATGACCGATGCACCATCGTAAGCCTACGCGACCACCGTCACATGATCTATGCCATTTAATCTTAGCTGTTCTTCAATTGCAGCAGTCACAGACTCTGCATCAAATCCTCTCAGTTCCGCCATAGCCAGCAAATGCTCCTTCACACTCCCTTTAGCTACATAACGGACACACACAGCTAGCTGCTCGGTGTTGCCATCTCTAGCCTCATCTGCCGTGACTGAAAACATTCCTGCGTCTTTTATTTCGCGAACAATAGTTGCGACTATCTCTTGAGCGCAGCACTGAATGACTTCATTTTGGGATGAAGGTGACAGATATGTACAGTGTGATGGAGCTGGACTGCAGAAAAAGATCAAACTCTTTCAGGAGATTAATACACTCAAGTTTCCTTGGTTGTTGCTGGAGATGCCCTCGTCATGGCCACGAAATGGGATGTTTTGTTTACCCAAAAACTTTGTAACAGCCACCACCCGGCTGAGGTACTCACGCCTCTCTTTGATTTCTTATTGATTTCTTTCTCATTTGCTGAGTCTAACTGTTCAACAACACTACCGTGAGCTGCACTGGATTTAGAGCCATGCCAGGAGAGCATGCTTGCCTTATGGGCAGGTGATTTCTCATGCTCTCTACAAAGATCCAGAGCTTTTTTCCAATTCTGTAGGCCAGTGTTTACAAAGGTGTCATGCTTCAAATGTTTGCCAAAAATCCTACAAGAAAAACAAAAGGCTGCATCTTTAGATGTGGTGTATTCCAACCACGTGAAGCTTTCAAACCATTTAGCGTTAAAGGATCGCTTCTTTACACCAAAGTTTGACAGGGGATATTGTCACAAGTTTACTTGGTTTGGGCCAGAATCCTTTCCCCCTAGATCACTTATATGTCCCTCAACATTGTGAAAACTGCTTTTCGGCCTTGCCCCCAGTCTGATCTTTTCTGCCACTGTGGCAATTGCTTTCTCAGTCTCATCTCTGGGGTGTGGTCTCTCCTGGCTGTCTGTCTCTTGCTGCCCTTGCTCCTCTCTCTCTTTTTCCCTTGATTCAGCCAGCTCAATTCCTCCTACACTCTGCTTCTCCTGCCTGGTGCAACATACAAAAAAATTGAATATGATTAACAGTCACCTCAGATAACCTTTACAACTAACATCTATCAAATCTGCAAGTGGGGTAGTTTACACTAACTGACTACGCTGTCAACCAGGTCTCACCTCTCAGTGTCGACTCTCTGTGTCATCTCTCTCTGAGGCCCATCAACTTCCATCTCTCTGCCTCTGCACTCCTCTCCACTTAGTCTGAAGAAACATGAAAATATTACTGTTTATTGCTGTACAAATAAGTACATAGCTCAAAGTCTCCTATCTGCATTTTTTATAGTCTTCAGTTTTCACATCGGATTATAAGAAGAGCAAAAGCTGTTCTGTTTACAAAGTTATCCCACCCTTCCTTGTGACAAAAAAGTCACCTGACCAAAAAGCTCTCTGTAAGAAACTGACAGGTTTTTCGTTTCTTCCTCATATGGGAGGTTTTGTATTTCTGCCATCAATATTCAAAATCAAATGACTCAGAGGCAACAAAAAAAAGAAAAAAAAAAAACATGATTGGGACATCATTCAATGATAGTCAACTCACCTCTGCTCTTGCTCGTCACCTTTCTCTCCCTCACCTCTTCCTGCACACTGCTGTTCCACTTTGTCTGGACAGACATGGAAATTTATATAAAAAAAATCTAACCGGGGCAACAAAACCCGATATCTGTAGCCATATTTCTGGTGACAAATACAGAAATTTGACTATTTTCCTGACAACAAAACCAGATGCTTTCGCTGTAGCCATTTTTCTGGTGACAAAACAAGATTATTTTAGTCAAAGGCAAACTGATTAACAAGTCTACTGTGCTATTTTTCTGTGAAAATAACTTGAATGGTTTAAAATTTGACCATTTCAGATGAGAACCACTGCACCATCCATAGGCTGTATCTGTCAACTAACACAAGCTTCCTAAAAAAATCATCATTGATGCAGAGGTCCTGAGCAGAACCATCAGACCATAACCAACATTATGTTTCATGCTGATGAAACTCACTGGAAATTCTCCGCACAGCTCGTACAGCAAATGAATATCGTTGTCTTGATACAAGGAATAGCGTTAGCTAACTTAGCATTAACTTAAGACAGACTTATATTGTCTAGCTAGCTAGGAGGACTTCACTTACCTCTCTCATTCCTCACTGATTTGTCCCGACTGTGGGCGAATAACTTTCTGATATCCATCTAGGAGTTACAGTTCGAGTCAAATCAAAATTAAAATATTTAACAAGTTGTTGTCGGCTAACGTTACCTACCTCACGCAGTGATCCTCTCTCTCTGGCTCTCTCAACTTCAAGTTGATAGTATTATCAGCCGAAGTCGCTACACGTGAATAAATTACCATATTAATTATCCATGTGCGCATTGTTTATGTGGCGTGAATACAGTAGCAATGAATTGCCATACTAAGTAGTATGTGTACTACTGTGTAGTCTATGCTATGTAGACTTAAAACTCTGAAGTGATTTTTTTTTTTTGTTGGTGAAATTTTTAGTGGGGCACTGCAGATCAATACTGGGGCACGTGCCCCAGTGAAATCTGTCTGGCGACGCGGCTGGTTTCAACTCTGTATAACTCACCTAAAGCTACTGTCACCACGAAAAGGATCACTTCACAAAGCTTCACTTTGCAAAGGGGAACTAGACAAGGATGTCCACTCTCTCCCTTACTGTTTGCGATTTTTATCGAACCATTGGCAGCAGCGGTACGTCAAAACAACAATATCAAAGGTATCTGCTCTCTGAAGTCTGAACACAAAATCAATCTATACGCGGATGACATTTTACTTTATTTAGAAAAACCCAAAACATCAATGAAGCAAGTATGTAAACTCATCACAACCTTCTCATGCCTATCAGACTATTCCATCAACTGGTCAAAATCAGTTATACTTCCATTAACAGAGAGCTCATGGAATCGTTCAGTCCAAAACTCTCATTATTCTTTCCCTACAGGCAACATCAGATATCTGGGCATAAATATTTCCTCCAAACTCTCAGATCTTGTCCACTTGAACTTCACACCACTTTTGGACAAAGTATATGGTGATCTGAGCCGTTGGAATAACCTTCCCATCTCACTCAAATATTACCTCAAATAAACTATCTCTTCTCCATGATCCCATTTAAACCCACAACAAAATGGTTCCAAACATTAGATTCAGCTATCAGTAAAGTCTATTCAAAGAACAAAAAAGCTAAAATCAGCCTGGCTACTCTCCAGAAGAATAAGTCTGAAGGTGGACTGGAGGCTCCCAATTTTCTGCATTATTACCTATCTAATCAGTTACAATACCTTATCAAGTGGATCCATCCACAGGAAGAATATAACTCCTGGATGGAACTAGAACAGACTGCAACCATATTAAACTCTCTGATCTACCCTTTATCACCTCCATTCTTAAAAACCATTCCTGCTTCAAGAACCCTTTGATCACCTCCACCCTGTCTGCTTGGTGGAGAGCCCTTGAAATCATAGGTTCCCCACTTCAACCCGGTACACTCTCCTCAATCTGGTACAACCCGGACTTTGTAAACAATAAAACCCCTCTCTATCTCAGTACATGGGCAGAGAAGGGGGTCACTCATCTCCATCACCTCCTCCATGATAACATATTTATGACATACACAGACCTATTCCAAACCTTTGGAATAAGGAATGGAAACTTTCTCCAATACCTACAGGTAAAGAAAACAATTACAAAGAGAATCCCAACACTTCAGTGCTCCTCTCAGCCACCTGATTTACAGCCACCTGAATTTATCAAATACATTGCCAAATTGTCCCCCAAAAATAAGAAACACCTCTCAAAGATGTATAGTTTCCTCTCAAAGACTGACTCTATACATTTACCAATCCCAAAATGGGAAAAAGACTTATCCATATCCTTAGACCATGATTTTTGGACTCAGGTCTGTGAAAACACATTTAACATGACAAAAAATACTGACCTACAACTGATCCAATTTAAGGTTCTCCACAGAACACACGTAACGCAGTATAAAATGTTTAAAATGGGTTTCTCACAGTCTGACTTGTGCACCCAATGCACTCAAAAAACTGCTGACACTTATTTTCATGCACTGTGGCTATGTTCTCCTGTATTTCAATTTTGGGCAACAGTCACACAGAAACTCTCTTCTATTTTGGACTGCAGGATCTCGCAATCTCCAAACTTATGCTTAATTGGTGATTTTATTATAACGACAGTACCAGTCATTCATCTCCAACCCACGCTTGCAGCTCTCGCCATCACTAAGAAAACCATTTTGGTTGATTGGAAGGATAAGAGAACAGTCAACATCACCCATTGGCTAAACCTCCTCTTTGAGCATATCTCACTTGAGAAAATATCTGCTTCCCGAAAAAAACAATTGGCATCTCTTACAGAAAAATGGTCTCCATTTATTAGAGCTCTCAATATAAATCTATAGTCTGTTCTTGTTCAGAAGAATGGTCTCTATTTATTAGAGCTTTCAATATAAATTCAGAGTCTGCTCTTGTCGGTTAGCATTTGCCGACCCCTCTCATAAATTCGAGTTGTTCCTGAAAATATTCATTCTCTCTGTGCTTTTGTTCTGACCTCTAACTGGTCTCCTCTTCTCCTATATTAAAGTTGAATAACCATCACTTCATTAAGGAATGATGGATCCAGGGACTCCAAAGCCGGGTGCATGCATAAGGGGATTACTTTTCCTCTTGTCCCTGGTGTCGCTCTACGATTCGCTGAGACCTGCCCGGCTGTGGCCCCTCGCCCCGGGGGGTGGACGTGTCCGATGTCTCTCCTTTTGGGCCCTAGGGCTTCTGGACCTTCGCTGTTTTCCCGGGGCTGGGGGGCGGTCATTGCCCCTATCTCCTCATGGCGGTCCGGCTGGCTCTGGGGGTTTGGGGCGGGAGGTGCTTCCCCGTTCCTTTCCTCCCTGTGTCCCTCCTCTCTTCTCTCTGCCCGGTCCTCCTCCCCCCTTTCCCTTCCTCGGGGTGTCTGGGGGTCCTCGTCGCCTGTGGGGCTGGCTTGGGTGCCGGGGGCTGTCTTCTGGGGGGTGGGGGTGGGTGGATGTGGGTGCTCTGGCCCGCACGTGCTCAGGCAATCGCCTGGGCCTGCATGTCACCATTGGAGTTCCAAGTTCAGCTTGCTGGATCCTTGATCCGGGTCCGACGCTATCCTGGGCCGTGATGGAGCCAAACCGGATAGGGACTTACACCGTTGCCTGGGGGTTCTGGCAATTCTTAGCCTCCTGGACACGCTGTGGGGTGGATTGCTTGGTTGCCAGGCTGCCGGGCTGCCGGGCTGCCGGTGCTGCGGAGGCAGCGTTGGTGTTTTATGTTCCCAGCGGTGTTTGTCTCCTCGTGCTGGGGCGGATCGGTGTTACAGTGGGTCGGGGGGGGGGGCGTTCCCTCACGTTCGAGGGGGCATTCCGGGTCTTGGGGGGGGGGCGATCTGGGTCCGCTGGATCGTTTGCCAGAAGGCGGGCATGGTTGTCGGGGCTGCGGCGCTCTCTCTCTTCCTTGCCGTCCGAACCAGGTTCCCGGCTGGTGGAGTGCGTCTGATGACGTCGTTGGCGATTGTCGGCGGTTGAGTTTGTCGGCAGCGGGCTCCGTGGTCGGTTCTTTTCGGCTATGCTGGCTGGTCGCTGCATCTCTAATTAATGTGTGCTGCTGACTCGCTGCGGTTCTGCATGGCTGCTGGGGCTCTGCTCTGGGGCTGCGGCTTTCAGGGTCATGGTGTTGGTGGGGCCTGCTGGTTTGTGTGGGCTTTCCCTGGTTCCTTGCCTCTCGGTCCTGGGGGCCCCGCGCTTCAGGGACTATGCCCATTTCTTCTACTCTCCTCGCGGCTCTGTTCCCATGGGCCGGGCCCACACCAGACTGCCTCTTAATGTGCACTTCACATATCTTGCACCTCACTGTACATAGTCACTTTTAGGCACATATAGGGATGTGGGAAATGACTGTGTGGGATAGCCATTTTTCCACAAAACATGTCTGTTTCTCTCTCCTTCGCGCTCCGACATCCACACACACCCACACACACACACACACACACGTACGGGCACACCGGTTAGTGTCATGGCCAGCGTGGCCCTCCTTTAACACCAACATTTACTCTTAGCGTCACTCGCGCTTTATAATAAACACACAACACTGCGTACAGTCCATTTCAATATTTATTTACTGACCACCATAGAGAGCAGCGAGGTACCCGTTGTTTCCGCTCTATAATTCCACCCGCTCCACAACACCTTCACATTACAAACATTTTCACCCACCGCTGACTTCCTGCTTCCTGGTGTAACAGCAATCTGGTCCGTGGGGGAAACCGGAGCCCTCTCGGACCAACGTTCTTATCCACTGATCTGGTTCAGTGGAGGGAACGTGGTTAGCCCGGGGGTGGAGTGTTTGAGGAATTATTATTCGGCAACGTTGTTGACTATATATATTGGGGTAAAGGTTGTGGGTATGACTTCTATTATTCCTAGGGTGTAACTTAAATTTGGGCAATATTTGGTATGATTGTGTACATGTGTGATTTAACATTTTTTTCTTGGTAGTGTCCATGAAGTGTGCTATTCCCATTGGATAGTGTCTCACCCAATGACACTCTAGCTGCTGATGGTTAGCTCTTTAAAAGAGGAGCAGTTGTCATTGTTGGGGGGAGAGCTGGAGGGGTAGGCATGCTGGCTGAACATTCTGAACATTCTGAACATTCTGAACATTCTGAAAAGCACTTTGGTTATAGTTTGTAAGTTTGCATTGCCTGATTGAGGCCGGTTTTGTTTTGCATTTTTTCCTCAGTTTTTGTTTTCTATTTTTGTACGCACTTCAGCACTGTCAATAAATTCGCACCTGACATCACTGGACAGTTTGAGTGGCCTAGTTTCCTTCCTCTATATGGACAGTCCTGGCGTGAGGTCGGGGGTGGAGAAACCTCTTTCTCACAAGGGACTCAACACATAGGGCTTTGAGGACAGGTGGGGGTGAGGACGGAGGACAATTTGGTGCTGCGAATTGCAGTGCTCCAGGGCACTGTATTCTCCCCCTCTTCCACCTACTTGCCCCCCCTGCTCTTCAATTTTAATACAGCAAACACACTCACACTTTGAGGGGGGGTTTGGGGTGGCTTGGGGATTTGGATCGGGGTTGGCTGCAGGTACCCTAACCCTGCAGCCCTCTGTTCTTCCCCTGCAGCTTCTCCTGCCCTCCCAACTTTTAATGCACCACATTACACACAGGGTAGCCCTAAACATGTTCTAGGTGATAGGCTTCCTCGTCTGGAACCAGGGAAGCCCATCAATAGGTCGGAATCACTAAACTAAATTAATGGCCTTTCTGGTGGGACCCTGCCCCCTTGAATCTCGGGGCTGCGGGGGGTTAACGGCCTGGGGGGTCCCCTTGCATCTATGGCGGGCCCCCTGATGCTGTGGCCATTGGGAGTTCCGGGCTGTGGCCTGGTGGCCTCAGTGGCAGTGTCACGGCAGCTAGGTTTTGGGGGTGTGGAGGCTGATCGGTATGTTCGGGGGGACTGATGGTGGGCTCTTTGCTGGCGGGTTCATTTGTCGATGGTTGTCGGTGGCGTAGCCGCTTTTTTTTTTTTTTTCAATTTCTTCTGTTTTAAATTCTTTTTTTAATTTCTTCTGGCCGGGGGTTTGGTGCGTGGGTCGGCGTGTGCAGCTGCTGATGGCCGGCGGGGGGGCGGTATTGGGTTGTGGGCACTGTTCAGCTGGGTGGGGATGGGCAGGCCCTCATGTCGCTGGCCCCTTGGGTCTGTCCTGGCCTCCTGGGGAGTGGTGGTTTCTATCTCCTCCTGGTCGTTGGATCTGCGTGGTTCTCGGTGGCCTGGGTGGCTCTCTGGGTTTGGCATCGCCGGTGCTCCCACTTCCCTGGGGTGTTGTGGACACCTGGCCGATCTGGCCATGAGGGGTCATGGTAGACGCTCTGGGCTTCGGTGTTCTTCACACATGCATGTTTTATCCAGATCTTACTAGCTCCTCCCGAGTCACATTGTTGAGTACCGATGTGAACTGCTAGTATGTGCCAAATAATTCGTCTGATGCTAAGCTCATATCTTCTCCACATACTTCTCTCACTTGTGTTCTCGGTAGCCTACTCTATACGGTTAGGTCCTCCACAACGCTGGTGTTTAGTACCGTTAGGTGTTGGGATGAAGGTGTTAGAGATGACACAGTAGCACTGCCTGTCTGTAACCTCCCCTTTTTGTTTTGTCTTATCTCCCTGTCTGTCATTTATTTTCCCCTTCTTGTCACCCAGGTGTATCACCTAGGTGTAGGGTATCAACCTGGGGCTGTGATGCAGTAGCTGATGTTTGTCCCTCAACAGCAGCTACTGAAAGTTTCTCTGGTGGCCAGAGGAAGAGTGGGAATGTCTTTCAGGAGACTGGAAGCGAACACTGTTCTTTGTGTGTGGACTCAGCTCTCTGTGTCGTCGTGGCACTGGACTGGGGCTGCGTCTGTCAGTGTCAGTGTAATGACGACCATAACTGGAGTGTTGGGAGGATGGGCGAGAGGGAGAGTGGTACCTGCTGTGCCTGTCATTATCATGCCACTCAGAGCGTCTTGGATGAACAGGGGGTGGAGCATAATGTTCATAGCGAGAGTCTGGATCATGACCCTATTGCTGCTCAGGTGAGTAACGGTCTCTGGGGTACTGTCTGTGGTAGTACGGGGAGGGGGAGACACTACGTGAACTGTATCGAACATCATGGGAAGGGGATATGTTAGGTCTGGTGTCCAAACGCTGAGCAAGGTAACTGTGATTCTCCCGTAACTGCTGTACTTCATTTTTTTAAAGTGGTCACAGTAAGACTAAGCTGCTCGACTGCATGAAGGAGTTTGTCGTCATGTGGCTTAGGTCAAATCATGGCTACCTGCTCTGAAGTTTGAGTGTGTGAGAATCCAGCAGTGGGCATATGCAGCGCTGCACGTGCTCTCTCACAGCGGCTGGCAATGCGTAAAGCATCCTCAAGTTTCTCTGCTCCCATCTCATGTATTTTTGACTGCAGGGCTGGGTCCAATCCAGCAACAAAACGGCGAAATTTCTCACCTGCCAGTGCATTGTTGTCATAGGTGGGGAAAGCTTCCAGCACAAGATGTGTGATGTCAGCACTGTACACGTCCAAACTTTCACCTGGTTTGCGAGGACGAGCATTTACATTTGTCTGGAAGAATGGTAAGGAATATTTTGGTCCAAAAACTTCTCTGCGTTTCTCTTTCACCAAGTCATAGTCTCTCTGGGTCAAAGGAGGCAAGCTGTCCCAATACAGAAATGCAGCATCACCTAGGCGAGTCGGAAGAATGGAAACCATAACTGCAGACAAATCAGCATCAGGTGTCGTCATAGCCTGCACTGCTACTTCAAAACGTTGAGACCAACTTGTGAAAGACTCTGTGCCATCTCCTTTAAAAGTAGTTGGAAGATCAATTTTCAGGGCATTGGAAACAGTATGTGGAGGCAATGGAGCGGCATTGTTGTTTGTAACATCCACTGACCTCTGCTGTTGCGCTGGAAAAAGCTGTCCACCATTTTCCCCGTCAGACATGATGGAAAAACGAGTGGTATAAAACTCAGGAAAGTATGAAAAACACTGCAAAAATCCTTAAAATCTCCAAAATGTTCACACACAGTCCACTTGCTACTCAAAAGAATGAGAAAAGTCCATGCCGCACAAAAAAGTAACAATGTCCACACATCAGGGGAACAAAACTCACAGAATGCGCAAAAACCACCAAAATAACACCACGCTGCCACCAAATGTAATGTGAGGGTTCGTTGGTGGTTGATGGAACACTTAATAAAATGAGAGAGCAGGATGGAGGAGGATTTCTTCTTTAACAGCGTTTTACTTCTCACACGGCAGTTACAACCACAACACTTCCTGACACACTCTCCCACCTGACTACCACTGACCAATCAGGAGCTACTAAGATTTAGACAGGCAAATGCAAGTGAATGACAACAGCAGATTCAACAAATCAATTCAGCTGCTTGCACAACAGAAATGAGAATCTCAAAATGTGTAAATAATAATTCTGTAAACATAAATGTAAATATATATTTTAACAAATTAACTTAAATAAATGAATTAACTTTGAATTTACTTTTAATGTTAAACCTGATATTTCTCAGTATAAATTCTCATTCATTTCTGAACCTTACAATCTTATCTTTGCTGTCTGGCTATGTACCTCAGTCATTTAAAGTAGCCGTAATCAAACCTCTTCTAAAGAAGGGCACTCCTGATCCAGAGGTTTTAGCCAACTATAGACCAATATCCAACTTTACTTTTCTCTCTAAGATCCTTGAGAAAGCAGTGTGCAGTCAGCTGTGTGACTTCCTCCAGAACAATAATCTATTTGAGGACTTTCAGTCAGGATTTAGAAAATATAATAGCACTGAGACTGCTCTGGTGAAAATTACTAATGACCTGCTAATTGCATCAGACAATGGACTCGTCTCAGTACTTGTCTTGTTAGATCTTAGCACTGCTTTTGATAATATTGACCACCATATCCTGTTGCAGAGATTAGAACATTTAATTGGCATCAGAGGAACTGCATTAAACTGGTTTAAGTCCTATTCATCAGACGGATCCCAGTTTGTACATCTTAATGATGAGTCCTCAATGCACTCCAAAGTCAGTTATGGAGTTCCTCAAGGATCTGTTCACTTTTTATATGCTTCCTTTGGGCAATGTTACTAGAAAACACTCTATAAATCTGACTGAGATGATACTCAGTCAGATGACATCAGCCAGTTACTGCAGCTAAACTCTAAGCATGCTTTAAGGACATAAAAACCTGGATGATGGACAATTTTCTGTTGTTAAATTCAGACAAAACTGAAATTATTCTAATTGGCCCCGAAAATTTCAGAAATAAATTATCTAATGACTTACTTAATCTAGATGACATTGGACCTGCCTCTAGCACCACTGTAAGGATTATAGGGGTAATTTTTGACCAAGATATGTCCGTCAACGTCCACATGAAACAAACAGCTAGAACTGCTTTTTTCCATCTGCGTAAAATTGCAAAAATCAGGCATATTCTTTCTCAAAATGATGCCGAAAAATTAGTCCATGCATTTGTTACTTCTAGGTTGGACTATTGCAATTCCTTATTATCAGGCTGCCCTAATAAGTCTATCAAGACTCTCCAGCTGGTCCAGAACGCTGCAGCACGTGCTCTGACCAGAACCAGGAAAAGAGACCATATTTCTCCGGTGTTAGCCTCTCTGCATTGGCTCCCTGTAAAATCTAGAATAGAATTTAAAATCCTCCTCCTCACCTACAAGGTACTGAATGGTCAGGCACCATCTTATCTTCAAGAGCTAATAGTGCCTTATAATCCTGCTAGAACTCTGCGCTGTCAGAATGCAGGACTATTAGAGGTTCCTAGGGTTAATAAAAGTAGAATGGAGCTAGAGCTTTCAGTTATCAAGCTCCTCTTCTGTGGAACCAACTCCCTCTTTCAGTCCAGGAGGCAGACACCATCCCCTTATTCAAGAGTAGGCTTAACACTTTCCTTTTTGATAGTGCTTATAGTTAGGACTGTTCCAAGGCTGACTCAGACTGCCTTGGATCAGTCCTTAGTTATGCTGCTATAGGTCTAGACTGCGGGGGGACTTCCTCTGACACACTGAGCTTCTCTTCTTCTTCATTTGAATGCCTCCATTAAATCATTTTACTAACTCGCCTTCTTCCCTGGAGTCCCTGTGCTTTTCACCACCCAGGTGTTCGTGAGCTGAGGCTACTTGGTGGGAACGAGGTGGTGTCATCCAGCCTTCATCTGTTTGATGAGATGGAGAAGAGGCGATGCTGCTCAGGTTGTATCTGTTAGAGTAGTGGAGAAGAGGATGTGTTTCCTCTCGCTCCATTTAACACATGTTGCAGATTAGTTTTGTGCCTTGTAGTCTCTGTACGTTCTCATCTCACATCTTGTTTGTTGTGGTGGAGAGGAAGTCGTGTTGCTTATCCATTGCTGACAGCTTGATGATGCTCTTCGTCCCCTTGGACACTTTCACTTTCATACAATTCTCTCTCTCTCACACACACACACACACACATATATATATATATATATATATATATATATATATATATATATATATATACACACACACGTGTATATATATACGTATAGGTTTCTGTACAATAAGACTTTATCCTGATGCCATATAATTTCATACTGTTCATCTTTATTTCACTCCACCTGTTTGTTTATTTGCACTATGAATGTTACCATGTGTCATAATTATTTGTCTGCATATACAATTTATACTTTAGATACTGTGCTTCTGTATTATACTTTAACTGAAAATAATAATACTTTTCTGTTCTTTATATTGCTTTTTGTACTGTGATTGTATCTCTTGCTGCTGCTACAATGTAATTTCCCAGGTTGGGAAGTAATTCTATGCTATTCTATAATTATTGTTGTTGCTCAACCTCAGTGTGTTTCAGAAAGATGGCAAACCCCAACATCTGCGTGGTCAACCCGGGGGCATGCCCCTCCAAGCCACCAGCAGGCCACCGAGGTGGCCATGAAGGAGGCGTGTGGCTACAGGGAAAAAAGGACAGTGTTCCCTAAGCCACCACGGGAGCTGCTCGACGAGGCCACCGCCCTGGCCCACGCAGAGATGCTCCTGCGAGCAGAGGGTATCCCCCGTCCTTCCTGGCTGCAGTGCCTGGGAAAGCTGGTGGTCCAATTCGGCCAGTACCTGTATGCCCTGTTCTGTTGGCTGATCGAAAATGATGTGGGCCACATGAAGTAGTAAGAGTGTTATAATTACTTCCATAATAATACCATAATATATAATTAATCCCATCGACTGTGTCTTTTAAATAGCTCCTTGATGACATTCTTAAAAGTAATTACCCCTCTGTTTGCACAAACCTGTTGCTATCATCAGTGCTGACTAACGACGAAGATACTAAGTTGATGTATGTGATTCCAGCGTGCTCAACAAACACAGAGTTCACAGAGGCCTTCCCACAGATGACCACTGCCCTTGAGGCCAACGTGGATTCCTGCATCTACGACCAGAGAGGGTTTGAGCAGCACACCTTTCAGGAGATGTGGGAGCTGTACAGGCAGCACCACAAAAATTCACTGAGGAGCAGAGGGACAAAATTCAGAAGGCACTGGTTTCTGTGAAGAGGTGGTTGAACACCCCAGTGACCCACGTCATCAGCATGCAGATGAAACGGTTCAGAAAATACATCAATGACAAGGAGAAGGTTATGACACAGGAATATCAGAATAACTTGGCAAACTGTAAAATGTGGGGTTTTTTTTATGGAAAGACTCACACCTGCATGCTCCCATGTCTGTGATCCTTCATGGCCAGGTGATGACACAGAAATGGTTGCTGCAATCCAGGCTGTGCAAGGTGAGATACAGGTTTAATAGTGTGAAAATTTAAACGGCATTTAAAAATGTCATGACACAGAACTGCTTTGTTTGGTTCATTTCAGGACCCAGCAGCTGGAGGCCGCCGCCATTCCACGTTCTTCCACTGAATCACCTCTGAGTGACTCCCCTGTAAGTGGTACTTACAATATAATATTTAACAATGTCAGTGAGAATAATTTGTTACTTTTTTCAATAGATTTTTTTTCCTCACCAGCAGGTGAGTGTACGAAATACATAGTGAGCATGTGACAAATTTGTAAGTAGGTACTTGAATCAATGTTAATGTTTTGTGACTGTACTTACAGGCATGGAGTGGACAAGAACGTTGTGCACCTTCTAAGGGATCGGACCAAAGGCAACACTATGGTTAAGGTGTGGCGGCAGATACAGGAAAACCACGTTGAGGAGTACCTTCAGCATAAGGACCTGTACACCATGCTCCTCATGACTACGGTGAAAACAGGAGGGATTGTGTCTGTGCTGGGACACACGTTTCAGCCACGCCTTCCTGCTGGCAGAGGCCAACAATGTGCAAGGTTACCGGAGCCAGATCCTCTCCACTTTTGGCACTGTGCTCAAATTGGATTCCACCAAGAAAGTTTGCCAATCAAAACATAACAATGCTGGATGATACAAAAAATATTTAAGTATTTTTTGTTTTTATTCATTGTGTTGGTGCTTTTACATCACAGTCAGATTTAAAATTTTCACTCTCTTGTAAAATAATTAAGAAATATTACCTGTCAATAAAATATGAAAGAGGTTACATTTTTTGTTTGTATGTATGTGTATTTACAGAGGCCATCGATGAGATGTGGGTAAATTAGCAGCGACACCTGGAGTGCATCCAGGATCCACCAGACATGGCAATGTATAGGGTGGCACGTACCACAACCATAAACAGCGTGGACATGCCCTACTACAAGTGTCTGCATGGAAGCAACAGTTTGGAGGGGTTCCACAAGTTTCTGCCAAACATGATTCCAGGTACACAAGTGTAGACAAATTTCAACACGTGACCCTGACAATGTGTGCATGCTGAAACATTAGTAATAGTTATTCTACTCTTCTCTCTTGAGGTCCCCACTGTGCAGCACGACCCTTTCAGGTTTACCTGATAAGCAGTATTGCATGGTGAAATGCAGAGAGGAGCTCAGACGCTGTGTGTAGGAGCTATTTATAAAGTTAGTCTTTGTTTTTAGTTTTAGTCGTAAATTGAGTTGCTAATTATGAGTAACTTTGTTTGATTTAAATGTCCTCTTTTTAACAGGAGGATGCCTACAATCCAAACCCTCTCCCTGGCTTTCCACAGTTGGAAACCAGCACAACTGGCTGGTGTACACACTGGTAAACTGCTGTGGCTGCGCTCGCCTCAAGGGTCTCGCAGCAGTCCTGAAAACAACAACATTCTGAAAGCGTGTGCACAGATCCAGCACCGTATTTTGGTAGAAGATCAGGTCTTGTGCAAAGCAGGCATTCCTCTGCCTAAGATTAATGTCAAAACGGTGCGGGATTTCATCCAGCGCCAGGAACGACTCCTCAACCTGCACGCCACATGACAGCCATCCGTTATCTCAAAGAGCACCTCCATTTCCTCTGCTGACCTACCTCCAGCACCACACCAGTCAGCTGTCCTCCCTCCACCACAATATGCCCTGATGGAGTATGTGCCCATACCTAGCACAGCAGGAACAAAGGTGTTGACATGAATGGACATAGTCATGCCATTGTTCCAGCCTCAACCACCATTACCACCTGTGCTGCTGCCATCACAGCTGAAAAAAGCCCCTGCTACCTCAATCATCACCAGACCCTCCATCACAGCATCTACAGTAACTGTTGGCCCCTCCACACAGCCCAAAATGCCTGCTGTTCAGTTGGCCCCTGTGCTTGCTGACCCCTCCACCCAGGCACTTGATGGTCAGGTAGTCTCTGGAACTGCTGGTTCAGCACCCTCAAATCTGCCTCCAACGCCAGCTACTCAGGTCACAAGCTGGGCGAGTGCTACACAATACAAGCGGAAGTTGCAGGCACACCCCTCAGGAGAAGGAGTCAAACTGCAGCAGGTGCACAATTTTCCTGTGTGTTCTTTATGTGGCCAATCAACACAGGGACATAAAAAATACAAAGAAAAACTTTCTGCCCTGTGAAAATGATGTCCACATCAAACATCAACACAGTGTATGCCAGCTATGAACACTTCATCTCTGCTGTGGAAAAGCTGTAGAAATAAATTGTGTATACACTGTAAATTTTTAAATATCTGTAAATATGGGACATTTGCATTGTACATTTTGTAAATTATCTGTTTTAGCCTGTGGAGTCTTATTATGCATCTTATTTATTTTATTGCATTTCAAATGTAATAGTAATTAAATAAACTGTAATAATAGAAGTTAGAGCAGTAGTTCTTTATTATTTTTATAGGCAATGTACATGCACATGTACACAACTTAAAATTAAATAACAACAATCACATAATAATCAATTAACAACAAAATGGGGCAGCAAACTGCAGGAGCTATTATATCATCTAATGAGATGAGTTCAGACTGAAGGGTATTCCAGACAGAAGGAGCAGGGAAACTGAAAGTTTTTTTTTCCACAAAGGAGTCCGAACACGAGGAACAACCACATTCAAAATGTGATTTGATCTTAAGGCGTAACAGCATTTACTCGTATGAAGAAACAAGCTTGAATAGAAACGTTTACCAAGCCAAGAGGAGCCTTGTAGATGTAGAAGTCATACAATATGAACATCTTGGAGGCAAGCCAGCAGTAGTATACAGATTACAGAGTGACGTCTTGAACAGGAACATTGGGGGCAGGTGGTCTGCAATCAATGATCCAGACGACACGGGTGGAAATACCTGCAGACAGAAATATACAAAATACATAGACAATACATATATACATATACAAATACATAAATATATGTATATATGGATGTATGTCTCTGCTGTACTTACTGCTCTGGTATGGTCTTAAATCATCTGATACACAAACAAGGGACAAATTAAAGGACATAACTGAATAAAGGATGGAAGAAATTAAGAAGGTGCTTAATATGATCACTTTTGGCAATGTCCAGGGAGTGTCAGTCTATCACATCTATTGATCCAGACACTGAACACTGTATTATCCATGGTGAGAGACTACTTTACTGTTTCATCCCTCTAGGGGGTGCCATAAGTATTTATACCTCTTTCACCTGTGGTGTAACCAAGTAGCTGATGGGAACTCAACTTTCGATCAATTACACCACGGACAATTGCACCCCTATACGGTCCAAACCCACTTCCAGGTCCAAACCCAGCGAATGTGAACAGTGATGGCTGCAGCCTATCTATACCTCTGGATTGTAAAATGCCTGGTGAGGATATGAAGACATAGAATACACCACTTGAAAGGTGAAACTGTGAGGATTTGTTTGATGGTGATGATGATGGCTGCAACTAAAGAGCCAGTCACTTTTTTCATGGTCACTTAATACTCTGCCAGTTTCCTGAACTCTGTCAAAAAGGGACTGAACTCTAACAACTCCAGCAGAGTTGTACATGTTAGTATCAGGCAGCGTGAAAGGGAAAGTAAAAGTAAACACCGTTTACCAGCTAAAACCAGCCACCAGGCTAAGCTGTTTTTTCAGCAGGGTAGCAGTGGTTTGTGTTAGTTGTAAACTAGCCATGGTCACTAACCCAGTTACCGTGAAAAAGGTGACTGGCTCTTTAGCTGTGGCCATCTGTTGTCATTTGTGTTGGTGGCTCATGATAACGTTGTGCGTGAGATATAAAAGTCAGATCAACTTACCTTAAAATGTGAACGAATCCTCACAGTATCCCCTTTCAAACGGTGTATTCCATATCTTGATAGCCTTACCAGGTGTTTTACAATCTAACAGTATATATAGGCCGCAGCTGTTACAGTTTACATTCGCAGCCATGGTTTGGACCCGGAAGTGATTTGTGACGTAGCGACTAGCCATCCCCATTATTTTCGAGATCTACAATAAATGTTTCAGAGATCTACCAGTCAATCACGGTCGACGGGTTGGTGACCACTGTTCTACAGATCGACCCTTGATTGACTGTGGAATAATTATTTATGGAGTTTGAGTCCGAAAAATCAATGATCAATGGTCCTTTGTTTTGGACAACTGATAAAATCCTCCAATACTGGACCATGACTGGATTCAATGTTGTGGAACAAACTCGCAATGACAGTGTCATCTGCAAATTTTAAAATGTGGCTGTTTTCATAGACACTTCTGCACATGTTTGTGTCAAGGATAAAAAGTAAGGGGGAGAGAACACATCCCTGAGGTGAGCCAGTAAAAGAATTTCGTGATTCTGATAAAAAGCCATTCACTTTGACTCTGAGTTCTGTTAAAAAATCTAAAATCCAACCCACCAGATTATGGCTCAACTGAAATTGCTCAAGAAGCGTCAATGCTAAAATGTGAGATTGGATGGTGTTAAAAGTCTATGAAAAATCAATGAAAGTCAGTCTGACATGGGATTTGTTCACCTTCAGATGTTTAAATAAAACGTTTAGCAGTGTAAGAATGGCATTGTCGACTCCTCTGTGGGCCCTGTAAGCGAACTGCATGTGCTATCGTCTCAAGAAGTTCTGAATTGAGAAATTTTTCATTCATTTCATAATTTAAAAAAGATAAAAAGGTAAGGGCAACCGGTCTAAAATCATTCAGCGTTTTGGGTCTGTTGACTTTAGGAACAGGGATAGTCACTGCTTTTTCCCCACAGTTTTTGCACCTATTGCTGACTCAGTGACAAATTAAAAATATGATAAAAGATAGGACTTAGTTATTTTGCTCACAACTTCAGTAAAATACCACTGATTTTATCAGGGCCAGGGCTTTTCTTTGGTTTGAGAGTGAGGAGACACTAATGCAAAGTGTTCCATATTTTTCAGATTGTCTCTCATGCTCTTAACTTCTTCAGTGAAGTTAAACTGGTCAAGTCATAAAAAAAAAAAAAATTAGAGTGCTGGCTATATCACAATTTGACCCAAAACCATCCTTGGTGATATATGTGCTTTGTCTGGTTTTGCCTATCATTGTTTTCATACCAGACCAGACAGCGGAAAGGTTCTTCTCTGCTAGTTTGCTCCATAGTTAGTTAGATTTGTATTTCTGTTTAGCCCTTAATATTTCCATTTTCAGCTCTCTTTTAGCGACTTGTTGTTCAGCAGGTACCCCGTGGTTAAAAGACAGTCTTTTCTGCTGTAAATAAGCCCTGACTTCCTTGGATATCCAGGGTTTCTTACTGGGGTACAATGTGGTCATTTTAGTGGGAATAATCATATTCTCACAGTCGCATAAGAGAAAATTACATTGGTGAGTTCATCAATGTCTGTGCAAGAGACGTTTTACACTTCCCAGTCAGTGCAGTCAAAGCACCCTTGGAGACAAGCAGTTGAGACCTGAGACCAAATTTTGACCTCTCTGGTCTGTAATTTTCACTTTTTAGTACAATTTTACAAGCAGGAAGAAGGAGCACATAGTTATCAGCAGAACCTAGTGGATGTAGCCAAATTGATTTATAAGTTCTTTTTACTGTACCAAAGCAGAGGTCGAATGTCTTGTCCTTCCTAATTGTGCACGTAACATATTGATAAAAACTCTTTAAGGACTTATTCAGTGAAACGTGATTAAAATCGCCTTGCTTCAGCAGACATGGACTGCATTTTTGTAGTAGATGGGTTTGCCTTGGGGGGAATATGCACAATTGTGATGAGTCTGGAGGAATTCCGTGGGCAGGTAGAGTGGGTGGAGCGACAATGACCGGAGTTCCACATCGAACTGTGGAGGTGTCTTTTAATAGCATCCTGTTAGCTTAGCATCCTTTTCGCTAGCAATCCAAACTTAAGCATATTGTGAAAACTGTCACTGCTTCAGGGAAGAAACAAGAAGTTGCTTCTGACTGCATGTCAGTGGGTGAAAGCAATAACCAAGTCTATGGTGTCTGTAGGCTCTCAGTCATCCAGGTCAAGGTGAATCAAAAAGAGCAAAAAGGAGTCAACTGAACCTCAAGCAAGTCCAGCTGACTGACTGTGGAGTTGTTACTCACTGCTACCTGGAGCCTATCCCAGCTGTCTTAGGGCGAAAGGCAGGGTACACCCTGGACAAGTCTCCACCTCATTGCAGGGCACATAAAGACAGACAACCATTCACACTCACATCTATGGTCAATTTAAATTAACCAATTAACCTAATCCCCATGCATGTTTTTGGATGGTGGGAGGAAGCCAGAGTATCAGGAGAGAACCCACGCAGACACGGGGAGAATAACTCCACACAGAAAGGCCCCAGGCCCGGGATTCGAACCCGGGATTGTCCCGGGACTGTCGCTGTGAGGCTACAGTGCTAACCACTACACCACCCCCATTCCCCAACCTGCAAAGTTAATTAATTTTTGATTGTCAATGCAAAAACAATGTTTACTAATGTAATTATCATATTTTTATGGGTTTTCTCTGTGATTTACTTAACCCTTCATTTATATTAGGGGCAAATTTGGTCCCATTCAATGTTAAACATCTCTAAATAAATGATTAACATCATTTTTTTGCTTCATATTTCATCACTTTTCCCAATTTAATCGGAACAAGTTGGTGAACATAAAATTAACATGATAATATGTTAATTTCATGAAAGGGCTAGTGCTTTGGTAATTTCATAGACACATCCACTACTGTTCAGGTGAGGGTGAGGGCTGGCACCTTGGTTAGGACTGCCCCAGGTGGGTAGCGCTAGAGAGAGCTCCCCCTTTTTATAAGGACAGGTGTGAGCAATTAGTGTCTGAGACCTGGTCGGTGAGTGGTGGGGCTGCTTCGTGTGGTGCAGCAGTTTCACAGGTAGGGCACTGACAACCTGGTGTCTAACCTCACCAAACTACAGACAGTGTTAGTGATGTGTCCAACCTAACCGTTTAGGACAGGACCCAGCCTTCCTCCTGTTGAGTGCAGATAAAGCCAGTCAGCTCGACCCGTGCCAGTGTCTGACCGAGCCCCAGAGGGAGAAGGTATCATTCATTGGTGGTACTGTAGGAGGGTTAGTCCCACTGAGGCATGTTTGCCAGTCAATTTAATGGTTATTTTTCCTTTTTTTCAGATTTAGTACCATATTGCTGCTTTGCCTGGACCAGTGTGCCATGTGGTCTGGTTATTGGCTCATAACTTCTGATTGGTGTGGACATAAACCAGCTCACTGTAAGCTGTCTATTGGCTCCCATAGTCACTTTGAATTTCATATTATATATATATACATATATATATATATATATATATATATAGGTATATATATATATATAAAAAATGAGTTTTCTTTTGTTAGGTTGTCAGGCAGCGGGAGGATCTACAGTGAGCATCTGTGGTACATGCACCCATCTTTGCATGCAGTGTGGTAGGTTTGAAGAGTAGTGAGCAGCTAATGCAGTCTGTAGATTTACTTCAACTGCTGCATTATCTTTTGTAGTGATTTGCAATGATCACAGTGTCTAAATGGTTTTGCGGTAGATTCTCCCTATGGTGAGTAGCCTGTCTGATCATTTTTCTTTACGTGTTTTATTCAATTTTATTGTAATTGGTCGCTCAAGCTACCCTGTAGTTTTAAATATATATGAGTGGTGTATTATTAAAGCATTAATTAAAGGAAAGCTAGCAAACACAATGGTGACAATGATCAATGTACACACCAAACAGCAGTGTAGGAAATGGGACTAATCGATTTGTGGAGAGAGCTTCACTCACTATAAAAGGACTATACATACTATTTAGTACCCCATTTTGTGAACTCCAGAATTGACTATTTTTTAAAATTAATACAAGTAAAATTCACCGGGTCACAGAATGTAAAACTGGGCTGTCAGATAATATCAGATCACAGTGGGATCAGCTTGACAATACACCTGAATAATAGGAAAATAAATACTGTATGGGAGCTAAGGGCCTGTTTACACACACACGGGTATTTGCAAAAACTGAGACTTTTCCCTTCGTTTGTGCCTTTCATTTACACACACACGACTATTTCTCCTCTGAACACGATTCTTTCTAAAAACTCTGGCGGAAGTGGAGATTTCGGAAAACTCCGGTTTTGCATTTGAATGTAAGCGGAGAAAAACAGAGTTTTAGAAAATCTATGCACCAAAAGTGCAATCTTTTTTATGTTGTACCGCCGTCAGAGTAGTTTATGAGCAGTTCACTTCTGATTAGCTTACATGGCTTTCTCCTTCTTCCTACACTGTCGCTCATGGGCTTGCCGTAGTTATGGCTCTCGATAGAGTATTTAAGCGGGTTAATGTAAAGGGAACCTTTTTGAAAACTACGATGTGTGCACAATGTTATTTTGGAAAACGGAGGGAAGGAAATATTAGTTTATCAAAATACTACGCTATGTGTAAATGTAGCCTCAATGTGGGCATCTTGAACAATCAGGTAAATGTGGAACAGATAAGAGAAGAAATAAGAAGGTACGTGAAAGAGACCGACAATGGGGAAGTAAACCCTGCAATTCTGTGGGACGGTATGAAGGCAAAAGACTGGTAAAATTCTGGTTAGTGTTGATGCCGAAAAAGCATTTGATAGTGTTTGTTGGTTATTCTTGTATGATGTACTAAAGAGATTTGGCTTCAATGAAAAAGTAATCCAATGTATTAAAACTATGTATCAAAAACCCACAGCTTGTCAGGACTCACGGTGGCTGAACCCAAGTGCACGACTCAGGACAGAGTATCAAATTAAATAAAAAGTATTTACAAAACAAACAAAAAAATCACTTGACAAGCAAGGAGAAAACTGACTGACTGACTGACTGACTGATGAACTAGCTGGAAAATAAAACACTTCACAAGGAAGGTAATCTCTCTACTCTAACATGAAAAACTAATAAACCACTCAACTAACAAAAACATGGACATATCTGTACAGAATAAATACAAACTGAGAGCGCTTCTCTAAGGGAAGGATACTAACCGAAATACTTAACTGATCAAAAAACTCAAAGAAGGGAATAAAAAAAAACAAAATAGCTACAAACTGAAAATGCTCACAAAGGTCAGGAAAAAGGCAAAATATACTGAGCAACACTCCCATGATTGAGAAATTTTGGGCACACAAAGCCAAACAATGAATTTGAGTCATAACACATGAAATATCACATGAAATCTCAAAGGATTTGCTTTTGTTTGCTGTATGCCTACATGTTGTTCCACTTGACTGCACATCCTTAGAATTTGTCACCGCTGATGAAACTGAGCAGATCTTAATCACCAATGTTTTTAAAACCTGGTCAATAAGTAGCCGTACCAATGGCGATCTTTAGTACTCATTTGCATTGTCCTGGGGAAACGTTCGTCCATGGTACGACTACATCAAAATCACAGAGAAAGGGCCATTGGTTTGCTGACGGCTGGAATAGCACAGTGACATGTTGCCAGGGCCTTGGGTGTTCATGTGTTGACCATTTCACGTCTATGGAACCGGTATAATGAGGCAGGACACACTAACGTCCGACCACGAGCTCCCAGGCCACGTGACAACACCCCTTGACAGGACCGCCATATTCATCTTCATCATCTGAGAGACCGTTTCCTGCCAGCTACAATGACTGCAGCACAGACCAGAGGTCCACATCAAAACAGAATCAGCGACCAAACAGTACGCAACCACTTGCGTGAGGCTGGGTTGCACAGCTGACGCCCCCGCCATGGTCTGCTGTTGACTACAGCACATCGCCATGTCTGCAATGGACAAGAGTGCTATTACACCGCATTTGAAATAAAACTTCATATCTGATGTGTTGTTAGCATGTCACTTGAATTTGGTACAGTATGCATAAACCATGAGAGTGTTGCGTTGGAAGTTTTGGTAAGTGTACAAACAAACACCTGACAGACGCTGACTACACTCTCACACTAGACTAACAAAGTGACAAATCAAGCTCTTGGACACGCACAGCAACGACACAGACACGACAACCACTGGATATGGAATTAGCTGGTTGTATGCACAGGAAGTAACAATATGAACTGGCATTCAAAGACTGGGCACAAAAAGGTGTGACAGCAATATGTACAGTATAAGAAGGTGGACAATTTCTAAGTTTCCAAGATCTAAAGACAAAGTACAACCTCGAAAACAAAGACTTTTATAGCTATTTGCAGTTGAGAGATTATTTCACAAAAGATATAGGTCAAATGAAACTATAAATAAAGTGATTGGAGTTATTATCGATATGTTGGAGATTATGTGTTGAGGTAGACCATGTACACATCTTCTGGGATTGTGTAAAAATTAGGATATTCTGGCAAAATGTTACCTCAGTTGTTAAAAATGTTTTTGGATATGAAATCCCAAACCCTTCTCCAGTGATGTATCTTGGGAGTATTGAGAAGGTTGTAAGCAATGGTCATGTCTTCAAAGGCATCGGAAAGTCCTCCAAACGTGGCAAAAACTGGTCTTCAGAACAATCTTCTTCATGTACTCTACATCGTCTATCATTGACAGCTGCATGTAAACAAACTATTGTAGATCCAGTAACCTAGCTGTTAGGTGATATCAGTCCACCGCTGTCGAGCTTACTACCAGGAAGTATAGTACAGCGCTGCTGCCTTCAAAATGCAAGGTTAGTTTTATATCTAAAATTATTCTATCACCACAGACATTTACATCAATAGTCTGGCTTTATAATTGATTTGCCTCAGGTGCACTGTGGAGTGGGTAAGACTGTTTTTAATGGTAGGCTAAACTGGAACCTGTGACTTGTGTTAGCCTAGCACCAGTGAACTCTGCAACTAGAAGGACTGAATGAAATTTGTTGAAAACTGTCTCCTCACGTCTCCAACACTCCGGATCACTTGGAAATGAGGCCCCATGTCGAAAATCCTGAACTATCACTTTAATCTGTACTCTAGATTACTTCTAAATTGGTTCAGTTAATTAAGTGGTCTAATCATCAATACTCTTTCACATCTGAAAATGTATGTGTATTATATCACCATTCATAGATAGATGGAGGTGTTGATGAGGATTGGCTGCAGGTTCTGTCTGGACCTCAGCCATTTGAATCTGTTGGCTCCCAGAGGAGACTTTTGGCTCAAGTTGCTTCTCTCAATCAGTGGCTCTCTGGGACATCTTTGGACATCTTTGGCTGGCATGAGATACTGGGCCCTCGGTGGCCATCCTAACAGCATAGCAGCATGTCTCAGTCTCAACCCCCCTCTCTCCAGTATGTGGACCAGAGAGAATGTAATGGTAAGAAGGATTCAACTTGTGGACACATTGAACTCTGGATGTGTGGATGTACTGTATGTGACACAGTCTGCACAGCAGGAATGTAATGGAGCCATAAGCCATCCTCTGTACCTCAGTACAGCCTTCAGTTCACGGTGTCAGTCACATACCCCTTTTCCACCAAAAGGAGCCTGGTGCTCATTCAGTGCTGGTGCTTAGTTGGTTAAGCTTGCGTTCCTCCTTAGCACTGGTCTCTTTTCCATTGGCAAGGAGCCCAGTCAGAGCCACGTCATTACTATGGAGGACCAAACTTGACAATAGTATAAATAAATAAATGTGTAAATAAATAAATGTGGAAATAATTTCATGTTGAAATAAATGTGGAAATAAATGTAAGACATTTAATTATTTGCTATTTTTTATTCAGTCATGCATTTGTTTAGTTATTTATTTATTTATTGTTTTATTTATTTATTACTGTACTTATTTATATATTTATTCATTTATACTTTTGTTAGGTTTGGTCTGCCATACATTACATCACTGCAAAACGTTAGTACGTCACTGCATTTTAATTTTTACCCGGCAAAGCTTGTGCAGTGTGAAATCAAAACAAGGCTTTGCAAAACAAATTGTGAGGAACTAGATGTCACAGAAAGTGATGTGGATTCATAAACCAGTCAAATGTTCAGACAGTAGTATAGCTTGTTGTTTCTTCAATGTGTTCAGTCATAAACTGAACTTTTAGCACTGAGTGACCTGAGGGGTCACATGAAGTTTCTGGAAGAAGACTGAGAAATTAGAGAATACCTTCATCATCAGTTCAGTTCATTATTTTATCATCATCATCTGCTACATTATTAATGTTATTATTATATCTTGTTAAACTGAGTCTGGCATAGTTTTAAGTATGATAGTCATACTGCTTAACCTCAGGCACATAAAAGTATTAGTATGATTTTATTAAACATCCAGTTTTGCTTTCACTACTACTTCTATACTAATAGTGTATATTATAATTGTAATAGTGATAATAATAATAATAATAATAATAATGATATTTAAATAACTTGACATGGATCTGAATCTGTCATTGAGTTGGCTGCATTAATCTAAACTCCGTCTGCAAGATAACTATCAGTCACCAGCACAAACACAATAGCAAGATAGTGTGGAGGGGTGACATTCACCACCAATAAAGGGCTCGAGATAAGGCGTGGAGCTAAAGAGTTGGAGGACAGAGGGCACCACTAGCACAGTGCTGCTTAAAGCTGTAGTCTGTCATTCTGTTCAGAAACACTTTTTGTTCTAATGGGTGAGATGGTCCTTCCATGCTGAGAGCAGCCAATACATTATGTGTTCAGAAAAATGAACGAAGGTTGTTATTCTCATTTTCAACTGTTCTTTTTGTCATTTTAATAACATGCCGTCGTCTGTAGATCTGTTAGACCTGTAGGCGAACTGATGTGGGTCAAAGCCAGGTGAGATATGGGCTTTGACGTGCTGAAATACCATGCTCTCCATACATTTCATGATCACCGGTGTAAGAGCCACAGACCGGTAATCATTTAACGCTGTGACGGCAGAGGATTTGGGCACGGGGATTATGGTGGCAGTTTTTAGGCAGGTGGGGACTTTGGCTTGTTGCAGCGAACGGCTAAAGATGTCAGTGAATACAGCAGCAAGCTGGTGGGCACATGATTTCAGCACCCTCCCTGATACTCCATCCGGTCCTGGTGCTTTACTGGTGTCGATGCCTCGCAGGACTCGCAGTACCTGGTGTTGTTGGATGGTGGGGGGCTGGTCATGCTCTGATGGTGTCAGCTGTGTGTCCTCTGCCTGTCTGCAGGCAAGTACAGAGACAAGTCCGTTGTCTGACTCAATTAGCAGGTCATTAGTAATTTTCACGAGAGCTGTCTCAATGCTATGATATTTTCTAAATCCTGACTGAAAGTCCTCAAATAGATTATTGTTCTGGAGGAAGTCACACAGCTGATTGCACACTGCTTTCTCAAGGATCTTAGAGAGAAAAGGAAGGTTGGATATTGGTCTATAGTTGGCTAAAACCTCTGGATCAAGAGTGGGCTTCTTCAGAACAGGTTTGATTACGGCTACTTTAAATGACTGAGGTACATAGCCTGACAGCAAAGATAAGTTGGTCATGTTTAATAAAGAGGTTCACATTCTCTCATTCACACACACATTCATATGGCAACTCGTAATAGCACATAGACTGTTGGAGGCATGAATCAAACCACAGACCTTCCAATTAGTAGACTTGCCTTGAGACAATAGAGTGTAATAATAAAATAATACATGTGTTCTCACTGCATAACATCACACTACAATAAACACAAGGCTAGCCATATTATGACCAGTAGGCATTTGCATTTTTAATGTTTTAAATGTTGTATTACACTGCAATGTGTCAATACCTGATCCTGAAAAAAACTGTAAATTTTACTTGGGCCTACTATATTTTCTACCATATTTTTCATTCCTGGCTGTTTGGGAATTTGGGATTTGTTGTATGCACTGTGATACAGACACAATAAAGGCTTCGTGCTTTGATTGTAATGTTGTTATTTTTGTATTATCTGTCTGTAGGCCTATTGCTGTGACGTTGCTGCATGCTGTGATCCCTTCACTGTTCACTGGGAGTGACAGATGCTGCTGCTGTTGCTGTGTGAGGCTCAGCTGCACGCGCTCCTCACACTATGCTTCTTCATTTCCTCCGACGCATGCTCACCGGTGCGCGCGTAAGGGGGGGTAGCAGGAGCGCGCCTGGATACCAACCAACCAACCGACGTAAAAGAGGTGGGTGGGCGCGCGCGTGTGTCTATCTATAGGGGGTGCTGCATTCACGTGCTGCTCGTAAACCTTCCCGCTATTAAGAAAAGTCAACAGGGCTCTTTAGCGATGCTTATGGTGACAATGGTGAAATACTGTCTGAAGCACAGCAGCTGGCAGGACGACAAGAAAAAACAAGTGCACTGGTGTGTTTTCCAGTTCACCCAGTGGAGTTAGGAGCAAGCAGCGGTCCTGTCGCTGCTCGAAGAACGCACTTGTCAGAAATGAGAGGCGGGCCTTAACAGCGTCACGCAGCTCTCCTGTTGCTCTGAGAGGAGGCAGGCCGGTGTTTTTCCACTGCCGCGGATGTCTCATGTCCCCCCGTTTTGAGAGACAAAGGTCAGAAAGAGAGGCTTATAAACAGGCTGAAATATAGGCTACCAACGCATCCAGCCTTCAGTCGCTCACTCGGAGACAGGAGGACACGGACAAGGGACAGCTCTCACAGGACATTAAAAGGACAAAATATTATAAAATATTACATCAACAGAGCAGGTAACGGAGACAAATCCTTAAATGATCTTTGCACACCCCTAAAAAGAGGAAGGAAGGGATGAATGTGCCTCTCAGTCAGTTAATTACGATGTTTATGATAATTAAGATTTTTAAGGTCAACGTGATGTTTACATTATATTATGTTGTATTAGATTTGGATTGTGGTTGAATGGAGTGTTTTATTGCAATGCAAGCGAATCAATTAAGACAAGTTTATGTATAGACTTATTCATGGGTGGAAAACCCATTTTAAATGAATTGTTTGCGTTTTGCAGTGTTTCTTGGCTCTTTCATATGTGCTGGTGTGAACGCAGGTGGGAAGCTGACAGTAGATCACGATACAGGCTGTTCCTTCTCTGATTCGTGCGCTGCTAGATTTGCAGCACCATTATACCTTTCAATACAAACCTCAGGTGTTAATTGCGTTTTTTTCTTGTTTGATGCAGACTATTTCCAACAAGCTTGAGTAAAATGCTTTTGTTTATTATTTTTCCCGTTTGGGTTTAGAATGTCGAGCGGCTCATTTCGTTTATACTTTTTAGTGGTAATTATAGGTTATTTAGACTACAGTCGTTTATTTTCATATTTCTAGACATTGTAAGCGGTTCCAATGTAAGATAATATATATATATATATATATATATATATATATATATATATATATATATATATATATATTTCATTTGGTGTTAGGGAAAGGGAAGTGAAGCGATCAGAGCTGAGAGGAGGAGGAGGAGGAGGAGATGCTCTTCAGCCGCACGTTGAGCGCTGCTTCTACCACGAGCCTCCTCTCTCTCTCTCTCTCTCTCTGGTTCCGCTCTAATGTCTCTCGACCTCACACGCTCTCTTTCTGGTTCAGCTCTAACGTCTCTCGACCTCACACGCGCGCTCTCTCTCTCTCTGTCTCTCTCGCTCTCCGAATAACCACGTGTGACAATGACAAAGGTCTTTTGAAATATGATTAGAGCTAATATGCATTTAAAAAAAAGAATCAATGATTTATACTTTGAGTTGTTTTGTAAATACACATTGGCAGCGAACAGGAAGCACAACCATGTAGTTTCTGATTAGAGTACAACTCAAAGGTCAAATGCAATTGGAATGTCATTCTTTGAAAAACATGTTGAAACACATTATGGATATGTTTTAATAATTATGGTTGCTGTATTTGCTCTCTGTTCTTGGATCTGTTGATGGTGTCTCTGGTGTGGCGCAAAGTTTATTAAAGCTATAGTCTGTGATTCTGTTCAGAAACACTTTTTGTTCTACTGGGTGAAATGGTCCTTCCACCCTGAGAGCAGTCAATACATTACATGTGTTCAGAAAAAAGGAAGGAAAAGAATCAGACCTCAGCTACAGGACTGTAAAAACTCTGACCAATCAACTGCCATTCGGTCCCAATGGAAAGAACCAATCAGCTGCCTAAATGTCTCCTCCTGCTGATGCCCCCCTCTGTCTCGCATCACGTTTCACTGTTGCCAGAAATATTCAGCACACTCCTCTGCAGAAATACAGAGTTAGCAGGAGAGGGGGCGTGGCTTTGGATGGCGCACTGATGGGAGGGGGAGGAGGGGTGGAGCTCAGAGGAGGCTGAGAGGAGGTGCCGCTTTCAGATCTTGCTAGCTCTCTAACATCACTGACTGTAGCTTTAAGTCAGGCTGGGCTTTGATAAAAAATTAGCTTGGTCAACATGATGTTTCAAGGATGATCATGGCATGTCCAAGCACATGTAAAGGTCAGACTGATAAGGATGGCATCTGAAGGGTAATAAAGCTGGCAATTGCTGGCAGTTTGTGCTCAAAATAAAAATGATAGCTAGGCAAAGATGAGCATTTTTTACTCTGCATTGTACTATTGGCAGGATGGAAACACATCATTTAAACTTGATGGATCAATAAAATTATCCCCTGAAACTCAGAGTAAACACATTCTTGGTTGGCAGCTCTTAAAATGTGTTTGGTCACCATCCAGTACCACACAATATACACAGTCAACATCTGAAGGAAGTGAAATGTGTCCAGTGAACTGTGTCAACCAATGGATGAAGGATGTGGTCGATTTATTTATTTATTTTTTTCCACCAAGTAATAATAATAATAAGATTTATTGCAGACACATGTCCATATAATACACAATATAAACAGTATAAATAGTATATAAAAAAAGAAAAGCAAGCAAATAAAAAAAAGCACATTATAAAATATACAAGGTGTTGCACCAATGACTCCTTAGCCTAGAAGTAAATCTGTAACAGCTGTTAAGAGGGCTGACTAGGGCTTCAATTATACAACTCTCTGACTTGTCCAGGTGACACATAAAACTAAACATCAACTGTCTTAAGAGTGCCTCACAGGTTGGCATTCTAGTGGACACAAACAATTGTCTATGCCATCTAGGGACTCCAAGCAGCAGCCTCATCACACCATTGTATGCTACCTTGAGTCTTTGCATGCTCATTTTCTTGAAACAGGACCACAATTGAACAGTGTACAGTGGTGTGATGTAGGTTCTAAACAAGGCATACTTCACGGAGTCAGAGCACATAGAAAACTCACGTATAAGCATATTAGCTTGAGAATAAATTTTACAGCGCTGTCGATAGATCTGTCCAGTCATCAGATATGACATGACCAAGATATTTAATTTCCTCACATAAAACAAGAGGACTTATCTGACAAATAAAAAATGGGGAAAATGATTTCCTGTCCCCAGCACTTCTAACTATCATTATGTGGCTCTTCTTAGCATTATACTTAATGTCATAATCAAGGCCATACTGAGAGCATACCTTTAACATCTGCTGCAGGCCAGCACTGTAAGGGCATAGCAGGACCAAGTCATCTGCATACATTAGATGATTCACTATAGTGTTGCCCACAGCCGCAGCCAGTTTTTAACCTATTTAACTGATATGACAGTTCATCCATATACACGTTAAATAAAATAACAAACAACAAAATTCCTCCTTGGCGTACTCCATTACTAACAGAGAAAGGAGCGGATACAACATTGTCCCATTTAACCTGAAACACTTAATGGGCACACCAAAACACTAACATTCTCACTAAGGGTTTAGGGACAACTCTATCGAAAAATTTTATAAATAACTTTTCGTGATTAATTCTATCAAGTGAGTTAGAAGCATCAATGAAACGGGAATACGGATTAATTCTGGCTAGTATATTAAGATACAATTTCTTTAAGAGCATATATACAAAGGTCAGTCTCATGCTTTCTTTTGAACCCAAACTGATTATCAGAAGTAAGGACATACATTTCTAACTTTGTTAACAGCATTCGCTCCAGTACTTTGGACAAGATACTGGCTAAAGCAATTGGTCGATTATAGCTCATACTGTTAAGTTTACCAGCCTTGTCTTTAAGTACAGGCACTAACATGACAGCCATAATGGATTTGGGCAGAACACCATGAACCAGACAACCAGTAAAGCACATTGAAAGCAAGGGGCAGAGCTTATAGCTGGCATTTTCAACGTTCTATAGTAATGTAGTCCATACCTCAAGCTCTGCTGCCCTATCGTATCAGCAGAGAGGCAAGTATGTTCAAGATTGATTCTGAGTTACTTTTACCACAATTAAAAAGGTTACCATAATGCTCATGCCAAAGATAAGCTATTTTTTTTTCTGGACTACTAACACCTTCAATGTCTGATGGTAGGGGGGTTTTGCTATTATTCATCACTTTTACATCTTTCCAAAAGTCAGTAAGTTTATAATTCCGTAGCTTGTTAGCAAGCGAATCTGCTCTCATTGTGTTTTCATTATCCTTAATAAAATGGAGGGTATATTTAAATCTAGCATTGGTGTACTTTTTCATATCCAGCAAGACTCCTTGTCTAGGCCTACCAGCCTCTAAAGGCAGTCTGAAGGCCTGTCTTGCCTCATCTTGCTGCTCAGCCACAACCTCGTTCCACCCAGGTCTAATGTTGGTCTAACCTTACATTTACTTTTACACAGTGGTTCATTAGAGGCATTGTTACATTTTACAATAACGTCACACATGTCATACAGTTTGTCAGCATGTTTCACGTCTTTACAATTCATATCAGTGCACATTAAGGCATGTTTAGGCAAAACAATATTATTTAAAAGATGATTTGTTAAGTGTAAGTATCTAGCCATATCCTCATTGCTCAGTTTAGACCAGTCCAGTTTGCTTGAGGAAGCAGTAATATTATTATTAATAACCAGCAGGGGGACATTCTCAACATTTAACCGTTCAGCCAGAGGTATGTGATCAGAAGTGGCAAGTTCATAAGAAACCTCCACATTTTCCAGAAGGGCATGGGCATCAGCTGTGGTCACAATATGGTCTAACCACGATGTTATGTGCCAAGCTTCACTTATGTAGATAAAACTTGTGCCAGGCAACATCGATTTACTTGATAGTATTAATTCAGACTCATTACGAAACTTCTGCAGGTGTTTTTTTCAAAGATTTGCTATCTGACATGTCAGCATTAAAATCACCCACAACATCCTCTATGAAGGACTGAATAAAAGCTAACCTATTCAGAAATTCATTTCTTTTCAATTTCTTTTCATTATAATTGAACTCTAACCCTATGGCCCAGTCAACATATAGTCACACTAACGTCACCAGTGGATCATATTTGATGTTCCACAATATAGCTACTCCACCAGCTATCCTACCTCGCACAAGCCTCATGCTGAGATCGGTAGTGGACTCTCCAGCCCCAATGAAGTTCATGTGTAGAGAGTTCAATTTATCCAGATCTTGTTTCGCCAACCAAGTCTCTTGCAGACACAGAATATCACACTGATCCAGCAGTGTGTCCACCACCAAGCGACTTGATCTGTCAGTAGCGGTATGTCCTACTCGCAAACCGCAAGTGTTATAAGAAACAAGACACAGTGTCTTTTATCAATCCCTGCAGAGTAGCTGGCCTTCATCTGGTCCTCGCCCACAGACGCAACAGGCACCCAGCAGTGTTACTGTGCAGCAGCCCTCCATCCTAAGTGCGAGGGACATCCTCTGAGCCAGATGGGCCTCCGCCGGCACCCCTAGCACGATGAGGCTCATAGTAGCTTCGGATAAAAATCCCAGCAGGTCAAAGCTGTGGAGCGCACAGTTCCTCCACATCATTACATTCAGCGGTGACACAGAAGGAGTTAAATCTACTCTGTATCGTTTCTGTTTATTTACATGTCACTTCACTGCCCAGCTTCGTTTTTAGGTAATCACTGAGCGTGTTGGCATCAACGCTGAGATCAAACTTAGTAGCAAATACAGTTACCATCTTTGTTTTGACAGCTAGGATATTGCTAACCACACCAGTCCCGATTTATACCAGGCTTCTTTCTCACAAGTCTCGCTGGAGCTCTTACAGAGTGGGATGTAGCGCGTCTATGAACAGAATTGTCAGGTACCTGCTTCAGCCGGCGCCCTTCCTTCACCACCGTACCGTGGGATAGCCACCGTTTATTGTGTGGGAAAAGCTCTGATAAAACAGCCTTTAAGGACTCAATCCGATCGGAGCTGAAACTGCTTGTGACACAATATCATCGTGGCTTAAAGTCCGCATTTTGACCACAATAAAGTTCAGCAATTCATCTTCGACTATGACTCTACCGTATGTCAGTATGTTAAAATCTTTGGTTTAATTCGAGAAAACACCGTGCTGCTGTGCCTGCCACGCCGACCGCCATGTTTAAGAAGAAAGTGGAAGTAACCATATTTAAAATGAAAGATTTTAAAATAATAATTTGAACACTTCCAGCACAAGAGCTGAACAAACCCAGTTTGCTGATGAACACTGTGATGGTCGACTGAAGCGCTACAGCAAGCCAGTGGGTGAACCTCTCTTTGTTGTTTTGTTGGCTGCTCTTTCTATGCAAACAACAAAATGTCAAACATGAGGCTTTAAAAGAGCAAATCACAAACCAATTGATGGCTTTGTGTGTTAACTTTGTATACAAATAGTCTATGATTATGACTGAGATGCATGCTGGTAGCTCTCCACTGCCTTCAACAGATAACTCGGTCAACTAGGGCCCTCTACCAGTGGACAGGGTACACAACAAAAAATATATATAATATATAATATATATATATATATAAAATTGACATTTTTGTATGGGCCCTTACTGATTTAGGTTACCATAAACTGCTTTTATAGTATCTCATTATTCAGACTTTGTGGCAGCAGAATTGTGATCTGACTGAGACACAGTGTTTGTGTGAAACTTGTGAGTTTGTACTTCCCACATATCTGATATGACATGAATCCAGGGTTAAAATGATAAAAGCTGGCACATTCCTGCAGACAGCATATAATTAATGATAAACCCCCAGCTTAGTACTAAACCAACTTACCAAAATATCCCCTAACGGCTTCCATTACAAAATGTGGAGTGATACTTCTACACAAGCACATCTGTTGTTGTTAGATAATTTCATGAATGTCAGTCACATTCTGATATGACAGTCTAGAAGATAGAAGTGTGAGAGCCCGTGGACCTGCATGACATAGTACTAGAATGTAAAATAACAAAAATGACAGAATGAACAGAGCCTCAGATCAGATCTCCCTGTTTTTCTCTGTTTTTCTCCCTTAAAGCTAGAATCCAAGTCCAGTCAGTGTTCATGAAAGCATGAACAGAGAGGTCTAAATAATTCATTTGCAGTGATGAATCAATCAGTGATCAACTGATCGAAACAAAAAAGTAAAGGGAAAGGATTAGATTGGACAAAGAGAAGAAGGAGGGGAGGTGGAGTGAAAGAATGTGGGTAGAATACGTTCTACAGTTTCTTCATAAGACTCAGCCAAGACATCAGTTTTTTTGTACTGAGCTTTGACTTGCTCACAGTTTGTTCCCATGGCCATTATCACTCTCAGGTTGTTTTGTGGGCAACCAACGTTTCCTGCTTATGACTTTCACCACCTTCATAACCTCATAACTATCTGACAATTAACCTTTAAAACAATATGCTGTCATATTTTGGTCTTCTTATGGAGCTTCTCTGGGTGGCACTTTTTTGTTTGGTAGATAAGCTATGCAGCTAATTCTGCTAATGCTCATGGCTCGATTATATCCCTTCTCTGCTGCCTGTGCAAACAAAGTTATCAAGGTAGTCCATGCACCAGGTCCTCCAGCTCTTCCACATCTAGGGTGGGGGTCTGCCGCAGAAACCCGTCATGAAAACCTGTGGATTTCATGTGTTGCTCAGAACAAATACATTAGTGTTTTCCAAAAGAAGTGGTAATGCAAAATGCAGCACTTCCTGTAGAGCAGTGTTACACAATACATATATTTTGTGAAGTCAACAAGGCTGAAGGAGGATGCAGAAACAATCTATTTATATTTACACACACAGAATACTTATTTAAACATTTATATGAATGTGCATCAGTATCGATTGTATTTCCCCATTTCTTCTTCCTGTGATTCATGTGTTGCAGTGACATGAATATAACTGCAACGCAGCCGATTCTCATGAAAGCATGAGAATTGTGTTCATTTCATATGTTTTTTTTTTCCTGTTTGATACAAATGCTTCCCCAAAATTGACCCGAGCATTCCATTGCTTTAAAGTGATAGTTCAGGATGTTGGACATGGGGCCTCATTTCCAAGTAAGCTGGAGTGTTGGAGACGTGTGGAGACAGTTTTCAAAAAAGGTCATTCAGTCCCTGTAGTTGCAGAGTTCACTGGTGCCAGTTAGCCTGCCGTTAAACTTCCCCATTCCACAATGCAGTTATAACACCAGACTATTGATGTAAATGTCTGTGTTGATAGAATAATTTTAGACATAAAACTAACCTTGCACTTTGAAGGTGAACCCTACTTTTTTAGAATATTTGTCCATTTTTCTTAGTTGTTTATATCACTCTAGTCCAAAATGTTGTCATGAATATACAGTATGACTTTTAACATTTTCAGCATTTTACATGAGTGCACATCCCTTTTTGTAATAGGCTATTGGTGTAGCCCATTCTGCGCAGCATTCAAGTATTGGTTTACAATTTGAATGTCAAAGTTGTGAACTGAGCCTCCAAAAAAAGCTTCCAACTAAGCGTCATTTATCCCAACTAAGCTCTGTGGTCAAACAACGATTCTTTGTCATCTCTCAAACATTGCTGCTGGTTTTGTTCATACAGTCACACAGCCTTTAGTGTCCTTGGTGTCATTAATTGTCCAGAAAGTTAGTCATGAAGAGGAAATCATTCACATTTGTGAAATCATTAACTCATTCAAGGAATGATTTATATGGAAGATATACTGGGCACAAAATCACAAATAGAAAAGGCAGTTGAACAGGAAAAGCTAATTTTGTTGGGCAGATTTAGGTTGAATAAATGGGTTGAACAGTTGAAACCAGAAAAGTTGAGTTGAGAAACATTATCCTAATGATATATTTCATCTCTTTCTCTGTTCATTGTGTTTCATTGTGTTTTCAAAAGAGTGTTTTTATTGCTAGGTAAAAGAGGCTTCTGTGTCTTGACTGTGTTCATGGTAAAATTATTATCATGTTAAATTATTTTGCAAACAAATAATGGAAAATAAGATGTAAATCAATGAGCAAACTTACCTAAAATCTAGTTATGTCCTCAATCCTGTCAGTATCCTACAGAAAGTGGATGATGAGGGAAACTGAGGGTAGCTGAGGGTACAGCAGTCTGGCAGATGGGAAGAGATAAAACATGACTTTTTCCACAGTGACATACATCTGCTGACTACTAAGTATGTCTGTCTCTTACTCTGACTCGCTCTCTCATAACCATTGCCAGGTGGAAATTTACTGCTGTGGTTGTGATTCTCACCACACACATAGTTGCATTTAATAGCTTTAATGGTTACTACTCTATTAGAATTCACAGCAATATTGTACATACAAGGCTGATCAAATTTGTAATGAAACCAAGCACCAGCAGTGTGGCTTTGTGGCGAGGTAATAGTATTGTGATGGCTTGCTCAAACAGTTTACATGATTGAGGGAAACCTTATGTATTTGCCACTTGTACACTCAAACCCAGACAGACCCTTAACCCAGACAAAGAAACCACTACCACCACCAGTCAAATGGAAAACTTGTGCTTACATTGGTAGATTGATTTTAAACAAATTGTCACAGAATTCTTTCTTTGTCTGCATTTTCTACAGAATGGCTCAAAAAGAGAAACTTCAGTGCCTGAAGGATTTCCACAAGGACACTCTGAAGCCATCTCCTGGTAAAAGCCCTGGCACCCGACCTGAAGACGAGGCAGAGGGCAAACACCCCCAGCGTGAGAAGTGGGCCAGCAAGTTGGACTTTGTTCTGTCCGTGGCTGGTGGCTTTGTTGGTTTAGGGAATGTCTGGCGTTTCCCGTACCTCTGCTATAAGAATGGTGGAGGTAAGGTGTTAACATAAACTATCTCAGCTCTTGATTTACCTATGGGGAACATTTGCTTATCAAATATGCTCTGCTTTTCCACACTGCCCTTCTGTAAATTCATGCTGATGGTGTTTTCACTCCACTCAGGTGCATTTCTCATCCCCTACTTCATTTTCCTTTTTGGAGGAGGTCTGCCGGTCTTCTTCCTGGAGGTTGCCCTGGGTCAGTTCACCTCAGAGGGTGGCATCACCTGCTGGGAGAAGCTCTGCCCCATCTTTACCGGTACGTCACAGAGAAACTGAACTGATTACTTGGTAATACTGGATGTTAGGCAAACATATTGTCTGTCAAATGATAGTTTCAAGGAGTAGGTGTGGACTTTGTACTGTCAGAATAGAATCACGTGTACAGTCTTTTATCTGTACAGTATTTTAACAGTAATTTTGTTATGTTTTTTATATCTATGTGGATATGTATAACTATGTTAATTGTTAATGATCGTAGGACTTTTCAAAAGATCACAACTGATGATTTTTAATTAGTAGTTAATTACATGTCACCTCACACCAAGAACAAACTGGTTTCTGTGTGGAGTTTCCATGTTCTCCTTGTGTTGGGTACTCCGGCTTCCTCCCACCATCCAGAGATGGGGAAGGTCAACTGGCTAATTTAAATTAGCAGTAGGTGTGAATGTGAGTGCGATCTATCTTAGAGATACACTATATTGCCAAAAGTATTCGCTCACCTGCCTTGACTCGCATATTAACTTAAGTGACATCCCATTCTGAATCCATAGGGTTCAATATGACATCAGTCCACCCTTTGCAGCTATAACAGCTTCAGCTCTTCTGGGAAGGCTGTCCACAAGGTTTTGGAGTGTGTTTATGGGAATTTTTGTCCATGTTTGACCATTCAAGCGTATTTGTGAGGTCATACACTGATGTTGGACGAGAAGGCCTGGCTCTCAGTCTCCACTCAAGTTCATCCCAAAGGTGTTCTATCGGGTTGAGGTCAGGACTCTGTGCAGGCCAGTCAAGTTCATCCACGCCAGACTCTGTCATCCATGTCTTTATGGACCTTGCTTTGTGCACTGGTGCACAGTCATGTTGGAAGAGAAAGGGGCCAGCTCCAAACTGTTCCCACAAAGTTGGGAGCATGGAATTGTCCAAAATGTCTTGGTATGCTGAAGCATTCAGAGTTCCTTTCACTGGAACTAAGGGGCCAAGCCCAGCTCCTGAAAAACAACCCCACACCATAATCCCCCCTCCACCAAACTTAACTTGGCACAATGCAGTCCAACAAGTATTGTTCTCCTGGCAACCGCCAAACCCAGACTCGTCCATCAGATTGCCAGATGGAGAAGCATGATTCGTCACTCCAGAGAACGCGTCTCCACTGCTCTAGAGTCCAGTGACGGCGTGCATTACACCACTGCATCCAACGCTTTGCATTGCACTTGGTGATGTATGGCTTGGATGCAGCTGCTCGGCCATGGAAACCCATTCCATGAAGCTCTTTGTGGACTGTTCTTGAGCTAATTTGAAGGCCACATGAAGTTTGGAGGTCTGTAGTGATTGACTCTGCAGAAAGTTGGTGACCTCTTCACACTGTGTGCCTCAGCATCCGCTGACCCCGCTCCATCAGTTCCCAGACACTTCAACGTTCTTATAATACAGCTGACAGTTGACTGTGGAATATTTAGGAGTGAGGAAATTTCACCACTGGATTTGTTGCACAGGTGACATCCTATCACAGTTCCACGCTGGAATTCACTGAGCTCCTGAGAGCGACCCATTCTTTCACAAATGTTTGTAAAAGCAGTCTGAATGCCTAGGTGCTTGATTTTAAACACCTGTGGCCATGGAAGTGATTGGAACACCTGATTCTGACTATTTGGATGGGTGAGCAAATACCTTTGGCAATATAGTGTATCTTATAGATATCTTCAATATCTATAAGCAGATATTCCTGTTGCAACAGAAATGTTGCAAATGGGCAGAAATCCTGCTGGCTTGTTTCTGAAGATGGACTGTGTGGATTTTTGTATTTCTGAGTGAGCATTTTAATAATGTCACAGTATTTATGTGGCGCTGAAACCCACTATATAATATAGAATACATCAAAAGTCTCAGTTTTAACAATATGGGACCTTAAAGACAGGACGATATGTCAATGCAATGTTCCCAGCTTGTCTGTGAAAAATAATTTAGGGGTGAGGGGTGTAGTGTGGTCACATGATACACATTATATAACATACATATTATACTGTATACAGTATATGTAAAGCATCAATACAATAATAATGCTCACCTCACTGCAAACGCAGCCAATGTGTTTTTATTGTGGTCTGTTGTTGCCAGTTCCTCCCACAACCCTGTTTTATAGCTACGCCCACTGCCCCACCCGCATGGCATCTTACTGATGCATGATGGGCAGACAGCAGGCTGTCGTCAGCCTTCTCCTGCCCAAATACTGGGCCGACATTTTTTCTAGTCCTGTGTTGTTTTTCACAGAGGAATGGCTGTGCAACATAAGGCTGAGTCACACCAGACTCTCCTCCAATCAGACCACTGAGACTTTACCTTGCAGCCGTTACCAGGCAACCAGGCCTGCACTGTTACACCAATACACTGAGGCCTCTATTCTGCTTTTCTCCTCTAACTCTCACCTCCTCTACTGTGAAAACCTTCTCTTCTAAGAAAGCACATTTACAGATCTCAGACATATTCTCTGATTTTACTTCTGATATGAGATATGTTTTTTCTGTTTTTCCCCAGCCAAAACCTTTCTTGAGGATAACTCCTCCTTTCTTTCATCATATTCCTTCCTTTCTTCTCACTTCCCCCTCTCCTCCTGTTTGTTACCATCTGATTAAGGTTAACATAATAATGACTCTCTATGCTGTTCGCAGTGGATATTTTTTCTGTTTGCTCTGGCAATTAGTCTTGAGCAAATAACCATTAATGTCCTTCCTAACTCTACCTCATGCTTCTAAATTTAATTTAACTCACTGTATCATTGTAACTGTTTGTTGTTTCATTATTTACTGATGCTGCCGTTCTCACTTTCACATTCACTTTCTTCCTTTCGGACACATTATACCCCTGCTGTCTCGTACACACATAAATACACACCGGAGATGGTGTACAGAGTGTCCCAAATCACACGTTGCTATAGCAACAGCACGGCAACACATCAGAGAAAGCAGAGCAGCGAGATCTAAGGAATCATGAGATGAACTTATAAAACATGTGAGATAAGGGGGAGGAAGATAAAGGCAACAAGAGAATGGAAAGTAATGGGAATTCAAGCCAGGATAGAGAGGGAGAAAGAAAAAATAGGTAGAGGTAGATGGAGGAGAGACAATTGAGACACTCTTTACCTGTCTCATAAACATGGATTGGAAATGCCATTGTAAAGTCTTGTTGTGTCAAAGGAGCAAAATAAACTGATAAATATAACTACCAACTACAACTTAAATAACATTATTAAAGGAATACAGGTAATCCTGTTCAGAAGCACTTTTTGTTCTACTGGGTGAAATGGTCCTTCCACCCTGAGAGCAGTCAATACATTATGTGTTCATGAAAAGAATCAGACCTCTGTGGAAGCTACAGGACTGTAAAAACTCTGACCAATCAACTGACACTCGGTCCAAATGGAAAGAACCAATCAGATGCCTTCATGTCTCCTCCTGCCCCCTAAGGTTTTTAACCTCATGCGGGTGTGTGGTCTATAATGTCTTCTTGGAGTAAATGAAATTGGCATCCTTCATTTCGGCACATTTGTTGTGGTGCATAATAATTGTGAGTGAATCTCATGGCAATCTGCTGTATCAGATGCCTTCATGTCTCGTCCTGCCCACGCCCCCCTCTGTCTCACATCACTTTTTACTGTTGCCAGAAATATTCAGCACACTCCTCTGCAGAAATACAGAGATAGCGGGAGAGAGGGGTGTGGCTTTGGACAGAGCACTGATAGGAGGGGGAGGAGGGGGTGGAGCTTAGAGGAGGCTGAGAGGAGGTGCCGCTGTCAGATCTTGCAGGCTCTCTAAGATTACCAACTATACCTTTGATTTTAGGCAACACTATTTCTTGGTTAGGTTTAGTAAAAAAACATGATTAAAATAAGAAATTGTCTTGTTTTGTCCCACAATTCCACAACAAACCGTGACAAATCTTTGTAGGTTCTCAGTTATCCAGATCAAGTTAAATCAAATGAGTAAGAAAGATCAACTAGAATTGCTTTAGGTTTTATGGTTATCTGGACTCTCTACCAGTCAGTTAGAACTGAAGAAGCCTCTTTGATGAGAGGAGAAACATCTTCAACCAACCATAAACATGTGTCCAATTGACATTTTTTGGGCTTTTTAATTAATGAACACAATTTTTAATTATTGTTTGTGTGTGTATATATAAAAAAGTATATACACTATATTGCCAAAAGTATTCCCCTCACCTGCCTTGACTCGCATATGAACTTAAGTGACATCCATTCCTAATCCATAGGGTTCAATATGATGTCAGTCCACCCTTTGCAGCTATAACAGCTTCAACTCTTCTGGGAAGGCTGTCCACAAGGTTTAGGAGTGTGATTATGGGGATTTTTGACCATTCTTCCACAAGCGTATTTGTAAGGTCACACACTGATGTTGGACGAGAAGGCCTGGCTCTCAATCTCTGCTCTAATTCATCCCAAAGGTGTTCTTTCGGGTTGAGGTCAGGACTCTGTGCAGGCCAGTCAAGTTCATCCACACCAGACTCTGTCATCCATGTCTTTATGGACCTTGCTTTGTGCACTGGTGCACAGTCTTGTTGGAAGAGGAAGGGGCCAGCTCCAAATTGTTCCCACAAAGTTGGGAGCATGGAATTGTCCAAAATGTCTTGGCATGCTGAAGCATTCAGAGTTCCTTTCACTGGAACTAAGAGGCCAAGCCCAGCTCCTGAAAAACAACCCCACACCATAATCCCCCCTTAACCAAACTTTACACTTGGCACAATGCAGTTCGACAAGTATCGTTCTCCTGGCAACCGCCAAGCCCAGGCTCGTCCATCAGATTGCTAGACGGAGAAGCATGATTCATCACTACAGAGAACACGTCTCCATTGCTCTAGAGTCCAGTGGTGGCGTGCTTTACACTACTGCATCCGACGCTTTGCATTGCACTTGGTGATGTATGGCATGGATGCAGCTGCTCGGCCATGGAAACCCATTACATGATGCTCTCTGTGCACTGTTCTTGAGCTAATTTGAAGGCCACATGAAGTTTGGAGGTCTGTAGTGATTGACTCTGCAGAAAGTTGGTGACCTCTTCGTACTATGCGCCTCAGCAGCCGCTGATCCCGCTATGTCAGTTTACGTGGTCTACCACTTTGTGGCTGAGTTGCTGTCGTTCCCAAACACTTCCACTTCCTCTTATATTACAGCTGACAGTTGACTGTGGAATATTTAGGAGTGAGGAAATTTCACGACTGGATTTGTTGCACAGGTGGCATCCTATCACAGTTCCACGATGGAATTCACTGAGCTCCTGAGAGCGACCCATTCTTTCACAAATGTTTGTAAAAACAGTCTGCATACCTAGGTGCTTGATTTTATACACCTGTGGCCATGGAAGTGATTGGAACACCTGATTCTGACTATTTGGATGGGTGAGCGAATACTTTTGGCAATATAGTGTATGTATAAATAGCCTACAAGTGTGAGAGGAGCAGTTATACATTCATATATGTATACACACATATACACATATACATATACATACATATACACATATATATATATATATATATATATATATATATATATATATATATGTGTGTATATGTATGTATATGTATATATAAGTGTATATATGTATGTGTGTATATATATATATATATATATATATATATATATATGAATGCTGATCCGATGTTGATGGCTCAGACTTTATTCTTCCCATTCAGCTGACTCCTCAGGATTTGCCTGACTCTCTGGAGATGTTTAGCTGTGACTGATTTCCTCGTGGCCTCTCTATGGTTTCCATTAGACTGTGGGATACCAAGGTGTTTGTAGCTGTCTTGGAAGTCTCCTATCCTGCCCTCTGCTAGGTCCACCCTTTCAGTTCTGATCATTTTGCCTCTCCTCGATACCATCCGGCCACACTTGTCCAATCCGAATGACATCCCTATGTTTTTGCTGTAGATCCTGGTGATGTTGATCAGTGAGTCAATATCTCACTCATTCCTGGCATACAGCTTGATGTCATCCATGTAGAGCCCCTGGCTGATTGTTGCCTCACGTCTGAATCGGTATCCGAAGCTGCTCTTTGCGATGATCTGAGTGAGGGGGTTCAGACCTATGCAGAACAGCAGTGGTGATAGTGCATCCCCTTGGTATATGCCACACTTGATGGTGACTTGGGCGATCAGCTTTGAGTTGGCCTCTAGGGTCGTCTTCCCTTTATTCAGCATGTTCCCTTTCTGCATCTCTGTTAGCTGGCTGACTTCTCTCCATGTTGCCTTTATCTTGGCCTCTAACCGTGTCTTCCATGGAGGGTACTGCCTCCTGCCAAGGGTACTGATCTTATATCCTAGCATCTCAAGGAGTACTGTTGCTGTACTGTGTATCAGCTTATTGTTCTCAGTGATGCTCCCAGTTGGGATTGTTCTTACTGCAGCATTCACATCTTCTAGCAGATCTTCTTAAGGTACTTGACAATTCAGCTTAGGTAGTTGTCGGAGGCTCCAAGTTAGGTTTCAAGTCAACATTTTCTTTGATTGACATGAAAATAAATAAAAAAGAAAGGAACCACTACCACTCTAAGCTTTTGAGCTACCATACAAAGGATGGGCTCTGTACACCAGTCACTAAACTGAAAGTGGTTAACACAACATGAACTCAGTGACTGAATACTGTGAAAAAAAGTTGTGACTACCAGGCAGCATGTGATTAGCCTAAAGCTGGAAACAGCTTAAAGATCACTGACTCAGACTAAGATTAGATACACCATACATTACAACTGTTTCCACAAACACACACATACATGTTGGTCTTGGCATCCAAAAAGGAGACATACTGACTGGGCGAAAGACAGGCTATTATTAGAGTTGTGTCGCCTGGCAACTGCTCTTGACAAGTTCTTGACATTCATCAAAAACAGTTTGTGTTGCTACTTTACACTGCTGTCCAAGTGGAAAAGGGGGAAGGAAATGCTATATGAGAGAGTGAATTGAAACCTTATTGAGCAGATTCTAAAATAGCTGTTACTTGCTCATAGCACATTGCAATTTACCATTTGCATCTTTTATTTTATAATTATCACTTATAGCAGCAGGAATAGTCTGTGTGCACTATACATTGGTAAAGTCAAGTCAGTTATATTTGTATAGCCCAGTATCAGAGATACTTGCCCCAGGGAGCTTGACAATCTGTACAGGTTATGACACCCTCTGTCTGTTACAGTATGATCATGTGGTCAACAAAGGACCCACCCCCCCCAGAAGTACAATAGACATAGTGTGTACAGAGTAAAGCCTGGTATATGCTTCTGCGTCGCGGCGACGGCGGAGCTACGGCGTAGACCCGACGCCGTCGTTGAGCATTCAAAGCTCTACGTCGAGGGAAGGCGTTTGCTCTGCAATTCACCGCCAAGCTGCTAGGGGGGTGTGTGTCTTTGTGTGGCTTCTGGGGGCTCATATCGGATTCCTTAGTTTTCTTCCAACAGTAAACAATGACAACTGAGATGGAGCGGGTGTGTCTGGAACTGGAGCTCATAAAATTTAAAAAGAAATGCTGTTACTACAAATGTGGAAGCACAGAAGACGTTTGCGGAGGTGGTCTGTCCGACTATTCCGTACCGCTCATGCCACTCCGCTAATAGCGGTGTTGTTGAGCTGTTGACCGGAAAAGCAACCGCCGGAAATTACGTTCTGAGCGGACCAATCACAGTCCTTGCCGTTCGCGTCTCAACGCGTTGACGCGACGCGTAGTCAGGATTTTTTGGAGGTGCGCGTCAGGCTACGCCGTAGGGTTCGTGTAGGGGTCTGCGTCGACGCCGTAGCTACGCCGTCGCCGCGACGCAGAAGTATAAACCAGGCTTAACAACACACAGACACCCCATATGACAAATTTGATACATACTGTGAACATATATGTAAATAATTTATCTAGCGGGTGTCCAGCAACATCCAGCTGTTGCCAAACAGAGCCGAAGCAACACATCCTCCTCTCCAAAATCTAACCTTAAAACTCAGTGGAACAACACATCCTTTAAGGTTTTCACAATGCTTTAACTTGTGGGTTTGAGTGTTACACCATGGAGCTTCCTTTTTAGTAACTTCTTGTTTAGAGGGGCTAAAGAGTGAGCCTGTGGCACAATCTACAACATTATGAATTTAGGTGGGACTTAAGTTTGTATAAAAGTTCTCTGTTAAACCGAAACAAGATATAGAAAGCTGATGGAATCTCATCCTTAACTGTGGTTACAGCACGATCAGATAAACTATCTAGTGTCCAAGCTTTTACCAGATGGCGTGTAGTCTAGAAGTAAACACTCAAAAGTGAAATGCGGGATTTCAGTGCCATATGTAAGGACACCATACTTTTGTGTTGAGTCTGGTTCTCTCTTGGTTCTCTCTCAGTTTTCTCTTGGTTCTCTCTCCAGTTCTCTCTTGGTTGTCTGTTGGTTCTCTCTGGATTCCTTCATGGTTCTCTCTGGTTCTTTCTGCAGATCAGGTTAACTGGTGACTCTAAACTGGTCCTAGGTGTGAATATGAGCGTGAATGGTTTCCAAATGGGGGCGGCACGGTGGTGTAGTGGTTAGCACTGTCGCCTCACAGCAAGAAGGGTTCGAATACCGGGCCCGGGGCCTTTCTGTGTGGAGTTTGCATGTTCTCTTCATGTCTGCGTGGGTTCTCTCTGGTACTCTGGCTTCCTCCCACCATCCAAAAACATGCATGGGGATTAGGTTAATTGGTTAATTAAATTGACCGTAAGTTTGAATGTGAGTGTGAATGGTTGTCTGTCTCTACGTGCCCTGCGATGAGGTGGCGACTTGTCCAGGGTGTACCCTGCCTTCTGCCCTAAGACAGCTGGGATAGGCTCCACCTCCCCCGCAACCCTATGAGGATATGCGGTAGATAACGGATGGGTTTCCAAATGGTTTCTGCTGCATCGACCCAGGATTTTCATGCAGTGTGAAAGGGGCTTAAGTGTTGGTCCTGTGATGGTCTGCTGATCAGTCCAGGGTGAACCACCTTCACCCAGTGAAGCTGGATCAGATCCGGACCCAGACCCAGAGACCCTGGATAATATAAGCAGTGATTACCAGAGGATGAATGAATGAATTATAAATAGTTCAGGCATATAAGGGCTTAAAAATTCAAAAGTTTACATACACTTGGAAAGAACATAATGTCAGGGCTCTTTTGAGTTTCCAGTTATTTCTACAACTCTGATTTTTCTCTGATAGAGTGATTGGAACAGACACTTCTTTGTCACAAAAAACATTCATGAAGTTTGTTTCTTTTATGACTTTATATTAGGTCAACTGAAAATGTGACCAAATCTGCTGTGTCAAAAATATACATACAGCAATGCTACTATTTGCTTACATGTCCCTTGGCCATTTTCACTTCAATTAGGCTCTTTTGGTATCCATCCACAAGCTTCTGGCAAGCTTCTGGTTGAATCTTTGACGACTCCTCTTTATAGAATTGGTGCAGTTAAGTTAAATTTGTTGGCTTTCTGACATGGACTTGTTTCTTCAGCATTGTCCACATGTTCTCAATGAGGTTTAAGTCAGGACTTTGGGAAGGCCATTCTAAAACCTTAATTCTAGCCTGATTTAGCCATTCCATTACCACTTTTGATATGTGTTTGGGGTCATTGTCCTGTTGGAACACCCAACTGCGCCTAAGACCCAATCTTCAGCCTGATGATTTTAGGTTATCTTGAAGAACTTGAAGGTAATCCTCCTTCTTCATTATCCCATTTACTCTCTGTAAAGCACCAGTTCCATTGGCAGCAAAACAGCCCCATAGCATAATACTACCACCACCGTGCTTGATGGTAGGCATGGTGTTAAAGGCCTCACCTTTTCTCCTCCAAACATGTTGCTGGGCATTGTGGCCACAGACCACAGAACTTTCCTCCAGAAGGTCTTATCTTTGTCCATGTGATCAGCAGCAAACTTCAGTCGAGCCTTAAGGTGCTGCTTTTGGAGCAAAAGCTTCCTTCTTGCAAAGCAGCCTCTCAGGTCATGACGATGCAAAACATGCAAACAACTTGACTGTGGAAACTGACACCTGTGTTCCAGCAGCTTCTAATTCTTGGCAGATCTGCTTTTTGGTGGTTCTCGGTTGACTCTTCATCCTCCTGACCAGTTTTCTCTCAGCAGTTAATTTAATTTACGTCTGTATCTATTGTAATGTAACAAATTTTAAGTAGTGTAACTTCAAGCTAAAGCTTTTGCTAAGTAGTGTTTTTTTTTTTTTTTTACAGTGTTAAAATCATGTTCAACCTCTTTAAAACTGTGTCTTTAATCATCCAGGCTATATTTCACAGATTGGAATAATTTTTCTGAAAAAGGCAGCTAGCATCATGTATCATGCATGATAGATAGATAGATAGATATATAGATAGACAGATAGATATAAAGATAGATAGATAGACAGATGAAACAGTCATGAGATGATGAATGTAATGATACTGAGCAAGGTCAGCTGAGGTCAGCACACGAGCACAAGTAATGACATCATGGAGGAGGACGCATCTGTTTGTTTGATCAGCATTGTTCCATGTGATCTGAGTCGGTGAGTGTGTGTTTATCGGTGCGTGTGTGTGCATGTGTGTGGGCAGCTGCTCGTTATATGAGTGATTAAAACGACATGATGTGATTCTGAAATAGACACAGACCCACGTACACACACACACACACACACACACACAGATGGTCAATGATGTTGAAAGACATTAATTTGGATGAATGGCCTGTCTGTAGTTTTTGCTGACTGACAGTACACAAGCACACACACACACACATACACACACACACACAGACATAAGTTGTGCTAATATAATTATTAGGCCGGCTGTATACTCGCCGTGTCTGCTAGGGCTCGCACAGTCGTGATGTCACAAAACGGCGCAAAAAAGGCGTCACGTCTGCTTGTAGCGTAAATGACAAAATTTCTCTCTTGCACGTGCCAAACAGGAAACAGACCAGCTGGAAGAGGATGGAGATGCTGGAAACCAAGCTGAGCAAACAGAATTGTCTCTACAAACATCTGAATGATCCTTCTTCGAAGGATCATAGAGATGCTGTGAGAGCACAGAACTCATGGAAAGAAATCGCGGAGAAGGATGGGGGAAGGATGAAACAATGTGTAGGAGTTACTACTGTCTTCTCCTCCGTCAGAATTTTGAGGTGTTCACACTACAAGACTCTCTTTTCAGCAGCCCCTCTCGTTAATTCGTTAATGATTAATGATCTCGTTAATTAATTTAATGATTAGCAAATCCTTAGCAACCAGGGAGTCCATAGCAACCTTCTACTTCCTCTGCTTCTTCTGCTTCACCGGTGGGTTGTGGATGTGTTTTCACAACAGTGACATCTCTGTTCGGGAGAGGATTGCAACTACTGCCGCGTCTGTCGTGGTTTGAGCGCACCGCTGACATCACCATCTGCGCGCGCGCTAGCACATACGGCGAGTATACAGCCAACTTTAGGACCCCCACTGACCTCAGTCATTACTTAACCTCAAACCTAATCCTAAAACCTAATCCATGTTCCAGTCTAGAGCCAAATCCCAACTCCTACACCTGTCCCCATTTTCTTGTCTTTATAACCTTGTGTAGTAAACACACACACACACACACACACACACACACGCACACACACAGATCCTGTGTTAACTACCAGCTCTCTTTCAAGGCCAGTATTGACGCAAGTCAGCTCATCAGCCTCTTGCATGTCAGAAAGAAATGAAGTGCAGGGCAACACCATTGAAGGTCAAAGAACTAAAACACGATTGCTGGACACTGTGTAGACTAAATGTACTGTGAATATTTATGCCAATATCTATATCAACATTTGAATACAAAATCATGAATCCAAGGCTAATTGTGTTCATTTCTTTAGGAAAATGGTCAAACAAATGTCTTTTTGTCACCAAAAGTTTTTCGTGGTGACAATATCCAAGGAACACATCATGAAATGTGATGCTAGTTTTATCATGAACTCATGACTGTTTCATCCTGTTTTCTGGCCAATCAAAATGCACTAAATGTCAAAATCACTGTAATTTCATGTCCAAACACAATGGCTCAGGAAGTCCTTGAGAGTTTTTCAAATTTGGCACACTTGACACATTGACCTCCCTCCTCTCTCCAGGTATTGGTTATGCCTCCATTGTGATCGTGTCCTTGCTGAATATCTACTACATTGTCATCCTGGCCTGGGGTGTCTATTACCTGTTCCAGGTAAGCTTGGGAAAAAAACTCTGAAGGCAATAAAAAAGTTGAGAAAAATGAAATTATTATTTACCAGTAGCCCATGAACTCAATGAAACCCAACCAAATTAGCAAGTAGCTTCGAAGTAACTTCACAGCTTATTGCAACATACCCAGAAATTGAAAAAGCAAACAAAATATATCTATTTTTCATTCTTCCTGGAATGCCAAGTGGCTGTATTAATGCATGATGTTGCATTTGTGAGAGAGAAAAAAGTCTCAAGAAGCAGATCATGATGTAAATGTAATAACTATGAGTAGAGCAAAAATTAGAACATGTTTAGTAGCAACACACCTTTAATGTGTTGCAAGTTAAACCAAACAAACTGTTATGCTTTGTTTTAACTCTGGTACAGTCAGGCATTTTTATGGGATGATCTGATATCACCAAGTACTTGACAGTCCTGGACAAATGTCAAAGTTTTCAGAGTTAGTGTAAGGATTATGGTTAGTGGTCCAGGACTAATGTGGTAGTTGTCCAGTTAATTACAGTTGTCCTGTTAATTACTTGGTGATATCAGATCGTGCATTTTTATGTAAAATGGAAGCAAAAAACATGAAATAAGACTAGACTCCAGCTTCCTTGATGTCTTTAACTCTTTGAGTACCAGCTGTTTTAGAAAACAGAAAGTCACAGGCTGCAGACATATTATTACATTGATGGCACTCAAGCTTCTGATTTTAAAGCTAGATAGATAGATACTTTATTTATCTCACAGAGAAATTCACAATTAAATGACGTTGAAATACATGGCAATGAGATAAAAAGGTTTAAAAGCTAGTAAATTAAAGCCCTTTGATAGAGCCCCTTAATCTGAACCAGGTGCCTGTTGAGTCTTGACTGACTATAATAAGGGTGGTTAATATTTGTGATACAAAAAGATGGGCATTGCTCAAGGAAGGCTTTGCTGCTAACCTTTGTATGAAAATAATAAATTTAATAATTTGTTGGCACACAGATTCAGGTGTCTCCTTGCATGTGTTTATTATGTTCTATATTAGGACAACTTGTAGTGTAGTATCACACTTGACCATCCAAAGCTTGACTAAAAAAGCTGTATTTGATCTATCATCCATTAAACCTGTATGTTTCTGTGTATCCTGTATGTAACTGTCAGTTTGACTTCTTCATGTGTTTTAGTGTTTTCAACCAGAGCTGCCATGGGCCAAGTGCAATCAGCCCTGGAACACCAACCGCTGCATTGAGGACACCTACCGCAAGAACAAATCCCTTTGGCTGGCTGCCAACACCTCCAACTTCACCTCTCCTGTCACTGAATTCTGGGAGTGAGTAATATAAGAGTACACATATACACTCACTTACATAAGCACACAACGCTTTCATTTGATGTGATGTGTTTAGTTAAGGAGTAGTCTCGAAAAGCTATAGTTATTGCTCAGGGCGGATTTAACAATTAATCATTAATGAATATCAAATAGTATGTATTTGTAATGTATAATAATTAGTTGTGAGTCATGAATTGTCATAAAAGATGATGGAGAGTGGTGACACTCAGCTTAATCCACTATTATTTTTAATGATAGAATTCACCCAGATGCCACCCAGTTTTGTTAAAATAGGGAAAACATTTTTCAGTGATTGGAGTTATGGACACACAAATCAAATGTGTTGTTCATAAACTACATGACTACTACAACTCTAATATTAACTGTCAGTCTCTGTTAAATAATTACTCTATATTGGTTTAGTTGTGTGAAAACGTACAGTATATTTGTTATATATGCTTTCGTCGACAAATGGAAGGTGTTGCCCTTTTGGATATTTTGGAATTCAGTTACTTTTCTCTGTCTGCGGCTCTGTTGGATTTTTTTGTATCTTCGGTTTTCCCATCTCTCTCTCTTTCCTGTGCCCTTCCTTCAATCCTCCCTCTCGTGGATGGGGGGGGGGGGGTCTTCAGTTCAAAATGTCTTCTATGGACAGTTTTTTCTTCACTTGAAGTTTCTTCATGGAGGCTGGAGTCATTTCTGCAGCCTGTGTCTGGACAGGGGAGCTGCCTCACATTTTAGTTCAGGGCAGAGGAGCAGAGCAGGAGGACAGATGGTCTGGATGCAGGATTCAGTCTTTAGTCATATTTGGTGTAAGTTCAAAGGTGCAGGAGAGGATTCTTCAGGTTCTTGTGCATAAATTTACTAAAAATTGAAAAAAAAAAAATGAAGACATCACATGTACATATGTATTCACAGCCTTTGCTCAGTACTTTGTTGATGCACCTTTGGCAGCTATTTCAGCCTCCGGTCTTTTTGAACATGATGCCTCCAGCTTGGCTCACCACTCTTTGGACAGTTTGGTCCACCTCTCCAGCTCCATCAGGTTGGATGGGAAGTGATGGTGCTCAGTCATTTTCAGATGTCTCCAGATGTTCAGTCTGGGCTCTGGCTGGTCCACTCAAGGACCTTCACAGAGTTGTTTGATATCTTGGCTGTGTGCTGAGGGTCGTTGTCCTGCTGAAAGATGAACCATCGCTCCAGTCTGAGGTCCAGAGTTCTGGAGCAGCTTTTCATCCAGGATGTCTCTGGACATTGCTGCATTCATCTTTCCCTCTATCCTGACTAGTCTCCAGTTCCTCACAGCATGATGCTGCCTCCACCATGCTTCACTGTAGGGATGGTGTTGTCCTGGTGATGAGCGCTGCCTGCTTTCCTCCAAACATGATGCCTGGCATTCACACCAAAGAGCTCAATCTTTGTCTGATCAGAACAGAGGATTTAGTCTTCAAGTGCATTTTGGGATTTTGGTGCTTTGTACTAAGGAGTGTCTTCCCTCTGGACACTCTACCATACAGGCCTGATTGGTGGATTGCTGCAGAGATGGTTGTCCTTCTGGAACTTCTCCTCTCTCCACAGAGGAATTCTGTAACTCTGACAGAGTGACCATCCGGTTCTTGGTCACCTCCCTGACTAGGACCCTTCTCCTTGATTGCTCAGTTTAGAGGTCCAACCAGCTCGAGAAGAGTCCTGGTGGTTCTGAACTTCTTCATTTTCAGATGATGGAGGCCACTGGGCTCATTGAGACCTTCAAAGCAGCAGAAGTGTTTCTGGACCCTTCCCCAGATTTGTGCCTTGATACAATTTTGTCTGGGAGGTCTACAGACAATTCCTTTGACTTCATGCTTGGTTTGTGCTCTGACATGCTCTGTCAAGTGTGGGACCTTATACAGACGCGTAGTGTCAAATTTTGAGGGAAAAAAATAATTAATTCAATTTTGGAATAAGGTTGTAACATAACAAAATGTGGAAAAAGTGAAGCGCTGTCACACTGGTCTGAGATTAAAGAGAAGAAGGAGGGTCCCTCTGGAAGAGACAGGATCTGTCTGTGAGATTCACTTTGATGTCATACTTTGAACTATACTTATTCTACAATGGGCAGGAAGGAAGGAAGGAAAATGAAAGCTGACTGATTATTATGAATTCAATGCAAAAAAAAAGGCAACTTGCAAAGTCCAAATGGCGATGGCAAACACATGCCAAATTCAGGGTTTCAAAATGGCAGTCCACAAACCATTGGTTGATGTCATGGGGACTATAGGCTGACATATTATCATGCTGGTATGGGAGAAATGGCTCTGGCTTATTTGCATTTCTCCACGATCGTCTTGCAGCAAAGGTGCCCTTGCAAAACTGGCTGAAATAGGTGGCCAAAGGCAACGTCATTGATAAATGTCCTGATATTTGTATGGCAATATATCACTTTGCGTAGGCCAATGCAAACATTAAGGAACTTAAACACAGAGGCTTTGTTTTGTCAGAGAGGCTAGGGACCTGGACGTTTGGAACATAAAGAATACTGTAGTGTTTGGTTTTATAACTGAAATATTTAGCAAGTAGTGCGCTTGATCACCTCTGCCAAAGGCAACACGTTCAACTATCCAAAGAACAAGAGTTGGCAGTGAGTTGACCATTATGCATATAAACAATTCTACATTTGTGTGATGTGCCTACCTGATCTCTTTGAGTGCCAGCCATGTTATAAAACAGAAAGTGCCTTGTTCCAGTGTTTTTGCCCATTTTGAGTCATATTTCAATACCCACAGATTATTTTATACTATGAATTTGAAAACACTGAGTAGCTCAAATGAAAGAAGAGACTCTATTTCATCATGAAAAAAAAAATGTTTTTATCTTGTTCCATTCTTGTTTTATCAGAAGTAGAGGACACTCTAAACACCACTTTTTGTCCAGATTCTGTTTGTTTTGCTCTCTAATCTCGATCATCTCCACCTCCTGCTTTGATCTCCGTGGCCTATACCAGTCTCTATATGCTCCGACTACATCTCCCAGAAGCCCTAATTTCACTCACAGGCTGCGGGAGACCGCAATTGGTAACCCGCTGCTGAAAAACCATTTTCACAGTGATATATGTCAATGGCACTGAAAGAGTTAACATGAAAGCTCTAGTCTCCCTAGTCTTTTGTCACCATGTCATGAAGTACTGTGACCAAGTTTCCCACACACTCAAAGAACTTTCCTTTACGTTGCAGACATAACGTGCTGGGTATCACCAAAGGTATAGAGGATATTGGTCCTGTTAAATGGGACCTGGCTCTGTGTTTGCTGTTCGTCTGGGTCATCTGCTTCTTCTGCATCTGGAAGGGAGTCAAATCCACCGGCAAGGTAAATATATGCTTCTGTTATGCAGTACTGTCCTGTATGTGTTGTTTTACACTGTTGAACAAGAGGAACCATATAACTTCCTGTTGAACTTGTACGTTGAACTTGCTAATCTTCAACTTGTTGACTTCTATAATTGCTGTATCATAACTGACACCGGAAACCATGACAGGATGATGCTCATATGACTTTTTCACTGCAGTCTTATCAATAGGACAATAGGGGCTATGTTTAAACTGAGTGCAGGGAAATGCAAGTTTTTCTGTCGGCTTGGGTGGGCTGACAAAGTGCAAATGCATGTGTTTGCAGTGTTGTGAGTCTAAATGCAATTTTACTGTTTGATAAAGCAGCAACTGAGCAATCATTTTTGACCTCAAAATCACTAAAAGAACTAAACAGCAAAGCAAACAGTCAAAGCATTGTGTGACAAGGTTTGATTTGTGTGCAGAATTGACTTTTTGTTGTACAAACATATGTAGCAGCAGCTCACAGGAGGAAGAATAGAATACAGTTAGGCCAACATCTGTTCCACCTTGCTGTTGTACTTCCTACCAAAGATACCACAGTTCACAGCAGCATTTCCTCAAAAAAATATATCACCTGATTTTTAGACAGCATGCAGCATTTCATTTTACAGTGGAAAAACACTCTTCACTACTCACTTCTGCATAACCTGTGCAATGGACACACTCTTTTTAAATATATCCATACTGCAACATTTGTCACTTATTTTGGCCAATATAAACAAATTGTGTAATTAGAAAGTTTTTACTGCTTTTTACAATAAATAAAATATGGAAATCTACAGTGGCTACCATTTTTACGAATGGATGCAACCTTAGATGCAGCGGCTTGGATTCATTAGGCCTATTTTAGGGGGGCTGAAGCCAGACAGACAGACAGACAGAGGTTCCTTGCTTAATATTTAAGTGAGAATTAACATTGTGCACAGCGTATATCTTCTAAAAAAAATCCCACGAAAAAAAAAAAGTGCATCCCATCTAAGCAAAAAGAAAAACAGACCTAAGTGTTATTTATTGATTGGTCTGGCCTGATTTATGCTCTCTGGTTGCTCCAAGTTGTAACTCTGGTAATAATGTCACTCCTGCCAGGCCAAGTGTGGTCATTGCTTTCCAGAAACAGAAACTGATACACTGCTGTTGATTTATGGGACAGTCTGTGGTCTGTTCAAGAGCTAGTTCAAACATATCTTCAGTAAGATCATACATTTACAGAATACCTTGGAATGACCCCAAATCTATTCGCTAGTAGCCCAAAAAGCAGACCATTTTTGAAACTCAAGTTCCAAAAGTAAACCTTGTTGTGTTTCTATAATGTGTAACCTTACTTTTCTGTACTGTACCCCCAGGTGGTCTACATCACAGCCACGTTCCCATTTGTCATGCTCATTGTGTTGCTGATTCGTGGTGTAACACTGCCAGGTGCTTCTGCAGGTATCCAGTTCTACCTGTACCCTGACCTTGCCCGTCTGAAGGACCCAGAGGTAGGTGCCCCTGTGCTGCCAGAGAGAGAAAATCCCATCAGTGGGCCCCTGTTACAATCACAGTGTCCAGCCATGCATTTTATGTTGACTGACTGGAACTGGAAACAACCATGGCATCTATTGACCCATATCTACTAATCCATTGGTGGAATAAAACAAATTGTACTATTTTGAAAGGCAGTGGGCCAACATAACTTTTGGAATAGCTTATTCTAAACATAATAGCAACACCAGATTTACTACATTTCCAAACTTTTTCAATCGCAAAATAAATTTTTTTTAAGAAGCTGTAGATGTTAGATGGCCAAGCCAACTTGTTTTGTTTCCAGTTCACAACCTCTGCATGTCACTAGAGGATTACAGCCATGAGTAGCCTAAACTGCACTGTCCCCAAAGTTTTTGGGGTCCAAACCTGCTGATAGAAATCCATTGGGACATTTCAAAAGTTTGCTTTTAATTTGGTTGGCTATTGAATGGACACACTAGTGTTCCTCCTCAGTTTCTCCACACGTTTCCTCATGCCCTGTGCTTCTCATCATCAGCAGGCCTCAGCCTTTCTGTCCCCCCTCTCTCCCCCTACTTGACAGGTGTGGATTGATGCAGGCACCCAGATATTCTTCTCCTATGCCATCTGTTTGGGCGCCATGACTTCCTTGGGGAGCTACAACAAGTACAAATACAACTGCTACAGGTGAGGCATCAGTTTTCAGTGAAGGGGTTAGCGGTCGGGGAGAGCGGGGAGTGAAGGGATCCTTGTGTGTTCATTAACAAATCCTCCTCATGACGTATGTGTGACATAGGGACTGTTTGCTGCTGGGAGCCCTCAACAGTGGTACCAGTTTTGTGTCTGGCTTCGCAATATTTTCCGTCCTGGGCTTCATGGCACAAGAGCAAGGGGTGGACATTGCTGATGTGGCAGAGTCAGGTACGAGGGTTCTGTGAAGGCGGCAGTGATGGTGGGCGCTGCTTCCTGGTTAAAAAATTAAACAGCAATTACAAAAAACAGCAAAGAATCCCAAAAGAGAATTAGGCTATGTTTATTTTTGAATGGAATGATAACTTGATAAAAAATGTATTCTCGATTAGTTACAAATGAAGGCATCAGAATGTGGAAGTTTCCCCAATCAAACACTACTTGACAGAGTATGAGAAAATATAAACATATTCGATCAGTTTATTTGCGCATTATTCTAATAAAACAAGTTACGTGGACTAAGGCTTAAGGACTTAAGGGTTTCGGATTGTTCTCCCTACGTGACACACGACCATTGCTGTGGTTCCTATCTGTTTGAATGACGTACTGCCGTATGGGCTTAGTTTCTACTAAATGATTATTCTAGAACTGCCAACTTGATCTTTTTGTTATTTATGTTTGGATCCATGGTCATGAGACTGAGACAATTATGGTGAACACAAACTACTGAACATTTCAGCAAAGTAAGAAAATGATCACGTGACTGAAATCTTTTCAAAAAGCATTCTTTCAACTATAAGCCCCAAAATAATTTCCACAGACTTATGAACTGTTACTATTGCAGTACATAGTCTTACCTTATGATTTTTTTTAAGGTTAAAGCAAAGATGCAAATGAAACTTTATTTTGTGAGGAGATAATAGCCCAGTTAAAGCTGGAAGTATACTCAGTATTATATTCCAAAAGGTGTTAACACACCAACAAACAACTGGAAGCTGTTTTTCTACAACTCTACGGGCTTGTTGAGAAAGGATTTGGATTTGACATGTCTCTGTTTGACATTTTAGGCATCTTGTTGTCCTTTTGTAAAATTAGACCCAAACTTGAAACTTGTTGTTATGTTGTCAACATCAAATGTTGCCCCGAGCTCATCAGGTTGACAAAAGCAAATTTAGATTCATGCATTCTGTTAACTTCAAGCACTGTCCATGCTGCCAGCCCCGTCGATACGAACAATTATTCAGTCGTCTCCAATGGACATCCAGTGCCGAGTAAATTTTTTGCAGAATCATCAACGTGTTTGGCGAGTGTGTTGATTCTCCACAGGTTACCAAAGAATAGAGGAGAGCACCATGGAACTCAGTTGCAAATGAAGGTGTAATTTTCCAGCCTGTAAATGTGTTTCCATGTGCTATGGGCATAAGAGTAGAGTTAGAGAGATTATGCTGGCTGAATTCACAGGGAATACAGTGAGGCTTCTACAGTCCAATCTAAGGACACATGCTATGGCTTCTGTTGATCCAAGAGTATAAAATAATAAATATATAAAAACATTTATGTAGTGTTTTATGTTTTGTATGGGCAGATGATTTATCACAGAGTGGATCCTATTTCATGAGTTAATATACTTGATTCACAGTGTTTGGTTGTATGCCTTTTCATAATTTGCAACAAAATCTGAACATATTTCCATATCTTGCTATCAGCTTCGATGCTGTTTTGCTGTCACGGCTGCTTTCTTCTTTCTCAACTTCTGTTTTACCATTTCTAATGTAGCATCAATGTCAAATTTGTCCTCAGAGAGGAAAAAAGTATTTTTATTTGACATCTCAGTTTGCATCTGCTGCTGTTTTGTTATGATCGTTTTGTACTCCTCACAGAGAATCATCATGGTTATTTCATTCAGGGGCACAAATGGCAATAGTGACATAGGTGTTCACATACTAAAAAACTAAATTATATGAGAAACCAAGATGCACTTGATTTACTGTTTCTAGCAGATGTTTGTCTTTCAGCTGCCTGTATAAAGGTGAAGCATAAGTAGGTGACCTACTCCAGACAATCAGTGTTTACAACAACCCATGGTCTTTATCTTAGCGCCACACAACAAATGTACCACTTACAATTAATTTCATGCTGGTACGCACATCCATTAATAATATACTTCACAACACAATAATTCAGTTTACATATTAGAATCGACATGTTCTTTATTATTGTTTTGTTTTCCTTCACATTACAGCCTGTTTAGCAGAAGGATGCAGTGTTCTCAGTACTGGACCAACCCTATCAGTCACTTAAACACAAAAAAGAGTATGAAGTTGTATAATATTGGTCCTTAAAGCACATAAGACCAATAATATGTAATGTTTATTTGTTTATTTAAGAGTAACAGGTAAGTAAAGATTTGTATTAGACATACTTAATATGTATTTATTGACACTACCTAGCTGCATAGAAATACAAAACACACTCACAAATTTGCAGAATTGAAACCCAGGTTTGATCATGCATTCAGAACTGCTCTTGTATTTTCATTGTGCTGGACTTTTTCTTTCCACAGGAAGGCCGCTCAGATAAGCCTGTCATGATACTAATGTGGCCTCCCCCCCACCCCCTTTGTTTGCTCTTACCCCCTACCCCCTCCTCTGCAGGTCCAGGCCTGGCATTCATTGCCTACCCCAAGGCTGTCTCCATGATGCCTTTCCCTACAGTCTGGGCAATTCTCTTCTTCATTATGCTGCTTCTGCTTGGCCTCGACAGTCAGGTTGGCAAAAACATGTACTTTCACACATTTACAGCTGTTAGAGCTGCAGGAGACGTGAAGGAAGTTGTGACAATACTCCATCAGCAAAACAGTCATTGGCCTCCAGCAGAAATATGTGCACAAACCCTGAGGGTGTTTAAAAGTCTCCTGCAGCATATTTTATTTCATGGTGATTCTGTGCTGTGTGATGCTTCCTTTTTTTCAATAAATGTATCAAGGAATAAGGTTCGCTGACAGCGCTCTCTTGTCCCTGCTGGCGAAAAAAGGAAAGACGTACTGTATGTATACGTCTATTGCACTCAAGCTTTCTATTTTGGAAGACGTACATATACAGATGTCTTTGGCACTCAATGAGTTAACTAACAAGATTAAAAAAATGTCTTCAAAAAAAAAAATAAAGAGATACTTAAGGGACTTTGCACTTTGTGTCCCAGAAGAAAAGACATTGAAAGTTGCCTTAGCCAAATTCTGTTGCTCCTGAAAACAGTAGTAAATCCTATAGTGAGAGATCAGTAATGCTTTTTATTTACAAATGAAACTAATAATTAATAATGAGAACCAAAAGATGTAAAGCTTTAGTTTGTATGTATAAAATGGTCATCAGTGGATCTGTAGCCATCCTTTTTGCTCTTTCACTCTGTCCTCCTGCAGTTTGTGGAGGTGGAAGGGCAGATCACATCACTGGTGGATCTGTATCCGTCCTTCCTAAGGAAGGGTTACCGCAGAGAGATCTTCATCGCTATCATCTGCTGCATCAGCTACCTGCTTGGACTCACCATGGTTACCAAGGTGAAAAGAAAAAATAAACTGCAACCAAAAAGGACCAGCAGAACATACTGTATGTAGGAACATCAGAAAATATGAACACTAATAGTTTCAGCATCTCATCTATTACTATTACAGTATTTGACCAGTATAAACATATACATATATAGACAAACACACACACACACTATGACTTCTGGCCTAATTTCAGGCTCGGGCCCACAGCCTAATACAGCAGTAACACCAGTGTTCATCCAGCTCTCAGTGTCAGTCTCTGGGGAGATGACAGGAGGCTATTTTTACTGTCAACTTCAAGTCATGAGAACCTCCTCCCTCCTCTGCTATTAATAGATCCAGTAGACCTCGCTCTTTGTATCACCCATATATCAAGCTTTTTACTAACTCAACATTTCCTCCCTATGTCTCATCCTCCCATCGGTGTACTAAAGCACCCTTCTCACTGCAGACATTTTGTCGAGTAACTTCTTCGTAATCTGGTATTGCTCATATACAAAATGGAGCCAAATCCAGAAAGAGATTTTGGCCCTTAGTAGAAGCACCGTGAGGTCCATAAATGGAGTGATTTGTGATATCAAAACCCAGTGCCAACATGGTTAATCTTAATTGTTCGATGAAGGGAGTGTGAAGAGACAGATAGCACCAACATGTCGCCTAAGGCTATCATTATTGTTGTCGTCCCTGTTTCCTCTGAGCTACATGCCTGTCTCACTGAAAAACATACTTGTAAACAAGAAATGCCTCTCTGAAATATCCATAGGTTGAATCAGTTATGGTGCAAAAAAAGCAAATGAAAGTAAATGTTGATTTTGCTGTTCGTGGTGATTTTTTTTCCTGTTGTTCCACTTGATCTCTCTCTCTCTCATCTCCTTCTGTCTGCAAGATGATCATACACTAACCTTCTATCATCAATCTTTTCTACATCCATTCTCATCCTCTTCCTCCTCTCACATAACATTAAACCATTCTATTTTCAACCTATCTCCTATCTCCTATCTCTCTCTCTCTCTCTCTCTCTCTCTCATTCCCATGACAGCATGTATTTATGGCTGCGGTGGCCTGGTTCAAGTTTAGGATTCCCATGATCGTTAAAATAGTTTTCACAGTGGACACACGTGAGGCCTCACTCAGATACAGTGGCAGTCTGTCACGTGTGGTCTCATAATATATAGCTCTGTCTGCCCACTGCATCTGATCATTACATGATGTCTCAACAGTTATATTAATGAGGTCTTGCACTTCAGCCAGCGTTGCTGAAGCTCAGATGAAACTCTAGTACTAATACTAGAACGGTATGCACAAAAGACACAGGAAGAAAGAGAATTTGCAGGTTTTGCTGACAAACTGTGTCTGTGTGTTTGCAGGGTGGCATGTATGTTTTCCAGCTGTTTGATTACTATGCAGCTAGCGGTGTGTGCCTTCTGTGGGTGGCATTCTTTGAATGTATAGCTGTTGCCTGGGTTTATGGTGAGTACCATCCTTATAATATAACAAACTGTTGTGAGCCTGTAGGATCCTAACATCTTACCAGCCGACTTTAATGCACAGGAAATGAGTGCTTCTAATGTATTGTCTTGTAATGTCTCCATGCACTGAATGTTGTCTGTGCACTCTCTCCATCCACTTTGGGATAGATAGATAACCGTATCACAGCAAAGTCCATTTACAAACAGCATATCTATTTTATCGGCTCACACGACAGTTGCTGGGAATATTAATATACTTAATCATCTTGACTACCTGACTTGAATTTGTCTGAATGTGTAAAGTTAACTGACCTTTCTGGAACTTTTTTTTTTTTTTTACATTAGTCTATACTTTGCTGAGCTAGTGCCCCTGGTACATTCTTACAGAGTAATAGTTTGTATTTGCAAAAGCTGTATTTTTCTTTCTTCACAGGTGTTGACAATTTCTACGATGCACTTGAAGACATGCTTGGCTACAGACCAAATCCTTGGATGAAATGGAGCTGGACTATTATCACTCCTTTACTGTGCATGGTAAGAGTCTGCTTTTATTGTAGGACAACCACAACAGAAGTTGTAAAGTGAATTTGTTGTTCAGGTTTTTGATAGAATCCAAATGATCATATACAGAAGTGGTCTGAATGTGAAACTATCCCTTTGAAGGGTGACACAAGTGGTCCATTTTCCTCTGCAGGGCTGCTTTATCTTTTCCTTGGTCAAATACAAGCCATTGACGTACAACAAGCTCTACGAGTATCCTGACTGGGCCATTGGAATAGGTTGGACTCTGGCCTTGACGTCCATGATCTGCATCCCTATGGTGGTTGTCATCAAGATCCTCCGATCTGACGGGCCGTTCATTGAGGTGGGTGGAATAAAGGGAGTGTCTATCCCATAATATGTGTTATTCAGGAAAGCACAAGTGATGCAATGGAAACATATTTCATCTATTCATATTGTGGATAGCTGCAAGATAAAATATGCCCATTATTTTGGTTTTTTGTCCATCAAAAAAAAAAAAAAACAGTTGAAATATTGAAATAAAACTCATGTGAGTTTTATGTGATTCTTTGTGGATAAACTCAGTGTTACAGATCTGTTCATTGAAACAATAGATTGATTAGTCGACTCAGAATTTCTTCGATCAAGTACAGCCCTAAATTCAATCAATATTCATCAATGTAAGATGCAACATCGATTCAGCCATATGTTTCATGAAAAACTGCTTCCTTTCATGCAGAGGATTAAGGCAGTGGCTGCTCCAGTTCGCGGCGGGGCCAGCTCCCGTCCAGCAGACCACCGTGGCCTCAAGGAGCTCTCCTACCCACTGGACCCCAACGGGAACAAGGGCCTGCTGATGAAGGCCCCCACCCACACCATTGTAGAAACCATGATGTAAAGGGATGAGGCGGAGGCTCTCCATGAGATCGCTCCCCTCTTCTCTCCTGTTCTGTTCTCTAAGATGCTTCTGAAGCTAGCTAGTTTTCTGTCTCTCTGTCTTTCTGTCTGTCTGGTGGACTGATAAGGGTTTTAAGGAAAAACAAGTTTCCATTTAAAATCTTGTAGGAATACTGTGGAAGTAGTTTGCTCTCAGTGAGTTTTCTTAAAAGGGTCACAATCACATTTCAAATCTATTTCTGAATTACTCCCAATTTTCTTATTTGTAGGACCTATTTGTCTTACTTGAGGCAGAGTGGTAAATTAACACCGGCCTTTGGTTTTACACTGGTTGATATACGTTTATTCCACCAGTTACTTTCACAGAAAACCAGCAATTGTTCTAAAAAGAAGAAAGTGAAAAAAACTTCCAACATTCCCCAACAGGAATCACAGCCGTGATAGCCAATGACCCTTATCAAACCAGGATCCTGTTTAATAAATGCACCTTAGCACAATTATCACCATATTATATGGCAAAAAACTATGGATCAAAGAGAAAATAGCAGTGAGATACATCAGGGATAAATCAGCTCCTGCACAAAGAGAGAGTTATCTGAAAGGATTTGAAGTGTGGAGGTTGAACCCTTGAGTGTGTTGTCTGTGGCGTACTGTACAGTAGTAGCTAATAAGTCAATCTGTATCTCTCTATCTATCTATCTATCTATCTATCATCTATCTATCTATATCTTTCTCTGTCCTAGACCAGTTTACAGTACTCTAGTGACTGCATTAGGCATTCTTGGCTTACAATTTCCTATAGAGGAAGTAACGTTATTATTAGTTTTTCCTCTGTCATTGTTTAGATTTGTTTTATCAAGACTATAATGTTATTTTTATTCACTATTGATGATGAATTACTGTAGTTTTACATAGAAGAAGGTACACTTCTCTCATTGGGTGAAAATACTAAGCTGTTATACAAATCATACATTTACAGTGGCAGCCATTGTAGTAATAATTTTTATCATTCATTTCTTCAGCATTGTTCCTGCCAATAATTCTTAAACATCAAACAAACACAAAAAATTCAGCTGTATTTTTCCCCCAAATAGTTTCTCCTCTGGGGTGTGGGTCAAACATTAAGCGTACTGTACTTTGATTGGATTTCTGCACTGGCTCCATATGTACGATCTCTGTCAGGGGTTTATAGCATTCCCTCTTCTGGAAATACCAGTGGATAGTTTTTCATTTGGATGAATTCAGTCAGACAGCTCACTGTCGCTAATGGTAAAACCAGCAACATTTTGACTCAAAGAAACTATTGGTTGGGTGGTGATCAGCCTGCATCAGATTGTTGAGCTCCTTCCCAGACACTGTGAAATGTGGCAGCTGAATGGCAGGGCTTGGACTTGAACTTTAGTTCATTTAAAATGGATTTCTTAGGCCAGAACATTGTTCGCTGCTGCTTTAACAACTGAAAGGAGAAGGAGCTGATATTCTGTCACATTTACTTTGTCTGTGTCACAAGGGGTTTCCCATGTGTAGGCATCACCAGCGACCACCCGCTCAGGAGCTTCTCATTGGCTGCATTAACCCATGCAGCATCATGAAATTTAGACTTGGAAATTTGGGTGACAAAGAACCAACATTTAATGGTACCTATCAATGTTTTTGTCCAGCTTCAAAGACCGTTGGATCAGTTCTTTGCCACACAGAATGGAAAAACACACACCTCAACTGTTACCGAAGGCAGAAACACAGAAAGAGTGTTTCAAAGTGAGTTTTTATTGCACCTTAATTGTATAATTTGGACTCAAATGACGAGGCCAATAAAAACACTGCCATCTGTATATTCAGGGTCCTCATTGGCTTTATAGTAAAGAAAATCTACTTACAAAACCCCAAAGCTTTTTGGCTTTTAGTGCTTCTTCCAGAAGCATATATATTAAAATAGATCAAAAATGTTGATAAACTATTCATTTACATTCAATATGTAGTTATATAGTTCACATGCATTGCAGGAATTTCACAACATCACATGAGATGTGATCGTGAGACCGGGGTTCATTTGTTGGTCAACCAAGCTCTGATTTGTTTTGTCAGTTTGTTTCATTTCTTTACATAGAATGAAGTAGCTCATATCATTAAAAGGGATTTGTGAAACCAAATCCAAAGCAGACATCTATTTTCATACAGTTTCCAAACTTTTGTAAGTTGTCTTTGTACAGCTAAGCTCACATTACAGACCTCCCATTTTAGTACAGCTACAAAGCAAAGATTTTCTTCTTAAACCTTTGTACGGATCTGGTTGTCGATTCCCCTGAAGGACCTTTGCACAAAGATGAAACACTGGAAATAATTATAAAAGGAAAGATCTTGTAAGAACAACCCCATCAGAAGTTGAAATAATATCTTGACTTCACAATTTTGAAAAGAAAATAAATTGCACACAACTACATTACATCTACATTTCTGGGAATTTCTGAGATGCACAAAATACGTATATATATATATATATATATATATATATATATATATATATATATATATATACATACACACACACACACACACACACACACAATTAGGCCAGTGGCTGAACTTCCATGCTGTAACAGCTGTGTGCTAAGATCCTTCTTTTAGTAGGGAAACATGGACCACAAATAATAACTAATGCAGTCTTTTATTGGTTGACCAGTCCCTCTGCCTTCTCACACTCCTCTGTAGTTAGCCTATGGAAACCCTCTGTTATAACCTAAGCTAACCAATTTTTCTCAGAGATAATGAATTTTCAAGAGAATCGAAGCATTAGCGATGCACACGTTTTTAAGAATGTTGAAATGTCAAAGTCACCTGTGGGTGAACGTAAATGTTTCTGAAGATTTATTTTTTAGAATGAAAAAAAAAAAAGTTTCTTTTTAAGTTTATTGATCTTGTTGTATTGAACAGTTTCTCGTTTCATTTTATTTTTGATTGTGTGTATCTCACATTTGCCTTTTGTATTCCAACTATAGTGTATTTGAATCTCTGTCATTGGAGTAAAATGTACAACTATCAATCAAAAAAAAACAACAAAAAACAAACAATTTGTTATGTGCAATAGGTGAGATTAACCTTTGAAGTAAGATAGTCTGTGAATTCTTGATGAAGAATGTCTGAATCTTCAGGGTCCAGTTAAATTTAAACCTGTCACACAATGCTCTGCAGTGTGGAACCAAACCAAATGAAACCACTAGTTCATCGAAGATCTTGTGGTTTGAAATGCACTGAGAATAATGCTTAAACTAACTCACATCAAACTGAATTAAGTGAAATACTGTTTGATTTTTGACTGACTGCTAAGATGTGAGTTTGTGAGGGGTATGAAACACAGTAACACTGCCACTAAGCCCACCCTCTTTCTACCTGCCTATATTAATCTCAGTACTTATGTGCTGCTAAAAGAAATCAGACCAAAGTCTACATCTGATCTACAACAGAGCAGTGATATTTGCAAAATTTAACAAAAGCCCTGTAGGACTTAATAATTTTTGTAGGATATGATAATTTACTTGTGATGCAACAAATCTTCTGAAGTAATTCTGACTGCTTTTGGGAAGCCTTCCGCTCAACAACAGATAGAGTAAATCCAATAAAAAACAGGTTACCATATCAAATGTGGGCTTTTCTTTTGAAACCTTGTATGCAGATCAGTGCAATGCATTCTGCTTATTCAAACATGTCTATAGAGATCTAACTTTGCACACTTCACCAAACCCTGCAACCTTAGTGCTTTATCAAAGAAACAGAAGAATCAAACTGCATCTCCACAGGAACAGATAACCTGAGTTTAAATCCAATGTTCATTACTGCTATGAAAACACCAACATATCTGCAGGATTCTCAATTGAATTGTCTATTTCCATCATAATGATGCAACATTAAACCACAGATGTGATGTTTGGGCTGTAGAGGTTAGAAAAAATCTTTCATTGAAGTCACTCTGTGACTGCATGGACTCCATTTCCTTGATGCAAAAAGCATTTTCTTTCTCTTGGTTTGAAGTTTGAAAAACATTTCCACATTACTCAGAATCTAAAGTAATCACTATTTTGGCATTTTTAGCTTTGATTCAATACTCAACTTGAGAAGGAGATGCTATCAATGACACAAAAGACAGTATAATCCTGTTTTCTTCTTCCAATTCAATGATGATCTCAGGCCTCTGGGAAATGGAATTCCACTCATCCTCCCCATCTTCTCTGTCACCATTCATCTGATTATGGTCTCCAATGACAATGCCTCTGTCTTTCCTGCATTATACTGTATGCCAGCCCTTCCTTTTTGAGAATGTACATGATAAAATGTTTTTTTTTTTAATTCTTGGTGAAGAAAAAAAAAATTAAAAGAATTTGAAAAGGTTTTATTTTTTATTTCTATGGCCAACCTGTAAGCTATGGTAAGAAAATGTGTTTGAACAGGTTTTACAGAGGTGTAAAGCTTTTTTTTTATTTCTTAATAAAAAAGGTGTCTTCAGAAAAAAAAAGTTCTTGTGTTTTATGTGAACTGTGTGGTAGACAAGGGCAAATGACACAGAAGGGTAAACTCCTAAAACCAAAACCAACAATTTGTAGAGCGAGTAACACAGACAGAACTCTACAGCAGAACTAACTGTTAAAAACAAAACCCTGAATGCTTTTTCTCTCGTCTGAGCCCCCTTCTTAATGTTGCTGTGGTCTTTAGTGAATGTCTAGATTTTGCTTAATTCTCAGGTGGTATAAAATATGATGTACATAGATAGCCACAGCTGACACAACATTTACACACACAAAGATCATTCAAGTTCAATTTCCCAACTCGTGGGACTTGAGTAGCTTAATCCCCTCAACAGCATAATAAACTCTAATCCTACAAAGCCAGTAATACAGGATTTATGGCATTCAAGCCTGCATTCCAGCACATTCACCTCTGCCAGTTTCCTTAAATATAGGAAAGCAGACGTGGGTTGGAAACTGCTTTGTGGAAATTTAAACAACAGGGCATCCATAACCTGTAATGTGTAATTAAGATATATGTCATGTCTGATTATATGAGTGTTATGCTGTTTATGTAATAATGCAGAGCATCGACAACAGAGCTGTTAACTGTTGCACAGACTGGACTAAATCTGTGTGTGCTGATCCCAGCCACTCAAAGATAAAAAAAACAGCTTAAATCTGTTAATGTTTTAGGTATTACGTAGAACTGTTGTTTCCCAATTTAAAACCCTCGTGATGATGACGATATTTGAATGTTGTTGTAACTGTTGTGCAATACCAATATATAAATATAAATATCTAATAATCAATATATAACAATACTGCATGTATAATAATCAATATTTAAATTATCCTGTGTGATGTCATACTTCCATTTCCTTCACTTCCTTCACCATACCATTCACTGTATTATATTTATCGTGCCACTCCATCTGCTGTGCTCAGTAATTTTTGTCCCAATCATTTCAGTCACTTATGTTGTATATAGTACATGCCTAGTTATTCACTATTGGTATTCACTTATTGTATATATGATGCTATAGTTTTTCTTTACTTGGTCATTTTCTACTGTTATTATTATTCTTTTTATATGCCCTTTTGTATGCCCTTCTTGTAATGTTGCACTATCCACTTTGCTGCTGTAACGATGCAAATTTCCCCATCTGTGGGACAAATAAAGGATTATCTTATCTTATCTTATCTTAACTGCAGTTACATATACATGGCCTGCACAAAGAACCGTGCATGTCCATTTTATGGAGCAATATAGCATCACCACTGTACAATGCTACAGTAAGGTCAGAAGGTTGGATGTGAGTGTCAACACAGGAAACCATTGTTTCTCTGATATGCATTTTCCCATAAACGGTGCTGTCTGCAGCATATGACCAATCACAAACATGGACAAGTCTACTATCAGCATAGCAGCGTGTTTTATAATGCATGTAGTGTGGGGGACTGTAGACCTACAGTAAGGACGTCAAAATACACCCTTCAAAATACACAACATTAGGGTCTAAAACATGTACAAAAATATGTATCATTAAAGTTCTATCAGTCAGTCTATAGACACTTGCTGGTGCTCCAGTAATGCAAGGCAAACGTAACACAAAAAGTATTGTGTCCACAAAGAGAGAGCTTAATTCAGGACATGGGAATCTGGTGGTATGTGTGAGGACACACATGCCATGCTTGCTCTTTTTTTGTATACCAGTCTTACAGTGTTCAGTTGGTATATAGTGCCACATTCCCATCTTTACTCATAATATACAATGTTTGCTGGTGTGAGGTGGATGAATGGATCTATCTGTGTTGATGGCTCTGTGGGTAGTGTATCTTGTTTGCTCTTTAGATTGATGATTTTCAGTTATCTCCTACAGTCACTCTCAACATTTCACTCAACATGAACAGTGACATGGACTTGGAAGGCTGGCTGAAAGAACAAGATGAACTGGCACAGACAGAGGCAAACGCAGACTATTTATACATGAGGGGACATGAGGGGCTTGAAACAATTAGGAGTGGGGCAGACAGTCACCAGACGCAGGCGAACAGGAAATGAAGTGCTGAAATAAGAGGGAAGGCAGTTAATACAAAATGAAACAGGAAATGACAAGACAGCTTGACTGAAAGAAGTAAATAATTGTGATTAAACAAAAACAATGAGACATAACAGTAACCGCCTGCGAGAGCCCACTCCTGAATAGGTGGACAGAAAACCAAGCACTTCCTGTTAAGCTATTAAGCATGTCTTGCACATGTGGGACCGTTTGCATGTCAGGTATTGTCTTCCTGTTCAGGTCTCGATAATCACAACATAGAAAAAGGCTGAGGTCTTTCTTGCAAACAGACAACGGGTGAAGAGTGAGGGGATCTACTGTAGCTTTCTTTATCCAGCCTCAGCTTAATAAATATTCCAGATACCCCATGACACCTTTGTGCAATGATTTGAGCACTGATGTGTATGTGCATCTGGCAGGGGTGGTGTCCATCAGATTTTGAGTTTGAGGGACAGAATGCTGACCACATCCTCATCGTTTCTTGCTCACGGACCACACTCGTCTCTCAACAACCGTTCCACCATCGTCTGTCTCTCTGGTGACAGGTGGTCGAGGGGCTGTGGAGGATTCCACTCAACTCCATTTTGGTGCGATGTGGCCTCTTCACCTTTCTGCTTAATTGTCCCTCTCAGTTTTTTTCCTCCATCATCCCATCTTATCACTTGGTTTTGCAATAACTGGTCTCACATGTGCAGGACAGATGGTTTAGATTCCCTGCACCTGCCCAACAGTGTACATGGGTTCAGAGTGATGTCATAGCAGGTGTAATAATGGTGTTGGCACATTTTACCTCTCTTGAATTTCATCAGATTCAAACAGAACTTCCTGTTTGGTAGTGGGGGCTTGTTCAAATGCGGCACTCAACCTCCTTTGTCCTGCCAGCTGGTATGACTAGGTAACTACTTTAACTACTCCCTTTCTGTTGTCCCTGTCATTGGTTTGGAGCAGCTGTGTTAACACTCGATCAAAAGAGTTTCACTCAAGGCCTTAGTGGTGACATCTTTAATGATGTTGTAGCCAGTTATCAGCTCTTCTGGCACTTCTGGGTCACAAGCAATGAGCACAGGAACAAGAAGTTCTGGTTTTACAGAGTCACTTCCTTTGACCTGAAACTCTACTTCCACCCAAATTTCCCACATCACTCCACAAGGTCAGAATCAGTAAGGAGGTCAAAATACACTCTTCAGGTTGTCATAGTTAGTTCATTGTTTTGTTGACACAAAATACACAACATTAGGGTGTAAAATATGTACAAAATTATTTTATAGACACTTTCTGGTGCTCCAGTAATGCAAGGCAAACCTGTAACACAAAAAGTATTCTTGAATGCATGTCCACTATGAGAGCTCCTTACTGATTCTGTGCCACCAGATAGCACAGGCACATCCCCAAAGCCTGGTCCAGTTTTGTCCATTATGTTCAGGATGATAGCCTGACAAGAGGCTGACCGTCTCCACACTGGATCCTCTATGGAGATCTGTTGCAGATGTGGTCTGGACCTGAAAATCCAACATCATCTCCTTGGTCTTGGTGTTCAGTTGCAGATGGTTTGCCCTCTACCAAACCACAAAGTCCAGATTATTGCAGTCTATTTTTGGTTGGCAAATGTACCCACTACTGTCCACATTACGGTCCACTACTCACATGTCCCTTGTATTAATGTGTGATGATAATATCCTGAAACAATTTGGACATGTAAATGTTTAAATGATAGTAGATTTCAAAGGTTTGGCACTAAAATAGGTGTAGGTGGTAAATGACCTCACAGCATTTGTGGGTTTACTTGGAACGGACAAGCTTCGGTTTACCTTTGCTTCGTCACTTCTGTGGCCACTGGTGCAGCTACATTTGTCTGGATCTGGATTTGTATCAGTCATTTTACAAGTTTTTTTTTTTTTTATTTGTATTACTTGCGTAGTTGTAGGATGATGCCCCCACTGGAATAAAGGTTATTACCACAGCATGGGCATGACTCTCTCCTCTGTAGCTCATCAAGACATACAGTACCTTCGCTCATCATTGCACAAGAACGCTTAAGGGGCTTGGCCATCATGCATCAGTTCTGAAATGACAGTAGGTGTCATATGATGACCTTACTGATGACTTTGCATCCAGAAAATGCAGTGAGTGTACATGTAAAAGGCGTGTTCAATAATAATACAATTTTTTTTAAATTTATATATGTGTATGTATGTATATATATATTTATTATAATATTATATATTTACAGTATATACAGAGTATATATTGTATAATGTAATATATAACATATTATAATATAATATATATTATTTAGAGTATATACAGAACATATATGTGCAAAACATGCAGCTGAATGTGTAGTAGTGCAATTGGGGTGTTGGGGGTGGAATGTGTGTCTGTGTGGGGGATGGGCATCTGGGGATGTTGGGGGAGTTCAGCAGGGAGACAGCGGATGGGAAAAAAAACTGTTCCTGAACCTGGTGGTTTGGTCTGGAGGCTCCTTTGGCGCCTCCCAGAGGACAGGAGGACAAACAGTCTGAATTCCATTCTCCAAGAGCTCCAGTCTGCTGTAGGATGTTAAAGCAGGACACTATTGAATGAGTTGTCAAGTAATGAGCAGATAAAACTAGTCATTTCCCACTTGTGTTGCCACAGGCATACTGTATCTTTCGGTTGAAGGATACAGTATGCCGGTTGAGTCAGGCATCTGTACTGCAAAGGCTGTGACACAAGTAAACATGTTTGGGTTTTCAGGAACCAAGTCTAGTTTGTTTTTATCATAAAAATATGCATCATATAGAAAAAAGCATGTTCTCGTGTCAAAAAATGATGAGAAAACCTCAAATTATTTGAAATCAAAGTGTTGCAGCTATGTATTTTGTGTTGAATATTGGGATGGATTATGGTACAAGTTTGCAACTTTTTTAGGGGTTACTACGTGACTTTTATATGGTATTTTTATCGACATATTATAAATTATTATATAGCATACTAGACTGATTTTTTAGTAATGTTTAAGACAGTGTTCTGTGACAATTTTAGGACATACTGACGGGTTCATACTAGTGTATATTATGACATATTCATGAGTCGTTTAGTTGTTTTTTGCTAATTTTTTTTTTTGGTTCTAACAATCTATCAAAATGTACATGGTCCCTCCCACAGTGAACACAAAATAGGCCGACGTCCCACATGAAGAATATACCATAGCAGATAGTGTTGTTTCAACATGCTCACTGCATTTGGTTGAATTTTGCATATTCTTGCCTTGCTGTTAGTATGATTTTTTTAAATTTTTTATAACTTGTGACTCTGAATTGTGACTGTATGGACCCAGTAGTATAGGTGACTGCTGTCCTCTATGTCTTTGGAGCATGTTGCCACATTATACATTGTACCTTAGAAGTGTGGATCGACATTATGATTGCTCAGCAATTTAAGACTACGATTTGGGAGCTCAGACACACACACACACACACACACACACACACACACAGGCGTTGGCCTTTTGCCTGGTGATGAAATTTCTCTGTCTGTTCCTTCTGGCTGACAACAAAAATCTGTTTGATGGTGGGAGTCTATCTTTATGTCCATTCTGTTCTTTAGGTTCTGCTGGCCTTCAGATCTTTCCCCAGCTTCGCTTAATTTCTACCACTAGTGTCAGTAAGGCATGATTGTGTGGGTGTTAGTAAAAGTGCTAGTGGCAGTGCATACTTGTGTGACTGTGTGTAAATGTATAGTGTGCTGTAGGGTCTTTAAGTACTTTTCCATGTGTTGCGCTGGGTTTGTGTGTGTGTGTGTGTTGGACATGTTATGTAACACTAAACTTTTGGGGATAATTAAGTCAGCAGAAGCAGAATGTACAGAGCAGTATATTCACAGGACGAGCCATGATATTTAACACTGTGAAGGAAAAAAAACCCTGTGTACCTACATTTTACATACATCCAGGGAAATACAAAGAAGCTCAAATATTACCCTCCAACACAACCTTTTTTAAGAAAAAAAAACCACAAAACATATACTGTACACACTTCAGATAAGCTCCAAAAAGTACATGTACAGTAACATGTCGAGACGCATGACTTTGGTATATACAGTTCTGCACACATGTTGAGCATGTTAAGTGAAAAAAACAAACAGATTATATGCAGCATGGGAGAACTCTTCAATGACTTGTTGTAGCTCCACGGCAAGGAACAAAGCAGTTGTAAAATGAGATCCTCATTCTGGATGGGAAATGTGCATGTCAGTCAAACATATCACCATGCAGTGTTAGCACTGAAGTATCTGGATAAAAAAAGTGACAACAACAACAGTCAGTTGGTTAGTTATACATTTTATTTTTCCTCCGATTATTTTTGTTTTGTTCTCCCATGTTTCGGAAGAATAATACTGTCATAGAAAAATACTATATTACATAGAATAGAACTTTACACAATTTAAAAAAAAAATACACAATATCAACGCATACATCGTTAATAGCCCAATCCAGAAACACAATAAGGTTTGATGCCACACCTTCAGAACATTCTCTTAAATTGTTTAATGTTAAAACAGTCATACAACCAAATATATAGTGTAACAGGTCTGCATGAACCCAATGACTTCTATGCAGAAAGTTCCCGTTGGATTTTTCAGAAATGTGGAGCAAAGATCGGTCACACTCATGACCAACAGAAGGAACAGTGGACTTTGCCAGTTTGGAAATTATGGTACAAGCTTTTAGTTTCCCTTTGTAGAGTCACAGCCAACAGTTGGCTGGAGGTCCAGAAGTGTTCATGTTTACAGTAATGGCAAAAGATTGGTAAGGTCATTAGGGCTGGCAACTTCTCTAGGCAGAATGTTACTGGTAAGCTGACTAAGGCTGCATTCACTCTAAATCAGGCATTGACATGCGTATGGCACTGACAGAGATTAAGCCCAATGTTGACAAACCAAGCCCATCCCTCCCACTAGTGTAATGTATGTATGTACAGTATGCACTGTATGTATGCATGTCTGTGTACACACACACACACACACACAATTGAAAGAGGTTTGATTTCATTTGTTTGTTGAAAAGTTTATTAGTAGGAATATAATAGTGTTGAAAACATGTTAGTTAATAATATTCATATGCTAAAGAAATGCAATAATTATTGAATAGTGAATAAAAGTAAGAAAAAACACTCTAAAAGTTGGTGTTTCATTACTTCTTGCCTGTGGGTTTGCAAAGGTGGTCCCCACCCTGAAGCTAATGCTGTTTGGGGGCGTTGGCATGGAAAAGTTTGGGAACCCCTGTGGTATACTGCTCTTCTTCACATGCCTTCCAGTGTGATCTGTTATTTGATTGGCCATCACAGGGGGATATTGTGATTCTCCAAATGTTGATTCTATTTCTACTTTTTTTGATGTTCCCTGTGGTCCCCACTGTCACTCATCAATGTGTCTCTATGTGTTGGTCCTGTGATGCTCTGCTCATCTGTCCAGGGTGATCTAGCTTCACCCAGTGGGGGCTTGACATGAAAAGTAAATATCAATCTTTTCTTCTCCACATGTCAAAACAGTGAATTTCTGACTGGCTTCCAGTGCGCATTAAAAACTCATGTAGTAGAAGCTCCAACACGTGCTCTATCTCCAACAGGAACTTGTTACACCCAGTAATGAGGGCTGCCAAATGACTACAGGCTATGTACACAGTGTACTTTTCATCAAGTCTGGTTGACGCTACAACTTTTCCCCCAAAAAATTCAAGAGATTACTGTATCCAATATTTATTTTTTATATTAATTTGAAATTATTGCAATATAAATCATACTTTGCCACAATAATTTCTAATAAACTTCACTCATTCAAAAACATTTGTTATGATTCTGGATTGGGCTTTAAACTGACCTTTGACCCAGAAATGCATAGGGATTATGGATGACCACACGTACATACATAAAAACCAACAGAACAATTTGGAAGGCTTTTCTCAGCATTTTGTCTTTTTTGTTGCTTTACAAAACTTTTTTTGGACACTTGACATTGCATAAAAAACACTCAACAAGTTTGATCTATTGTACAGGAAAATACTTACAGTGCATGGTATTCAGCAGTGTGCTTCTTTTTTTGCTGTAAGTGCTCAGAGATAAGTAAATGTCCTTTATTGTTTTTGTTTTTGTTTTTTTTTTTGAAAAAGTTATCTTTCTCCAAGTAACTCACAAAAACTGAGTTCATAGGGTTTTTCTCTCATCAGGGTTTGGGAACTAACAACAACCGTGAAATATATATCACCACTGTACAATGAAATGTACACCACCTGCCTCCCCATCTCTCTGTCTGTCTCTCTCTCTCTCTCTCACTCTCAACCACACATACATGCTTAAAAACAAAATAAATGGACATCCTTGGGTGTACAAAGAAATGTACACCACCTAGTTCCCCATTTCTCTCTCTCACACACACACACACACACACACACACACACACACACACACACACACACACAGGTATTCTCATGGTGGGCAGCTGGATTCTAGCTGTATTATGTAACAGCATGAGGGAAGAGTGGGAGACATACGACCAGTGAAAGAGAGAACAGAGGTTGTAATTGTTCCTACCAAAAATATTCCAATCCTTCAGAGGACAAAAGTTTTTCTCCATCTCCTCTGTTTTTCATTCATTCTGACATGTAGTATTACTGTGTGTGTCTTTGTATTATATGTGTTCTCTCTCACACAGACATTTTTGTACACTCACAGTATTAGTTTGCTCTATTGTGCTATAATATACATACTCACAGAAGCAAATTTAAAAAATGTTACCTTAGATCCTTACACTCTCACATACACACACGTACACATTCTGCAGTGCAGTATGAGTTATAATTCATTACATCCTGAAAGGAATCAATAACTCAAACCTTCTGACAAAAAAAGAGAGAAACAGCAGTCTGTGGCTGTAATAAATACACTTAACTGAGAATAGAATGACTGGGTGGGCTGCCTGCCTGTCCACACTAGAGAAAGAATAGCCATGTCGCAAGGTTTGGATGCTACGCCGAACAAATTGACAAAATGTGATAAATACAAACATAACAAATGACAATGTGAAATGAATAATATGACAAAAGCAACGGTCCTGTTGCAATGCACTCTGGTTCACAGTAAGCAAAATCAAGCAGATAACAACATGTACAGTATTTGCACCCTTTCAAATACAGCCACAAAGACAAAAATGCATCAAAAGAAGTAAGAAAGCCTGATAAATACATACCAGTGACTCAAACTGCATTATCTGTACATGCTGGCCCTGTTTGATAAGAATGTGCGGTATGCATGTACAGTGCCTCCCCTCCCTAAATGCCGAACACACACTGTGCTTAAGGCCTCATCCTTCATGAGGGGCCACATTTTGCGCAAGGGGCCACATTTGATATATACCCAATGGATGCGCATATGCACTACAACGAGATGTGCAGTGCGTACAGCATCCAATCAGCTCGAGGAAGGAGAGAGGAAAGCTGTAATCAGCAATGCAATGATTGACAGCACTCAACACCCAACCAATCAGAGGGGAGCGCTAACATGCATTTGCAGAGCATGTGAGAAGTTGGCATGTTGTCCGTTGATATTGTGTGTGGAGCGAGTAAAGCAGGCAGATATGTTGTTGAAATCAAACTTTGTGGCACAGTTTACCTGAGCTGCTACTCATTAGAGAGGAATCTCTGTCTCTAGTCTCTGTCCAGACTGGACATTTTTTATCCAGCAGTCCTGATTAATATTTATTGAATGTCTTGTTAACCTCTGCATTCACCTCTGATGAAAAAGAGCAGTAAAATGACCAGTTGGTGGCCATTGATATTGATAGGATATAAACCAATATATTTAGCCTATAGACTATATTGTATTATAGTCTATAATAATGGATAGTAGTATAAGAGTAACAGTAGTAGTTTATTATTATTATTATTATTATTGTTGTTGTTGTTGTCATTAGTTCTATTTGCATTAATTGCACTCATATAGCCAAACTACCTTTACATTTGTTATTGCTAATAAAGGTTGGTCAGGTGAAACAGCATGTTGCTGTATGGTCAGTTTATACCTATGATACATTTGGGATGGTGGTGGTCAGGGGCAGCCCTGTGCCTGTGCATGTGAGACCTGTTCCTTGTCTGAGGAGATGAATGTTTATCTTCAGTGTGCTGATGAATGCAATCTTTCTATGTTTGCAATGCAGAAATCACGGGTGAGGCAGTGGAGAGCTGTGCCTCATATCTTACTGCACGATCCAATACAAACTGAGTCACATGACGCATGCCCGTTTCTGTTCCTCAGTAAATCCACCAACATGAACTTTACAGAAATATTAGTTGCACAGCATGACTCTCTACAGTCTGTGTAATGTCTTCAATGTATGTGTGAGAGCTAACATACATAATTAAACAATCGTTAACATTACTCAGGTACAGCTTTATTGCTGACACCCTTAAGTTTAGCTAACTTTACTTTCTCACCTCAACCTCATACACTTTCTTTTTCATGGAAGACTGGAGTTTCCCTTTCACGCTGCCTGACACTAACATGTACCACTCTGCTGGAGTTGTAAGAGTCCCTTTTTGACAGGATTCAGGAAACTGGCAGACTATGAAGTGACCGTGAAAAGGTGACTGACTCTTTAGCTGCAACCATCTCAGCATAATGTTGCTTGTGAGATGTAAAAGTCTGATCAACTTACCTTAAAATGTGAACAAATCCTCACAGTTTTGCCTTTCAAACGGTGTATTTCATGTCTTCATAGCCTTACGAGGCGTTTTACAATCTAGAGGTATAGATAAGCTGCAACCATTACTGTTTCCATTCGCAGCCGGGGTTTGGACCCAGAAGTGATTTGTGATGTCACACTAGCCATTCATATAGAGGAAGCTGTGGTGGTGGTGCATCTGTTCCAAAACAGTGGTGCTGTTGGCACTAAAATGCCTGCGAACCCTTGTGCATCCTTTGGCAAAGAGAGTTTTGTTTTTCACTAATCTCTCAAATGCTCTCAATGATGTTGTAACAAACGGTGCCTTTGCTAATAAATCCTAATAAAGATTCTATTGACCTTGTATTGATGATATAGTTTTACATTTCACAGTATCACTGTTCTGACCTTACAGTGTTCAGAGGTATCCAATATAGAAGTCCACATTTATGCAACAGCTAGAGAAACAGCAGCAGCACTTGAGAAAACTGTTAGCAGCAATATGGACTCTACAGTGGGTACAAATCCAACAATAACTTTAGAAACTATTGGATGGATTAAGCTTCCAGTGAAAGCCTTTTGGAAAATAGATGGAATCTACAAACCAAGCAAAACAGCTTATCTTTTTTACCAGAACAGTTTCACGTCCCAAAAGTCACTTAAAATATTGTGTAATAAGGCATATCTCTCTGGCATCATCAGCACTAGATACCCCTGTGGTAAACATCAAACCAGCTGCAATGACCTTTTATTCATTTGTTTTATGTAAAAACAATATGTAAAGAGTCAATGTGTGTGTGTGTGTGTGTGTGTTCAGGGCCAGTTCCAGACAATATAACCTTTCACTTCATCACCACTTACACTACATGTTGTGACAAAGAAACGTGTGTGTTACAGATCTAGTGGGTGGTCTAAAGTGTTGTTATTGTCCTCTGTGTCGTCGTCATCATTTGCCAGAGGGTTGCGACTGATGACCAGCTCCAGTCTGTCCCCAGCCTCTGTGATCAGAGGCACCGCCAAGCAGCAGTCAAAGTCCCTCGTCCTCACATGGTTCACCTGGACAGATGCAGACAGCCCTGGTAAATAGTACTGCTGTTGGTTAGCAAGCTAACAATGAGTGAGACGAGCTCTTGTTTTAAGCTACTATTAGGAACTTTCATTTTGTGTTGATTTTGGTGGTCCCTGTGGAGAGATAGCAGTTGTGTTAACCATATTCCCTTTCAAAAACATATAATCTTACTGCAACAGGATCTCACAGTCCGTCCTGCTTATTCTTATTAGTGCCCAGCACTACAGCCTGGGCTTCCAGGAGTGTGGTGTTTATGTTGGCTCTCAGCATCGACCAGCAGAGCTGAGAGGTGACTCTGCTCCTGGCTGCTGCCAGAGGCCCAGCTGGAGTCTGAGGCGTTCAGTTTTCTGTCGGACCTGACGGCAAGCATTGAGAATAACTACTGTATATTGAAACGGCCTATATTCTCATGTATGTCATAAGGAGGGATCAGTATTAAATAAAGACTGTTCTAACCAGTTAAAATTTCTTTGTCGTAACTAGGGTTACAATGTCATAACCATTCTAACGCACACAGACCCTATGGCCCAATCCTAAATCCCCCCTACACACTACTCTTCACCACCAAGTGTCACTCCAAATGAAGTCTCATTCCAAGGGGATGATGAAGGGGGAGGGTATAAATTAGATGAGCAGGTATGGGATACCCTCCTCACGCCGCGGGAAAAGGGAAGCCACCGTCGCCATGGCAACAACGTCTCTTGTACCTCAAGTCATTTTAAGTGATTCCACAAGTCTTTCAACTCCACCTCCAATCAAACATATGAAGCCAGATGAATTTTGCTGCCAGCTGTCCTCAAAATCTGAGGAATCAGGGCTGCAAAATCAAACCAAACGTCAGCACAGAGTAAGATTTGCTTTGTCTTTTTTAGCTTTCCAAATGTCATTGTGACAAAGGTGTGAGGGACATCCTGGAGACATGCAAAACTTAAATTTGTGTTGTTTCCTCCTCCATTTTCTGCTGTCACACTTCCAGCAAAAGCCATCATAATTAGCTGCCACAGCCTACTTCTTTACAACCTGAAATGCAACATTCCAGAAGAAGTGGACAACCCCAGCCAGCCCAGCATGCAACTTAACTGGGTACAGCCATAGCATAACCCTGCAGAGGTCAAAAAGACAAGCAGACACCTGCACTCCACATTATCTGGGTCATCAAGGAGCATGGGGTATATTATGCACAGAAGGGAGTCAGGTGCAACTCAACTGTCAAACACCTCACACTTTTCATCAGTCCTGTGTCCTTCCATTGAATGCACATATTTGACAAAGCAGATGCATCGTTGGTTTACCACATGGTGTGGAAGACAAAAACCATCCAGCTGTATAACCCTCAAACTGAAAGAATATCTATCCTTGAGACTTTGGTCTGAGGGTCACAACAAAGCAGCAAGCCATTAGTGTGAGTGTGAGTAGCCAGTTCATACATACTCTTAGCTACACTCCAGTGCAAGCAGCAGAAGTGTTTTGAATGAAAACACCTTCAGAGGCTCCCAGAAATCCTTTGCTAAGACCTAGAACACCAAGGGGAGTTTCCATTTTGTGGAGGAGGCACGCATCACCAGCTGCTGTCATCTGACCCCCTGCAAGAGCTGGTCTGTTGCCCTTTGGATGACAAACTCTTCAAATATAACATGGATTAATTTTTCTTTACCTGCAGGATCCTGTCATAAGGTTTGAGTCCGGCTCGGTCAGCAGGCCCGTCGGGTCTGATCATGTTCACGTAAACTCCTTTCTCCAAGAAGCCATCTGACACACTGAAGCCAAAGTCGTCGATCTCTGGGTCTTTTATCACAGTTACCTACAGAAGACAACACAACAACGTGAGGTCTGGTCTAACTTCATTGTTTAATTTTAAATCTAATTTTCTAATGTGAAGTGACAGTCTATGAGTAAAACAATAATCTATTAAAACAGCAAAGACCTGTGCTTTAATCTCTTGAGGTGACAACATTGTAAACAGAAAATGAGTCCACGTCATATTTTTAGATGCGTGTGTCAGTGTAGAGACTCACTTTAAACTGAAATTGCTTTATTACCACTGCAGCTTTCTAATGAGGTTTCAGGCAGTTTGTAATCCAGTTTGGAACAATGATGCATTTAAGAGACTAAAACTAATAAATCCAGCAAGTAATCTGTAAACAATTTGTTGTTGTTGTTAGCCTTTATCCAAAGTCTACAGACAAAATTTAGCCTATGACGTACTGGGCCGGTGTGAGGGCTCCATATTGAGGAGAGACCAAAAGACACGAGTCAGAGACAGATGAACAGTGCAATAACAAGAGTGTTTCCAGCGGGGAGATGAAGGGAAGCCCTACGCTGGCACTGCTCTCAACTATAAGAGGGGATAAATCAAAACCACTCACCAAAAAAAGGGGAGGGAAAACCAATTAATGTTACCTGTAAACAAAATTATATTTCTAATGGCTATGTAAATTAAATAAACATAAAATGCTCTCTAAAGAGGCTATCAAAACTAAAGGAAAAGAAAAACAGGGGAGAACTAAGGGCACTAGTGACAGGTACACTAGGGAATGAATCTACAAAGCTATGAAACTTTACCAAAAACAAAGGACACCTACTACTCATACACAATGAGGAGGGACTTGACTAAGGCTCCGTCCACACAACAAAGCTTGAGAGATTTTTCTCACAACATTGCCGGAAGTATTTCTGTCGACATTGCAACACAATAACGAGTGACAAGTGACAAGGATCTAATACATGTGCCACGCCGATAGGAAAGAAACCCACAAAAAAGAATGAAAAAATTTAACGAGCATGCACATGAAGTCCTTGTTGACAACTACTTCTGGTCACGTGATGATGTGATGTCATTGTTAGCAACAACGCCGGGTACACACTGAAACTCCGAAACGGCATTGTCAGATCTTCTCACTCTGGAACCCGTCAGAAAATAACATTGTGGGTCTCCAACAATGCAGGAGCCGTCTGTATGCAAGACGGAATTGGTATTAAAGTTTGTCAAATTTACAGAATTCCGTTGTTGTGTGGATGGCACCTAAGAAACAAAAGAAAGCTCTCTACAAAACAAAATCTTTCTTCACTTGAGGAAAATCACACTGGCACATAAACTAAGATCTACTCACTATGAAACTAAAAGACAACAACACTAATGGTGCTTTTCCACAGGCACGGTACAGTATGGTACGGTACGGCTCTACACAGTTGTGGTGCTTTTCCAATAGTACCTGGTACGCTGTACTTTTTCCGTACCTCCTCAGCCCTGGTTCCAAGCGAGCTGAAGTGATACTAAAACACAACGTCAGCCGACTGCCTTCCACTGAAACTTACAATGGAGAAAGAGGAGAATGCTGGAAATATGGGAAGACTGGAGACAGGGACTTGAGACTGGCACAGGGAACATGACGATCTCTCAACAAACAAAAAGGAGACAAGATATTTATACACAACGTACGGGGACACAAGTGGAAACAATTAGGGCGGGGTTTGACAGTCATGGGACGTGGGAACACAGGAGGGCAGGAAGTAAAACAATCTGAAACCAGAGTTAGTAACAGGGTTACTTTCGAAATAAAACAAGAAGACACAAGACAAACATTCAGGCACAGGACAAAAATGGTTAACTTAACTATAACAGACAGACAGAGCATAACAGTTGGGTCTGATGAGGAAACCGAGGATGTGCACAGTGTGCATATATGTATGCAAAGAGGATATAGTATGCAAAGAGGATGTGCACAATGGAATAAACCAGCATAAACCTCATCTCTCATGTTTGGACAGCAACCAAAATAACCAGTAAAACATGAAGAGTGTAATATATGTAATAAAGGTCTTAACTGTCATTTACACACTTGGACAGTATTGTACATGGTGTAAGATTAAGAGGAGAAAAAAAACTTATCTGAAAAGAAAGCAAATGAGAAGACTACTGATGGAGAGAAGTGACTTCACCTCCTCTGTCCAGACAGAGGCTGCAGCTACTCCTCAACAACACCTCAACAAATGCTGATATGACACATTTTACATTGTAAAAGAGAGATATGATTATTATGACTATGAACCCAAATTATAGCTATTTTGTTAGCTTACCACTACAATCACAGCTGAAACAGATCCTGCCCCTGAACTTCGACTCAGAAGTGTTTTCCTGCATTTATAAAGACCTTATCTCTTAAATTCTTAAACATCTAAAAAATTAAAATAAAGTTAAGCCACTGGGTTTTCACATCTTCATTTTTGTTGGTTCTTCCAGCCAACAATAGATCAAGTCATGTGCTTTGCTCATGCCATGTAAGCAGGTCTGTCATAGTGAGGAAAACAATGGTGGACAGGAAGAGATTTAGCAGTCAAGTCATGGGCAGGGTCACCGGCTCGATATGGTTCTACCCTGGTTCTACTGTACCATAGAAACATATGTGCAAGTGCATGTCATTTGAGCCACACACAGAATGCAATCAGTGACAATTCATTCAAACAAGGCACCAACAGACCTTCAGAGGCCACAATTTTACCAACATCCACCAGGCACATGACCTGGTATGTATGTATGATGTATGGAGCATGGTGACTGTGCTCAACAAATAGGCAGTCAGCAGATCTTTTCAACACGTGATACAAAAACATGCAGTTCTTGGATGCAGATGTAAGACAGGATCAGATCAGATCAGGCTCCATAGGTGAAGGATTGGCCCCATAAGCAGGTATAGCTCCCCAGGACAACACTTAACAGCACTATGCTGGCCATCAGAAGAGGCTAGCTCAGTATTCTCAGACTATCATGGCAGAGAGGAAGGCAAGAAGTATACATATATACTATATGCTCTTTGTTTTAAGAACATAGACAGAATAAAAGCTTCAATTCCTTCAAATTCATTCCCATACCCCAAATGCATTGTGGGGTTTGTGCAATATAATGCTATTTTTCAGTAATGCTACAAATGAAATCTACAAAAATATGACAGTGGGTTTAAAAGCAGATGAATGCTGGATAAGCAATGACATTAATACTTACTACAGTATGATTTCATGACAAATGCAAAATGGAGGACTTGCAACTGGTAATACAGACCAGATGCTTTGTTTGAAAACAAATGCAGAATAATAGCTTTGCTGTATGGATATTGTGTGCTGTGTTAATGAGTAACCGTTTAGAGGTTGTAAGGTTTTGGCTGATGGCCAAAGAGTCCATCAGTAAAACAGATTTAATTACTTACTTATGTATTTTCTCCCTGGGGAAACAGTGTATTTCTCATTATGGCCCTGGACCGGACCAGTTTGGGCAGTCACTTGTATAAGAGCATAACTGTAAATCCACAGAGGGTTGATTACATGTAACTGCCAGCATAAGCACTGCCAAAGTGGGGTGGGCTGTTCTTCTGTACATTACATAATATCCTGTGCTGCATAAACATAATGTATTTCTCAGACTCATATAAATGTAATTTTAACTTGAACCACAACTCAAGCTGTGATATAATTCCACAATGAAGGAAACCAATCCAAAATAAGTGTTTTCACAGAGGACATTTTGTCATGTTACTGTAGGAAAAGCAAGTCCAGTCAAGTCACTTTTATTTGTATAGTGTTTCTTTTCAAGACGTGGCTGAGCGGATGGATAGCATTGTCATGTCTGTGCATCACGTATGGAACTAGTTACCACAAGTGTTGTTGGTTTGGACACAGCCATCCCCCATTTGCTCCATTTAATTTTAGACCAACTGAAGCATTTTTTTCACAGAAAATATAAAATGATAATAGCATCCAAACCACTAGATTCACTCTTAGTAGTTTCGGAAACCTGAGAAATTTCAAAACACTGTTGGTTAATTCATTGATTTTCATAGTTATATATCATATTCTCTAATTATTTAATAACTAGAAAAGCTTCTACTTGGAGAGCTTACTGAACTTCTACTCATTTTATATGGTATACTGCTGTGCTGGCTGGCAGATAGTAATTGTAGTATATATTGGCCGACAAAATACTAACTTAAGTTTTAAAATATGTAAAGTGTGATGTGGTGCAGTAAAACATATCTCTGTATCTCTATCTAAAGTTATGAGTGCATCAAAATTCTCAAAGCTTTTTATTTCAATAAATGTGTTGAATCACTGTCAACAGCCAAATGATATGACACAATCATGACAGTCTATGTCAATTAAAATTGTTTTCCATCGCATACAAACAAAAATAACATGCACACAATGCTGCTAATGTACACAGAAAGCTACCTTTTCTTTGCTGAAGTAGCAACAGAAACACTCCAGACTGCTATTTGTTCTATAAGCACCATTCCATAATATTTATGTATGCATTAGAAATAATGTGTCCCTTTTATTTCCATCTGGTTTCATTTATATACAGTGATGACTATTTTTGTGTGGATTGTAAAAGGTGTATCTAACTATACCATGTTAAATTACTACATTTTAGAGGGGCTAGTCCACATAGTTTCAAACTTTGGACAGCTAGCGTTTTCTCCCTTGCAGTCTTTATGCTAAGCTAAACTTTGATTTATTCTGTCCATGTAGACTTTTGATTGATTGATCTTCTTATATAAAATGTAGAACTATTCCTTGGAGCTAAACTAAGACTGTACAATTATTCTCTCACTAACAGCATGTCTCACTTTCATCATCTTCAAGTCAGTGGTCAGTTTTGATTTACTTCCCATTTGTTTGTGTTCTTGGTGTTCATTCAGAACAGGACCCACATCCTCACAGAGCCTCCAGACAGACATTTGAACTCACTTTGTGCAGCTCCAGAGGTGTTGGGGACAGAATCCCCTGCATCTCCTCTTTGATCCGACGAGATTCCCACGTCCTCTCTGACACTCTCAGGGAGGCCTTTGGCTTGGGCTCATGGTGCAGGAGAGGAGGATGGGTATCTTGGTGGATGTGGGCCCCCTGGTGCAGGTGGGCCTCATGGTTGAAATGGGCTTCCTGTAGCAGGTGGTCATCTGGGTATGACATTGACACAGTGACTGTACAAGCATTGCAAAGGAGTCTTTTGTCAGTTCTAGATAAACCCTTGGCACTGTCACATCAGCTACTTAGCTATTTACCTTGGTGGAGTTGGGCCTCTTCATGCAGGATGGCCTCCTCATGCAGATGTGCACCCTGGTGGAGGTGTGTCCCCTGGTGGAGCAGGTTTCCCTGGTGCAGGAGAGAATTTCTTCGCAATGGGCTCATCCTGCTGTGGCCCAGTATGGTATCACCTGGAGGCTTGTTGACACCATCTACACCCAGACTGATGGCTGTTCCTGTCATAATGGATGCCTGCACAAACCAAAACATGCACACTGAGGCAACATTTATATGATGACAGTCTGAACAGAAGGCGTAAAAGTGGCGTCGCGTCTTCACTTTTTATCCCGCGTTTAGACAAGCGTTTTCGGGAGGAAATCTGCGTGCATACGGCAATGCAAAAGTGTGTGGAATTCAGTTGGGCATGCATGCCAGTCAGCTAGTTTGTGCTGTGATTTACTATCACACAACACCACCATGTCTGCACATAATTACAGATCCTCTGTTCAGTAATACTATCTGTGCAGATTCTGTACATTTGATGGAAAGACTCCTGTGTGTTTATTAGAGCTGCCAGAGCAGCTTGAAGGTCTGACACATGGAAATAATCCAACATGTTTGTTTATTTCCTTGCACTGGCACATATGTATGTGACATAAACGCGTACACAATGTGAGCAGCAGTTTTGCGTCTTGGGCAGGGTTGACGGAAACGCTATGGAGGAGCGTATTCAAGTTTTGCACTCTGGAGGGTGGTTCCATTTTTTTGTGTTTTTAAGCCACAAAAATGCAGTCACCATCCAAACAAAAGGCACTTCCAAAAAAGTATTTTGTTGTTTTTACCCTCAAGCCTTCTCGTGTAAACAGGGCCTTACACTTCAATTACAGCTGCTAACTTGTGGCTGAAACTGGTGGTAAAAGGCCAGTGGCCCACATCGAGTCCCTGTGATGTTTGATGAATAATACCGTTAATTATTGTTAATTCATTCATTCATAACTATTTAGTTGCTGATGATATTGTGTTAATGGTTTTATTTTGTGATGTTACTGCTGTCTATTGAGCCTACTGATTTCTACAGGTTTCAAACCTGGTTTCAAATTTTAGTTAAAAAATACTAATGACTACAGTTGGAGGTAGATGCTTGCTTGCGAACCTCGATCTCTCTGAGCAGTTCTGATTGGCCGCAGGTCTCAAGATCTTCAAGTGCCTGACACCAGAAACTATCATCAGGCTCCAGCAGAATACCGTCTGGTTGTTGGCCAATGAACCTGTCACACAAAAACATTTAACATAAATAAATTCACTGGTCTCTAAAAAATTAACAAATAAATCACATTTTAAGTTACTACCAACCAAACATGCATGTTTGAACAAACACTTCTTTTTATGCTGAATCCTGGTAGATCTGCCTGACTTGTAGGCCTATACTGTGTAACTGTCAACTTCTGTAACTTAAAACATTTGCCTGACTAATCACACATCAAACCAAATCAATGGATTAAAAAGAAAAAAATATCTGTTTATAGAATTCATTTTTCTCTTTATTGTTATTTATAAACCGGACCTTTGCATTAAAATAGAAAGAGGCCAGAGTGAGGAGGCTGTCCATGTGCAGGTGCTGGGTGTTCGGTGCCTCGCTCAAGGGCCCCTTGGCAGAGGAGGAACTGGCACCATTCATGATAAGTTACAGTTTTTGTCTCATTTCCTGTTTTATTTTTGTTTCCATTAGTATCATCAACAACCATTGTGAAGACAGAGTAGCGTCATAGAGGAGAAGGCCATTCGTTCTGCTTAAATCTAACATGAGTGATCTTTAAACTCTGAGGGCTCTATTTTCGTAGACGGTGCGAGGCCCACTCTGATGGTAGATCGGTCTGCACCAAGATGGGTGGGCCAGCACAGAAGAGGGAGTGTATAGAGTACATTTTTTTTTTAAATTATCTGGTTTAAGGAAACAAATTGTGATAGAGATTGAGAATATTAACTTGGCTCCAGCACTGGCGGTTGTTCTACATTGTTCAGTGTTCATACGTTGTTGTTCATAAGTTCATTTTTGGCCCTTCTTCTGACATCATTAAACCTTCGTGCACTGGGCAGCTGTTCTCAGTAAGCCAGGAGAAAATGCATTCACAGCATTCGCCAGGCAACGCCAGTCTGAGCTGGTCTACCGAATTACCAAATCCAGCATAACCCTGCCTCAGATATGCCACCCTTCCACTGGAAAAAAATGGAGCCCTTGGTTTCCTTTACTGACAAGATAAATTCACTGTGTTGCTGATTTCTCTTTTTTCCTGGCCTCGTCCTTCCGCTCCATCGCTCCACCCCAATGAGTGTTACATAACTTCATGGTGTTGCTATGCTCACACTGCTTAACCTCCTGACTCATCGCCACACACACTGAGATACAAACACACAGATAGGAGTCAGTCAGTCTCACTGGCTTCATGACTCAACCACAGTGAAATGTCCACTTCACACAGGCTCTTGGTGTTGATACTGGCACAAGAACCACTGAACAAATTTACATGGGCTTGAATGATAAGATCTAAAATCACATGCAAAACAAAGCTACTAGTCATACCCAGGTGGTTTGTCCCAGTCGTCCTCACTGAAGCCTCCATCATTGAAAGGATAGTTCTTCCTGCGTCCTGGGGGAGGAGTGGAGCTACGTTGCTGTTTAGCACTACGCCACTCGTGTGGGTGGAGGGTGATACCAGCTGCCTGGTGGCTGTATGTACCTGCAGGAGGAGTGAAGGAAAGTCACTCTGTATAGATACAACCATTTTGGATTATGGATCAAAACATTTAGATTTAACTACAAGAGTTAATCATGTTACTTCAAATCTTTAACATTATAAATATTTTGCAGGGGCTATGGTCATGGTGGCCTTTCATCAGCTATATGTGTTGACCTAAAGCTTACCCTGGCTGCCATAGCCGGCGTCCAGCCCTGAGCCATCCCACGATTCCATAGCAGAGTCAACGCTGGGTATGGTTGTGGAGTAAAGCTCTGACAGCTTGTTGGTCTGTTGGCTGTCCATCAAATCATCCTCTTCAGGGTCACTGAGCTCATTCTCCGTGGTGTCCTCTGCCTCTGCTGCCTTCCTCTCCTCAAGATCTGGGAGAGGAGAAAGATATGATTAGGTTTGTTAAATCAAATCATCAAATGATCAACTAAATTATGAGACAGTAAGCCTGTTTTCTGACAAGCAGGGCTATTGTTTTGATCAACTTAATCAGGTCAGTCAAGTTCAAGACCAAGCACGGTCCCAGCTTCAGACAGACAGACACTTCACACTGAACAATGCTGAGTGGAAAAACACTGGTCAATGGAAAAAAGAAACACCAAGGAAAGCCTTTACTGAAAGCATTGCTTGGGGTTCCTTTAGATATGACACAATGTTTATATATGAAACATCTATTATTCTAACTCATTGTATGCAACTGCATACTGCTTACTCTGTACTTCAACTTTTGAGCCAAAGCAGAAGTATTATATTTGCCTGACAGAGAAATGCTCCTGGTTATGTTGCAGAATTACACTGACAAAATATGTTCTTATTTATTCAAAATGTATTCATGGATAACAACAATTCTATTTTAGCATCAAATATTTCATTTTGATTAAAGAGCTTGCACATACTGGTGGATTAGCCATTACAGAAACATTAGAAAAAATCAGTAATACTGTTAATTTAGGGCAGCTGTGGCAAACACTGTATATCTACGTCGCACATGCTTGGGTTTCCAGCTACACGCACATCATGCCCAGCGTGATGATCGTTTCTCAAGATATGCAAATCGTAAGACATAGTATTTGTTTTTGCTGTATTGTCCAACCAATAGTATTTGAAACTTACTGTCAAGTTGCTTTTTGATCTTCAGGGTGACCGTCTCTCCAGCCATCTGCAGCAGATGGATAGCTTCACTCAGGGGCTTGCCTTTTAAACTCACACTGTTGATAGCCAGGATCCGATCACCTATATGGATAGCCCCTGTCCTGGACACATGGAAACATACACATTCACACAGACATTTGACATATGCAGTGTCATTCAAACTAATATGTACTATGCACACACGGGAAAACATTACTAGGAGACCACAGTCAAAGCACACTAGCTATACAGTAATCCAGTGTTGACTTTGGGGTCACAACAAGGAGACTGTAATGAAATACGGCTACCTTTAAAGGGGACATATTAGCTTATACACTTTTTTGGCAATTTCATATAAGTCTCAGACGGCCAACAATATTGTATTCAAAGTGTATTACCCCAAACTCAGCCCTGGTCCTGAATTGCAGCCAGTTAAAAATCACTGCATTGATCTCTGCTGAGAACAGACTGTTTCTGTGTCTGTACCTTTAAATGTTCATGAGCTGTCTCTGACCACGCCCCCTCTCTGGAGACAGGAAGTGACTCTCTCTCTCTCTCTCCCCTCCCCCTTACCGTGTGCTTCTGTTTACTTCTAGATGTGTACTGGCACTGGCAAAAGAGACTACCGTTAATAGTAGTCAGAGTCACCCAAATTACAAATAAGTGTAGAACATTAGCTTCAAATGAGCCTTGTGCTCACAGAGCTTATGTTGAATGACTCCTGCTATTAATTACTCAAGGACCACCAGAACTTCCCGAAGTTTTGCACCGAGCTAACCGGAGCTCCGAGCTAACCGTGGCTCTGGACCTCCGGTTGCATTTTTTCCATAAGCCTAACCCTGTAACCCTATCCCTAACCCTAACCATCGCTGGAAGTGTTGTCAGGGCGTATTTCAATGCATAAACTTTATTAAAATATTGTAGTTGCCACTGAGAATGAAAGGAATATCCATCATTTTTAAGGCTCTTGCTTAGAGGCTTGCTTCGGGGCGCTTGCTTCGGGGCGCTTGCTTTGGGCGCTGATCGCTCATGTTGCCGGTCATTCGTAGAGATATGCACAAAAATATGTGCCTAACTTTGTATGATATCATACGAACCGTTTCATGAGACTACGTTGCATTGCTAAACTGTTTGCAAACCTTCACACAACTCACTTTTGAGATAGTTTTGCACCCGAAATCAAGAGTTCCTTTTTTAACGGTTTAAGTTCAGTGTAACAGTTCAATGTAAATATCCCTTTAAGAATGTAAGGCATAAACAGAACATACTTTGACTTTTAGATTGAGTCTGAAATTGAATCCAAATTGAACTGAAATACAAAATTAAGTGGAACAATACAGTCAACACTGTGAAATATGAAACCATAACATAACTTTTCACAAGCAATAGATGACCTGTGTTTTCTTAAAAAAACACTTATCTCACTATAACATGTTGAAATAATCCACCTAATGAAGATTAAATTCTATGTTATCAGGCATTCATACAAAACCTGTGTGGGCCATGTGTCCATGTCAAGTCTCTACGTGTTTTGTACAAAGGGACAAAGTGTTCCTTTCTGCTAAGGCTGTAGAAAGAACGTAGTGTGCACCTTGTAAAGCCACAGTGGAGCTGCAGGTAAATTGTTTCATGTTACGTAAGTTGGGCGATCTCAGTCTGCCAGTGAATGAAGACTAAACACTAATGAAAACAGACAGACACTTCACATGCAGTGGCATCCATTTTCATCCCTGGATGCCACTGCAGCACAATTACACAATATGCATGTTTTGAGTTCAAATGAACATGTTCATCATCCACGGATGCAGAACTTTCTTACAACCATTTACTTAACATGTAGAACGTGTGACTTTTTACATATTGTGTTTTGTCAGAGCATTTGATTTATTGGTTGCTGCCAGTATATAAAGAAAATTTCGAAAAATATGAGAAACATGTTTCTGAAGAATACTGCCAGCTTTAAAACGTGTTTTTGAGCATTGGATTGCAATTGGATAGAGTTTGAAAACATGAAGGCAAAAAAAATATATAAGAAAAAAAACATGTATGGATCATTAAAAAAAACTGACTCCTCATCGATCTATGTAATCTGTTTTTGAGCTGGACAGAGCAATCAGGTGCAAATGTAACAACAACCCAGACATTAGTTGCTAGTATTTTATTGTATCCCACATTTGCTTGCTGTTACAGTGCCAGTGACGCAAAATATGTGCGTGAGAGAGCGAGTGTGTACCTCTCGGCCAGGCCTCTCTTAGTTAGGCCAGAGATAGTGATGGGGTCAAAAGGCTCCTCAGTGCCTGAGATGGTAATACCCAGAGGGCCTCCGTACCGCTTCAGCTCCACTGTGTAGATGATGCTTCCTGACGTCTCCTGCTCATCTGTGACACACATACATGCACAGAAGTGCACGTGTTATTTTCTTGTTTCAGCTTCAGTGAATAGATGCAACTGGCTGATACACACACACACACACACACACACACAGTAAAATGTCCTCAGTTCACACGGTGGTGTTGCATCACATTATCTTCAAATGTGAAACACACACACAAAGACATTTCACCCCCAAAGTAGGTCAAAACGCTTATCATGACAACACTGGTGAGAAAGATACCGTTTCCATGGTAACCAGGGAAAAGACTGCCTCGTCATCATGTAGCATGAACACATAATATCTGAATAAGTCCTCATGCACGTGTCTGTCTGTGTGTATGCATGTGAGCATGTCCTGTGAGTCATAATCCAGCATGATTACACAATCCATTCCATCATGTATGTGTGTCGGTATGTGTTGTTTACATCCCATCGACACAGTGGATCAGACCTGAATGGGTTCATTTAATTAATCTGTCAAATAACGCAGATTGAAGAAGGTGTAAAATTGGTAACACATGACTGAGAAGCACAAGGATCTTTAGCTGGATTAAATTTAATGGCACACACAAGACCACCACACCAGGATATATTTTTTTCCTTCATGGTGATACTATATTCTATAAATGTATTTATTTCTTGATTAAATTTTGCTGTATAATAATTTGATTTCAAACTGATCACTTTCAATAGTTTCTGTTTCCCACAGAGAACAATAAATATGTATTTTACTGTATTTGACCATTTCAAAACTGCATTAGGAGTCAATGAGTGGTGGACAACAGCACCACTTGGTGTCCAAATTTAACATATTTAACATACATGGGCTGTGGTTCAAAGGTTCAGCTAAGGAAGAATAACAAGACATGCTGTATTCATCCTGAGGGCATTACATATTTTCTTGGTATTATTTCTCATATTGCACCCACACTTCAAACAGGACCTACACACGTGCAAATGAATGGAGAGATGCTAGAGTGAAGGGATTTCCATATACAAGCACCCCGAGCAATTGAGTGGTTTTGTGCCTTGCTCAAGGACACCAGTGCCTTGGCAGTATTTAGGTGGCAGTTATGCTACGAGCTGGCTGAATTCTCTAAATGTTGATGAAAGGTGCTTTAAGGCTGCCTTTATGTCTATTAGCACACTGGGATCAGGTCCATGTCCTTATGAATTCTGGTTCATGTCTTTCCTTGACATCACAACACTGCTCATCAATTAAAAAGCAATAGCCAAGGAAGAGCACCTGTGTTTGCTGTGGATCCTAAGAATAAACTACTGTAATGAAAACCATCATAAAACAGGTTAACCTATTATTCTCAACATTATTATTGTCATTAGTACTAGCAGTAGTAGAGATCAATGTCAAGGAGTCATTAGGAACAAATTAATTGACAATGACTGATGCATTCCTTAAATTTTGGTCATCATGTTTACTGCACTTCCACAGATAGACTCCACACATGCACACATGTACCTGAGTTGTCTTCGTCTTTGCGTATCTTTAGTTTGACCAGTTCCTCACACTGCTGCAGGATCTGCTCTGCATCATCTTTGGAGCAGTTCTCCAGTCTGATGTTGTCGATGGCCAGCAGCTTATCACCAGGCTCTAGTGTTCCTGTCCTGAGGGGTGAAAAGAGACAGAGGTGGAAACAGATACTGCTTTTACTACAGCCTCCTTTGTCAGAGTTCTGCCAAACTGAAGGTATTTAGAGAGCATGGTAGGAAATAGAGTATTATGAATTCTGATGGACATAATGTATGATATCCTTAACTACTACAGAGTTGGACACTAAATACAGAAAAAAGACAGAACAGACTGTAAGGTACCTGTGCGCCATGCTGCCCTTCTTGATGTCAGAAATGATAAGGGGCTCTCCAGGCTTCTTACTGGCTGTGGAGGGAGGTGAAACCACACTAAGTATCACTAAATACTGTACATAAAGCACTGCTGACCAATATGAAATAAGTGTCACTACTACAACTATTCCTAATAATAATAATAATAATAAAACAATAACTGGAAAAGTAACATTACTATTTATCCCCATGCATCATGTGCAGTTTTTATTTCACACAGCATAAGTTATATTAATATTTCTTTACATTGTGTGCTGCTGTCTGTCACTTTGTATTTATTATTATTCTATAAAATGGTTGGTACAAAGAGAGTGCTGGAACCCGAAGTCATATTCCTTGTTCATGAAAACGTACCTGGCTAATAAAGCTGCTTCTGACATCAAGTCTTACTCATCTTGAGATAATGGAAAATAATCTGTTCAATCAATTTAAAAATAGCTGCACTCATAACAAAACAAATACTAAAAATATAGGGTACATATTATTTGTCAGTGCATGCAAACCCACAAACTGAAATAAGACGACCCAGATCAGAAAACATGTCAAATCATTAGACTATATCATCTGCAGCCTGACAACTAGCTTGGCCAAGGTGCACCATATATTTTTTAAGGCACTCAGAGCAGACAGGGTTTTTTGTGAAGGGGTCTTAAAGAGAAAGGCACTGAAATAACAAGTAAGTAGAAACATTTTCTTATATACAAATATGAAATTGAGTATGTATTTAAAACAGGGATAAATACTGGGAATGTAAACAGGAAATGTAAAAATGTATTGCACTGGATGCTTGATTATGGACAGGATAAATAAATTCTATTGTACAGATAGAATTGTTAAATAGAACAGCAGCAGTGACAGTGACAGATATATTGCACATAATAATAATAATAATAATAATAATGCATTGTACTTATATAGAGCTTTTCATGACACCCAAAGTCGCTTTACAGTATAGATACATTATTCATTCACACTTGGTGATGGTAAGCTTCTTTTTTAGCCACAGCTGCCCTGGGGCAGACTGACGGAAACATCTTAGACCACCGAAGCATTCACACACACCAGTGTGTCACTGCAGGCAGGCAAGGAGGGTTAAGTGTCCTGCCCAAGGACACAACGACAGATGGGGATTCAGGATTCAAACCACAGATCTTCCGATCATTGGACAACCTGCTCTACCGCTGCTGCCACACAAACAAATGTATTGCACATAAACAGATGTATTGCACATAAATTGAACAGATGTATTGCCCATAAACAGATGTATTGCACATAAACTTATGTATTGCACATAAACAGATGTATTGCACATAAATAGAATAGATGTATTGCACATAAACAGTTGTATTGCACATAAACTGATGTATTGCACATAAACAGATGTATTGCACATAAATAGAACAGATGTATTGCACATAAACAGTTGTATTGCACATAAACTGATGTATTGCACATAAACAGATGTTTGCACATAAACAGATGTATCGCACAAACAGATGTATTGCACATAAACAAATGTATTGCACATAAACAGATGTATCGCACGAACACGTATTGCACATAAACACATGTATTGCACATAAACAGTTGTATTGCACATAAACAGATGTATCGCACAAACAGATGTATTGCACATAAACACATGTATTGCACATAAACACATGTATCACAATAACAGATGTATTGCACATAAACAGTTGTATTGCACATAAACAGTTTGTGTTGCAGATGTATTGCACATGAACAGTTATATTGCACATGAACAGATGTATTCAATGTTGAACATTACATGTGAGAGTTCAGGGTGGTGATGGCTCTCAGAAAGAAACTGTTTTTCAGCCTGTTAAGGACAGGTACACTCAGTGCCGCCCCTCCCTTAAAGCAGATCACACAGTCTGCGTAGGGCCTCATCCTTCATGAGGGGCCACATTTTGCGTGAGAGGACACATTTGCTTATGCACAATGGATGCGCATATGCACTACCGCCAGAAGCGTACAGCATCAAATAAGCTCGAGGAAGAGATCTGTAATCAGAACACGAATGTGTCGCTGCAATGATTGACAGCACTCGTCATCTGAACAGTCAGAGCGCTGGCACGCACTTGCAGAGCGAGTTGTTATGTTGTCTGAAAGACATCATGAGTCGGGAGCGAGTAAAGCAGGCAGATATGTTGTTGAAATCAAACTTTGTGGCACAGTTTACCTGAGCTGCTACTCATTAGAGAGGAATCTCACTCTCCAGTCTCTATCCAAGCTGGAAATTTTTTTATCCATCAATTACTGAATGTCTTGATGCCCTCTGCATTCACCTCTGATGAAAAAGAGTAGTAAAATGATCAGTTGGTGGCCATAGATATTCATAGGATATAAACTCTAGCCAATATATTTAGCCTATACCCTATCAATTTAAGTTGTTACTGTTGCCTCCAAATAAAATTTTGCTTAGGGCCCCAATTTGGTCAGGGGCAGCCCTGGGTACAGTATTCAGACAGAATGTGATTTTGAAAATACAAACATGAAAAAAACTGCTCAAACTAGCTGGTAGATTTGTGAAATCAGCTAATGTGTGTTTGCCCTGTAAGATCCTTCTCTCCTTCTCAGCTGTGATACTTCCATCCACAAGATGGCAGCATTACACCAGTCTCTCGGTCTCAGTGTCCCACTCAAGGACAGTTTGACATGCATGTTGTTCACACTCCTGTGATAAAGTAAAAGCTGTCAGGTGTCTGACACTAATCAGTCCTTCGTCTGCAGTGTCATTTTCATCTTGATGTGTTCACAAACTGTTCAGACATCAGAGCTTCTCTATATATTTAATTAGCATGACTTTTTTTCTTCCACAATGACTCCTATGGCTTTATTGAAAGCCACACAGTTTAACACATTTATGCTGGTAAATCATTTTGTAGTTGTACTATACTTGAGTATTTCCATTTTATGTTTCTTTATACTTCTACTGCCCTACATCTTAGCAAATATTGTAGTCTATGTTCATCATGAGTACTTTTTACCCATGGTACTTAAAGTATAATTTAATGTGTGCTTTTGTATTTCAAATTTAGTAAAGTTTTAAATGCAGGACTTTTACTTGTAACAGTGTATTTCTTCACTGTGGCATTACTATTTTTAATTAATTAAGTAAAGGATCTGAGTAGTGCTGTGCTTTACTGAAGTTAAGAAGGGACACCAGACAAAATGAATGCACATATCTGGGCCAGTGTGAGGAGGGTGTACAATTTTCTGGTTGTGCTTCTCAGTTTTTGCAATACTTACTGATGTATTTATGTCTCTACATCAAATGCATGTATCAGTCTACCTGTCACTGAGCTCACACTACTTAAAATATTACAGTATACATTGGCACACTGAAGTAAACACACATCCCAGACTGTAGGACAGCAGCACTAAAAACTTTGAACTATTAGTCAGGTATGTTATTAATGTCTGGAAGAACTATAAGATCAGTGCAGACTGGATCCACAATGATTATAAAATGCACTGAACTTTCTGCCAAGTGTGTACAAGACATTTTGGTGGGTACAAAATACCTCTGCAAAATGGTATATGGACCATGGTTTTAAGCACTACAAGTACAAAGTTATATGGAAACCCAACAAAGTCATGTGAACAACTTGAATAACAGCCTCCACTGTTCTGGGAATTTCCACACAATTTTGGGAGCTTTTTTGCAAAAACATACATTTAGCCAGAGGGGTAAGGCCTGAATGAGGTTCAGGTCAGCTAGTTAGTTAGTTTAATTATGCAGAACAGGTGACCAGGTGCACTTTCGCTTTGTGTTTGTAGCGAAATTCTAATTTATACCACGTTGATTTGAAATTAAACAAAAGTCATGGTTTCATTTCTACCTCTAGTAAACAAATTAACACCATGTTACAGTTTCAATACAGCTTAGTGCTTTATCTTAACTCATTAAGTCCCTGAGGGACATATGAAACATCTGTATCAAACTACCTTGAAACAAGTAAGGAAAACATTGCTGTGACGTATTCATCACATTTGCATTTAGCCAAAAAATTGTCATAATAACAAAATGGAAATAATCCAAAAGTTTTAGTCATTGTGAGTTAGTTCTATTTAAAGTACTTTTGAACAAATATAAATACAAAATGCAAAATTAAAAAATACAAAAATAAAAGTATTTGTTCTTCTAATTGTACACAATAATGTGAAGGGGTTATGCATATACACATGAGGACAATATTATTAGCCACCTAAGTGCTGCTGAACAGAGCAAAGACTTTTTAACACAGCTTTTTCAAAAACAGTTTTTAAGGAGGGTTGTAATTTTGAACCTGGTATTTTTTTTTGTGAAATAGTGTCATTCCTGTGTGCAAAGTAAAATAATGTAAGCATCCAAACCAAAAAACTGTGATGTTTGAAAAAGCTGTGTTAAAATACATTGCTCTGTTTAAAGCACTTGGGAATTACTAAAAAAAATAAAAATGAAAATGAAAAAAATGAATGAATTTTTGTCCTCATGTATATGTACCACATGAGATCACAGAGGTGGTACCTGTATGTGTTCTGGAAGCCCATCATGTCTTGTTAATGAATGGTTGTGACTGTAAGCTACTTCATGTCCCAAAGCCACTGAAACCAAGGGTTTCCAGGCTGAAGGCAACTCCACCAGTACTGCCTGGGAGAGTCTGTGTTGGTGCTCCAGATGATCTTCCCTCTGACCAGGTTGCACACTGGGCTGTGAAATGTGACACGTGTGGCTGTTCAGTCTGCAACAGTAATGCAACCACCAATCTCAGTGACAGCTGTGATGTCTTTGCTCCACTGAGTAAAGAAATTGTTTCAAATCTTATCATTTAGCCGAGGCCGAAGCTGCTGTAAAAACTGAGAAAATGCTTCAGACATGGTCTTAATAATTTTGACTATTGACTATCCAGCAGGCTACAGTTACTATGACACACACTGTACATGGGTACGACCCTGGCACAGGGTGGTCTCATGATATTCAAACATCCTTTTAGCATTTCAAAACTAAACATTATTTTGTGCTTGGTATGTGTGTGTGTGTGTGTGTGTGTGTGTGTTCATACCACTGATAGTGAGCCCCAGCTCCACTCCTCTTTTCTTCGGCAGTTTGACGTGGAACGTACCACTGCTAGGCACCACTGACTCTGTAACACAAATGCATGGAGAGAACACATTGCTGAGAAGCAACAAATAAGCCCTCACCCTGCTTAACATTTGTAATTACAAGACATTTAGCGCTTGCTCTTATCGCCTCTGAATTGCTCTTCTCTGGGGGCAAACAGTGCCTTCAAATCCTCACATCTTCCCTGCATGAGTCACAACAGTAATTCTGCTCTATATCCAGGCATGGACATGACAAACAGAAGAGCCACTTAAGACCCAAGCTATTTGGATCAGCTCCACACTTCAGGATCCTCTAAAGTCACCACATTCACTGACAAACAAGCAACACACATTATGAACAAGTGCTTTATGTATCAGAGTGGTTTCATTTAATGCACAGAGGCTTGCCTGAAAGCTATAAAACGTGAATGGAATGTGCATCCCACTCAGAGTTTCTAAGCTGTTTTGACTTAGGGCACCATGTTTTCCTCTTGATGTGGTCTGGTTTGGTTTCACGGTACACAAATCAAAGTGGAATAATCTATGTGCACCCATCAGTGTGTTTTTCTTAAAATGTTGCGGTCATCAATCAGAAGATTGGTAGTTCAATCCCTGGCAGTCCATGTGCTGTAGTGTCCTTGAGCAAGATACCCAACCGCAAATTACTCCTAATGGTATCCATTGGTGTATGAATGCAAGTGAATGTGTGTGAATAGGTGAATTATTCTACTATCTACTGCATGTGCAAAATAAATTAACCATGTATGATTACTCTTCTGTGAAAGGTGTGTTAAGGCTGAGTTCTACCTACGACCAACGACACAAAACACCATGGGCACTGGGTCTGAAACTAAAGACGGTTATGCTGTGCTGTGCACCACTTTGCATCAGATGTATATTTCTTCACTGGGACATACATCAGTGCTCTTCCTCCTCAGTTAAATACAGTGTCTGCATGAGAACAATGTTAATATTGTGTGAATAATATAATATAATAATATAATAATATGAATAAGAAAATTCCAGAAGCAGGGGATGGTTTAATGTAACATACGTAAGGCTCTCAACCTGTGTGTGAATTGTGAATTTTCTGTTGTCCTTTACATAAATAACATTGCTTTCCTCCAGAGATTATGTTTAACTGAATATGAGGAACACAGCTGTGTCCTTGTGTGTGTAACAGTGGACTGTATATGAGTTGTGAACCCATTGATGCAGATGCATCTTAATATGTGTAAATAGTATGAATATAACAAGCTTTAGACCAGCTTTTTCTCAGTCACAGGAAGGCATAAGTGCTTTGCCACTTGCACACTGGACATGAAAATTACATCTGCGTCAGTCTGACACTAAAAATTACAGTTTTGCCATGTGCCACTTTGCACTGCAAATTATAGCTGTTTTAATTAAAGTGTTATTTTAGTTTGAAATTCTGAATTCAGAATTACACCCTCAGACCTGCGACCCAGTTTTCAGCAGGGTCTTCTCGGTTTCTCTCATTGTGTTTGAAAATATAACAAAAATTATTTGATTATAACAAAATAAATTAAAGAGCACATTCCTCCCCTCTCTCCACCCCCACCAATAACTAGTGAAAAAATGATTGTATTTTACTTTCCAGGGGATAGCCTATGAGTACAACAGATTACCTTTCAGCTATCCTCTGAGTTTGTGCATCTTAAAACACAAAACTGAGGATGTAGTCTTTTTGTTAGCTTCACAAACCTGCTACATCGAATTCTATCTCCAATGTGACCTTATTGGTCAGCGCTGCATCTCTGAGAAGCTGATTGGCCTCCTCTAGTGTTCCATCTTCTGTGGGGATTCCGTTGATTGACAGGAGGCGGTCTCCAACCTGCAGCAGGCCACACCTACAACAGCAGTTAGCATGATGTCACAAAGGAGGCTGTTGTCATTCAATATTTGTACAAACTACTACGAAAACTATTGCACTATAAGTTGTATATAACCCACGTAATTGGGAGCCAGAATTGTGATCATGTGACGTTCGATGCAGGCTGCTCTTTCTGTGAAAACATGGTGGAAGTTCCTTACATTCTCAGTGGAAAATGCAATAATTTAAGATAGCTTATGAGTTCAAATGCGTTTTGATAACATTTCTAGTGGGAAATATGCATTTTATTTCCAGAAGCCTAACCCTGTAACCCTATCCCTAACCCTAACCATCGCTGGAAGTGTTGTCAGGGCGTATTTCAATGCATAAACTAGAAATATGCACAAAAATTTGTGCCTAACTTTTCATATGATATCATACGAACCCTTTCATGAGACTATGTTGCACAAAGATTAGACACTTTCTATATATCACTTTTTCTTACAGTTACAGCATTCAAGGTGATGTAGAGCTATGAAAAAAAATACTTCTACGTTGTTTAACCAGTGCAGCAGCTTGATGTCATGATAACCATCAATGGTGACATTTAAAATCACCATTTCAACTTCTCTGTAGTTCATGCAGTCTAAATAATTGAGTTTGCTCGAAAAATGTCTCTGAAATTGAATCATTTATTTTCTTCACCATTATGCTGGTTTCTTCATTTTCATATTGGACAAAACAACAACAAACAACAAGGCATGATGATTAAAGGTGAATTCATGAAGGAGGGCCGTGCGTACTCAAAGTGGACGTCCGCAAGGTCTATGTGAGCAAAGCTCAAGTTTTACAACCACGTGGACTCCATTCTGCGCAGGTGTCACACAAAACACTGCTCCACATGTGTTTTTCACACCAACCCAGATGAAATGTGACATTGATCGATCACAGGAAACTACTGTGCGGCAGTAGGCAGTAGTGCATGTGTGCATGGAGTCCTGCCATACAGTACCAACTGTCTTTTGCTAACAATGTCAACTGAGCTCTGGTTTTGAGTTTACACTCAGAACCCTTTCTGATGCTTCTACAAATATCTATTTGTGAAAGATGCCACCTCGAACTGCCTATGGGATAATAGATCCAGCCAGAATCCTAGATCTTTCTACACCTTAACCAGGACATTTTCAGTTTCACACAGTTTCACACTATCGAGCCAGGCCAGGCCAGGGCCATTAGGGGGCTACCTCAGTGCTAATAGCCCTGGGCCACAAGCCCCATGCCCTGAAACCATTTGTGTTCACACTGTTGGGTCACTAGCCCCTCCAGTTTACGTCCCCATTTGCGAAAACGTCACTGATACAACCCATTATCAAACAGGATAGGTTTGATAAGTTTGATAAAGAAAGAAAGAAGCTGTTAGGGAGGCTACGTGTGGGACGACGGCAAAGAGCAATCAAATTACAACACGAACAACGACTGAGAGCCAAGGCATGGAAACACAAAAGAATTGAGGTATGTTAACCATAAAACAATCTGTTCATAATGCCAGCTATATCACATCATCACGATGCTGTATAGAAAATAGCTAACTGATACTATCGATGTATCGAGTAGTAGGCTACGCAGCTAACAGCTGCCATAGGACAAACCTGGCGTTACTGCTTTACTTGGCATGGAACTGACATTTCCTTTTCCTTGACACCGCATCTAGCTCTGCTTTGGCTTACTGACACAAACAAACCTGAGAAAGTTAGGAGCGAAGCACGACAGCTGCTCTGTGTGCTGGCTGCTTCAATAGCAATAGCTCCTGTTAGCTCGATCAGTACTGCAGCAGTAGCTTCGGAGCTCCGTTTTGCACAGCAGCTATTGCTAATAACCGGATCTCTGGTTAGCTCAAAGTTAACCGGGACCCTGAAGCTTCTCCTACAGCACTAACAGAGCTAATGGGAGCTTATTGTTGCAGTACTAACTGAGCTCCGGACCTCCGGTTAGCAGCAATAGTGCTAAACAAGCAATAGCTGCAGCTCCGGACCTCCGGTAGCTGCAGTGCTAACAATCCAGGGACATGTATACAGGCTATCATGCTACATGCTTCAACTTCAGCTGTGTATGGGCCCATGTTTACAAAGCAGCCCTCCGTGAAATGATGGGCGCACACATGCAAAACTTCGGGAAGTTGGGTGGTCCTTAAGTAATTAATATCAGGAGACATTCAACATAAGCTCTGTGAGCACAAAGCTAATGTTATACACTTATTTGTAATTTGGGCACTGCAGAGTGACATTGGTAGCTTCTTTTGCCAGTGCCAGTATGCATCTACTGTATAAGTAAACAGAAGTACACAGTAAGGGGAGAGAGAGAGAGAGAGAGAGAGAGAGAGAGTGTCTCTCTCCAGAGAGGGGGCGTGGTCAGACACAGCTCATGAACATTTAAAGGTACAGACACAGAAACAGTCTGTTCTCAGCAGAGATCAATACAGTGATTTTTAACTGGCTGCAATTCAGGACCAGGGCTGAGTTTGGGGTAATACACTTTGAATACAATATTGTTGGACATCTGAGATCTGTATAAAATTGCAGAAAAAGTGCATAATAGGAGACTTTTAAAAATGTTCTTCAGAAGAACATGGTTCTGATTAGAGGGAAGAACCCTTATTTCTGTTGAATCAGTGGTGGAACAGCCTTTCATCCACCATTCTGCTTCTGTACCTTTTCCACAGGACAGCAGAGTTGAGGCCCAACAGTCCCTGAACAGTCTTTGTGACGGAGACTGTCAACTGAATGAGTCTGGCTACATTTTTAATAATTTGTCTTGTGGCTATTACGCTGTTTTTAATGAGATTTTCCTGAACCCCAAATTTCTGGTTTTATTTGGCTCTCCATCAGAAGAGTTTTTCAAAGGGGATTAAGGGGACCCTTAAGAGTTATAGCAAATAGATATCGGTATGAAGCCAGACTGCTGACATTGAAATTATCCAGTCATTTCATTCTGAATAACCCTTAGATGTTCCTCAAAACAGAGTGAGGTGAAAGTTTCCAAAACACATCCTGAAATAAAAATGTTTGCGATGTTATTTCCTGTGCCTATTGAGATATGATTCCCCCAGAGTTAAAATGCTCCCAAAGGGGAAAGACTAATCATCAGTAGTCCTCTAACTGGAAAGCTTTTTCCATTCATTCATTTTATATACAGAGATGATGCCTGAAGGAGCTTCAGTCTCCCTGCTGTTTTCACACCATTTTCAGCTACTGCAGCTGTCAATGGTGCTGTATGGATACTGAAAATTTCGTTTTTCCAAAACATCCACCAAAGCTGGCTCCGCTCCACATCATCAGCACTATTTAAGTCATTAACTGTGTAAATACTTTATTACAAGGTATATTAGAAAGGACTCCTTCAACCCTGAATTGATTCACAAAGTTAATAACCACAGTCATTGAACCGTGTAGAGCATTGCACTGCAGCAATGCAAGGAAGAACCTTGGAGCAGGGCTACCTTGGCTTTTAGGCCTTTCAATTTTTCCTTACTTTGGGATAACCTAAAGGCCTGCACTATGTATAGTATTGAATTCAAAATATTCAGGGTGTCTTTTGTTATCTTGTTCAACGAAACTTAACAAACATGACCACACTCAGCAGTCTAGTGTTTATTAACTAATTGATAGTCAACCCAGGTTTTCTCAGTCTGGCTATTGTGGTGTTAATGGTGATGTGGAGTATATCACAAACATGTCATCAGAGTGACATATTTTACAAACCAAGCCCAAACTATTACTTTTCTTGAACTGTAACAAATGAGGGCAGCCACTTGCCTTTAATGTCACCGGGTGTTGCTTATTACTGTCAGAACACAACCAGTTCCCAAACAAGCTGTTTTTAGTAATTTTAATTTAGTAATTTTCAATTACACTAGCCTTTTTCTTTAAACCAAGAGCACCATCTAGAGGAGTCAAAAAATACCACAAGTGCTTCATGAAGCTTCATTTGTCCATCACTGACATATCCCAATATGTGCTGACCCCACCGTACTGTATATTAGACGTTTTTCTTAATAATGAACAACCAACTGGTTTCCTTTCTTACCGGACTAGCTCAGTTGTAGCGCGCTGGCTCTGCAATACGTTTTTATTTTATTTTGATAGGGACACCGGGCTGGCTCCGACGCACTGGACTGTCTCCGTGGCGTTGGTTCATAAAACTCCAGTGCTCTGTAACACTGGCTTCAGCATCATCCATGCTGGTCCATCACAGTGACCATCATAGTGTTTGCCATAAACAGTGTCGTAAAACCTGAAAACAACTTTCTATCGCGAGCGTTTTCAAATGAACGTGAACGGTGCATGCCGTTCATTCTCGCCAGAGTGAACGCAGCTCCCATTCACTTTCATGACTTGAAAACTGAGCCGTTAAGTTCACTGTTCACAGAAAATATGAACGCCTTTCACTGAACGCGTTCATGCACAACACTGTGCGGCTCATATGAGCAACTGTGAAGTCTCCTGTCTCCCTTTGTGCTTGCCGTTAGCCACCACAATCACTACTAAACTGTTATTCAAGGGGGAGGAAATTGCCCTGAGTATTTTTTGTACTCAAGTTACTAGTTATATTTATATATACATATATATATATATATATATATATATATATATACACATATATATGTATATATATATGTATGCACATATATATGTGCATACATATATATATACATATATATGTGCATACATATATATGTATATATATATATGTATGCACATATATATGTATATGTATATATATATATATATATATATATATATATATATATATGTACACATACACACACATATATACATATATATTGTTATCAAGTCCATTTCAAGTCCGTTTTACACCACCAGAATAAGGGAAGCAGCTGAAATAATGTTCAGTTGTCATATGTGGTGCTATTCTATCAGTTTGAGCAAAAATTAACTATGCAAGATTTCTATCAAAATGAATGACTGGCTGATTTTAGTGATATGTATGTACTCCATTGAGGTGTATTCTTTCCAAAACATAATTCAAAGTGGTAAAGAGGGTGACTGAACAGGGCTAATGCATTCTCAAAAAAGCTATACCAATACAATTAATAGAGCACACAATATATTTAAAGTCAGATCTCCTCATGCTTTTGATGTCTGTCAATTTACATAAAAGCATTCACATAGTCTGGATTATGTGTTTACCTTTCTAGTGTTTGTCTCATGTTACAGTCTGTACAGTGAAAACACACTGAGCTTGTGAATGTGGGGCACAATCGAACAGCTTATTGTAATGTGATGCACAGGACAGATGTGTGCACTCACCTCTCTGCAGAGCTGTCGGGCTCAATGAATCGGATAAGAGGGGGTGCAGATAGTGTTTCAGTGGCAAATATTCCTCCCTGCAGCTGAACACCAAAGCCATTCAGTGGGTCACCTGTAAGGATGATCTCACTGGTCTCTACGTGAACCACCTGACCACCTGGACCCACCGAACTGGATGCCAGGGACACTAGATAAACAGACAAACATGCAAGATTGATCCCATCAGAAATATACCATAGTACAGTCAGACTGCACGCTGACAAATAATGATTCCATAAGGGACAATGTTTTTACCAGAATGGATAATGTTGTCAATAACTATAAAAGATGAGATGTATATGTGTGGACACCAGCCACCAGTTCCTTTAATGTTACACTATAACTCAAAAGCCTGGCAAAATTTAAATCGACCTCACCACTGAAACAGTAGAGACTGTAGCAGAACTGGCTACAGGATATCTCTGCCCCACAGTGTTACTGGCCCACATGAGCCTGCTCATTTCAGAAGTCTCTCAAAGACTGAGGCTGAAAACTAATTCACACTACATGATTTCAGTTCAGATATTTCTTGCAAGCAGAGAGGTCTGTCCATACCACATTTCAAATATCTAGCATGATAAATATCCTGACCTGTCAGATACTCTGGCTATGAGCTTTAGCCAATGAGAGGAGGGGGATCACCTGTAACAATATGAATTTACTGTTGGTATTGCACTTGAAATTGTTGTTGCATCTAGAGGAATATTGAAAAAAAAACAAAAAAAAAAAACATGCAGATGGTGCAAAAGTTCGACCACCTAGTTCTACCTAGGACCTCCAGAGAGGGTTATATGTTGCACCATAACACCATAGAAGGGTTGTCTGTAGAACATATGGTTCAACATGGAACATTTATTTTTATTTTGTAGATTTGTTTGGAGTGTGGAACTTACAGGAGCTTTTGTGCTCTTTCTTTCTCTGTCGTCGTTTGAGCAGGGAGTTTCGTGGGCTCATGGGAACTGTTGGCCTGGGCAGTGTGCTGGAGCTCTGGCTACTGGGGCCTGATGTAGTCGTAGAGCCAGGGGAGAAATTGGCAGATACCAGGGCTGCAAACAGGTAGAGAGAAAAGTAGATGGCTATACGTTGTCCTCTACAGTGTAACTACCTCAATGAGTTCAGCTTGTTATTTCAACATCATGTAAAGCAGTCAGGTGTGACTTATTCTGAGTGAAGAATAGTATGAATGGTATAGAGGCTTTGATGTATGATACAAGAATATAGAACACCTCCCTAGAGAAGTGCTCAGGAGGCATCCTTACCAGATGCCTGAACCACCTAAACAGGGTCTCCTTTCTTCGTAAAGGAGCAGTAGCTCTTCTCCCAGCCTCTCATGGAAGACTGAGATCCTCACCCTATCCGTAAGGGAGAAGCCAGTAACCTTCCTGGGAAAACCCATTTCTGCTGCTTGTACTCTTGTTCTCTCGGTCATGATCCATCCTTCATAACCGTAGATGAGACTAGGAATGAACTAGTAGATTGAGAACTCTGCCTTCTGGATCAGCCCTCTTTTCATTACATTGCTCTGATTCTCTGGCCAATCTCCAGCTCCAGGGACCCCTCACTCATGAACGGGACTCTGAGGTGCTTGAACTCCTTCACTTGGGGTAAAGACTTACTCCCTACCGGAGAAGGCAATCCAACAGTGTTCCTGCTGCGAACCCTGGCCTACGATTTAGAAGTGCTGATCCTCATCCCTGGTTAACAGCTAACAGAAAATCACACAATACATCATGCACACAACATGATGACGTATATTCCGACGTGATGACATACAGTATATTCCAGTGTAGGAAGTGCCATGAAGAACCCCTATATGGATTCTGTTCTCTTGTTGTTGTCATGATCCGTCTGTCTGGTTTGGTTAAGTTATCCATTTTTGTCTTGTGCCTACATGTTGTGTTGTCATTTCCTGTTTTATTTTGAAGTAACTGTGTCTTCCCTCTCGTTTCAGCTTCACACATCCCTTTCCCCTTGTTTCCCGCGTCTGGTGATTGTCTGACCCCGCCCTGATTGTTTCCACCTGTTCCCCATTACCTCTTGTATAAATAGTCTTGTCTCCTCTGTCTCGTTGCGTGATCGTCATGTTCCCTGTGTCCATGTGTTTGGCGCTTCCCAACCTTCAGAGTTTTCCTTCCATGGTTTCCAGCTTCCTGATTTTCCTTATGGTAATTTTGGTTGTAATTTTGATAGCCTTAGTGCCTCTTTTTGTTACTAGAAGAATCCTCCCCTGTGAGTAGACCCTAGTTATTTTTCCCCTTTCTTCCTGGTTTTTGTTTAGCGCCACGAGCACCTTTAGTTTTACTACAAGAATCCTCTCCTGAGTTGATCCTAGTATTTTCTGTTTCCCTTAGATTCCTTCCTTTAGTTTATTCGTTAATTCCCTCCTCAAGTGTAGAGTTGTAGGTGTCTTTGTCTTAGTTCTTAGTTCCCCTCTCCTTAGATCCCTTGGTTATTTTCCCTCCAGTTTTTCCTGCCTGTACATTGCTAGCGGTAACTTTTGTAGCCTGTATAGTTAGATTGTGATTTCTGTTTCAGGTATTGCTAACTGGTTTTCTCTCTCGGCCTTGAGAGCGTTTTTTTTTTTTTTTTTTTTAAATGCAAAAAAAGAATTATTGTTTCTATCTTATATGGTTGCAATTCTACTGCCATTTGAAAGTCACTGTGCAAATGGGAGTGCCGGCGCTCGTTTAGGTCTTAAAGGGTTAACTTGTCATTGTGTCTGTGTTTGTGTTCTTACACTTGCAGTAGTCAAGACTGTTGATGGTGTTGTTATTTGAGGAGGTCCACGACTTGTTGAGGGTGGCGCTTGTGTTGCAGAGGGTGGGATTTGAAGGGTGACAGTAGTTCACACAGGGGTCCCAGGAGTGGGGGTGGTCTGACTTCTGAACCTTCACTGCAACACAAAAAATAGTTTGTTACTTGTGAGGTCAGTGTTTTGACTTTACATGTGACATTTATAATTCCCTAGAAGCTTGTCCGAGTTCATATCCTAGTTACTACCATGGAAAACAGATACAGATGAACTAAATCACTATGGAAATGCACTACCATGAGACGTGTGGCGCATACAGCATCAAATCAGCTTGCGGTAGGAAAGTAGAGACCTGTAATAATGTGACCATGAATGCGTTGCTGCAATGATTGACAGCACTCGATATCTGACAATCAGAGAGGAGCTCCGGCATGTACTTGCTGAGAGAGTGAGGAGTTGTCCGAAAGACATCATGAGTCGGGAGCGAGGAAAGCACTAATGTGCTAGGGAGTGCTAACAGCTGATTCTTTGTGTAAACAATGGAGCCAGGGCATTGTGTGGGACCTCTGGACACAGTTATAAAAAGCGTAAAACTACACATCACTTGATCATAAAATGTTAAATGTTACATGCAAACTCTACACAGAAAGGCCCTGGACTAGCAATTGAACTCAGTAACTTCTTGCTGTGAGGCGACAGTGCTAACTACTACACCACCGTTCCGCCCCATAAACAACAGCAAAGACATAATTGAATATGTAGTAATAATAGAATAAATATTTGCATTATGTACTACATAACAAAGGAAGAAAATTTTAATTGCCAATGAAATGTTGGTTGAACACAATTAGTAGATAAATAAAATGTATGTTTACTCTTTGTTGGTTTGTTTGTAGATGTGACCTGTAGAAATAGTCGTAAAACAAAAAAAACACAGTGCAAATATTTCTGTACAAAAGGATAGTCAAAATTGGTTTGAAAACAAAGGCAATGATGGCAATGAGTCCAGTTTGTGTTACCATCAGCCAGTGATGCTGATGTTGTCAAGTCTTATATTGTCTTATTACGCATTAAATAAAATAATGTGATCATATCTCTGTCTGCTACGAACAAATGAAGGAATGACAACCAGCCTCAAACCTCTACGCTCAGGCTCTGAATTTCGCATGGTTCTGTTTCATCTCCAAAAGTCTCTTCCAGCAGTCATATGTCCTTGAGCAAGACACCTAACCCCAGGTTGCTCCCACTGCTGTGCAATGATGAATGAATGAGTGTATGTGATATGTAATGTAAAAGTGATTTGAGTGGTTGTAACATTCAAATACAGTCCATTTACCATTTAATTAAAAGATGATACTGTACATTATCCAAGGCCACTTTCTCAAGTCATGTTGCCACCACTTGATAATGAAAGGCAGAGGTCTGATCTCACTAAGTTGTAACAAGCTGTATTACATTTATTCATTTCCCCGAAATCTCGAGCAGAACACACTCTCGCAGACAGCAGCTCAGAGAAAGTTATCATGGACCTCGGGATAATGTGGATTGATATATCAAACTGTGTTTCCAAAATTCTATCCTATAGAATTATTCAATTGTTTTGTTATTTAATTAGATGAACAACACAGTGGTCCCAAAATGCAAGCCTGGCAGACCACACACGCTTGAACTTTAAAGTAAGCCTAAGCTGTTCTGTGCCACATCCATCCAGCAGAGCTTTTGTTTCCTCGACATGCGAGTCATCTCGTTTAAAGTGTTTTGTTGGTGAGAGGTTGTTTGGTGGCCTCAGGATGAGATGTGAGAGATGTGGCTCATTTTCCTGTCTAATGCTCCCTGAGTGAAAATGAAATCATTACGTTCAGTGAAACACAAGGCTACTGGCTGAAGTCACACATATAGATGCACACAGGCTGGACACACACAAAATGCTGCAGTAACACAGTGAAATGCAATCAAAGTCACACACACAACTGCAAAACCTTTATTCAGAGGGCCTATTAATAAAGCACTGGCTGCATGGACTCCTGCAAGGCCATCAGTGTCTTAATGACTCACTTCCTTACACACACACACAGACACAGAAAAGAACAAAATGAGTTTGCTTTATAGAGACAAATGAATGAGATGAGATGGTGACCTTTCCAATGTGTGTGTGTGTGTGTGTGTGTGTGTGTGTGTGTGTCTGTTGCAGTCACTCAGGGCAACTCCTCATCCATTTTTTTTCTCCACTGACAGGATCAGATTGTTATTAAAACATCATCATGCTGTTTTTATTACTTTTCACTTGATGCATTCTGTTTGTTCAAACTCACAGAGGCTCCACCCTCCCTGGATCCTGGGTAAAACACTCATCCAATCACACACATTCACCTACATAATTTTTCAGAAATGCAGTAGGCCAATCAGGATGTGTCTACCCAAATACAGGCAGACCCCACAGTACATGGGGAATCTCTGCACCACTGTCCATCGTGCCCTGGTCTCATTACAGGAGTGGATCTTCACAATATCTGTTTCCAGTGCCAGAAGAAGAAGAAGTGGTTGTTCTGTAACCTCCAGACTGCCTGACCTGATTCTTGAGTATATAATAATTGGACACTCTATCACTGCCTCCTGTCATCCTTGCTGAGGCTTTGGATGCAGATGATACTGTAACAAATGGACTGTATTTGCTTGGTGTCCAGAGCATTAAAAACTCATGGAAGCCCACCATCAACTGGGTAGGATAATGTGAGCAGCTATGGTAGGTCACCTTGGTCTTATGTCACTTATGAATGCCACGTTGTTATAATGAAATTAACGTATTATGTTGAGGCAACAAACGGTCATGATTGGGCTTCAAATAACTGCATGGACTAAGCAACATATAGACACTAATGATATAACATAAGTACAGAAAACATGACACAACGTCACTTCAAAATAACCCAACCCACCCATGATAAGCCTCTCACTTTTCATTCTACATCACTTTGAGCACAGCACATTTATGCTAATGTATTTGCATTGCATTGTTATTGTATATGAAGTGACTTACAAATACTTTCATATGACATTTGGTGAAAGTGGGCTGGCTGAGTGAAGTTTCAGTGATTTTTCCACCCACCCTTCCCTCTTCTACGTTCATGATTATTTTTGTAGATTAAATATATATTGATTTCATATAATATCCATACAAATGCTGTTTTACTTATGGCATTTAACTTGTGTTTTAACCTATATTTTTTTCTTTTTCACCTTTTTGATTGTTGTACTGACTGGCTCGTGAGTTTTGCACTAAAAATTCCTGAACTGTGTGTGAGTGTACAAATAGCAAATGAAGCTTTTTGAGTCTTGATTCTTTTTGCTAAAGCTGGTGACAGCATAATACATCCAAAACATAAACACATGATGACCATATTCATGTTCTTCCCTGTGAGGCCCACATCAACACATGTCAGACTATGGCATAATTTAGAGCAAACATGACCTAAAGTACATCAGGGGTCCGTCTCACAAAGCAGGTTCAACAGACCCTGAGTGTTACGCTGAACTCTGAGTTGATCTACTCTGAGATAGGAAACTCTGAGTTTCCGGTTCCACAACAGCTAATTTGAGTTGGTTTAATCAACTCAGAGTAGTTTCACCTGGAGTTAAGCGCATGCACCACAATTATAAAAAGCCAGTATCAATGGAGCCCCGACTGGACGAGTCACCATGGCAACGGGGAAGCGGAGGGCTGCTTTTTCACCCCCTTGAATTGGAAATTTTAATGTGATCATATGGTGAGTTTGAGCCCATTGTTTAGAAAGAAGTGCAACACCTTGCAGCTGTAAAAGAGAGGGAGACGGTGTGAGAGAACATTGTTGTCCAGTACGTAAGTTTAAATGTAGCAATCACATTAATATTACAGGGGAAAACTGTTTGAATGGTAGCCTATTAACACATCTCTGACTTAATGGTCACTAAAATGTTTTCTAAGCTCGTTTTTGCAAAGCCGAACCAGTCAATCTCGTGCCCGTATGCAAACTAGCCATGTGCAGTTTACGCCATGGCCAACGCACATCTCTGGCCCCAATCCTAGTCCTGACAAGTGCACTGATTGCATGTCGATACCTGACATTTATTCAGTAACTTTGCATAGGCTACTGCATGTTGAGAAAATGTATATCTATATTGCGCAACAATTCGGAGATGGGGACCCCCTGAATATTGACGGGTATTTCGCACAATGACTGCGGTTGGTAATGTTGCAAATGTAAGGATGGATGTGTATGTAGATTATGGACCGTGCAAAGAAGTAGCAATTTTCTTATTTGGATTTATATCAGGCCTCAGGCTGAATTTACACCTTTAAGTTTGTGAAGCCCCACAAGGTCTGTCAAAAGGTCTAGGACTAAGCCTTCCACAAATGTTGGAATCAAGTTGATAGCACCTTCCTGTTGACAGTTATGAGAGCTGACTTGTACTGTCAAAAGGTCAAAAGTCACATTTTCACGCTCTTTACCAGGGGTAACTTTATCCAAGAAGGTCCTAAATACATGTTGTCTTTAACAAAGGTCACATTTTGATTGGTTGACTTGATGGACTTATGTACACAGAGACACCCACCTGTATCATGCTGTTTTCCGGTGAGCCTTGTTTGATGGGAGGGGAGCATTTCTAATTTCACCAGTTCTGTTGTGCTCGCTAACAGCTGTGTAGCCTCCAGGACTGTACAGTGCTCTGTCGACGTCCCGTCTATGGACAGCAGGTGATCTCCAGCATGCATTGCTCCACATCTGGTAAAAGACAGAAAATAAGGAGGGAGTCTTACCAGGAATAGTTTGTCTTGTTTTGGTTCTGTAAGAACACTGCTTCTAAACATACTGTAGCTACACGAGTTAAGCCCAATTGACACCACAGCGCAGCGTTTTTCACGCGTATTACGGACGTGTTGCTTGCAACATCAATTTACACCGGGGGCGTTTTACAGCGTAGCGCTGCATGAGAGACTGCTCCACACTCTCACCAGATTCATAACATAATGTAGTGAACTTCCTGTTTACTATGCACAGCCGCTCATTACTTCACAGCTGACCTCTCCTTTGTTCTTCCTCTGTCCGTTTTTGGCAAGTTTTTGAAAACTCATTCAATTGCACACATAGACTACAGTAGAATTTACTCACTGTCATCTCCAACCACTTCTGCACTTTCTCTCCATGCATTCTCCTTTCTGTTGCTGTCTTTATAAAAGGCATGTTGGACATCATAAGTAATGCTGTGTTTCTCCACTTCCATGATAAATCTTTCCTCGTCCATTATTTGGCCTTCTGACAGTTGTGCTGCTGAAGTAGCTCACTCATAGTTCACTCATACAAGACATTTTTGACATAAGACATTTTATTTTGAAAATCCACAGGAAACTCTTTTATTCTGGTGCCTGACTTCCGGTCTGCTTGATCTAGTTAGTGGAGATTGTCGCATTTTTGGCCACGACACAGCTTGGAAATAGAACCAGCGCGTATCTCTCGCCAAGCCACGCGTGATACACGCTGCAGTTCACACAGTTCACAGTGGCTGTCGCTCGGCTGCAGTTATGTTGCCATTATGCGCGTGGTGTAAATTGGGCTTTAGTTTGATTAGCTCAGATCGGCATGCTGCAGTGCTGGCCAGCCTGGTGGTCCTGGTGTGTGTGTGTGTGTGTGTGTGTGTGTGTGCGCATATCTAAGAAAGAGAGAATATGCAACTGTTGCATGACATAAGAGACAATTTTATACCACATCACCTTGGCTATTGTGGTTTCCATAATTATGGTCTAACATGAAAATGAATTGCTTCATTATTAATGCAGAAGCTTTACTTTGAATCTCTTTCAGTTTCATTTTATAACATTTATTATACATGTTATGTTTGCTGCATTAATATTTGTTTGTTCAGTGAGATCATACTGTAGGACAATCCCTCTTGTAATTCAGTGTCACCGTGAGATACTTCAGAGCTTTTCCATTCGAAGAGTGTGTGTACATGTATGGAAACGTGTATATGAGAATGTGTGTGTACCTGTCCACCACGCTGCCAGGTTTAACCCGGTCGATCACAATGACCTGCTTGTTGCGGTGATTGGCCGACGTCAGCGTGATACCCAGGGCTGCTCCTGGCGACTTGGCAATTTCCACTAAAAGTGGTCCGGAAGCATTTGTCACTGTGTCTAATTGGAGAACAGTGTTACGCATTTTATTTATTATAATGTGTTCTGGGTGAGTTGAATTGTAGCACTCAGCCTGAGGTGGCAGAGAACACTAACATATTCACAAAAAAACATTTTCATTTTCAGTTTGGAAAGTTTTTCCTCAAGCTTTAATTGACTGGTGTGTGTGTGTGTTTGTGGGTTGTTCCTCACCCATAATAGTGACATCATACTCTATCTGGAACAGGGCTTCCTGGCCACACTGAGCCAACACGCTGAGGGCGTCGCTGTGGTTGGCGTTGTGCAGCGGCACACCGTCCACACTGAGGAGACGATCACCAGGACGCAGGGTTCCCTCTCTGAAGACAGAAAAGAGACAACATCAAGCATTAGAATACAGTAAGAGGAGAATTCAGAAGGATAGCAAACCAGAAAATTATAACAATAATTATTATCATAATGATAAACCACCTCAGGAGAAACTACATTCACAAATGTGTTCAAGTTCAAAAATGCTTTATTTGTACGATAGTGTAATGACCATTTTTTAAGTATAAACCAAGGTATAGCAGTTTCCTGGATGGGAGCCTGAAGTTGTTTTAGTGCATAAACAAAACACATTAATGCAGAAAAGAAAACTAAAAAGCACTCAGAGCGCGGCGGTGGTGACTTTTTTAGTTAAAGTTACCCCTGCTGCCAAGGAGGTTATGTTTTCACCGGGGCTTGTTTATTTGTTTGTATGTATGTTGGTTTGTCGGTTTGCGAAGTAACTCAAAAGGTTATGGACGGTTTTGACCCTGGTGAAAACATAACGTCCTTGGCAGAGGTAATATTTACAATACAACTATCTGGTTGAAATGGAAGCTTGGTAGGAATGTACGAAGGTTCACAGGATTAACAATATAGAGAATATACAACATAGATAATAAAAATAAAAAAACAGTTACTTTGACAGCTTGTAATTTTATAAATAAGTTCTCATTTTAAACCCTGATGTTTATGAGCTAGTCACTGTAAATATATAACTCATGAAGAAATGAACATGTCACAGCTATAGAGGGTCTCAGTTTGTAATCTGGGGTGCGTTTCCCAAAATTTTCATCGCTTACTTTGTTGGCTACTTCCTAAATTCGAATGATAGATCTACGATTCAAGTGTTTCCCAACAGCATCATCCGAACGAAGCAACTTCTGATGTTTACCACTAACATAGTCTGATGCAAAAAAGCTTAGTTGGAATGATGCATCGGACGTTGCATCAAAAAGTTGTGTCACTCAAACGAATAGCATGGAGCTGTCGTAGAATGTTCGTTCAGGTGACGTCATGTCCTCTTCTTCTTTTTGGGGCTTGAAATGTCAGGATTAGGCACCCTGTGATCCATGATCCCCACCTACAGCATGAATGAAGGATGTCACTTTAACTTTCACCTCACAGTTGAGGTGAAAAGACGCAAGTTATGTTTTAAAAGCAAATATTTGTGTAGCCCCAGAAGTTTCAAATTGCAACTTAAATAGACTAATTGTATTATACAGATAGATAGATAAATAGACAGACAGACAGACAGATAGACAGACAGATAGATAGATGGATGGATGGATGGATGGATGGATAGATAGATGCTTTATTCATCTCACAGAGAAATTCACAATTCCAGCAGCTTGAAAGATGGAAACACACAGTGACATGCAGGGGTCAGGATTATAAAAATAAAATAAGATATGAAGTACCAAAATATATATTATAATAGATAAATAAGTGGAATGCAAGGTGCAGGTTATGAAAAAATAAAATCTGAAAGATCAATGTAAGATCCAAACACATCCGAAACATCTAGAAACTATGTCGATCAGACGATGCAATTTCAAACTAACATCGTTCCAGCTTACATAGAACGACAGTAGTTGGAGATTTTTGGGAAATGATCGGAAAGGGGGAGTTTGGCCGTTCGGAAGTACTACATACTACGGTGGTTTCACGCTAACTTCCGTCGTTGTTTGGGAAAAACACCCCTGATCTGGGTCCTTCTGTGTGGAATGTTCTCCCTGTGATAGAGTGGGTTCTTTCTGGGTTCTCTCTTGTTCTCTCTTGGTTCTGTCTTGTTCTCTCTGGTTTTCTCTTGGTTCTTTCTGTTTCTCTCTTGGTTCTCTCTGGTTCTCTGTGGTTGTCTCTTGGTTGTCTCTTGGTTCTCTCTGGTTGTCTCTTGGTTCTCTGTGGTTCTCTCTAGTTGTCTCTTGGTTCTCTCTGTTGTCTCTTGGTTGTCTCTTGGTTCTCTCTGGTTCACTCTTGATTCTCTCTAGTTCTCTCTTGGTTCTTTCTTGTTCTCTAACTGGTGACTCTAAACTGGTTCAAGGTGTGAATGTCAGTGTGAATGGTTTCTGTCTCTGTGTGTTGGTCCTCTGCTGGTCTGCTGATCCGTCCAGGGTGGAACCACCTTCTCCCAGTGAAGCTGGATCAGGTCCAGCTTCCCACAAAGACCATGGATAAGATAAGTGACAGTTATCAGAGGATAAGCGAATGAATGATTGAGCCTCAATACCATGTAACCTTTAAGCTTATACTGGTGATATGACAGTATTAAATGTCAAGATTATTTTAATCAGTTAACATTTGTACGAGTATGTAAGGAGTGTAGCAGGTTGAACACAAAATTGTTGTTACTCACAACAATTAGTAAACACAGTCTCATTTCCACTGCGCATTCAAAGAAGAAGAAAAAGTGTGCATGCACAGTAGCAACATTCGCTCTCTCCCGCGCAGCAACGCACGCAAGTCTCACGTGTGACACATATTTCAAATTTATCACATCTGGTATTTATCACTCATGAAAATTGATTATATAAAGTTGATGAAGCTACACCGCCATATATGCAGTGGAACGTGTAACAACATGCCCTCGGGGCTCGGCATCGCAGAGCTCTCTGTGAGCTTGATGCCCCAGTCAAAAGATTACTACCCATCAGCCAATCAAAAAATAACATACAGCTTCATATCAGCCAATCGGAAAATAGCACTGCTGTTTCTGGGTTAGTTACGGTTGATCTGGCGACAATGACATTAGCGAGAAGAGTATACTGCAGCACGAAGGGAGTGCCTTATCACTTGGACAGTCTCCCCTGTAGTGTATTTGGGAGGGCGCACCGTGCCTCCTAATTTGTGCAATTTCAGAGGCTAATGCACCGCTATAGTTTTATTACATTCATAAAAATCCCCTCTATCTCCTCTCTCTTCTCTCACGCCACCACACTGAGAGAGCGGAGGAGGGACCGGGTCGCAGCATCATTATGGTAAAAAAAGTTCTCAGTTGCAGAAATTTAAGAACGTTGTTTCATACTTTCAGATGTCACTAGACTCAAGGGGCATGTTCCTAAAGATTTGTAGTGACACCAATCCATCCCCCCACTTTCCTAGCACAAGGCAGCAGCATTGAAGTCTCAACTCATGGTGCGTTCAAGAAAGTCAGAATTTCCATATCAGACATAGCATTCATGCTATGTGCTACTTACTTAAACAGTAGCTATATGTTTTGTTGTATGTCTGTAAGGCTGGAAGAGCTGGGAGCTCTCAACTTTGGGGTTACATTGGTCTGAGTGCCAAGTTCCTACTTCCATGTGAACACACCATAAGGCAAACTTTCAGTGCTAAAGAGGAACCGGTAGCAGCCTGAGCCTGTTGATCATCATCAGACCATTGCCTAGTATGTCTATCATGACAAAGCCCAAATTACACAAAATAACCTGGTTAAATAATACCGTATGAGCCCCTGCCCCCAAAATGACGTATGTATTGTATGAAAAAACGTTCCATTGCTAAAATTTAAAAAAAAAAAAAATGTGAACACAAATCAGCATTAACTGTTTATTCATGACTAAATGCTCTGTAATTATGGTTATGGGTCAGACTTTTTTTCTAGAACAGATCAAAATGTTTTGACCCCTGTAGTATATTTTTTCTTTTTGCAACAACTATGGTCAGACAGTAGAAGATGGGAGGACATGGCAAGAGGGGCACCAGTAGTATTTATTGTTTGTAGTTGCCAGGAACATCTCTAGTGGGGGTGCATTCTGATGGTGTGAAGCTAGTTTTTGGTATTGAAGAACTTGTCTTCTTGTTGGAAGTAAGGAGTGACTGATATATTGAAGAGCTGCCTCTGATGATTACAGCACTGATGAACTCAGATGGATCCTAAGATATGTCCAGTACATAAGATACAATATATGTGGAACCTACAACCCTCGTAGAACTTATGTTGCTACTCACTGTTAGCTATAAATTGTTTCTTAAAAATTCTTGTTTAAATTGGTAACTTGTTTGCTGCACTGCCAGATAAAGCTTTACTTTACTTAAAATGTGACAAAACATTTCATATAGACTTTCACAGAAAGTTTTGTACTGTAACTTTTAAATGCTGCATTATCTAGAGCTTATTTTGGTTGTCATCCATTTCTAGAACCCAGATGTGATGGCAGTGCGCACCATGGTACTCCAAGGCCTCCCTGTTCTACTTGGTGATGACCCCGGTTACTTCTACAACACCTGCTTCGTAAGTTCTCATAGGAAGCATCTTAAATGAGCTCACACAGTTATGGGGAAAATTATTTGCATTTGCCTGTGTCTCAATGAGATTGAGATAAAAAATATAATACTGAATATATCCATGAGTTTAGTACAAACATTGGCAGAGGCTGCATGCTAACTGACAGTTTGGTGCATGCCAGCAGGGTGAAGGTACTCGCCTTGCTCCTCTGAAGTGGGAGGAATACAACTTTTCATTTCATTATGTTTTAAATGCTGATGCATTCGGTTTGTCTGGTAGCTGCTCTGAGCTAAGCCGTGATGTTACAGTTTTTCTCAATTGCTAAAACACATCTCACAAAACTGTCTTCCATTTTCCCAAAACTCTAAACACAACACACTTTTCTAAAGCTACATGAACAAAACCACACCTTCACTCTTCAAAACTGAAACTTCCACACCAAAACAGCTGCTCAAAGCCTGCAAAAATGTAAACACTATACGCATCATTACAGACTACAACAAAACAACTGAAAACACAATGTTCAGTGTGTGAGAATGTTCTTTTCTTTCCACAACTCCCATATTTTTTAGAAACCTTACAGTATATGTTCTCAGATTATATCACTGTAGAATATTGGGGATTCATAGATGTGTTTCATATGAAAAGTATGTAAAGCTACAGAAAATACAGTATGTACACCACTATCACAACTCACTACAGAGGATCCATAACACAAAGCAATACTCATTGAAAACAATGTTCAGGGTGTGATGTTTTTTATTCATTCACTGAACAACGATTCTCTCTCTCTCTGACACACACACGCGCGCACACACACACAACAGTTATTGTGCGGCATCACGTCGTCGAGCTGGGTCAGGCCACGGGACCTCATCTACATCGCAGGCAATGTTATCCCTTGCCAGACAACATGGGAAGAATGCCTTGGCATGGCAGATCCAGCCTTGGAGGGCCTCCACATGCACGTCATCACAGGCCAGGTCCATAGCCCTAAGAGGGTTCTCTCTTGTGTAAGGTTGGCAGTCATACACCTTTCACCTTCATGATGAGAAAAACTCCTCAATGAGGTTGAGGAAAGGTGAGTAGGGTGGCAAACAGACATTGAGGAATTGTTGGTTGATGTTAAACCACTCTCTAATCTGGTTCGTTCGATGGAAACAAACATTGTCCCAAATGATAACATAAAGGGGATGATGTGCAGGCCCAAGATAACCGTTGCTGGCGGTCCAGGAGGATGTCTCAAAGCTCTGCCAGGAAGGTGAGGAGATGTTGGGAGTTGTATGAGCCAAGGACAGCGTGCCGGTGGACAATCTCCTCTGAACTCATGGCAGCACAAAGAGTAATGTTACCCCTGCGTTGGCCAGGAACCTCAACAATAGCTCTTTGGCCAATGATGTAATGGCCTCTTTGCCTTCGTTTCATGAGGTTGAACCCAGCCTCATCCAGGAAGATGTACTCATGAGGTCTGGCCATCGAGTCCAAGTGGAGCATCCTCTGTGAAAATGTGAAAGTGTTCAGAACAACAGTAAATATAGTAGCACAGTATTGTACAGTTGTACTGTAGGCCACTGAGCAATGCAATATGTGCACCCACTGTACTGTGAACATGAACATATAGGCTACCTTACCTGCACATACTCGTAATGCAGGTTTTTGATTCGATCAGAGTTGCGCTCAAAGGATGCTCTATAGAGCTGCTTCATGTGCACCCTGCACATGAAGCAGCAGTGCATGTTCTCAAAGTTGACATTGTCAGCAATCACTCTGTCCCGGATTTCTCAGAGTCTGATGGTGTTGTTCTCCCATACTATATCCACAATGAGGGTTTCTTGTGCTGGTGTGAATATGACACCCCTCCCACCTTTCAACTCTGGAGAAACAAACATGCATTACAGTACTGACTTGTATGTACTCTACTGTAAAAAACTTAGTGGAAGCGTCAATGGACATGTCTTGCAAAATAGCAACTGAGATGAAACCAACTGTACTCCACTATACTGTAAAAAAAAAAAAAAAAAACTATAGTGACCAATACAGCAAAACAGTGCAATACCTGTTGTGTTCTCTGACTGTCCAGATAATGGTGGCCACTGAGAACCTGCTCAAGTGTGGACGGACTCTTAGTCCTGCTTCAGTCATTGTCATGCCATGGACAATGACATGTTGCTCGCATCTCATCTGTAATAATGGTGCAAGTTTGTCTTGCTCTCCCCCTTGGCCTGCTCCTCTCCCACGCTAGCGATGCAATCTGATCCTGGGCCTGCACATCATCTCCTTCCTCTGACGTGAACTCCTCTTCCCCTGACTCTGCCTCCGTCCATTGTGTCCTTTTGGAATCTTCAGCAAACTGTGCACTCTGAACTGGCTTTTATATGTGTGGTCACATCATTTGCAACAAGTGTCTTCAATTTTGAGTCCTTGTGTTTAATGAATAAAGCCAGGTGTGTTCATTGTGTTCAAATTTAGCTGACTGGCAAGCATTTTGCATCACATGGGCTTTAATTTGAGGATTTGAGCAGAGTTTTTTGCAACTTGTGTTTTAACAAGATAAATGTGTTTAGATTTATGAGAAAAGGAGGATTGCGTTTTGTGAATTGTCTTCTTGTGAAATGTGTTCATGGTTTTGGCAATTGGTGGCTAGTTTTATTAAATGGGTTTAGTGAACTGGTTATTTGGTTTCGAGAACTGGCTTTTGTGTTTTAACAATTAGGAAACACTGTAAGAGCTGAAAGCCTGCTACTGGCTGTACAGACACAAAGATATTGATCATGTTGTTGTTGAAAGTGATAGAAAAAGAGCTAACTTCCATATCGTAGGAATATCCCTTAAATGCACAAGGCTGGAAGGCAGTGTTGGCAGGACAGATGAAATGGTGACATTTTCCTGTTGCAATGTGATGTTTTTGTTTGGTTTCATCACAGGATTGTGACACTGATCAGACGTGGGCACAAGTCCCTGTTTGGGGGCCGACTGTTGTCCCTGAAGATGTGCAACTCTCTCCAAATCAGCTAGACCGTCACCCAGTGTCTTCTGCTATCATTGTAGAGGGAGATATTGTCATGGATAATCTCCAGAACCTACCGGAGGCACTCTGCCTCTTGTTTGGACTGCCATATGCTTTACACTTGGACTACCTGAAAGCCATGAAAAACACTCTCGGCTTCATTCAAAGAGTGATGCTTTGCTTGGGAGAGAACAAACTCCCACCAAAACTGCAAAGTCTGAAAAATCTCTTGTTGAGCTAGAATGCAAATGTATGAGTGGTTTGGAAAATTTCACTTGTTCATGAGTGGGTTCAGTTGTTTTTTATTGTTCACTAAATTATCTCTTTGAGTGCCAGCCATTTTTTAAAAAATTGGAAGTGCCTTGTTCCAGTGCTTTTGCCCATTTTTAAGTCATATTTCAAGACCCACTGAATATTTTGTATCATGTCTCTGAAAATACAGAATAGCTCAAATGAAAGAAGAGATGCACTATTTCATCATGAAACAACTGTTTGTTTTTACCTTGTTCCGGTCTTGTTTTATCTGGAGGAGATTACAGACAACTTTCACCAAAATCACCACTTTTTACAGAATCTGTTTGTTGTGCTCTCTAAATGCGATCGTCCCCACTTCCTGCTTTGATCCGTGTGGTGCATATTAACTCTTTTTGTCCCAGTTACAAATCACAGAATCCAAGAAAGTACTCACAGGCGGCGGGATACCGTGATCAGCGACCAGCTGCAAAAAACACTTGTAATACCTTTATTACGTCAATGGCACTCGAAGAGTTAAGACACTCCACTCAAATTGTCAGCTCATGGTTTTATCAGCAAGTTACTAGAGGTTGTTATAAACTGTATTTGATGTCATTAAAGGCAGTCTTTAAGTTTAAAAGTTTAAAGTTTAAAAGAAAGTTTCATATACAAGTTTGAAAAATAAAACAATTGATATAATTGAAAGTTCAACTGTGTTATTTCCTTAATTTATTATGTTTAATTGTTCAGATTATTTTCGTAGATTGGGACCTGTTTTTCATTCCTGTGTGGATTTTTGAGGCACTCAGACTGCTTTATTCTGAGGCAATCTGTTGCAAACTAAAGGATTTTAGTACATCAGACTGCCGTTCAAGTAAATGTGACTTAGAAATGTTAAGTTAATCCAACTTAGATAAGTGTGTTATATCAATTAAAAACAGAGTACATTTCACATGTAATGATTTAGTAGATTAAAATAGTAATTCTGAGTAGTCTTTGCTAAATTGAGAGTATATCGAAAGTAAGTTATAAAGTAGACTCTACTTGATTGTTTTAGTTGCTTAACTCATTTTTAAGTGTACTCTACTAAGGAAATACTAGTTAGTGCGACTTAAAATATCTAGTTCTCTTTGGTAGTTTTTTTTAGTGCAATCGGTTTGCATGCTTTTTTTTTAAGTTACGTTAACTAATTGGATTTTACAGTGTATGCTCTGTACAATCCACTTTCACTCCGTGCTGATCGCTCTGGGATGACACTAAATATGCACCAACATGCGAGTAGGGAGTGGTTTATGAAAAGCCTGTATCATGGATGGAACCTTTGGTTCAACCTTTGGTTGGAAGCTTTATCTTATTTATCTCTTTGTCCTCTGAACACTTTCTGAGGAAGTTTCACTTTTCTTTCCCAACTTCCTCTCTTCTGAGCAAGTTGTGAAACATGTCTCACATGTCTACATCTTTCTTCCTTGCTGTCCTACTTGGTTCAAGCTTCTTTCTACTCCTACCTCCACAAGTGTCTGACTCTGTTATCTTATCCTCTTTTCTCTCCCCTCATCTGTCTGAGACAGTATCCTTTCTCTGTGAGTTCATATGGAGAACAGATCCAGTGGAAACTACACTAAAGCCTGGTCTATGACCCTACACCGTAGCCTGATGCGTGCCTCCAAAAAATCCTGACTACGCGTTGGGACACGAATGGCAAGGACTGTGATTGGTCCGCTCAGAACGTCATTTCCGTGATTGTTTTTTCCGACACTGCCATTTTTAAAAGCTATTTTGGAGCTGTACAAGCGGTACGAAATGGACCAAGCCGAAGAGAGAATAATTGAGGAGGTCAGAAAATTCAATGAGCTCCATCTCCAGAAACACCCGCTCCATCTCAGTTGCCATTGTTTAGTGTCTGACTGGAAGAAAATCAAGGAATCCAATATGAGCCCCCCAAACCACACAAAGACACAGCCACACCCCCCTAGCGACTTGGCGGTGAATTGCAGAGCAACGTGTTCCCTCGACGCAGAGCTTCGAATGCTCAACGACGGCGTCGGGTCTACGCCGTAGCTACGCCGTCGTGGCAATGCAGAAACATAAACCAGGCTTAAGAAGGGAGATTATACTGCTCTGCTTCACGTTATTAAAAAGCTTTAATATTTTGTCACATGACCTGATTTCATTCATATTATGGTAATTTTCAAAAGTCTTGGTTGACAAAAAACACTTTCACAGATTTGATGCTGAATATTCCCAGTGGGACTCCACTGCATATTTCACGCCATTATTTATTTCTCCAAAAAATGGACAAGCAGCCCTCAGATTTTTTATGTCAAGAGCTGAATTAAAGAGCTGATAAATGTGTTACACATGATGTTTGAGTGTGAGTAATAGAGTTATCATCACCAGCCAGAAATTGCAAAGTTTGATGCTAGCTAACACTGACACTTTAACAGTGTGATGACAATGTCAAAGTAAAGTACCCCCCACCTTTGCAAAACAAATAAAATAATTTCCATAATAATATTATATACTATAATAATTATATAAGTATACAGTAAGTATGAATACTTATTAGAAATTATAATACCAAACACAAAATGTTTTGTCCTTCTCTGCTCAAACATAAGTTGTTGGTTGAATCACTTACAGTTAGCCTGTTTTAAGACCATGCAGGCGCTCTGTGATTTTTTTTTTCGGTTAGTATGATGACGATGTGATCCTGCATAAAACAGCATGGCTGCACTTTCTGAGTTGGCACTTAAATTCCCACTGGGTGATGCTAAAATTGTACGCACTCCTGGGACTGGATGGTGCTGTGGAATAAGCTTTCTACAATTGGCATGTAAATGGGAAATAAAGCAGCATGAATATCTCATTCGTCTCCCCTGTGCTGACCCACATTTTGTAGATGATTTTCTTTAGCATGGTGTTACATGAGCTTTGGGGCAAAATAACTTGAATAGTAAGATGAAGAAAAATGTAATCTTGTAAGTCTTGTCTGTCAGTGTGTGTTAATTAAAATGACCCTGCCCTTGTTTCAAGCACACCTGGTGCAACTAATAAAGGGCTTCTTTAGTTCAGGTATGCTTGAGATGGAACACAAATTAGTGGACTAGTTTGATTTCCTCCGATCTGGTGTTTCAATAAAAAAAAATATCAAATCTTAGGGCTGGGCGATAAATCGATTTTAGCGATTAATTCGAGTTTGTACTTAATGTCGATTTATTTTAATGAAAATCTATTTTCTCATCAATGTCCGCCACCAACGCCTGCCCAGTGGGGGCATTGTTACATGCCACCGTGCATGCCTCAAGCCAGAGACAGTCGACAGGCTTGTCTTCCTGGCTAAAAATGTTTAGAAACATCAAAGAAGCACTTCATGCACTACTATTTGATGCTGTTGCTAATGTTGTGAATGCAGATGTTTAATTTTGTTAACAGGCACTTTTTTATTTTGCAAAGTATGTTAAAGGTAACTGAGTAGCAAGTTGCTAAAAAGGGTCACATACATTTTATTTCTTGTTATGCTTATGTCACTGTTAGTTAGAAATGCTTCCTGAAAAGTTAGTTTCACAGTTGTTTACAATGGAAGGCTACTATTTATTGCAGATTTTATGTTTAATTTTATTTGATGCAGATGTTCAATTTAGCTAACATGATTCAGGGAATTAAAATAGTGGCCAAATACTTTTTGTTTACCACACAAGAACCTCTTTATTATGCAAAACATGTTCAGGTAACTGAGAGTTTTGTTTGCACTTTATTTTTTCAACCTCAAAAAAGGCTCTTTAAATTTAAACAAAATAAAAATGAAACTTGTTTTAAATTTCTTTGTCATCTGAAAATTGATTTTAGGTTGGGGGTGAAAGAAAATCGATTTAAATCGTGAATCTGGCTTTTTGGTGAAAAAATCTAAGATTTTTTTTTTTGGCCATATCGCCCAGCCCTAGGTGCTCCACGGCAACTTCATGGCTGGCGTACGCATGTTTCTACAGCTATTGTTCCTTTGGCGACACTTAAAGGTGATGCAGGGAAACTGTCCCTAGTTTGTAAACAGCTGTGCGCGAAGCTGTGACCGGCCAGCTCCCGGCCTTGGAGCGTCACAGGAGGAGCCGAGGGCTGCCAGCGCCACACAGGTGCTTACCACGGTCGGACACCGACTGATCGGGAGTGAGCCAGTCCACCCTGAGACGGACCATGCCAACTGTGTTGGACTGGATCATCCACACGTCATCCAGGCATATTAAAATTCACATACACTGCAGTTAAACAGGTCAACGTTAATGCGTAATTTGCCACGATCACCAGATTTCCTGATGTAATCGGAGCAATTGACTGCCTTCATGTTACAATAAAAGCACCATCACAGTATGCAGATTATTTGTGATGCGCAAATGAATGTCACCAACACAGCTGCGAGGTGATCTGGTTCAACTGGCTGGCACTGGCTGAGGACATCACAGGTGCTGATTTGAGCAAATACAAAGAGTCAATTTTGTAATTTAATTGTGTCTTCTGTGTGCACTCCCTTCTAAAGAGAATGGAAACAGTTGCATGGAACTGCAATAGGCTGTATAATGCAACATTATCTTAATGTTTTTCAGTTTCTTTTTTACATAACCTGAAGTAACACAGCAACTCCAATACAGCTGCCTGTCTGTGGGAATTTGTACTTTATTAATACCGATCGAAGTTTTATGACATGCATTTGCACCTACAGTTGTACTATCTGTTTGATGAGAACTGACTTGCCACTTGCCATCAGTCTTCAAGGAGAAAACTGAAGATTTCATAATCCTTGGAGAGGTAAGTACACTACTTGCCAAAAGTATTCTCTCACCTGCCTTGACTCACATATGAACTGAATTGACATCCCATTCCTAATCCATAGGGTTCAATATGACGTCAGTCCACCCTTTGCAGCTATAACAGCTTCAAATCTTCTGGGAAGGCTGTCCACAAGGTTTAGGAGTGTGTTTATGGGAATTTTTGACCATTCATCCAGAAGTGTATTTGTGAGGTCACACACTGATGTTGGACGAGAAGGCCTGGCTCTCAATCTCTGCTCTAATTCATCCCAAAGGTGTTCCATTGGGTTGAGGTCAGGACTCTGTGCAGGCCAGTCAAGTTCATCCACACCAGACTCTGTCATCCATGTCTTTATGGACCTTGCTTTGTGCACTGGTGCACAGTCATGTTGGAAGAGGAAGGGGCCAGCTCCAAACTGTTCCCACAAAGTTGGGAGCATGGAATTGTCCAGAATGTCTTGGTATGCTGAAGCATTCAGAGTTCCTTTCACTGGAACTAAGGGGCCAAGCCCAGCTCCTGAAAAACAACCCCCCACCATAATCCCCCCTCCACCAAACTTTACACTTGGCACAATGCTGTCCGACAAGTATCGTTCTCCTGGCAACCGCCAAACCAAGACTCGTCCATCAGATTGCCAGATGGAGAAGTGTGATTCGTCACTCCAGAGAACACGTCTCCACTGCTCTAGAGTCCAGTGGCGGCGTGCTTTACAACACTGCATCCGACGCTTTGCATTGCACTTGGTGATGTATGGCTTGGATGCAACTGCTTGGCCATGGAAACCCATTCCATGAAGCTCTCTGTGCACTGTTCTTGAGCTAATTTGAAGGCCACATGAAGTTTGGAGGTCTGGAGTGATTGACTCTGCAGAAAGTTGGCGACCTCGTCACACTATGCTCCTCAGCATCCGCTGACCCCGTTCCATCAGTTTATGTGGTCTACCACTTCGTGGCTGAGGTGCTGTCGTTCCCAAACACTTCCATGTTCTTATAATACAGCTGACAGTTGATTGTGTCAGACAGCTACCTAACAAGCACAAGTAGCCAGCAGGGGCCGTAACATCAGTTGCATGCAAATATTCTGTGTCCTAATTTATTGCATGCAGTTCTTTCACAGATAATTGGCACTGGAACAAAAAAATCACCTTTTTTGTTCTAAAGTCTAGCATCATGGTCAAGGTCTTGCATCAACATGGTTTACTGATATCAAAATGTGCATTTACGATTGTTTGTGTCCCTCCATTAGCTTAGACTCAGTAGCAGAGGCCTCTCTCACCTCTCAGGTAGTGCTCTGGGTGTAGAACTCTTTGTTGCTAACCTCATTGACTCATCTGAGTCATGTTTGTGTGTCTTCTTTTGTGTTGTATCCTCCAGCAGTCATGATAGTGGATATGGCTGCAGTCTGAGGACCCATCCCTCTATGTATGCACATGGCTTAGATCACTGACTGCATATAACTTCTAATGGCTTATGGTTTGTGACTAGATCACACTTCATGCCATACACATGGATGTATTCAGACTCACATCGGAGCTAAGGCTTCAGGCTCTGTCTGTGAGTATCTGTGGCTAACGTAGCACACAGGTGCCATCTGTATGTGCTGATGTTGTATCTGTACAGCTCCTAAAGAGAAGGACTTGTATCTGCTATCACCTTGGTTGGTGCATCGAAGTAGGCTCAGGCTAGGCTCTGGCTAGTGTATCCTTTAAAGTTTCAAAAGCTTGCTTCTGTTCTTTGCCAAAAGCTCAAAGGTGTTTCTATTCATGTCAGAAGTTGTAGCGGTTCTGACAGCGTTGTAAACTGTGAGATGAATGTCTTACTCTACCCAACAACATGCACGAAGTGTCTCACTTCGTTTCTATTTCTGGTTCTCTGGCTTCCACTACAGTACTCATTCTCTCCTCTGCTGGTTCGATGCCTTTCTGTGGCAGAGGTATTTCCATGAATAGCAGCCGGTCCATGTTGAATTGGCACTTTTCTGAATTCTGTTAGTTCACAGTCTCTGAGTATCCTCATGACAGCATGCAGGCACTTGTCATGTGTTTCTTTGTCTGGTGCAAGTACAATGACATCATCAGAGATATTCTCAACACCTTCAGTACCAGCTAATCCATCAGCTATCTCATGCTGATATTGTTCTGGCTGACGACACACCAAATATCAGTCTCTTATGTTTGTATATTCCTGTGTACCACAAAGGTGGTAATGTCCCATGAGTCAAGGGTCAGTACCAGTTGGAATAGGGCAACATTCTCAATTCACAATTGACTATCCTTCTCATGTCTAGGCACATACAGTAACCCTGTCTACTATGCGTAAGTATGTTAGAATGCGTCTGAGTGTCTGTGCCTCAGGTTTTCACTTTGGAGTCAATGTAAAGGCTAATCTGTTTGGCGTTCAACTTCCATACTCTCTTACACACATCTGGGTGCTGCTGCTGGAGCGTGTCTTTAACAGCTGAGACATTTTCATCTGTTTTTAGCTCTTCGTTCACCATTTTGTTTCATTAAAATGAATCCTGCCTGATCAGCCCTGTTGTAGTAGTATGCATGTAGTGCAGTAAATACAAACTTGTCTTGTGTTACCTTGACAGTGTTCACAGTTTGTCTCTTTGATCCATTTGAGTGGCACATTTCTGAAAGGTTGTCTTTTCCATGTTTGTCCTCTTGCATTTGGGATCCTTTCCTATATGATCAGTGTAGCCACATCATTTTCTCTCTGTTTTTTTTTTCCTTCTTGTGTGCTTAATTTTCCCTTGTCTGTATGAACTTCCCTCCTTTTTGTGTGACACAATGTACAGTTTCTTTCTTCCTCTTTTCTCCAACAAGAGACATAGCTGCTATCTGTTCCTTAATCCTTTCACATTGAGAGGCCAACTCTAAAGTGAGGGCAAGTGTCAGATCATGCCCTCCTCTGATCATTTTCTCATATTCTAATGTACACTTGCTCAGAATGGCATCACTGGATATCCACTTAGAATTCACAGTCCCTCCCCGTCTAAGACATGCCTAAGATGTGCTCAAAATTGTTGAACAAGCGCACCTGGTTTCTGACGCAACTTGTGAAACATCTGGCAGGCAAATGCTGTGATGACTTGGGAAACAAAGTATGTGTTCAACATGCCAACCATGGCTGTATAGTTCATCACTGCTTCCATGAAAGAACAGGCACTTTCAAAATGATAGACTGGCAGGTGATTTGATAAATGATACGAAATGATGACAGGTTCAGCAACTGCATGGCTTACTTTTCACCTGAGAAGGTTTCACAAACATTTCCAAAAGTTTTCAAACAAGTTGCTTGAAGCCCGTTCCTTGAAGAAAGACCTACCCTTGCTCTGCCTGTTTGGCTACAGTCATTTAAGCCTAAGTGCCAGAAGCTGGGTAGCCTAGGCATGATGCTAACAGAAGCTGCCATGAGTAGAACAAAATATTTAATTCCCCCCTCCATCAGGGAAAATTCACTTGTTAGAGCAGCATGGACAAGTTATAAGTAAAAACATTAACATTTATTTGACTTTAAAGACAAATTTAATGCTGCCGTTGGCAACATTTTTTAGTGATATTTGCTTGAACTGTTAAGGGATTCTGGAAGTAGTGTATAAAATACGCTGTTTAGAAAAAATCCCTAATTCTCTAGCTCCCTCTAAAGCCTGTAATCGTGTTTGCAAAAATCCAGCACTCCCTGTTGTGTTTAACCAATCACATTAGGGGAAGGAATAGCTGCCTGTCAATCACAGCTTGTGCACACGGTGCTAACAAGCCTGCCCCTCCCCCTCCCCCGGCCAGAGCATTGACGTCAGCTTCTCAGAAGAAATGGAGGAGCAACTGAAAAACATAAAACTTCCAAATTGCAACCATTGCCTACACAACCAAAACGACTAAGAAGAGAAAAACAGATTTGAAGAAAAGAAGTTGACCAAGTGCAAAATAAAACTCGTGTAAACATTGGAGTTGCATTTGAGAGGTGGAGGGAACTACGGGACTTGGCAGGCTAGTTAGACGCTGATTTGGCCATGTTTCTTCTCGACAGGTAACCATTCCTTCCATGTTGAGTATGAGTTGCTTTAGACACAGTATGCCTGCTCCTAGCTTGTGTGTGCACACTGGCATGGACTCACGTGCACAATCTCGTCGGGCTTTGGTGGACGGTGTTGGAACTTAGTAGAGGTTGGGAGGGACCTGAAAATTATATCAGTTTGAATTTTCTGACTTAGAGTCATAATTTCAAAATATTTAGACTATAAATATGACTGATAAATTATGAAGAATAAAGTATAAATACACAGTGAAAAAAAGTGTTGACTCAAGCACAGCAGCTACAGAACACTCTATGTTCTCAGAGTCTCTGAAGGGAGAAACCAGCTGTGTAGCTTTAAAATGTACTCATGTTTTCAGAGTTGAGAAGCTTCACTAACCTGCAAGGACTGTCAGCCAGCCTACCTGCAGGCATGCTGGAAGAACTGTGAGCTGGCTGGAGCTCTCTAGTTTTGTTCTGGTGGGTGAAGCAGGGTGGAGTTAATTCTTTAAGATTCGTGAAAAAAATATGTCTCCATGTGTAGTGCTAAATATTCACTGCTGCGGGCCTATTACCTTAAACACGTCACAATTAAGTGTTAAATTCATGTTAAACTCTCTGAGTAGCACCAGTGACCTAAGATGCATGCAAAGCACAGATTGGAAGCACGATGAGAACAGCCAGGCAGCTAACAGGCCAGGAACAGATGTGTTCTGCTCAGTGCTAGAGCCAGATAGCAGGCCAGTAGGATAGTGGCTGACCCATCTCACACGGCTCATGAATACTCCCTTCTGGCCACAGGATGGGCTCCACCAGGACCAGGACCAGGACCACCAGACCTCTTTTTTCTCGAAGGCCATCACTCTCTTCAACAACCCAACACGCACCATGTATCACCACCACATTGTAAAGGATGTACTATCCCCTACTATGAACAGAGCAAAATGTACAATATTTCCACCATATGTTGCTGTTCAGTCATTCTTAATTGAAAAGTATTGTATTGAAAAGAGCTTTGAGTGGTTGGAAGACTAGCGAGGTGCAATAATATAATCGTATAATATATTATTACGTATAATAATCGTAATAAATACGAGACCATTTGCCGTTTACCATTTACTGTGCTGTATCACTGGGGTCTGAATGTACTGTTTCATAAGTCGGGCATATTCACACCAGGAAGGTCTGTTAGTTCACTTACTTTGATCCGGCCCTTTTTTTTTTTTTTTTTTTGTGCGGTTCGCTTTCACACTGTGATTAACTGCAACTTGACCAGAATTAACACATGTGCTAATGTTGTTCAACCACTGGACAGTAAACATGTGGTCGGAGTAAAGCAGGAAGCCCAAAAGGGAAAGTAGGCCTACGTAAACAATGGAGACATTGCGTGCAGTTCTCGTTATCCTCATAGCAATATGGTTTATACAGTTACAGCATTTTGCAGAAATGTTTGAGCGTCAAAACCGTTTGATGGAACATGAGTTTTACAATCTCATGCTCGTAATTTGTAACGACTAAGACGTGCAGCAAAACAGCTGAAAGGGAGAGCTCTCATGTGTGTCCAACATGCTACAGTAACAACAGGTCTGCTGAACAGAAGACGGAACAGGTAGGCTATTTGGAGATGAAAGATCAAATTATTGTAAACTGGGCTGGATCGAGGTTGGGCTGCTTTCACACCTGAAACGAAACGCACCAGAGTTCGATAGGAACCGCTCCAAGACCACCTTCTCAGCTGAGTCTCAGTCCGCTTGTTTGGTCCGCACCAGAGTTCAAGTGATTGTAGTCACACTGGCCAAAAAGGTCCGAACCAAGGGAGGAAACACACTTAAGTACATTTTAATCAAACTAAACAAGGCAGGTGTGAATACACCCTTAGACTAGTGTGAGATTAAAGGAATGGTGTTTTGAAGTGAGGCTGTATGAGGTGCTTGTCCTCATATAATAGCTATATTGCTTACAGTAGAGGACTACATGTATTGGTCCCCAATTTGAAGAAACAGACATGAGTACAAACTCTGTAGCAAAGAAATATGATATAATACAGTATATAGTAATTTAATACAATCTGACTGCACTTACACTAGGTTCTGTGACTGTGATGCTATGTTGTGTACATGTCTGTAATGTGTTGAAGATGCTCAGATAATGGAGGTCATCAGTTTAATGCACTCCTTGCATTAACAGGCATTCAGACTGAAAACTGAGAAATACCACAACAACCAATGGCATACAGCCAGATTTTCAACCATCTAATAAGCTAAAAGCCCAGGCCTGAAAATACAGTTGTTCACTGGTCAGAGTAAGACAAACAACCCAGTAATGAGTAAACATGAAATAGAAGGTATCATAACCTGGTGTATTAAAATTCAACTTCATGTCTTGTTTTCAACAGTACAGTTTATTGTGATATATTTGTACAGTTTGTCACCCAGCTCTGCTTCCATCATTGGAGCTAAGTTTATGGTATTTTATGGCATTCCCTGTGTAACTTCAACCATTATAGGGCTTATTATTAGTGATGGTCAAGTAAAGCTTCATGAAGCACTTATTAGGTATTTTTTGACTCCTCTAGATGGCACTCTTGGTTTAAAGATTAAGTAATGCAAATTTAGTAATTCTCCATTCCACTAGCCTTTTTCTTTAAACGAAGAGCACCATCTAGAGGAGTCAAAAAATATCAGAAGTGCTTCATGAAGCTTCATTTGTCCATCACTACTTACTGTACAAACAGGACATATACCTGACAGACGTAAATTTGTAAGAATTCAAGGGCTGGCTGAAATACTATTGTAAGTTACATGAGCTAAACAGTGGCATAGCTGACATTTATATGGAAATGTCATGGATTATTACTTTAACATGATGATGACCTTAAAGGGATGTGAGGTGATTCATGCTGCTTCAGCTATGAGTAACAAATAACTGTCAACACACCAGTGATGGTCGCAGAATTACAGAATTATCATTGGGTTTTATTCACATGAAGACACACCTCTCAGACTCCTGACTGGAACCAGATGAGCTGTGTCGCTGTTGAGTGTAAACTCAGCGAAGGCCAGAGCTAATTCTTCCTAGACATCACATTGTTTTGGAAGTCACTGCCCTTATCACCTCCCAAAAACACAAACCCTCTGCTCCGTGTTTGTTTGGCGATGTCACAGTGTAACTGCATGTGTGAATATTTTTAGTTTCTATGAGTATGTATGTGACTTTTTGTGAGTTTGTACATTTATTCATATACAGTATGGGTTTATGGTTGCATGTGTGCAGTGAGTGCTACCTGTCTGCCGGACCTCCTGGCCTGATGTAGGTGACCACTAGGGGGCGTGACTTGTGCCAGTCCTCGTGGGTACCACCTGCAAGAGTATAGGTTAAAGCTAGTGATGGACAAATGAAGCTTCATGAAGCACTTGTGGTATTCTTTGACTCCTCTCGATGGTGCTCTTGGTTTCAAGATGTAATGGAAATTTAGTAATTTTCCATTACACTAGCCTTTTTCTTTAAACCAAGAGTGCTGTCTAGAGGAGTCAAAAATACCACAAGTACTTCATGAAGCGTCATTTGAGAAAATATAAAATATCGAATGCATGCCCTTCCTGAACACAACACTGACCCAGTTGAGCATGGTGGTTGCAGCTCTGGACTCCAAAATGGTCGAGCCCTCTTCAGCCTTAAAGGGCTGGGTCGCCATCTTCTGAGTAATTTTTGCATACCACAATGACTAACAACTGCCCTTTCATACTCTTTCCAACAGTGGATAGATGAGCTAAAGCAGCAGAAAGGTGTAAGGCAGCTTTTTTGGCCATAGCTTGTGTGCAAACCCGCTCACCCCACTGAAAAAAAATACTTTCTTGAATGAACATAAAAAAAAAATTCATGGAAAGGATTTCCATGTGAGGAAATGGCTTTGGTTTAGTATTTTGCAATTCTGTTCTTCAAGCTAAATGTGCTTGTGTTGGGTCAACGTAATTGATAAAGGTTGATTCAATTTGTTCAAAACCTTTGGGTGCCACATTATTAAATAGTGTTAGTCATAATATTTGCAAGATGTTAGTCCAACTTATTCACTGCATTTCCAGCTAACTTAATTTAGCAGAGGTGATCCAACCAGTACATTAGTTGGTTCAACACATGTGAATTACATTAACTAAACACTACTTAATAATGCTAAACCAAACCACTTTCAAGTTCAATCAATCAAGTTGACCTGACACAAGCACATTTAGCTTGAAGAACAGAATTGCAAAATACTAAACCAAAGCTATTTCATCATGGGGAAATCCTTTCCATGATTTTTTACGTCAATTCAAGGAAAATTTCCTGAGTGTTACTAAACTGTTACATTACTGTAATATTTAGCACTTAACAATAATTTAAACTTTCTTTAAACAATAATAAAAACACTCTAAAAAGTCATTTGTTGAGTGAACAAAAAGTTCAAAAATATGGAAAGTATTTCCACATAATTATAATTCACTAATTTAGCAAAAAAAACAGTTTTGTTGAGTGAAATTAATGAAAATATGTTGAATCAACATAATATGTTAGCGTTACTATTACTCAAATATGAGGGGGTAAATCCAACATAATAATCATTTGGTGGGTGAACATAACAAAAACTGGAAAGTTATTTCCACCAAATTATAATACACTAATTTAACAAGCTTAGCTTAGCAAATGCTAAGTAGCTAACCATAGCAACTAATGCTGCTATGGTTAGCTGCTAATGCTGCTATGATTAGCGAGCACACTGTGAGAACATTCTGTGACAACATTAATTGTTCAAAATTAATAGAGCAGACAATAAGAAGTTATGTGACATTTTTGTGCAGTGGTTTATTTTGAAGTCAAAGTTATTTAAAGTTAAGTAATGGAGTTATTTTATCGTCTTCCACAGTGAACATTACAGACTCTCAGCATGTGTTTTACAGACTCTCAGCATGTGTTTTGAACTGTGTGCTGAACTTCAGGAAGTAAAGTTGGAGTAAACTCCCAGCTCACTCACTACTGCCACCTTCCGCTCTGGAGTTGTACACACAACTTACTATCTTACCCAAAATGCATTAGGTTCTGTCAAGATAAATTAATTTACACAATGTTAAGTTATTGCACATCATGCTAAAATAATATTACTTTATGATGTTCAACCACAAAACATGACTATATATGATAGACGCTACATGTTACACTTAGATGAATGCAGCAGACACCCAGTTTGGCTTTTTTGAGTGCAGGAGTGGATTGTCTTCCTGCCTGTGAGAAGCATTACAGCCAGTGAGTGATCCAACTGCCCTGTCATGACCCAGGAAGGTGGACAGCTTTCAGAAACCACAGGCTCTCTGCCATCCTCAACAGAGGATCCAAGCATGGGTGTGGATTAAAGTTCTTTCAGGGAAAAACCTAACAACAGAACCACAAGTGACGACAGATGAACAGTCAGTCACATGTTCTGGATGTGCAAGGTGTGCATTCAGGTTGGTAACTTCCTGATTAGCTGGTGCTAATGTTTGAGAATACAGTATGTACAGTTTACCTGATAGCATTTCCATTTCATGTTTTTATCATTTTTCAAGTAAACAAAGTTATTGCTTTTACTGATGGTTACCTCTCATGACGAAACCAAAGCTGTTTCCCTCTTTGTGCAAACAGATGTCGATTGTCTTTGATATGACCCCTGAGGAGCTGTCTGGTGCTTTGAGAAAGGGGAGATATAGAGAGAAGGAGAGACATAGAGAGAGAGAGAGATGGAGAGAGAGAGATATGCTAATTTATTCATTTCAGAATGTATCCTGCATAAACATGTAACACCGATCATTTTAAAAACTGTGAATAATGACTTAATATAAATATTACATATATATATATATATACAGTCATGGAAAAAATTATTAGACCACCCTTGTTTTCTTCAATTTCTTGTTCATTCTAATATCTGGTACCACTAAACGTATAATACAATGAACACAACAAAAAATGCAGCTGGTCACATAATACTTTATGTCCTATTTGACATTCTTAAGCTTAATTGATTCCCAGGGTATATAAGAGGCCATTTCATGTCACAAGCAGCACTGCACATGCAAAGGCCTAGAGTGGTTTCCTGCTTACATTCAAGCCGTAGCACAACTCAGAAGTTGTCAGCTCTCACATAATGCCTAAAACAAAAGAATTATGTGAAGCAACAAAGGCAGCCATCTTGGCACTGCTGGAAATTGGCATAAGTGAGAGACAGGTAGCGAAAAAACTGAAGATCTCCAAGACAGCCGTTCATTCCAACAAAAAAAAAACCAAGCTGAACATGGCACTACCAAATTGCTACCTGGCCGTGGCAGGAAACATCTTTCTACCCCACGAGATGACCGTGCACTCATCCGTTCCTGTGTCAGGAATCGTCGTCAGACCTCCAGGGACCTTAAAAATGAGTGGGCACTGTCGAGAAATGTGACTTGCTCGGCAAGGACAGTTCGAAACCGACTTGTTGAAGCTGGTTTGAAGTCACACAGAGCACGCAAGAAGCCCTTCATCAATGAAAGGCAGAGGAAGGCCCGGTTACTCTTTGCTCGAGACCACAAGGATTGGACTGTTGATGATTGGGCTAAGGTTCTCTTCAGTGATGAATCCAATTTTGAATTGATGCCCACTCCAGCCAACTTACTGGTTAGGAGGAAGCCTGGAGAAGCTTACAACCCAGATTGTCTTGCCCCTACAGTAAAACATGTGGGTGGATCAGTCATGATCTGGGGTTGTTTCAGTCTGAGTGGAACAGGGCAAATGCAATTGTGTGAAGGCCGAATGAACCAGGTCAAGTACAGGACTACCCTTGAAAACAGTCTTCTTCCATCAGCTGGAAAACTCTTTCCTGCCTCGAATGACTGGATTTTCCAACAAGACAATGCCCCTTGCCACACGGCAAGGTCAGTTAAAGCCTGGATGGAGAACCACAACATTCGCACCATGCCTTGGCCTGCTCAATCACCAGATCTTAATCCAATTGAAAACCTGTGGAAAATCATCAAACTCAAAATGGAGAACCACAAGCCCAAAAACAAAGAAAATTTGTTTGAATTTGTCCAACAGGAATGGGCTGCTGTGACAGCAGAACAATGTCAGAAGCTGGTGGAGAGCATGCCAAGACGCATGGCTGCAGTCATCAAAAACAATGGTTATGCAATCAAGTATTAACTCTTGTGTGTATCATGTGTTTAAAGCAAACAGAAAAGAAAACATGGAATGCTTAAAAGTAGTGTTTTTGGCGGTACAATGCCATAGCTATTGATGTAAGAATTTAAGTAATTTTGGTTATTATCAAGAAAACCATGGAAAATGAATAATCCTTAGTTCTTAAATTAAACTCTCATGAGCTATTTTTGTTGTTATCATTATAATTGTCCAAACAAATGTACCTTTAGTTGAGCCAGGCATTAAAATTAACAAGAAATTGAAGAAAACAAGGGTGGTCTAATAATTTTTTCCATGACTGTATATATATATATATATATATATATATATATATATATAAAATACCAACCAGCCTATTATTTCTTTTAATTCGATAAATTTGCTCATTGAATGCCACTGACATATTTTGACATCATTTAAAATCTGACGCTTGAGTGCCATCAATGTAAAAATACCGTGAGTAAATTTAGGGCTTCTGGGAGATGTAGTCAGAGAATAAAGAGACGGTAACGCCAAAGAGATCAAAGCAGGAAGTGGAGAAGATAAAGATTAGAGAGCAAAACAAACTAGACAAAAAGTGGTGATTTTGGTGAAAGTGTCCTCTACTCTAACACTGATAAAACAAGAATGGAAAATTTGTTTTCATGATGAAATAGTCTCTTCTTTGATTTGAGCTATTCAGTGTTTTCAGAGACATAATACAAAATATTATGTCTTAAAAATGACTTGAAATAGACAACAATGCTGGAAAAAGGCACTTTCTGTTTTATAAAATGGCTGACACTCAATGAGTTAAAAAAGATAAGAAAGGTCAGATAATGAATCTCATCATTCCACTTTGTATGTGCTCCTTCAGACAATGGCCCAGCCTCAATAATATAATAATAATATAATATACTTAAATAACGTAATATACTGAAAAATAAAAACAGTAATGGAATAAAATGAACACCTTATTAAAAGCCAAAGAATAAAAAAATAAAAAAATAAAAATGAAAACAAAAAAGAAGATAGAAGAAGAGTAAAGGACAAGATAGGGAATAAAATAGATCAGTATTCCTCACCTATCATCTCCCACAGTGCGAGGTGCTGTAACAGTATGGTACAGCTTTATTCTGATCATTTTTGAGGCAAGAAATTAGCTGCACAGCTTTCAAATATTGGCAGTTTTACAAAAATTGATAATAAATAAAAAAAAAATCTCTAACATTTCCATAGTTTCAGATCTCTACAAAGGTGCAGTAACAAAAAGCTGGCTAGTTCATAACCTAGCCTATTTTTTTATTTGTTTGTGGTGGAGCTAAATAATACAGTATATAGTAAACAAACACTGGTCATACATTTAAAAAAAAAAATCAAAACTCTATAAGATGTGTATATATATATATATATATATATATATATATATATATATATATATATATATATATATATACTGTATGTGTACATTGTGGTACTGCGTTACTTCAAGAACTTGTTTAAAGTCTAAATCTTTGCACTGTGACATAAATTGATTTATCAGCACTGTATACTGTTAAACATACCCTAACCATTGTAAAGTATAATTGCTAAATAAAATACAGAGTGACAGTGACATATGCACACAGAATGGATGACAGTTGTAATGGACAGACTAACAGACAGTAACATAAGTTAGTTAAAACAATATGTGATGATATAAGATAAGATATTATAATAATGATAATAATAAGTAATTATAAAGTAAAAATGTGTAACTAAATAATGCAATATAAGATGATAATATGACTATATAAACAAATATTGTCAAATATGCTGTAAGAAGACATCATGTTAATTTAATAGAAAACACAAAGTAATCACAGTCAGGTGATATTAGACTATAAGTCTGTTCATTCTCTGGGCTGAACAATATGTACCTGTAGGGGGCAGTTCATACTCCACCTCCAGCAGAACTCTCTCTCCCACGTTCTTCAGTAAGCTGATGATCTCTTCATGCCTCAGTTTGGTCAGATTGATGCCGTTCACTGACTTGATGTAGTCACCAACATTTAGCTGGTCACTCCTGCACAGAAGAGTAATTCAAGAAAGTAAACGTCTTTATTCTGTAGACTGCACAGAACAAAAAAATGACATTGGCATTTTTGGCCATTAACCTTTCACAGCACACTTCACTGTTGACTGAAACACTATTAGATGACCAAAATGTTAAGAACTGAGAGTAAATTCTATGATGGAAACACAGACAACTCCCAGACCAGACAACACTTTATGGTCTATTTGACTCTAAATCACTGGTCTCCAACCTTTCTAAGCCAAAGATCCCTGACCTCCACCTTTGTGACAGGCAAGATCTACCTATTGAAGCGTTGAAAGAAAGACAGCCCAGAGTGTGATTCCAACTTGACACCTTTTATTCAGGCTAATTGTATTTCAATTCCATGAAATGTTTTGGTTAATGCAACCAAGAAAACACCGTAACTAGCATATCAAACTGGCCATAACTGTCTTGCTTTGAAAATTCTACAACACATCAACTTCAATTCTAGTTTCACTATTCAACACAAAAAGTAAAGGCATGTGACAGATTTTCTACTTCTGAGGACAATATTTTGTTTATGGTAGACAAACAGATCATATCAAGTGTTATGCTTATGCACTGAGGCTTCATTCAAGTCACATTAATAATCAGCATTTTAGAAAATAGAAATGGAATGCTCACAAAATTCTCAGTCAGCGCAATTAGGGCCAAGTACACAACACAAAAAATAAAGGTGTGGCCTATTTCCTTTTGTATGAGGTTTTTTTTTGTTCATAGAAGACACACACACAGACAGACACACACACACACACACACACGCACACACACACACACACACACACAAAACTGTCAGTCACCCAGGTTACTGAGATGGCTGTGATGGCATACTGTCTGTGAGTACATTGTAGTTTGGCTCATCGCTACTGACAGCTACTCTGAGACAGTTGTGTGGTGTTTGTCAGGAAGGCGGCTCCTGTACATTGATTTGATTATTTTCATCTGTGAAAATACCATTTCACAGAGGTAAGTGGCTCCAAAGTAGGCACTCACTCTCAGTGCACATGAGGTGAGGAGGGGAAACTTCTCCCTGCTGAGTCCCCAAAAGTCACTGTCCAGTGATCTTGCTTTCAGCTCAGTGTCATTTTGCAAATCAACCATCTCCATGTCAACCCCACCAGGCAGAGCAAATACCTGCTGAAATTTGTCTGCTGCCTGTTCTACATCAGTGGTCAGGAATGAGTTTGAGACAAATGCAGCAACATCTTCCATGACGTCTAATTCACCAAAACGCCGACTGAACTCTGCGGCCACTTTGTCCAGGTGAACACAGTACTGCTCAGGGAGAAAAGCGTCCTTGTTACCCATGGCCTGTGACATTTTCTCTAGGTTGGCAAAGTGTGTGAGCCTCCCGTTTTTCAGATGTGTGTTCCAAACACCGAGCTTGGCCTTGAATGCATTCACTGTGTTTATCATGTGGATCAGGTGTCAGTCTTTTCCCTGGAGCTCGTTGCTCAGTGCGTTCAGTTTTGCCGTCAGGTCTGTCACAAAACCCAGGTCCAGCAGCCACTGATCATCTGAGAGCTCCTCATGCTTCTCGTTCCTTGTCTCCAGAAAAGTCTTTATCTCCAGCAGCAAATCAACAAATCTCAACCACCAGACATCAGCGTGGAGGAGTAGGTCTGCATATGTAGCATCGAGCTCATCCAATAATGCCTTGAATAAGCGGTGCTGAAGTGCTTTTGCTCAAATCGAGTTGATCAGTTTGACCACCAGAGAAAAGGTCATGAGGACATGAGAAAAAGTCATAACCTTTCCCGTCAAATCCAGCATGTGCACCTTGCATCGCTGGGGTTCCATTAGTAGTAATTGCCACCAGTTTGTGAATGGGGATGTCATTATCGCGGACATATTTTTTAAACTCATTTAAAAATATCCCCACCTCTCGTTCTCTCCTTTAAGTGCAAAAGAGTGACGAAATCCTCTTTTGTTGTAGAGTCCGGGAACGCCATCCTGACAAACACGACAAGCTGAGCTGTGTCCATTTACATCCAGGCATTCATCAAACTGTAGTGAAAAATATGCTCATTCGAACTTGATAGTTTGTTATATTGTAAAAATGTGATAATTTATATTGTAAAAACGTGATAATTATATTGTGAAAACGCAATAATTTGGCTGCAGTACGCAGATCAGGGAGTGCCTCAATGTGGGGCAGAGCCCACATTGAGCCGTTCCATTGGCTAGAGTGTTACATTGGGTTCGGCATATCATTCTGATGCTCAACGTTGAGCCACTCCCTGATCTGCAGGCTGCAGCCAAGGGCTAATCGGCTCCGTCCACATGACAACGGCACACTAAGTCAAGGATGTAATACATATACCACGCTGATAGGTGGCAATACAAAGAAACACAGAAACTCTGTAACTCAGCCTGTTATGCTACAATGACTGGATCAAGAGAGTCAGAGAGGCACTTGCAAAACTGGACAGTAATTAGCCATAATTTATAGTTTGTGTTATTTTCCTATTATTTTCGGGCTCTACAGGGAATTTTCCAAGGATCTACCAGTCGATCGCTATTGACGGGTTGGCGACCACTGCTCTAAATGGAAACATAATTTATTAAATTTACAATAGACCTCCGAACAATCAGACTTTGCCACCTGTTGGCTGTTAGAATGAATGCAAGTCTGAAACTCTTCCACTTTGGCTTCACTTTTCAGAACAGAGTTCAAACTCACGGTGTAAAAATGTGTAATTATACTAAAAGAAACATTTATTTTGTTCACTCCTTCGTGTTATTCATGAGTTGTGTGATGATATAATGTATTCTTCCTCCCACCTGGCTGCCAGTCCTCCAGGCCGTAGGTTCGATACTCGTGGTTTTCCATCCTTATCGGTTCCTCCTGAGATGGTGAGGCCCAGTGTGCTGCCTTCTTTCTTCACCAGCTCCACCATGGTCACCCCCCGCAGAGCTTCTAACCAAAAACACAAACACATAAAGACAAATCCACACACACCACGGAAAAGGGAATGAAAAGGATGTGATATGTAGACAGACACGCAAACACACAAACACAGCAGAGAGGTGGAAAGTGATTAGTGGTCATCCTCTGTTCACTCTGATTCACTGATTAAAGGAAACAGAGTCACAAGAAAGGTGAATCTAAAGCTGTTTACTGCTGTTTGTCCTTGAGTAAGACACTGATCCCACCTTGTCTACTCAATATAAGAGAACCAGCTGAAAAGATGAATGTAATGGAAAGATCAGAACAGTGGTTTATTCTAGTGGGTATACTCTGCAGGGATTGTAGCCCATGAAAAGAAATATTACTGGCCCCCCCTCAGTGGAAAATTGTGACACTGTTTAACATAAAACTGTGCATTGTAGTTATATTTTAGACTATCATTCCCATATTTGTGAAAAGAACAACATGACTTTTACTTGGTAGAGGAAGCACTGAATGAATAAACTCAGAGTTTTCTTCAGAAATATGACCTAATATGGGGAGAAAAGTGAGCTAGCTTATAAACATAGTTATGACTAGCTAATATGGACGCGTATTGCTGCCACTGTATATAAATAAAAATTGATCAGTAACACGTTATTACTTGTTATGTTTGTTAGAACAATATATTTTCAACTTTCAATTCTGGGCAACAGTAACACAGAAACTCTCTTCTATTTTGGACTGCAGGATCCCACAATCTCCAAACTTATGCTTAATTGGCGATTTTACTACAGCGACATTACCAGTCATTCACCTCCAACCCACGCTTGTAGCTCTCGCCATCGCTAAGAAGACCATCTTGGTTAATTGGAAGGATAAGAGAGCAATCGACATTACCCATTGGCTAAACCTCCTCTTTGAGCATATCTCACTTGAGAAAATATCTGCTTCCCGAAAGAACCAATTGACATCTTTTACAGAAAAATGGTCTCCATTTATTAGAGCTCTCAATATAAATCTATAGTCTATTCTTGTTTCCCTTTTTTTTTTTTTTTTGAAACATTGTCCTACATTTTTTGGCAGAAGAAAAATCTCTATTTATTAGAGCTCTTAATATAAATTCATAGTCTGCTCTTGTCTGTTGGCATATGCCGACCCCCCTCATAAATTTGAGCTGTTCCAGAAAATATTCATTCTCTCTGTGCCTTTGTTCTGATCCCTAACTTGTCTCCTCTTCTCTTATATTGCAGTTGAATAACCATCTCTTCATTAAGGAATGATGGATCCAAGGACTCCAAGGCTGGGTGCTGGCACAAGGGGATTACTTTTCCTCTTGTCCCTGGTGTTGCTCTACGATTCTGAGAGGCCTGCCCGGCTGTGGCCACTCCCCCCGGGGGTGGATGTGTCCGATGTCTCTCCTTTTGGGCCCTATGGCTTCTGGGTTTCCCGCTGTTTTCCGGGGTCCGGGGGGGGGGTAGTTGCCCCTATCTCCTCGTGGCGGTCTGGCTGGCTCTGGGGGTGTGGGGCGGGAGGGTGCTTCCCAGTTCCTTTCCTGCCCGCGTCCCCTCCTCTCTTCTCTCCTGCCTGCCTGCTCCTCCTCCCCCCTCTCCCGTCCCCGGGGTGTCTGGGGGTCCTCGTCGCTGGTGGGGTTGGCTTGGGGGCCGGGGGCTCTCTTCTGGGGGGTTTGGGGGGTGTGGGTGCTCTGGCCCGCACGTGCTCAGGCAATCGCCTGGGCCTGCATATCACCACTGGAGTTCCAAGCTCAGCTTGCTCGATCCTCGATCCGGGTCCGACGCGTTCCTGGGCTGTGATGGGGCCAAGCCGGATGGGGGCTTGCTCCGTTCCCAGCGGAGCTTGTCTCCTCGTGCTGGGGGGGTGGTGGGGCGGATCAGTGTTACGGTGGGTCGGGGGGGGCCTCCCCTCGCACACAAGGGGGCATCCCGGGGCTTGGGGGGGAGCGATCTGGGTCCGCCGGTAGGGGGATTGTGGCTTGCGCATCTGGCTCCCGGCTGGTGGAGTGCGTATCGATCCTTTTCGGCTGTGCTGGTTGTTCGCTGCATCTCTAATTCTGCATGGCTGCTGGGGCTCTGCTCTGAGGCTGCAGCTTTCAGGGTCATGGTGTTGGTGGGGCCTGCTGGTTTGTGTGGGATCTCCCTGGCCCCTGGCCTCTTGATCCTGGGGGCCCAGTGCTTCAGGAGCTATGCCCATCTCTTCTACTCCCCTCGCGGCTCTGTTCCCATGGGCCGGGTCCACACCAGACTGCCTCTTAATGTGCACTTCACATATCTTGCACCTCACTATACATAGTCACATTTAGGCACATATAGGGACTCAACACATAGGGCTTTGAAGACAGGTGGGGGTGAGGACGGTGGGAGATTTGGTGGTGCGAATTGCAGTGCTCCAGGGCACTGTAGTCTCCCCCTCTCCCACCCACTTGCCCCCCCTGCTCTTCAATTTTAATACAGTAAACACACTCACGCTTTTGGGGGGGTTTGGGGTGGCTTGGGGATTCGGATTAGGGTTGGCTGCAGGTACCCTTATCCTGCAGCCCTCTGTTCCTCCCCTGCAGCCTCTCCTGCCCTTCCAACTTTTAATGCACCACATTACACACAAGGTAGCACTAACCACGTTTTGGGTGATAGGCTTCCTCGTCTGGAACCGGGGAAGCCCATAAATAGGTTGGGATCACTAAATTAAATTAACCCTGCCCCCTCGAATCTCGGGGCTGCGAGGGGGGGAGGTTGGGGGCCTGGGGGGCCCCCTGATGCTGTGGCCTCAGTGGCGGTGCCACAGCAGCTGGGTTTTGGGGGTGTGGCGGCTGGTCAGTATCGTCGGGGGGCTGATGGTGGGCTCTTTGCTGGCCGGGGGTTGGGTGAGTGGGTCAGCTCGTGCAGTTGCTGCTCCCTGATTGGTGGATTCGGCCTGCTCTCGCCCGTGCTCTCGGTTGTCTCTGTGTGTGGGGTGGGGCTCCCTGTCGGATTCATACTGGCGCTGGTCCGTCCCCCCGCTTTTCCCTCTCCCTTTCCCTCCTCGCCCACACTGGCCCCATTTTGCGGCTTCGGTCGCCTTCTGGCTGCCGCCCGGTGATGGCCTGCTGCTTGCGGGCCCAGTGCTCCCTCGCTCTCTCATCCCCCCTCCCTCCGGAGGGGAGCGCTCGGTTCGCGGGTCTTGCCTCATGGGCGGCGGTGGCTTCCTGTCTCCCGGGTGTTGGGGTGGCTGGGGGGGGGGGGGGGGGGGGTTGGGGGGGGGGGGGGTTGGGGGGGGGGTTGGGGGTGGGTGGGCCCTCGTGTCGCTGGCCCCTTGGACCTGTCCTGGCCTCCTGGGAGGTGGTGGTTTCTGTCTCCTCCTGGTCGTTGGATCTACGTGGTTCTCGGTGGCCCGGGTGGCTCTCTGGGTTTGGCATCGTCGATGCTCCCACTCCCCCGGGTTGTTGTGGACACCTGGCCGATCTGGCCATGAGGGGTCGTGGTAGACGCTCTGGGCTTCGGTGTTCTACACACCAGACCTTATTAACTCCTCCCGAGTCACATTGATGAGTACTGATGTGAACTGCTAGTATGTGCCAAATCATTCGTCCGACTTCTCACTAAGGTCATATTTTCTCCACATACTTCTTTCATTTGTGTTCTTGGTAGCCTACTCTATACGGTTAGGTCCTCCACTACTCTGGTGTTCAATACTGTTGGGTGTTGGGATGAAGGTGTTAGGAATGACACAGTAGCTTACACGTTTTTTTAATTCCAATAGCACTGCCTGTCTGTAAACTTCCCTTTTTGTTTTGTCTTATCTCCCTGTCTGTCATTTATTTCCCCCTCTTATCACCCAGGTGTAGCACGTCCCTCTCTGGCTTATAACAGGAAATTCCAATAAATAAAGTAAGATTAGATTCCAGGGAGGGCCGGTGATGGTCACATACACGCACCAAATATTAATAGCTTTTGCTGCAAGACTAAAATATGCATAATCTCATAAAAGGTCGACACTCTTTTGTGGTGTTGAACAATGAGAACAATGCAGACAAAGTGAATAAAAAAAAAAAAAAAGAACAATATATTTTCATGTTATAATGTGATAATATTGATTGTAAGAACATGAAATGTTTTACTTTATAACATGATAGTTTGTTATATTATAAAAAAATTATATTGTAAAAACGTGATAATTATATTGTGAAAGCGCAATAATTTATATTGTAAAAACGTGATAAGTTATATTGTAAAAATGTGATAACAAAGCCTCACTGTGCTTTGGATCACAACATACCCAGCCTGGATGCAGCTGAGATGGTGAAGCTTGTATCCATGATGCCTGCCATATCCTTCCACCTGATCAATAAGAAATGATGCTACTTCCAGAGGGTCACACTGATTCTTCCTTCTGTACAGTCCCATGCAGTTTAGCATCAGTAGCGTGTGCATATTCATCACAGTGTCATCGATCATGCTCAGTAACAAAAGAATCTTGCCATGTCTCATTCCAAGCATGAAGTACAACTTAATTAAGTCACTTAAATGAGCCATTTCCTTCCACTTATCAGCTCCACTGCACACTGTTTCCTTGATTCCTGATCACATTACCTGAAGTTTTCACATTTTCACAATATAATTATCACGTTTTTACAATATAAATTATCATGTTTTAACAATATAACAAACTATCACATAATGTGAAACATCACATTCGTACACTAAATATTTTCAGGTTATATGTTCTAACAATAAACATAACACATAATAATGTGTTACTGATCAATTTTTATTTATATAGAGTGGCAGCATTACACTTCCGTAAGCTAACAGACTAATGTTCGAGAACTTTCCATCACATGAACCACTAACAGACCCACCTTACCTAAAGAACTGGGTGACATACTGTCGACCCTTCACTTCTTTCTCCTGTCTGAACTTTTTTTATGGGGCCATTATTGTAGCAAAAGTATTTGCAAACATGTATGTCGATCTGTGTGTGCGTAATCTGATTTGAAAATGTGTAAAACAATCTGTAAATGCGTGCATCGATCTGTGAATGTGTACAAACAAATAAACTTAGTGATACCAACACATTGTAAATAAAATATATGTGTGACTGTGAGTTTATTACTGATTGTCATGTTATTTTGTCAGTATTAATTGTATTAGGGGTCGCTCTGGGCTCCTGTCAAACTATGCTGATACGTATCCTTGTGCATTTGTAGTGGTTATACAGTAATTTTTAGTGGGTATACGGCATATATAGAATAGAATAGAATAGAATAGTTTTTTTATTCATCCCCCTTGGTGGGAAATTTACCTGCCACAGCAACAAAGACAAAATCACAGACACAAACAATCTGTGATACACCATATCTGTGTATCACGTAGACTACACCACTGGATCAGATGAGATAACCACCAGTCAATGAATGGCAAAGCCTCAGTGTTTCATGTTGTCATTCTACTTGGGTGTTTTGGCCTGAGATGAAAAGGCCTTGAGAGGTTAAAGCACATCATAAGTAACACCAAGCAGTCATGGGCTCGTCAGGTTTTTTCTTAACTGTGTTACAGAAACATAAATTGAAAAGGTTAAACAGAGAAAACAATCCTCCCAAACAGTCAACAGCAGGGTTTGAATTATAATTTGATTTTAGGGGGGTGGTCCGCACCCCGCCCCCCGGAAAATTTTGACATTGTTTTACATGAAATGATGCATTTTAATGATAATTTTGACTATCATTCCCATATTTGTGAAAACAATAAATTGGTAGAGGAAGCACTGAATGATTAAATCCATAGTTTTCTTCAGAAATATCAGGATAGAAAAGTCAGCTAGCTTATAAACTCTGGACAATGTTCGGAATAGCTATCAGGCTAATGTTCCAGTACTTTCCATCATATGAACCAACAGACCCACAGACCCACCCTTCACTTCTTTCTGCTGTCTGAGGTTTTTTTTTTATGTTTCCTTTTTAACTCCCTTACTTTTAAGGCATCCTGCTCCACTCGCTCAGTCACTGTCTGTTCAGGCTGTCTTGGAGCACATGGACCGAACCATTTTACGTTAACAGGGAGGGGGGAAGTAGAGAATTTTTTCCACAATAAATAAATGTAGTATTAGTAGTTCTTTTGGAAACCATTTTTGTTTTAGTCAGAAATTATATCTGTGATTAAAATAATGAATGTTGGTCTAGAGACCCCCACAGATGGAGGATTTCACTGCCTTTATGGGAGCTCATACCCCTCCTTGTGGGAGCTCAGCTCCCACTGGCTCCCACATAATTCGAACCCTGGTCAACAGCACATTTACCGTGGTCCTTTACTGGAACCCAGTACGACATGAAAAAGGTCAAGAAGGATGGATATCTCTTTATAGGCATATATTTTAGACCAAACTATGGCCATATAAGGTCAGTTGGGCTTTTAATCCTGCCTGCAGGATTTGTCCAAATTATATTGTTAAATTCATTTATATTATGTTTGCCTGAAATGCGTAACAACTAAAGAAGATTAAGGCAGGTCACAAAGCAGAACGCCATTCAAAAAAAATCAAGGAAATAACTCAGTCATACCTAACAAACATGCTGATAAAATGAGATTAACCATCTTTTCTGAATCTGTCCAAGCTTCTCCTGTAATTCAGCAAACAAATTATCCACCAGAGAGCATCATTAAAGTATTAATTTATAACGTAAAATGGACAAAAAGGAAAAGAGGAATTGGAAGAAATTTTTAGAATTTATTGTGGCCCGCGAGTCAAAAACTTTGCCCACCCCTGTAGATATAATGTTACTAAATGCCCCCATTAAAAATCTGGCTGCAGTCATCCATTTTGATTCACTGATACTGTTATTGAAATACAAAATAATATATAAATAGCATAACAATAAAAATGTGAATGGAATCGATTACTTGCTATAACCTGACAGACATCCTTTACATAATTTGGGCATCATACTAGATAAATCGGTTCCTGCTGTAGCTTGTTTCTGCCTGAGGAGGAAGAGAAGGGAAAGATGAGTGGAGACTGAGGCTGAACTGTTTATGTCATTACATTAGTAAGCAGATCCAGTTACATGTACAGACGTCAGAGCCTTTTCACCGCTATATACATCCAGTAAAACCATCTATTAGGACATGTTCTCATACCTTCATTTGTAATTAGACACTGTAATTTCTATATGGACCATTCTACCAAATTGGTTCAAATTCAGAGTTGGAAAATCTGTGAAATTTGTGTATTATTTCAGAAAAAACATTTACTATATTCATGTTGCACCATATCTAAGGGGCACATACATAGTAAAAGTACAGTCAATTTTCAAATTATATTTTCCTTAACACAGAATTACAGTAGAATAAAAATAATTCTATTACCTGATTCATATTTTTTTCTGTTCCCCACTGTACAGAGTATTTTTATAAATTAATAAATATGGTTTTGGCATCAAAATCAGTCTAAATGGATTTTTAACAGAATTTGATATTAATTTCTCCTAAATGTACTGTATCAAAATTTAAATGCTATTTTTCATTGTAAAATGTAGAAAGTTGATCATATTGACTCCATAAGTCATCATCGATTAAGGCACACATACACTTAATCAAGCATTATCATAAATTGTTGGTTGACAATTCAATACATTTTATTTTTGTTAAAACATCTGTTTTTTCGGTAGTGACTGCAAAGTTTCGGTAGTGACCATACTGTCGCTGTTGTTGCAGTAATACTTTGTCTGAGGGTTGCATTGTAATCACTTAACTGTTTTTGCTATATTTTAACTTTTAACATGTATTATAACTAATGAAACATTAATTCATCCATTCCATTGTCCTGTACTCAGGGTTGTGGGGGGCTGGAGCCGATCACAGTCGACTTAGGGCAAAAGCAGGGTCCACGTTGGACAGGTCACCAGTCCATCACAGGGCACATTAATTCATCATTGAAGAAATAACAGTGGTTTCATCTTCCATATGAAATTTTAATTGGAATGACAAACAATTTTTTGTAACATACATTTAACAAAAAGTGTGAACACCTCAAAAGACGCCAATCAGAAGCTCGCCGACATTTGACTGTTTGTCGCCGACGAAAACAGAGAAACTGCTAAATATCCAGTCAAGTCGCGCTGACGTAAAAAAAGCTGTTGCCAATGAGAGCAGACATGGTTGAAAGGAGCAGCGGCAGCAACGTCAACAACAGAAACAACTTTTCTCTTTTTGTTCTTTCACTACATGGTAAAACACAAAGAACCAGGAGGGCTGCGTTCTGCTCCGTGTCCATGTTTCCAATGAAAAGCTCACTGCTGACTGAGGTCCAGTTAGCCTCCTCTCACTGAATCCTGGTTAATAAATGATCCAAATGATCACGTGTTTACAGTGATCACTTAAATAGCTGAAATCCATGTTCAAAGATAGCAGAAGAGGCTTTCTTCTGGTGTTTGGAAGGCAATATGTCCATATATTCATGAATATTGTCACTCATATTTACAGTAAAATACAGAAAATAACATTTTATTTATCCCAGTGAGTGATAAACGATGTTCTTCAATAAACTTTGTGGAAAAAGAAAAGCTCCTGTCAGTTTCAGTGATCACTGTAAACGCTAGAAAACAATGAGCGGCTCATTTATTAACCAGGAATTAAAGAGAGGAGGCTGACTGGACAGCAGTGCTGCAGTCTGACACACCTGCTGAATAACGAGTTACGTAGTGTGAAGAGCACAGAGAGGTGATGACTCCAACAGTTGTGTAGTATGAACCAGGGATTACATGACAGACTATAGCTTTAAATCTGACCTGCAGCTCTTTGATACATGTTGTCCCCTTTCTCTCCCTATTTCATGACTGAAACAAAGCACACCTTCCTTTGAAAACATATTTTGCAACATTATTTTGACCATCACATACTAAATCTCATGACTGAAACAAACTGAGACTATAATGACTTTGAAACAGCCTGTAACTAACAAATTATAATCCTCTACCAAACCTACTGATGGAGACTCTCTGTGGACTGTGGAAGTTAAGATCAAGGAACACACTGCTCTGAATTATTTAAACACAAGGACAATTTAGCCTACTATTATACAGTACTATATTCCCTTACCTCTTAATTAAACCACTGTTTTAACAAAGTCGTCCCAATACCCAGAAAAAATTGAGCAACTAAATCTGACTATTCTCAGGCTGATTCAAGGCTTCTTGAGGTAAACAACTTCATGGGTTGACTTGAGAGCTGCACAGTTAAGCTCTCCTTGACACCCTTGCAGCTTTGATGTTTAAAAAAAAGCTCATAAGAAAGACTAGTTCCTCCATGACTGTGTGAATAGTTATTAGACATTTCTTTCAAATCATCAGCCAGTCTGTGAAAAAGACACCAATACCTAACTGCTCGTAATAATAAACGATCAAAAGACATTTGGGCTGCTTACAATAAATGGAACAATTCCACAATGATCATTCACTGTATGACAGCAGGCTGACACATACTTTTGGGAATGAGAAGCCATGTACGCTTGTATTTCTGTTTGATAAATGCCTTAACGAGGACAGAATGACAGAAATATTATTTTCACAGAAGAGAGTGGTTCAGACAGATTACAGCAAGTTGTCTGACTTCATGCAGCTTGAATGATAGTTCTGGTAAATGATTAGATTTGTTAGAATATTTGAATCATGGATGTAAATTAAAACAAGTGACTCTTTGTTTCACACAAGACACAAACCATGGTTGACTGGATTTTTAACAGTCCAGTGTTTGTTGACCATCCTGGTATCCTCTTTAAATGGATTTGTACTGATTATTATTGCAAATGTATTTGTGATATGTCTGAAAATATGTTAAGTATAAGTCCAGAATTCAGTAGCCTTTGGTCTTTCCTGTGGTCTCTACCTAGGGTGACCACCTGCTAATAAGCCCAAAGGGGGACAGGAGGTATGTTTCTGAGTGACAATGTGGGACACCACCACAGTGGCGCCCCCACCCCGCGGGCAGAGTCATTGATAGTGGTTTACCCATTTCTAGCACATACCACCTTACATGGTATAATCATAATGCCCTATTCCTTTAAACATGTGTAATTGCTGATGTATGCTCATGAATAGGCCACCCAATGAGTATTGTTATTCTAAATAAAATGATGAATTGACAGATGCACTTCCACTTAAAAGTTACTTAAGCTATTTAATTTTATTATTTTATATCCATTACAATTTATTCACTTTGAATAAATTATAATATAAAATTGAGCCTGAGGATTCATTCACAGGCATTGCAGTGCATCAACACAGCAGGAACAGTCACAAGTCTCCACTCATTTTTCAGTGGATTAACAGGAATTGTAGTGGCTCAATACCACAGGAACACTTTAAAAAAGTCTTAACTCACAACTCCAGAGATTCACGGAACGAGAAGGGGGAGGAAGGATGGTGAACTTGCGTGTTAGTAAAGGCAGGCACAGGAAAAAGTTTTCTGGGGACACCTTTAGGACTTTGGGGACACCTTTAGGACTCACACCTTTTCACCAGCATCTGTATCAAATAAGGAAGAAAGATAAGAGACAGAATTATCCATCCATCCATTATCTACCTCTTGTCCTCATAGGGTCGCGGGGGGCTGGAGCCTATCCCAGCTGTCTTAGGGTGAAAGGCAGGGTACACCCTGGACAAGTCTCCAGTTCATCACAGGACACACAGAGACAGACAACCACTCACACTCACATTCACACCTACGGTCAATTTAAATTAACCAATTAACCTAATCCCCATACATGTTTTTGGATGGTGGGAGGAAGCCGGAGTACCAGAGAGAACCCACACAGACATGAGGAGAACATGCAAACTCCACACAGAAAGGCCCCGGACCCAGGATTTGAACCCGGTACCTTCTTGCTGTGAGGCGACAGTGCTAACCACTTCACCACTGTGCCGCCCCGAGACAGAATTAAAGCAACATTATTTTTTTATGATAAGCTTCCAAATGGTTTTCCAGTATAGACACAGGAGTGCAAACCCATCACCATCACAAGGTGACAACAATGTAAAGAGGTGCCAAAGATACAATCCTATGCAAAACAATGACCTATTTTTACTGGAAAGGCTATTGTCACCTAAAAGTGACAAGTTTGCACCCCTGTAGTCAGTCCACCAATGTTCAAAATCAATCAAATTTCATCTTAGACAAATGGGGTTTCTCACCTTCAGGTTTCTTCTTGAACTTTTGTATTTCTTGTTGGAGCATACAGCATTGAGGAGAGCCCTCTCTTTCACTACATAAGTGTAGAAGTCCTTGCAACTGAATGTGAAGTTGCTCTTCACCTGGATTTCTGACTTCATGAGGTTTACTGAACATCTGTTCCTTGTGTCCATCCAGCATCCTCATCCTCATCAGTGAAAAGAACCTCTCCACTGAAGCATTAGTGATTGGTACACTCAGGGGGAAAGAAGCAACTGTCATGTTTGGTGTGTGTGTGTGTGTGTGTGTGTGTGTGTATGCTTGAGTAAGGTGGCCCACTTCACAATGGCTCCTGACTGCACAATGGCCTATTGGCGTGGCAGAACAACATAATACTCATCATTTGGCGCATTCATGTCCAACTTCTTGCTTAGCTGCTGGACCCCTACAGCTTCACAGAGATGGGAGAAGATGAATGGACTCTTCTGTAGTGTCAGCCAAGCCACTTTCTTCTGGTAGTTGGAGTGTGAGAAGTCATAACGATGCTCCAGGTTGGTGAGAGAGGACTGGTAGAAGTTGAACATGTCCTCTCTGAGCACAGCTGCCTGTCTGTGTGGAAACTGAGGGAGGAGTACACCCGTCTGGGCCCCAAAGAAACCATCACTCTGTAGTTGCTGTAGCTTGGTTTTGAGGGTGAACATCATATCGTAGAGCTCACACACATAGTCCCATCTTCTCGCTCCAGCACCAGCACAGTGTCATGGAAAATCTTCAGCACATTGCTGAGGATGGACAGGTAAACCTAAAAAAAGTCAATGATCCTGTGTGCTGGCACTGTTTGCATTATCATCATTTCTCTAATCCCTGTTTCATGTAATAATATTTAGATGAGATTAAAAAAAAGTTGAGTGCTCCTCTCCCAAGGACAGAAAATAGGTCTTGATAGGAGCCCAGCTGCTGTGGGGCCTCTTCACTGCAGGCCACAGACTCAGCCATCTTGTGGGCAGATGTCTAAGCAGGAACTGGTACTCTTTTTCCACAAAGGTGTGAATTGACTTAAGTTTCTCTATGTGTTTGGCAGATGAGGAGAAGCAGCTAAAGGTCTTGTTGACGACATTTTCAATGTTGATATTTAGCCGATCTCTTGCGTGTTTTGCACTGTTGTGAACGACGTGGGCCACACAGTTTGCCTTCAAAATGTAATTGTTGTCCTCTTTCAGTTTCTGGAAGACAGAGTTGTATCTCCCGTAATTCAGACTAGCATTGTCAGTGGAATATGCAGCTATCATTTCTAGTCCCAGTCCGTTTTCCTCCAGCTTGGTGACTGTCTGGTTGTGGATCATGGCATCACTGTCATCATAGAAATCGAGGACCTTCGTCTGTACTCCCAAGTCTGACGTCCAGTAACGCACCGACAGTGGGAAGAGCTTGGTGGTCCCATGATTGGAGGCATCTGAAGCCACTGAGAAGAATGGCTGTGGGCTGTGGAGACACACAGATGAGATGAACTTAAAAGAGATTCTCTAAAAACAGATTACTATAACAAATACAAGATACTGCTTTACTGTTTTGATCATTATTGATTTTATATAATCTATAAATTTTTTCAAAAATTATAGTTGCTTTTATTGTTTGGGAGTCTAATGGATAGTCAATCATAAAAGGACACACAGAGCAGAGCCTGGTTTCACGAAGGCACGGATGCGCAGCATTATGTTAGCTAACGTTAGCTTCTGATGCAGTTTCAGTGAACTGTAGGAACACCGCACTAGTCCAGGGCAAGGCAACATATAAAACACAATGTTTTATGTGGAGGCCTGACTTTTAACATACCGATAGAAGAAGATGATTAGCTAACATTAGCTAGCTAACATTAGATAGATAGCTAACACACAACATGTTACACCCACAAACATAACTTAAACTTTACCTTTGGTTGTTGCCTTTTGTTGCTCAGTCATTGGTCTTTTGAGGACTTTCAAGCAGTCTTCGCGGAGGCAGGGGCAAGCACGTCCGTGACAATGGCTTCTGCCTTCATCCGACTGCAGGCCATCCTCTTGGCAGTGTCCAAGTCCAGATAAATCGTTGGGGCTAGCTTTGTGCCACAGTCTCCTGCTTGATATGATGTAGCATGTTGGACAGTGTGATGCACACTCGTCACCTCTGCAGCAGTCACTTTGTCAGCTCGGGAGTCATTTTTAGGTGGGAGGAAAGCATCCATAGATTTGGATGTCTCTTTTTGTTGGACATGTTCCTTTTGAGTCTCTGTGAGCCTGTGTCGTTTGACATCGTATTCCCCTCCATGTCTGATTGAGAAGGTCGTTTTGCAAAAGTCACAAAAAGCCCTCTCAGTATCCCCCTCAACCCCTTTGAGCCACAAATATTCACTTCCCCAGTCTTTCTTGTACCCACACCTTCTCTTTTTAATTGGTGGTGGCGGTGACTCAGACTCAGTCTCAGTGGTTTCTTTCTCCATTTTTTGAATTGGAAAGCGTGCATCTAAGTTCCTTCCCAGTGTGTCTGTCATGACGACGACAAAAAGTTGACAACAACCTAGTCAGCTGTTCAACTGAGGGGTTGGTGTGGTGACAGTGACGGGCTGAACTGTCAAGTAATGTTCGTTTGGCTGCCTGGGGCTCGGGGAGCGAGAGCGTCCAACTTTTTTTTTGAGCAAGCATTGATTATGCAGGACACGGTCTCAGTTTGCAGGATGCATGAATGTGGCTTCAAACACTGTACACGTACACGCTATGAGAGACGGGTGGTCACCCTATCTCTACCATCTCCACAAATGCTCCACCATGTTTGAGGCTTTAAATGTGACTGTCTGCTGTTTGGTAGTGAACAGGTAGCATGGTGTGTATGGGGCTTATTCGCAGAGCAAACAGCTGCCTTGTCTTGCTTAGCTCAAAAGAGCTGAGTGAGGATCATGAAATGGCTCATGAAAACTCACTACAGAGCTCACTGTCACTATGAGCAACTCCTTTCATGGTGTCATGTGCAGTGCAGAGGGAGCTACTCCAAAAAAGTAATGGATTGCACATTACTAGGTACTACTACCTCACTTTGCTAAGTTACACACTGCTGAAAATACCTGTTACTGCTACCTGTTACATTACTTTTGCATTACGTATATATCACCTGAGATAAAAGACAACTCAACTGCCAGATAATTTCAAAGTAAAAACCATTATTGTAATAATTTTAGGACAGACACCAGAACATTTCAAAGTAAAGCTCCTCATTGTCATAAAAGGGGGACAGACAGCAGAGCTCTCGCTTCTATTCTTTAATATCACAATGCTGACAGGATGTAGTGAATATCAGCAAACCCTTCACAGTAAAACGCTTCACACTTGACTGTTACATTCTGGTCTTTTAGTGAAAGACATGTTGCAAACAAATTGTTTGTTGTTATTCAATTGGTTGTCTTTCCCTCTCATGCAGATAGTTAAAGGACACAAAGTAATGCAAATAATGACATTTTTATTAGTAACTGTAATGTCCAGTTACATTATTATTATTTGTAACACTTTGCACACAATACTGATCATGTGATACATTGTTATTATAAAATTTCACTTTTTGCCACTTTCAAGACGACACTTACAAAAACTGTGAGGGAGTGAATAATGTCTGAAAAATTCAGCAATATGCATGATATGCAATTTGCTTAGCAATCATCTATGTGGTAAAACATTACATGACCTGACCGACGAGGAGCAGAATCATTCTTCAAAACTTCAGAGAAGCAATTTGAATGGGGAGACACAGATGAAGCGTATTTTGGATTTAATATCTTAAAAATGCGCTTCACTTAACACCTCTTACCAACTACCTCAACTCTCTGAAGATGTTGATAATTTCACTGTAACTGTGTGTTGATCTCTGTGTTTTGTTCAATGAGTCTCATTTGCATTAAATGTCTGCATGTACTTAATTTAAATGTGTAAGTAGCACAGGAGCACCAAGATGCTATTTGCTTGGCAGCATAGTTAGAGGTGTATTATACCCATTACAGGTGCTTTGAGATGACATGGATTCTTTTTGTCTTCTTTGTGCAGGTTTAATGGCTGCAAAATCTTCAAGCTTAGTTCAAAGCAGCCAGGAGCACACTGATAGGTAAAATGAGACAGACATTGATGTAATAAGTAAAATAAAACCCCTGCGCTGTGCTGACACACTGTTGTATCATTATCCTTCACACATGCATACACACACACACACAGGCTCAAATAACCAGTGAGTCAGTTGTGCAGATAAATAGTTGCCTCCATATCTTCCTTTCACCCACATGCACAGGTGAGATGAAGCTGTGGTGTGATAGATGGCTAGATTAGGTAAATCCCTCAGGCGACACTGGAGATCAGTGAGGTGCTTCACTCTGCAGTTATCTCTGGTGGGTATTACACGCACACACACACACACACACACACACACACTTATCTGCAGAAGAAAGGCACTCATTCATTCATTAGTTCTCGTACTGTTCCTATTTGCATAAGAGCACCAAAGTGTTTTTCAAATGTATTTTGATGCTGATGGATATTTCCTCCACAGATGCAGAACTGACCATGTAGGGAGTTTTAATTTGTCTATTTCATTTTGATGCTCAGGGAATACAGGCTACACATGAGATGACTTTATATCTTGAAAAAGTGCAAATATTCATACATGTAAGCTGGGAGAAGAACAATGCTTGTTCTGGGTGAGAGTGTATGGAAAGAGTTTCAGGACGAAGAGGCTGTGGGCTTATCATAATGCAGAAAATAATTGCAATCATGGTATATACAACCATATAAACCACCAGGAAATTTGTGTTTATCACACTGTCTCATCAGGTCACCCTGCCATTCAAACATAAAGTACAAGACAATCTGATAGTGATTTAGCCTGGGCCCACCAGTCAGTCTGGCCAAGCTGCCGTTCTCTTCGATTTCAGATTCACCTAGAAATGGGGGGAAAATCAAGCATTTCCAACGGCTTGATTGAAGCGTATTTAAGGCAACAACGCTCGCAGAACGAAGGACAAAAAATACACAAAGCACTCATTCAATAGGATTATAAGAGAGTTGTTGTCTGTACCTGGTATACTGTGTCTTCTCGAAGCCATGGTCTGTTCTGGTCCAGAGATATCCTTTGTTTTTCCATATGGCCCGTCATCTAGTAAGAACACAGACACACAATAAAGATTTAGAAATATAAATACACATTTTTTACCATTTGCAACAAGAATTTGTGCAGCTGTTAGTGAGAGAGGAGTCCTACACCATCACCATCACCTTACCCTCTACAAAACACTGTTATTAGAAAGATCAAACCATGGAAATGACCTAAGCTAACACTGGTGCCACATGCATGTGTCTGCCAACAGTCACTCATCCATGAAAGGATTTCTTCTACATCTCCACTTTATTATTTATCTCCTCATACACACTGTCCATCTTGAAAAAAAAGGAACATAATAGCTGTTATAAAGCTGACTGTGATCTGACCTCCTTGGTTGTGCTATGTGCACTGTGATTAGCCGTGTACAATTAACGAGACAAACAGCTGAAAAAGAGATGAGTGAAAAGGGAAACTTTGATCTTACAGAGGAATGCTTCTGTGTACAATCTCATTCCATCAGAAAGAAACCTTTAGGAACCCTTATTTCTTAGAGTGCAGGATGGCTTTTTGTTGACTATCTCAAAACAAGTGTCTTGTCATACAAAGTGACCTTCCAATCAGTGCACCTGTGCAATACACAACCCGTCTCTGCAACAGAGCTTGGTTAGGTTTAGGAAAAGTTTGTGATTTGGGTTAAATATGTATATTTGTCATATAACTTACACACAGCATATGTATGTAAGTTAGATAATAACAATTAAAACAACATTGATTCACATGGGACACAAGGGATCAGTGTGTCTAGCATTAGCACATAACAAGCCAGCAATGTGCTGCAGAGTCTGATTGAGACTTCAGGTTCGTTTTTTTTATTTGAGATCTGCACTCCAACAGATTTCCTCTGCCATCGAACAGATGCAGCCACAGCAGGTCTCTCTGCCAAAAGAGCTGCAAAATCCTCTCTGAATGATGTGTCAGAGGGCATTACATCCTTGACAAGTGTAAAATTTGCAGGAATTCTACATAAATGCAGTAGATAGATATTTGGAGGAACCTCCCTCATATATAGCTCTAATACAAGTTAGTTGTTTCCAGATAGCTGCAGTTACAGGTAGTTTCATCCTGTGCCTTCCAACAGTTTGACACATTAGTAAATATACACTCATTTGTGAAGTGTTGATGAGATTAGTGTCCTCTCTGATGGCCGACAATGTTGTAAATCACAGGAGGGAACAGATGTTCTGGTTTATGATCTCTGGCAGATAGATTGCAACAGAGACGTGAGGATTTTATTATTTTATGATTTATCAATTCAGTTCTCCTTGGAGCTCCGCAGGTGTCTGAAAGTGCACTTTCTAAACAGTAGTGTTACAGTTACAGTACACTGCAGAAGGCCTGAGAGAAGTCATCACTTTCAAACTGCAGTGCTACAGTACCATCCAAACAATCAATTCATCTAGGCCTATCACTCATGGTCATGAATATATTATCCATCCATCCATTATCACATAGGGTCGTGGGGGGGCTGGAGCCTATCCCAGCTGTCTTAGGGCAGAAGGCAGGGTACAACCTGGACAAGTCTCCAGTTCATCACAGGACACACAGAGACAGACAACCACTCACACTCACATTCACACCCACAGTCAATTTAAATTAGCCAATTAACCTAATCCCCATGCATGTTTTTGGAGTTCCCCCATCCATAGAGACATCTGAGAGCATGAATGACAGCAATCTGAATTCACCAATCAGGTAATCATTTACCAAGTAATGGATAAACTCACCATATTGTAACAGTAACTGTATTTATTTATGTAGGAGCCAACTATTAGTAAATTATTCCTTTTTTTTGTGCTGGTTATATACTTTAATTTGGCCAACCACACCAGATAAAGGGGCACAGGAAAATGACGTCACAGTCATTGGTACCAGCTGTGGGAGGCACACACTGCTTCAGGATGCCAGGAATAGTTATAGTTTTTAACAGGTTAAACGGGTTAAAGATTTGTTTCCTTTAGTCGGGTTGCCGCGGCATATCCCCTTTTTGTTTTGATAGCGCAGCCACACGTAAACACTAACAAACACAAACACCACATCCCCGCTCCAACAGTTGACGACAAGGATTCATCTGACAGTGAGTAAACATGAACTGAACTTTCGACATCAGACCTTGTTGTGTACGTTTTCTGGTGATAGAACCATAAAAAATAGCAAAGAAAAGGCGGAAACAAATTATTTAAAACAAAAAGTTAGATAACAGATATCAATTTCTGAATCTAGCTGGTCACACTGGATTAATGTTCATCGCTATTCATTACACTTGTGTATTCTTGAAAATAATTGTAAGTGATATCAGGAGCTGAGTGTCATCAGTCTCCTTCATCATTCATGGCAATTCATGATTTATGATTCATAAGTTTAAGTTATTAATTATAAATGTATTATATTAATTTATGATTGTTTATCAAGTCTGCTCTGTGTTATAATATTGCACTGTCAAAACTGCTGCAGTTATCCCTTTGATGTCCCACAGTTTCTGCTTGACAATGACAGAATATTTTTGGGGCATAATGTCATGGATGAGAATGAAATGAGGCCCAGAAAATTCAGTGAATTAGCAGGGCTGTCAGTCCAACAGTGATGCCAACAGGAGAAAGCGAGGTAAGAAATTTGACATGTGAACCACCTGCAGCAATCTCAAGGTTTTTACTTCCACAGCTTGATACCAAAAAATACAGTCATTTTCAGTCATAATATTTTTATGAAATCTAACCAAGTGGCTTTGTATTTTTTGTTTTGTTTCATTTTATCACATCCAGGAGAAAAATATTTCCCCACAGAACATAATTGAGAATGAAGTTGAGAATGAAGAAATGTTGACTTTTAGATTTCAACTGACATATTTTAAGGCCTCAGCCTATATAAGTGAGTTTGACAGCAGCTGTGACAATGGAGCTGAGGCTGATGTTGTTATGGCTCTGATGGGAAATGATGTGTCCTATTTTACAACCTCTGCTTCATCAGAGGGGTGGAATCACCTTAACAATTCATAAGCCAATTCTCAACTACTTTCATAACCTACTCCAGAAGTGTCATTAAGTTGCATTATAAACAGGGACAGTTACTCTACAGCTTAGAACATGAATGTCTCTGCTTATCTTGCAGAATAAATATGTATTTCAGCATCTGAAGCTGCATTTCAAGCCAGCGTACTATCATCAAAAGAGTTAAGTAGTGGGAAAGTGCTTTAACTCCTTAGTTGTACTTTTAATTCTTGTTTTAAATGACTTTCACTCTGTTCTTCCTCCAAGTCCCAATTCCACTGTGACAAAGAAACTGCAACAGTTAGTTGGCTTTTTAACAACTGACTCAAGCTCCTGCATACAGGACATATTCAATGATATTGTCACTAAGCTTAACGAGTGGTTTTCATTTATATATTTAAGATGGAAATCCAAATCACTTCTCTTAGTTTATACGGTACAGTCTGGTGCTGTGACAACTCCATGAATATTTCAATCATACAGACTCCTCATCAACACTGCAGTTTATCACTGTTACGAAGCACACTAGATATACCAAACACAGACTACATTAAACATTTATATTTATTGTAATGTGTTCTGATATAGTAGTGCCTGTCACACTATGGGTTTATGCTTGTCCAGGGAGTACCCTGCCTTCCGCCCTAAGACAGCTGGGATAGGATCCAGTCCCCCTGCGATCCTATGAGGATAAGTGGTAGATAATGGATGGATGGTTCTGTAAATTGTATTGAGATGATTTGCTTATGCCCTGTTAAATTTTCTGGATCACACATAATTCTCCTGTATGATAACTGATGAAAAAATATGACTGATTTGATACCAAACAGGACAGGAAAACCTTGTTTTCAAATTCTATATTCTTCATCAGCGTGGGTGTCATCTAGGGTCAATGTTTTGCACTGCTGCCTCACAGCTTGAGTGTCCAAGATTCTACTGTGATCTGGGTCCTTCTGTGTGGAGTTCTCACTGTGGAAGAGTGGGTTCTCTCTGGTTCTCTCTCTGGTTCTCTCTGGTTCTCTCTTGGTTCTCTCTTTCTCTTTAGTTCTCTCTTTCTCTGTAGTTCTCTCTTGGTTCTCTCTGGTTTTCTCTTGGTTCTCTCTTTCTCTTTAGTTCTCTCTTGGTTCTCTTGGTTCTCTCTTGGTTCTCTCTGGTTTTCTCTTGGCTCTCTCTCTTTCTCTTTGGTTCTCTCTTGGTTCTCTCTGGTTTTCTCTTGGTTCTCTCTAGTTCTCTGATTTTCTCTGGTTCTCTCTGGTTTTATCTGGTTCTCTCTTGGTTCTCTCTGGTTTTCTTGTGGTTCTCTCTCTTTCTCTTTGGTTCTCTCTTTGGTTCTCTCTGATTGTCCAGCTTCCTCCTTCAGTCCACAGACAGTCAGCTCAGGTTAACTGGTGACTCTAAACTGGTTCTAGGTGTGAATGTCAGTGTGAATGGTTTCTGTCTCAATGTGTTGGTCATCTGATGGTCTGCTGATCAGATCCAGACCCAGAGACCCTGGACAGGATGACTGACTTACTGATTTGATACCTCTTCCTCACATGAACATGAAGCCACTGATACAGTTCAACAACATTACTGTAGTTTCCTGCCTTACAATAACCTCAGAATATAAAGTGTTTCCCTTGAACAATTGCCATTATGTGATATATTTTCGTTGGAAATATGAAATACTTTCCAACCAGTAATGCTCAGGAATCAGTTCTCCTCCCTGCAGTGACAGTGGAAACGAGGCCATTGTTGTTGTGTTTCAGAGTTTAGCGATCTTCACAGAGGTGCAATGAGTTTAATAATTCATAAGTTGTGGATTCAATTTAGCTTTAAAGCACTTTCATAAGTTATCTGGCTGGCTGCTTTCCGCTCTGGGGCTGTCACAGGCATAATGGACCCCAGAGGCTGCTCATCGCCACACACAAATAAACAGGAACACATGCACTCAAACTAACATGCATGGTCTCTGGCAGCACAGGCTGATGCATACCCAAAAGGATTTAGGCACCACAGGTACACCTACATGTGCACAGAACACCAAAAAGATTACATATGTGTGTATACAAGTACAGGTCCCACACACACTGTTATATAGACAGTAGCTTGGACACACACTGACATAAAGAAAGCTAAAGGCAACTTGGCTTCTTCTGTCTCAGTGACTGGATGTAAGACAGTTTTAGTCCCCACTTTTATCCTTCAGCAGTATGAATCTTAAGCTCTTGTCCTACAAAGCCACACATTTCTTGAGCCACAATTCTGGTAGCTGAGGTATTAGTGCACTGCACTGGCAAACACTTTATGTCTGTCAAAACAAGCTTTGGGAAGCATCACATGTGTCAAGTCAAGACAATTTTATTTGTATAGGTCAATATCACAAATTACCAATTGGCCTCAGAGGGCTTTACAATCTGTACAGGACACAACTAACAGTGTTTTTGAATGGATGTACAGATCAGCTTCACTCTAACACATTTCATTTTTAAGGTCTTTTCTGCTTCCTTTTCTCTCTGCTCTCCAACTCTGCTTGATGAATTAGCATCTCCTGGTGAATAATTTGAATGTGATTAGGCTAATGACTCCTGGCGCTGTCACCTTACTGAACAGGTTGAGTTATAGAAAAGGCATCAAGCCAGATTTTCCTCCCTGCAGGAGAAGCACTGATATAATGCTTACAGCGTGAGAATCGTTTCAAACAGAGATGGTAATGACTTCAACAAGTGCAGGGTGAGACTACATGATAGATGTCATCATCACCAATTTTGGTCTCACATCCAGTCTGATCCAAGACAGTTGTGTCGTTATGCTTCTACCGTGTGAATATGAAATGATTGGTTAGGTTAAGGCAACAAAAGTACTTGGTTAATGTTACATACAATATAACACAACAGTGTACCATAACAGCATACTGTAACAGGGTATTGTAACATTGTAACAACGTAAGAATGTAATGCATCATTTTAACGTAACAGTGCAACGTAACAACAACGCAATAACTGTAACAACACAACTAGCCTAAATAAGCAGCCACCCTTAGTGGACCCTCTTATGTAACGACACTTTATGTCAACATTCACTGCAGTCACATGGTAGGATCATACTGGATTTCACCAACTTCAGTGTTGCAACTCGGCAGGTGGTCTGTCCCAAAATCCAAGTACACATAGAGTTTGTTTAATTCAGATAATGGTCAGCGACCTTGCTGACTCCGCTACGCTAGGTGGCGCCGTAGCCCTTTCAACAAGTGGTGTTAGAACTACTTCCGATTGACGGCTACTTAACAACAACAATAAACTATCTGGTGACATGAACTCCGTCTTCTCCTCCATCCAAAAGTGAGCTGTTGAGCTCTTTCGAAGCCATGGTATCGTTTGACTTTTCCGGCAACAACATTACTATTTATATCGGTGCCTCCTTCCATTTCTGGGTGAAATCCTGACGGAAATTCTCGAGCTGGACGCAGGACTCAAATACGTTACAATACTGTATACAAGAATACGGTACAATACCATACACAAGAGGCACAAAGCAGATTAACAACGCCTAAACCCAGGAGTTATCGGTTTTGTGAATCCAGTCCCCACACAATCCTTAGCCTGTGCACATGAATTTGATACATTTTTGATGCCTTTATTATACGATTAAGGTCGTCCATGTGCACACAGTAACTTACTTTTTGTTTCACAAGGAACAACAATAGTATCCTTATTCAAGTTCCTGGGTCAACTCTGTTGATGATGCATCATGGGTTCATTTAAATGGTTTGAACACGGGTCGTTCACCGGTAAGCACTTTGGTTCCCAGGGTAACTGGTGTGGCACCGTACTGGCCGGCCTGAAAACCGCAGTGAGCAGCTATGTAGCCCTGGAGCAACACACAGGCTGCTCAGTGACTAAAGCAGAATGTCATCTGGTAATTTAGTGGGTCGATGTGGGATGCCTTTCACACTGCAGCCAATAACTTCCCAGCTCAATTGGAGGGTCATTTGAAATGCCATGACAGCCCTTTCACACTGCATGAAAATCCCAGGTCAACCTGGATCGACCCGGGACCTGGGCTTAAGTGGAGACAACATTGTCTTGGGAAATTTTCTATTGTTTTGGGCCACGAGACAGATTAGATGCCATTTCAGGAGAAAAAAAAGAAACTATTGTTCTTGCTATTGTTGTCCTTTTAAGACCATTTCATATCACTATTATGATGACAGTATAACAGCATAATGATGCAAGTACATCCTTTAAAACAGCAATGAACATTAATTCTTAGGAATCTATTATAAATATACTGGAATTAATGTCGGTTTTGTTTTGGTCCCTATGATACACCCCATCGCCACATGAAACGAACTGGCACACAGACAGCAGCACTGGAAGCAAACAAACAAACTGGACAGAGAGAATATTACCTTTTGATTCTACGCAGCCTGAAAGCCTCAGCACATCTCTCTGGGGTCCATGTCCAGCTGGCAGTGAGTATTTGAGACACACAGCAGGTGAAGTGATTCCACTGCTGGCTGAAGGCTAGGGCCAAACATGGATGTGTCTAAAGGTAGCCTTGAAAATTGTAAAAATGTGCCGTGAGTGCTATTAGTCACATTGGAGAATCTCCAGTGTTGTTGTGCTGTTTTAAACGTTTGTACCCATTTTTAACTGTCAGTGCCACATCCTCCTTTAAGTTTAGGTTCTAGCTTGTCTCTTTTTTTTTTAACAGAATGAGTTATTTCAAATTAAATAAAAGTTAGGTACACATTTCTGGACTACTGAGGGCTGACATGTTTATTTGGTATAAGAAAGAACCCGTAATAGAAAAAGTCCCATGGTGTAGTAAGTGTAGCAAGCACACCATAAAAACAGAACAAATACTTCTGACAAACACACAATCACACACATGCCTAGTAGTAGAAACACAAACTAGAGGTGCAGGACCTTCAGCTTGTTTTGCAGGATTGCAGGTGAACAAATTCACAGCCCAGATGAAAAACATCCAGCAGAAACACCTGCTAGGTCTGTGTGTGTGTGTGTGTGTGTGTGTGTGTGTGTGTGTGTGTGGAAAGGTTTGGTTAAGGCTCGAGGGAATCCTGCAAGATATTAAAGAGCATCATCAAGTCTTTCCTTTGTGCATGCATGTACACACAGGCACGTGCACGCACACACACACACACACACACACACACACACACACACACACACACACACACACACACACACACACACACACACACACGCACACAGTCATTGTCCTCAGTGCAGGCTGCTGATGTTGAGGCTGCACTGCCGACTCCTGAGGTTAAACGAGACAAACATGCTTGCTGCTTCCTCATAATCCTGCAACAGTTTCAGGATCTCTTAGCCATATATGCTCATCCACATACAGCTTAGTCTTATTTCTGTTATCAGGACAGTTGTTGTGCTATTATTACAGGTGCTGGGCTCTGTGTCTGTGTTTCAGAGGGCAGATGCCCTCCTACCCTGGTTCCGCTGAGTTTTTTCTGGCTCCTGTTGCTACAGTTGTTTGCTCATGGGGGCTTATCTTGTTGGGTCTCTGTAAATTATAGAGTATGGTTTACACTGCAAGAAATAAAGGTGCTGACCACAACCAGCGAGGCTTCAGTTCTGTCTTTGACCAAGATGCTGAACCCCATATTACTCCTGAAGTCTTTGCCATTAGAGTGTGTATCAAAGAGATCCTGATGAGCAGGTTGGCAACTTGTATGGCAACCTTCACCATCAGTGAATGAATGTGTGTGAATGGGCAGATGAAAGACATTATATGAATGCAAAGCCATCTACCATTAACTCTTTGAGTGCCAAAGACGTATATGTATGTCTTAAAACAGAAAGCTTGAGTGCCATAGGTGAATATATATGTATTTCCTTTTTTCAGCAGCAGTGACAAAAAAGTGCTCTCACACAGCCTGTGAGTAATATTGGGGCTTCTGGGATTTGTAGTCATAAAGAGACAGTATACACCACAGAGATCAAAACAGGAAGTGGAGACGATCACGATTAGAGAGCAAAACAAACAGAATCTGGAGAAAAAGTGGTGATTTTGGTGAAAGTGTCCTCTACTCTACGTCTGATAAAACAAGAATAGAACAAGGTAAAAACAAACATTTTTTTCATGATGAAATAGAGAGTCTCTTCTTTTATTTGAGCTATTGTTTTCAGAGTCACAGTACAAGATATTCTGAGGGTCTAGAAATATGACTCAAAATGGACAAAAATGCTGGCACAAGGCACTTTCGGTTTTATTAATTGGCTGGCACTCAATGAGTTAACACACAACAGGTTAAACAAGACCTGGATTAAATTGCACAATTTCGCTTTAAACATAACTGTGTGTAGTTTAACTTTGCACAACCGATGGAATCAGGGCAAACAGCGAGTCTTTCTCCATTACTGTATGATCGTCGAACAACTTCTCCCTTTCAAGCTTTTACAGAGTCGACTAATATACTGTACATGCTCAAAAAGCAGAAACACTGACATGCAAATACGTATTAAATTATTTCACATTTTGCCTCAAAGTCACTGGATACCTCCGAGACAGGCAATGGGACAGACAGACAGACAGAGAGACGGACAGACCTCAAAGCAGTCTACAACAATGCATGCACAAACAATTTCACACTGACAAAACCCAAAAGACACATATGAGCATGCTCAGACATATACCTAGGGCAAAAATGATGTGATTATACAATAATACATTCAAACACACACTTTCTGTTTCTCTTTATCCCTCCCTCACGAACACACACTTGTATAGCTCTGCCAGAGGGCACTGCTGTGCTAGCTGCAGCCATGGTGACCTTACATTATCTATGAGGACTGCAGACCCTATGGAGGGACATGCACATTTTATTACATTATTTTTGGATGCACACACAGACTCATTGCTCAAACACATACAGGTTTATACACATACATATGTACATAACTCTCTTTATTTGTGGATGGATCTGCATGACCTGAACGAGTGATTTTGTAGAATGCACCAAGTTGGAAGTTTTGAAGAAACTACGCAAAAGTATTTGAAACTGCACTTATGAAACACATGAACCTTTCAGTCCCTGGGTTTATTCTGTAGCAGCAAAGCACTGATGTTTAAAAATGACCCAGAGGTAGGGCGAAGTGTCACTTAAAAATGACAATGCCAGTAAACTTAAAAAAACAATACATTCAAAGCTGTGGCTCCACTCACCTGATAAAAATAAAGGTGGTGGTGAGTTTTTCACACCTTTTTTCTCCATCACGTGACCACCTTTATTTTTATCAGGTGAGTAGAGCCACAGCTTTGAATGGTTTGGTGTCATCTCACAGCTTTAAATGACACAAAAGCCTTTCAAAACCACCTGGCACTGGTTTGTTTCAGTTGATAACTTAAAGGAACAGAGTACTGATGCCCTGCCCCATGTAGAAGATCAGAAAAATGACTCACATTATGAAAACAATCCAAACAAAAACAAAACAACAAAATCTCTGGGCTGCAAGGATGCAACAACAAGTTCCAGCAGCTACTAGAACTGCCCACGATAGTGCCTATTAACATAATAATGCTGGCTATTTATGTTTTGTTGTCTGAGTTGAGATGAATAGTATATTTGAATGAGCTGTACTAGAGCTGTGTGCTGTGATTGTATTGGGCAGCTGCCAGATGCCAACATCTGTATTAAAAGTGAAGCAGACTGCTTCACCAGCCTTATCTGGGGACATGAAAGGAAACATAAGGTGCCAATGAAAGGAGTGTGGCCTGAACAGAGTGACGCACTCAGCCAATTTCATTTTGTTGAATGAGGCATTTAAGGCAACACACCGTTATAATCAACCAACTATTCAGCAAAGGTTCAGATGAAGGCAGAAACACCTGTTCCTTCACCGCAACAATACAGAGAGATTGGCAGAACATCTGATGTGAAAAATCCTCGGCTCTGAATCCAAACACCATTTTCTCAGAAGGGAATCAAATAATGCCTATTGGTAAACATTACTTTCACCAAAGTTGCACATGGCATGGCTAACTATGATCATAGTTCACTGACATGTCATCTGAATCTACAGAACAACACTTTCACAAGTCTTGTCTTCATTACCATTTGCCATCATTTTTTGGATAGATTTAAATGAAAAAAAAAAAAAAATCACATGAGAAGAACCTCAACAGAAGAATGACAGCGTTGGCCCATAGTTGAAATTCATAGAGCTTCTTTTTGTTTATTGCCACTGCCTGATCTGCGATATGATTTGGATGTTTGTTACATATGTATATATAGTAATTTTGACACATTATTTTTACATGTCATGGGATTTAGTGGCAGTAACAAACATATAGACAAGCAGAGGGTGTTGATAATGAAAACACTGAAGGAACCAGACGACATATAACTTCTTTCGTCGTTTAAGCATGAGGATATCACTTGATCATGCACAAAAGCACAGCGAACCAAAGCAAACAGATTGTGCAGATCATCAACAGGTGTGCGCACACACACACACACACACACACACACACAAGCTCTTTTGAGTTAGTGAATACCGAGGCAGCTGATTGCGGTCATTATGACGCTGAAAGCGGTGAAGATGTGTAATTACCTATTGTCCACGGCAACGCTGGCACAGTGCAAGTGCGGTTAACAGAGTCTCACTTACACACACAGAGAGAGAACACACACACACACACACCACTCACATGAACCATATCACCCCAGCACACACCCCACCAACCCAACAAACAGGCCGACAGCACAGATGAGACAACACAGAAAAAACAAAAGACACAATTCACACAATCAACACGTGTACAGTACCCACATGCACACACACTCAATTATGCAAACAAACTCTTGCACGGTTACACAAATTTCATCCTTTCAGCCACAAACACACACACACACACACACACACACACAACTATCTCTCACCCACACATATAGAGCAGCTATGGAAGTAACAAGCAGTAATTAGGACGGTTAATGGCTTCTCTGTTGTGGTTAATTGCAGCCTGTGTGCCTGGATCTGTTTTGGGGGGGAAAGGGCAGGGAGGAGGGAGGTGGGCGATGGGTGTCACCACTGTTTTAGCTCTAATCATCTCAAGTTTCTTTTTTCCTCAGTGTCCTCTCTTCACCCCTTTTCTCTCGATGCTCAAAACTTTATTTGCTTAAAGTAATAGTTCAGGATGTTGGACATGGGGCCTCATTTCTAAGTTGGAGACATGGAGACAGTTTTCAAAAAAATTCATTCAGTCCTTCCAGCTGTAAAGTTCACTGGTGCTAGGCTAACGCAAGTCAGTAGGTTTAGTTAGCCTGCCATTAAAAACAGTCTAAAGGCTGGAATATACTTCTCCGTCTGCGTAATACGTTGTCTGACTCCGTAGCTATGGAGACCCCTCGAGCCCTCGCACTTCTCCGTCATGATGCGTGTTGTGCACCCCTGCCGTGAAATGCACCCCCTCGGAAAGTGAAGCAATTCGCCTTAATATCGCAGATAAAAGCAGGAGAAAATACTATTTTATTATTTAATTAGTTGTGAGGGAGATAGAAGAGAACCACATTGGTTGCTTTCAGTCTTTAAAACTCCTCTTCCTCTTTCTTTTCAACACAAAATCAGATAATAGCGAACGCAAACCAACAACTTTCGGTATGTTCTGTGTAAATATACCCCAGCCATAATTACTAAATGAATTAAATAGATTTTTTGAGCAGGTTGAGTGTGTTTGATTTGCCTTTCACAAGGATAATCGATACTTTAGTTCCTGTCCTGTCCGCGCTGCTGCAGAAGCGACCTGTCTGTCTGTTTCTGTGTAGGGAGAGGGGCTGCATTTCACAGCAGGGTGCAGCTAGAGGACCAATCACAGCCCTTGTTGTCTCCGTCTTCCCTTGACGGATTGACGGACAGTTAAAAAAAATTCCTGCACCCGGAGACGACGGAGAGGCTCGCCGTCAGGCTCTCCAGCGACGCAGAGGGCTCTCCGTCTCTACGTACGGCACTTTACGGAGTACTATAAATTGGCCTTAACCCACTCCACAGTGCAGTTATAACACCAGACTATCAATGTAAATGTCTGTGTTGATAGAATAATTTTAGACATAAAACTAACCTTGCGTTTTGAAGGATTTATGTCTCAGCAGCAGCAGCAGCTAGTTCAACAGCGGTGGACTGATATCAGCTAGTAGTTAGGTTATCAGAGCTATAATAGTTTGTTTACCTTGCATTCCTCCTCCGTCTGCATTTGTGTGTATTTTCCTCACTGGCACCACCAGTCTCTGGTTCTTCTGGTTTCTGCAGCTCCAGTGGACACTGTCTCTACAGACACTCTCTCTTCTTCCCTTTTAGCATCCATCTCTCTCAGCTCTTTGTCTGTATATTCCAGCTCGTCCAGGTACGGTTCATTGGAGAAAAATTGCTCATCATCGTCTTCAAAGGCATCAGAAAGTCCTCCAAGCTTGGCTAAAACTGGTATTCAGAACAATCTTCTTCATGTACTCTACGTGGTCTATCAATGACAGCTGCATGTAAACAAACTATTATAGATCCGATAACCTAGCGGTTAGGTGATATCGGTCCACCGCTGTCGAGCTTACTACCAGGAAGTACATTACGCCGCTGCTGCCTTCAAAATGCAAGGTTAGTTTTATGTCTAAAATTATTCTATCAACACAGACATTTACATCAAGAGTCTGGTGTTATAATTGATTTGCCTCAGGTGCACTGTGGAGTGGGTAAAACTGTTTTCAATGGCAGGCGAAAGTACAACCATTAACTTACATTAGCTTAGCATCAGTGAACTCTGCAACTAGAAGGACTGAATGATTTTTTTTGAAAACTGTCTCCACACGTCTCCAACACTCTGGCCCATGTCCAAAATCCTGAACTCCCCTTTAAAACTTCATTAGATTTGGTCTGTAGGAACTGAGGATGGCTACTCTACTCCATCCATCCATCCATCCATCCATCCATCATCTACCTCTTATCCTCATAGGGTCGTGGGGGGGCTGGAGCCTGTTCAGCAGCTTATTAAATTTGTTGCATGGAAATATAAATTGTGTTACACGTGAAAGAACTTATATGCAGTTCTTTTAACAAAACCCATGATAGTTTCTTAGTTTCACTTTCACAATGTGTGGGCAGGTCTGAAGCACTTCAATGCTGGTGCAGACAACTGATAACAACCATTTAACGGGCTGATTTTATGCTTTTCAGATGTTGGACACGTGTCACTAAATCCTCAGTAATAGTAGGCAAACCTCCCTAAAATATGACAGACAAAAGGAAAGCTGGTTTTCAAAAAGAAGGAGAAGCAGGCATGAGGAGAAACAGCTTGGCAGGGGTAGGGCAAACATCAAAACCTCCTTTGAAGTTCCCATTTAGTTTCTTTCTGCCAGCACTGCTATCCCTGGGATCCGACATGATGCTCAGTTAACTCTGCTGACAAGGTTCAGCAGAGGGCACACAAAGAGAGGCAGATGAAAAATGAAAATAAATGTTGTTGAGAGAGACAGTCCCCTCGTTAATACGCCACATGGTTTGGTCCCTGTCAGCTGCCGTACCTGTTCACTGTTGGTGAAGCGCCAGATGTGAGAACGCCATGAGACAGAGTGGAACTGAGAATCATGGTGAGGTGGAGACACTTCACTTTCACTATAACGAAAGAAATATTTGAGTACAACCTGCAAGTCCAGCACATTATCAGTGTGTGCATGTACAGTATGTCTGCATGTATGCTCATCTTTGTGCTGTTTGTGCCTGCACCAGCGTCACACTCTGAATCACAGAGCAGACGCCCTCCTGGAGGATTATGGTTCCAACATGCTGAGCTAAATGCAGTTTGTCAGGAGCAGCAGAGAAAACTGCACACGTCGTGCACAGCTGATGATAACATCCAACGCATTCGCTGCCTCACAGCAGCCACTATTAAATCCTCAGTGCGGTCAGCTCTGTAAAGTAAATCAACTCACCCAGTCGGCAACAAACCAAGGCAGTGAAAAACGCCAGATCATTCATTTATTCTACAATTTCTCCTCCAGTTCATTTTCCCATTTCTACAAGAGTGATAAAACGATTAAATCTCTTAAACAATGTGTAAAAACAAGTCATGGACAGGCATTCCCACACTACTGAGGAGATGAAAACATATATTATCTATAATGGGTCTTAACCTGCTGTTCTCTTCCTTATAATGGCTTGACTTTTTGAATAAATACCTCATGATGAAGCCAAAGTGCAGCAGCAGTTTAACAAAGCATACAAGGAAACAGGAGACCACTAGTGTATGTATCTACACCAAACTAAAAGAAATAACAGCAGCTTCCTGCGTTCACACACATCCCAGCACAGCTATCAGTTTAGCTAATCTGTGAGGCCACAGAAGAGAATACAGCTCCCACTATGCTCATTGGTGCATGAAATAGGATTGAGCTCACCTTATTAATACCACTGATGCATCTCTCTAACTCTTCTATTACTCTACTATATTAAGAAGGAATAAAACATATTTAGAAGTTTTGACTATCGAGGTGTGTAGAATAAAAAAAAAAGTTTGAAAAAGTCACCAGTGGTGTAAAACCATAGAAGGGACATGGATGGAAAAAATGAAATCTGCAAGGTCATGCAAATATTTTTTAATTTGGACATTAGGACTATTTAAGCTTAGTCTTAGGAATGTAAAAAAAAGGAAAAAATGTAATGTGTTGTTCCAGACAAGAGGAAATATCCAGTGAGTAAGTTCCCTTGTTGATGTGAGAGGTCACAGGAGAATGGACAGACTGATTAGAGATGATAGAAAGACAAAAGGAAGTGAAATAACTACTGATTCCTACCAAGAAAAGCAGAATATCATCTGTAAAGCTCAACGCTGGAAGCTTGATCCCTTTATGACCACAATGGACTACTTCCTGCAGGATAATGCTCCATGTCACAAAGCTCAGATCATCTCAAACTGGTTTCTAGAACATGACAAAGAGTTCACTGGACTGCAATGACCTCCACAGTCACCAGATCTCAATCCAGTAGAAACTTTGGGATGTTGTGGAACATCATGTTGGTGTTTTCCAACAGAGACGAAAAAACAACTTTTAGGAAAGTTGGCTGAAAATACCACAAGGATTTGAAATGAAATATACAGTTAAATGCCCTTTAACACCCAAGGCATTTTTACAGCTCGGAAACACATACTGGTCCATTGTTAAAGTTTGAATGGTGCTCTTTATGTACACCTCAGTAGGCCTACTACTCAACTCCAAAGTAGAAATAGAATAAAACTACTCTTTCTTCCAGTGCATAAATAGGTTAAACATGGACCTGTTAACTGAAAATCCATCAACCAATCCTGATGCTCAGGTTTGTTGAGATGTAGGAGTTGTGAAACCAGACGTAAAGAAAAACAGTGTATTTCTCTGTAGCGTCTTTTCCATAATGAGGAGCTGCCCTGAGCGATTATATTGCAGCCTGCTTACTGCAGTCTGTTCTTCCTCAATATTGGACCAATTTCAAAAATCTTGTCCCCATTGATCACTTTGACACAAAAACATGGGTAGAAAAATGATATCTAAAAGATCTTAAGCCGACCTGTACATTAGCTGTGTGTATTTTCTGTGAACAAGTAAATAAGAGTGCTTGTTCATAAAACCATAATAGCTCTGATTGTTTGGATTTGGTCACAAGATTAATAAATAAGAAATATGATGAAATAAGAAAGAAACAAGAAGCTATAATGATCTCTGACATTTCCGCTATCATTGCTTTCTGAAATGTAAGAACGTTACTGTAATTCCTTTAGCTAAAAACAGGCACAAAGAAAAGAGCAAAACCTACAGAAACATAAACTTCATCTGCAGAATATCCAAGCCAGAAGATGCTACAGGACCTACCTGCAATGTTTGAAAGACAGGTGATTTTCTGGGAGGTGCGTTTCAGTATCATCACAAGGTGGAAACATCAATAAATGAATGATAAAAATACTTTTAAAATGATGGAATTCCCTCATGGCTCTGCACTCACCAACATTTTTTGCCCCAACGTCCCTCCTCAAACCGCAAAACATGACAGCAGACATTGAGATTTCCTTATTAGAGCCACATTCACAGAGGAGAGGAAGAGAGATGTGGACTGCCGAATGCTCAGGGAACACAGTGGCAATGATAAGAGATGACTGGCGCTTACGTTACAATCCACTCAACCCCCAGAGAGAGAGAGAGAGAGAGAGAGAGAGAGAGAGGGAGGGAGGGAGGGGAAAAAGTAGTAGAAACAAGAAGAGATTCACAAAGGTTTATGTGGCGAGTGAGGGAGAAAGAGAGAGGGAGAACTAGTAGTGTTAGTCATGTTTACGTCATGTGATGTGTAATGACTGCGAACAAATCAATGTCAAAATTAATTTGTCTTGGTTTTTGTAAATGGTTTGTTGGAAATGCATGTGTCACTTTAACAGTTATTTCTAAAAAACATCCTTGCATGGATTTGGGCCCTAGCCCCTCTAACATCTGTATGTCACTAATTTTATGTAATTATAGTAAGGTCAGCCAATAGGGAAATATGCTTTTAATAAATGGAAATAAGGAGGAAGGGAGGAGGTTTGGATGTATAAACTGGATCAAGAGACAAGATTGAAATAGAAAGGACACAAAAGGAGCAAGTGAATGCATTAGAGTAAGATGGAGAGTGTGTGACGCTATGAAAACAGAGTGAGGAGATTAAAGAGAGAGAGAGAGGAGTGACTGGTTCCAGACCTCCCACTCCTCCTCCAGCGTCTCTCCACATTTGCATTTACGTTTTGCTGACATGTTTTATCCAGCGAAGCTTCAAATGCTCCAAAGCCTCATTGACTAAATGACTTACCACACAATGAAGCCACCAAACATAAATTTGATTTAAATGACGAGAGCATGTGCCACTTTAATCTCCATGATAGAAGAGGTCAAGCCTAAAACTGTATCCAAGACCACAATCTTTCCCCAACCGTAACCAAACGTTTTGAGTCATATAAACAGAACAATAAAAATGGGAGCTTTGCTTTAGTTATCACGATGAGATATTATGAAAAAAAAATAAGGCAGATTTAAAATATATACATATGGTATGTGGCATAATGTGGTAATAAAAATGAAAGACACAGGGATGCAAAATACCCCTTGAAAACATCCATACTTTAAACACATTTTTAAGCAATAAATGTGCAAATAGTCAAGGATTCAAGGAGCTTTATTTGTCGTTCACACGGTAGGAACATTAGGTGAAACAGATGAAATAAGTAGTAAGTATAAATATAAAAACAATGTAGAATAAACTATAAATATACAGTATATATACAGTATATGGACATCAAATATCAAACATCAAGCATTGAATTTAAAGTGACATATTAAAGGAGTCTGTGCAAACAGCTGCAATGTGGTCTTCTTCCTCATTTGGATGCCTCCATTCAGTCATTTTACTAACTCATCTTCTTCCCTGGAGTCTTTGTGCTTTCACCTCCCAGATGTTCGTGAGCTGAGGCTACTTGGTGGGAAGGAGGTGGTGTCATCCAGGCTTCATCTGTTTGATGAGACGGAGAAGAGGCGATGCTGCTCAGGTTGTATCTGTTACAGTAGTGGAGAAGAGGATGTGCTTCCTCTCGCTCCATTTTATACATGTTGCAGATTAGTTTTGTGCCTGGAAGTCCCTGTGCGTTCTCATTTCTCAGGTATCCATGGATCCAGTTTACCTGGTGCACATGACTATTAATCTATTGCATGTCTGTCCATCCTGGAAGAGGGATCCCTCCTCTGTTGCTTTTCCTGAGGTTTCTTCCGTTTCTTTTTCCCTGTTAAAAGGTTATTTTTGGGGGAGTTTTTCCTTAGTCGATGCGAGGGTCATTTGTAAAGGACAGAGGGTGTCATATCCTGTACAGATTGTAAAGCCCTCTAAGGCAAATTGATAATTTGTGATATTGGGCTATAGAAATAAAATTGACTTGACTTGACTTGTATGTTTGTGTCCGTGGGGGGGTAGGTGGGCAGGAACTACAAAGTTCAGCAGTCTCGCAGCTTCTGGGACGAAGCTGTTCCTCAGTCATGTGGTCCTGCTTTTGATGCTCCGCAGTCTGGGGTGGTGGGCGGGGTCCTTCATAATGCAGGAGGCCCTTTTGCCGCATCTGGTAGTGTAAATGTCCGTGGTGGTGGATAGGCTCTGTCCTACAGTTCTCTGTGCAGCCTTCACCACTCTCTGCAGAGTTTTCTGCCGCAGAGCAGCTGTCGTGCCACACAGTGATGCAGGAGCACAGGATGCGCTCCACCACGCATCTATCAAATGATGTCAGGACTGAGCTCCCCAGTCCAGCACGCCTCAGCCTCCTGAGGAAATGGAGACGCTGGTGTGCCTTCCTGATTAGGCAAGAAGTGGTCCTGCTCTAGGTGAGGTCCTCCGTTATGTGGACACCCAGGTACCTGAAGTTGGAGACCACTTCCACCGTTCTCCCTCTGATGTGCAGGGGAGGAAGGGGGGTGGTGTCTACCCTTTCTGAAGTCCACGATCATCTCCTTGGTCTTCTTCACATTGATGCAGAGGTTGTTTTCTTTGCACCAACCTTCCAGCTGTTCCACCTCTTGCCTGTAGTCGGACTCATCATTGTTGAGGATGCGTCCAACCACGGCTGTGTTGTCTGCAAACTTCACAGTGAGACAGCTCAGTTGTTTCGCTGAGCAGTCGTGTGTCAGCAGGGTGAACAGGAGGGGGCTCAGCACACATCCCTGGGGGGTGCCAGTGCTGAGGATGATGGGGGAGGAGGAGACGTTGTTGATCCTCACAGACTGTGGCCTGTCTGACAGGAAGTCCAGGACCCAGTTGCAGAGGGTAGAGCTCAGTCCTAGTGTGGTGAGTTTGTGTACCAGAGTCTGTGGTATGATGGTATTGAAGGCAGAAGCAAAATCCACAAAGAGCAGGCGGACATAAGCATTTTTGCTCTCTAAATGGGTGAGGGCAGTGTGGACCACAGAAGATATGGCATTCTCTGTGGATCGGTTCTTCCTGTATGCATACTGGTGTGGGTGCACAGTGAGATTGATGTAGTCTTTGATTCGAGCCATGACCAGTCTCTCAAAGTACTTCATGACTATCAGGGTGAGGGTTACTGACCGATAGTCATTCAGGCTAGTCACTGTGGAGGCTTTGGGGACCGCTGCTTGTTGGAGAGAGGTTTTGAAGATGTCCATCAGCACCTCTGTGAGCTGGTCTGTGCAGCCCTTCAGCATCCGCCCCAGGATGTTATCGGGACCAGCAGCTTTTCGTGGGTTAAACCTTTGGAGAGTCCTCCTCACTTCTGCTGGGGTCATGCTGAGGGGCTCCTCACCTGGTGGGGGGGGGGGGGGGTGATTCTGGTGCTGAGGGTAATGTTCGGGTCATCAAAGCAGGTGTAGAAGTTATTGAGTGCATCAGGCAGAGGAGAGGGATCCCTGGGGCACTGTGCATCTTAGTCTGTGATGCACTTTATGCCCCTCCACATGCTCCGTGGATCAGAGACTCAAAGTGTCCCTGGATCCTCTGGACGTATGCAGCCTTGGCCCTCTTCACCTCTGCAGTGAGCTCTCTTCCCGCCGCCTGGAGTGCCAGTCTGTCACCACACCTAAACACAGCATCCCTGGCCTTCAGCAGAGACCGGACCTCTGTGTTCTCATGCTCTATGGCCTCGGAGCAGTGGCTGCTGATTAATGTGCAGTTTGTACACCGCCCTTTGTTCACAAAGACGCATGGTCCACGTCCCCCCTGCGCTTTCCCCGACGGTTGGTTTTGGTCAGCACGGAAGGCTGATCTGGAAGGCTGGGTCTGTTGTCGTTTAGCCAGGTTTCCGTCAGATATAGCACCACACAGTTCCTCATCTCACGTGAAACTCCTAGCCTCAGTCAGAGTAAGTCCATCTTGTTGTCCAGGGAGCAGACATTTGACAGGAACAGGGATGGGATCGGTGGTCTCCCGACGCTAGCCCTTCTGCTTCTGGGTGCACTGCTTCCTCTTGCCCTCTGTCCGGCATGCTCTGTAACACCAGTCCGGTGTTCTCATGAGCCGCACTCTGCCCAGAGAGGCTCGAAGTCCCAGCAAGGCCGCTGTTGTTATTGTATAGTCGTTGCTGTTGCTGTTGTTGTTGTCTTTGCCATCACCATAGCCGAACCATCCCTTATTAAGTTCGGTTCGACTGTACCTTATATGCCTGCTCACACAGCCCGTGTGACACAGGTGAGACAAGTCGAATTGTCCAACAAAAAAAGTACAAAAGTACAAAAAGGGGGCTTAAACCTGGGAGCACGAGAAGCCGCTGCACCACTGTGCACCTCCATCTTTACACTATATTCACTGTACACTGGAATGTATTCCTCCTCTTTTATTTCTTTCAAATCCTCTCTTTCTCTAACTCATTATCATCGCCCTTTTCTTTTCTGTCCATCCCTTTCGCTCTGTGCTCAGTAAGGTAGCTGCTTCAGCTTCTTTTTCTATCCCACTGTCTAAAATCATCAAACAAAACACAAATGCACACATAAATACACACACACACACACTTAGTAAACACACACACACACACACACACAACCTAATCTGCTGGCTGGGTGAGGAGGCAGAGACATTAATAACCCTAGTTATTACTCTCTCTCTCTTTCCGACATGGTCAGTTCATGATGAAGCTTGCTCGCCCTGCGCTGCCTGACCTAGATTCATCCCAAACAGTTCAACTCCACATCTTTCCATCAGCAGAGGTTCTTAGTCACATTGCTCAGTTTCACTTAGGTACACTCAACAGTCCTATGTAACCATGCAAACAGCTTTTCCGCTTTTTTGAGTACTTAAATGTGCAGTCCAATTTTCATAATGTGAATAAGGTATATGTTTTGGTGGGAACACATGCTAAGAGCTTTCTCAGTAGTCTGCATAAAAAGCTGAGGTTGTATCCAGACTTAGGCTTTAATTATCCAGGCATACTACAGTGAAGTGATTCATACTCTGAATTCACTGAATACATAATCACAAAGTTAAAATATTTACCACAAATAATCTTTGAAACAACCAACCAACCAATGATCAACCAGTGAGTGGCGATGACCAATATTGGCTTTTTTACTGATATCCAATATTCTGATATTATCCAACTCTTCATTTTCAATTCCAATATCAACTGATACTGATATGTTTTGGCTCTTTACACCAAAACTCAAAAAAATGTTGTGTAATTAACACATTGTGACTCATTTTATTGTGAAGCCCTACTGGATACATTCATAAATGCAACATGGCTCCAAATGGAAACATTCTCTATGCAAAATATAACACCAACATAAGAAAACAAATAAGACACTAACAGCAATTCCAGACATCACTGTTGCCACTTAGGATTGTGGGTAGTGTAGAACATCCATGTCATTGCAAATAAAACATGTTTTCTTAAAACAAGGTTAATATCATGCAGCCTGGTGGCTTCTACAGTGAAGCCCAGTCTCATGGGAAGGCATATAAATAGTACAATCTTAGAAGGAGATTCTGCCAGGAGAGCACATTTTACCTTTTTCCAGTCATTCATTCACATTTGTTGTGGCTGGGCTGACCATTGTTTTGCAATCTCATGGCTCTTAACTGCACTCTCACTGACACTGTTCAGGGAAATATACACTGTTCAGACACAACATCATGACCTCCTGCCTAATATAGTGTTGGTCCCCCTGTCTGACCTCTGACCCCTGAAGGTTTATTCTGTGGTATGTGACTCCTTTCTATCTTCAGCAGCATTAACTTCTCTGCTCTGTTGGATCAGACCACCAGGACCAGCCTTCACTCCCCACCTGCATCAGTGATCCTTGTCCTCTCATGACCCTGTCTCTGGTTCACCACTGGTCCTTCCTTGGACCACTTTTGATAGATCCTGACCACTGCAGACCAGAAACAGCCCACCAGAGCTGCACTTCTGGAGATGCTCTGATCCAGTCCTCTAGACATCACTGTTTGATTCTTGGTGTCAAACTCCTGAAAAATCCTGACGCTGGAACATTTTTCCTGCTTCTAACATCAAATCTGGGGACATTTCATTCATTTGATGCCTTATATGTGCCAGGAGCCATGATGAGGAGATAATCAGATAAACATTTTTTAAGGAGACAGGTATGTGGAGGTTCAGAGTATTATGGCTGTAATCAACCTTCTTGATTTACAGTATAAAATGAGTGGGATTCTCACTTTGCAGCCTCGTTACTGAGCAGTTTTCAATTATTCATTTCACAGAAACAACATCTACCTGCTGTGATGCCAAATATGTATCTAATAGCCCTCACAGCTAAATGAGGAGGGTGAGTCAGAAAAATAGAGAGAACAGAGCTGCTGCTTGTCATGGCTTCTCAAACACAGTAAAGAAGGATATCAAGTTCTGAGGCTGATAACTATAAATATCTGCAGCTCTTTCTTCATCTGTCCTTCTAAACTAATTATAGTCCACGCTGCATCTCAAACTGAACTCTGCCAACTTCATTTCAACCACTGGGAAATGGATGTTATTCACAATAATTTTCCTGCTCTTTTTGAGGTGATATAACATGTACAGTAAGCATAAGGTACCAACAGCTGCAACCTTAAATGTATGTGTCCAAGGTAACAGCACTGTGTCTCTTCAAGCTGTTTTCAAAGTTTAAAAAAATGATGTTTGGAAGAAATGATAACCCTTCAGTACAATGAATCAGAATCAGGATGCTGGAAATACAAAAAGCTGTTTAGCTGTCATAATTTAATCATCAAATATCTAACAGTTTGGGAAGTCACAAATACTTTGTGAAAAAAAATCTTCACATCACCTAAAACTGAATCTTTGAATTTCAATGAAACATGAAAAATCAAAGAAGATCTTTTGTCTTTTCTGAAGATTTTTGTATGAAAACTTTGTTTCGCCAAAGAAACAATTGGGGTATGCACTTTGATATAAAGTATATACAAGAGTCTTGACTTGTAGCATCTGGTAGACTGGTTGAAAAGCTTCAGTATACAGTTAATATACTGTCTGATCGAAAGAACTTCAGAAGAAACATCATGCTGTGTAAAATGTAGTTATTCTAGTTTGTTTGGTTGGTATGCCGAGGCGCTGAAGGTTTGAATCTGAGCTTTGTTCTTGGTTTGAGGTTTGTTAAGAAGAGGACTTTTTGGTAATATTTTCTTTCACAAATTTTATTGTGCAGGACATCCGGTTTATTTTCAAAGTAAAATAACCCATGTCTGCGGCGGATCGTATAATTGAGGGGAAGAGACCAGGTTAGAGCTGCGTGATATCAACAAAATTTAATATCTCGATTCAGCAAATTTTATATCCCAATCATGATATATATATATATATATATATATATATATATATATATATATATATATATATATATATATATATATATATATATATATATATGTGTATATATATATGTGTATATACATTAGCCTTCATACCATTATGACTATGCTTCATACACTGAACATGTTTTGAAGTCTCATGATACATTTGGATTATCCAGCGGTCATTCTGACGATGAGTTGTGTTTTACACAGCATATCTAAACCACAAATAGAATAACATTAACATTAGCAAAGCAACAAAGCTAACCAAGTAGCTACATATTAATATTATGATATAAACAACACAACAACAACAGAGGCTATATATCTCTTCTGTTTACTTTGCCTGTCACTTTCGCCTTCTCCTCACAACATAACATACTTTGATGAGGGAGGAGATGTGCAACGTATTACCCAGAGGATTAATGGTTTATAATGTTCTCTGCAGGAGCAAACAAATGCTGACAAACAACATCTCAAATGACTGCAAATGCATACTGTCACACTGATGAAGAACGGCTTACATGAAAATAGTGACCCGTTATGTCTAGACAGGATAAAAGTTTTTTTAGACAGTGTTTCATTGTTGTAACACCATGGACGAGGAGACTGTGATTGTGGAGGTCCAGAATAATATTATCATAGCCTTATATTATCTATGATCTTGTTAGTCCTCGTGACGGACAGTGACTGACGGTGGCGTCGTTCCGCGTTCAGTGGAAATTAGGACTTAGATGGTAGCGTCTCAATAAGAGTTTCATGCATGAATTTATGTCTTCACTTGATTAAGTGCGATGCGTGAGTGTGCACATCTTTGTGTGTGAGTGCGTCAGCCAGTTGTGTGTGTGTGTGTGTGTGTGTGTGTGTGTGTGTGTATTGATGAAAAAAAGAGAGAGGGGAGAAGAGGAGCAGAGGTGGAAGGAGGCAGTCAAGAAAATGAGTCATGTCAACTCGCTCCTCCACACACACACACACACACACACACACTGTGTGGAGACACACACGGTCAGCGTCTTCCTCATCTTGTCTCTGTGTCTCCTTTCCTATCTCCTCTTTCTTCCTCTTTCTATCCTATCCGCTCGTCTCTTTCTCCCTCGCTCTGTGGGTTTGAAGTGCAAATGAATCCACACTCAGAGGACGGAATGTGAAGTGGCAAATGATGGCCTCCTGTGGCTCATTGCAGGAAACAGACACTAATAAAATGGACACCCACGTCCAGTCATGGGCACACACACACACACAAACTTTGAGACATGGAATGGCCACTTCACACACACTCAGACTCAGCTGAATGTAAAGAAAGTTACTTTACTTTATGAATTTGACTTTTACATTTCTTTCAAATCCAAAGCAGTTCAATGAGCTGAAGATAACAGGTCGTCCACCCCAGAAAAACAACTGCTGTCTGGTCTGACGATAGGAGACAACCTCAAAATGCTGATTCTGTCATATCTATATATTTTTGGGAGGGTTACACTGATCCACAGTGAGGCATGTGCAGCATTGTTTCAGCCTCATCATTCACCGCCCTCCTGTTACCCCCTCTGGTGATTGTCTGCCCCACTCCTGACTGTCTCCAGCTGTTTCCCATTTCCTCATATTTAAATAGTCTGCGTCTTCCCCAGTCCTGTGCCAGTTCGTATTGTTCATGTCGATCATTACAACCAGCCAGTCCATATTTTCGCATCAGTTAACATGAAGTGTGTGCTTTTGCTGAGTCCTGTGAGCTTGTTCTTTTGTCTTTTGTTTTGTTAGTCACTTATAGTCAGTGTTTATTTGAACTTTGTTGGTTAGTTTTTCCCTCACCTGAGTGTTTTAATTTATTTCTTACTTAGTTCTGTTTCCTCATTTTGAGTGATTTTTAGTTAATATTTAGTCATATTCAAATTCAGTTTGTCGGTTGTGTAGTTTTTTGTAGTGTTTTGTCAGTCAGTTTGTTCATAGAGTATGTTCCGTACTTAACTTTGAGTGCCATTTAGGCGGTGGGCCGTGGCCGCGTATCTGCTGTATCTAGTTTCGAAAAATAATGATCCCGAGTGAGGGAGGACCTGGATCTTTTACATTTTACAGTTTATTTTTTTCTTAATCAGATTTTCTTTGTTGGCACTCGTGATTGTTGCACATTTTTCCATAATCATAGTTTAAAGTTAGTTAAATTTGCAGGCAAACGCCGCAGCTTACTATATCAGCTAAACCAATGGCATGCACCCGTACAAAGCTATGCGAAGAACAACTGCTACTCTCAAGATCCAGCTCGTAGATACGAAGTGGAGACAGAGATACAGCCATGGAAAAACTACACAGAATATTTTGAGCTAAATAAACAGCGTCTATGTGTGTACTTAAGTATTAATGCTAGCTATGGTATTTATTTGATGTATAACCTTTGGCGAGGCGACATTTATAATTGTAAAGGTAACGCTAACCGTTAGCCTAGCTAAAATCCTACCGAGTGTTAACAACTTGGGCTCACTTAATCAGTTCAGTTAAGCTCAAGAGACCTGAATCTATATTTCAATATCGCTAACTATTCCAATCGAATCAATATTACATTATTCATTTAACATGATGTGAATAACCCAAACTGTTGGAAGTCAAGCATGTGGTAATTTAGCAGCTGGCCAGCGTCAGTCATTAAGAGCTTGAAAAGCCACGCATTCACAGTGTGTGAGTATAATTAACGTTACTAGTTAGTTTATTTACTGTATTTTATTGGTGTTACCGTCGCTCGTAGTCAGTGGTCAGCGTGTGAGCTGAGCTCAGAGCAGCCTTCTGCTCTGTGCTCCCCCCAGATCAGACACCAGATTTAGCAAGTTTTCTGGGGGAAACCCTGAGCATAATTATATATTTTAGTAGTTAGGCTAATATTTGATACAACATGAACCTTGTTGTCTAAGTGTAAGTTGTATTTTAATCAGCTTAGTGGCACATCAATTGTGTGAAATTTTAATTCCTTAAGCACTAACTGACTAACTATATTCCCACTAGGTAATACTCCCATGACGGACAATGAGAAATGGTGCTCAAACCACACACTGTTGGTGAGTTCATTTAATTCTAATAATCATTTGCTAATTCTAATCACAATCAAATATTTAAAGGAACACACTGACAGGAACAAATAACATGAACACATAAACACAGTACTGGTTGATAAGAAGGGTTAGCATCTCATGCTGGCCCTGGAACCCCGAGTCATCTTCAAATGACCTGTTGCCACAGTTTGTGCATTGACACAGGTTTGTGCATGGCAGCTCATGCAGTTTGCAGGTGCATCTCCCCTTAACACAGTTTTTTTTTTTTTTTTACAAGAGCAGTGCACCAGTTCCAGTATTGCCTCTGGAGCTGGGGGAAGTGTCATCCAGTCCACTTTTTCCCTTCTCTTACAATGTTTTTAAAAAGCATGTTCAACCTACAGAGTCGTAACACTTCTTGTCTTTTTAAAAGCCTCTCCTCAATCACAGTCTCGCAGAAATACTTGTATCCATTTTCATACAAGTTGCTCTCTGTTGTCTCATTTGTCTTTTTAGAAGGTACCCAGTGTAGTGTCTGAAACAGGTGAAGTGGTATCTTGCTTCACTGGCCACTGTCTCTTCTTTCTTCAGCTGAATCAGTTTGTCTTTAATTCTTTTCCAGGTGTATGACTCTTTTTTGTATTTTTCATGTTTGCAAATTATGCATTGTGCAGGCAATAGGTGTGGTGACCGCTTGGATGTGTGGAGGTCACCAGTGTGTGATCTCAGAGCCTTTGTCTTTGCTGCAGGTCCCTCACCATAGTCTGTTTCTCTTTCTACCCCTGGCTCTAAAAAACAAGAAGCAGACAACACATTTAGGCTTTTCTTCATTACATTATAACAGTTTGAACATGTCAGGTTAGTGGCACCATATTTAATGTTATTTTAACTCTCAGGTACACTTCCAAAGATTACAGTTGGGGACAAAAACGTCTGCATGTGCCTTGTATAATAGCTTGCATTCCTGTCCATGTTATGTCTTTTTTTCGGGAGGTGTATATAATGTTTTTGTTGTTTTCTTGTTTGTATTTCATTTTTTGATCATTGTATTATCTTGACTATGGGCTAAATCAAATCAAATGATAATCTCTATTATTTCTATTATTATTATTATTATTATTATTATTATTATTATTATTATTATTTCTATTATTTCTTGGTTTTTATTATTTCTATTATCTATTATCTCTATTATTAAAAAAAAAATGTAATTTCCCCTTGAGGGATTAATAAAGGAATTCTTCTTCTTCTTCTTCTTCTTAATTTGTCTTAGACTTACAGCTGAAGATCAAGATTCACATTGATATGATTGTTCTGATTTGACACCTACCCTGTTTTTCAGCCTCTTTCTGAAATAAAGGTGCCTTTTCACATCTTCTCTGGGCTCGTTTTATGTTTGTCACGTTTGTAAAGTGGCTGTAGCAGTCTCTGTGATAGCCACTGTTTGCTGGAATTGCAGCAGGTTCCTGAAGTTTTAAGTTTACAGTTAACTTATTTATAAGCGCTAAACACTACACCACTGTGCCACCCTCAAGTACAATACATTATATTAAAATAAGCTTACTGTTAGTAGCATTTTAAAGCTCCATTAATCTTAATGTAGAGACAAATGATTATGTTAACACAATTATAAAATATATAAGGACAGTTACTGAACACATATGTAGTCAAAGCTAACTTCCATGTTCACTCTCTTGGCAAGCTAAAGCCATCCACACAACGACTATTTACCGTAATTTCCGAACCATAAGCCGCTACTTTTTTCTCACGCTTTGAACCCTGCGGCCAATACAACGATGCAGCTGTTTCAAAATTTTTACGGGCTAATGGCCAGGTGCGCCCGCGCAGGACGCACAGGAGCAAGACAGACAGGTGGAAGACGTGACGCGCCAGGGAAGATGCTATTTTTAAGCTTAACTCTTAACACCCTCATCATGAATAACACATGAAGAAATGCATATGATGCGATCTGGCTATGAAAGAGAGAGACTGAGAAGGTGTGACGGAGCCTTTCTGAGGCTGAAGTCCAACATTGAAGAAAACAACTTTGGTGGTTTCAGTGCGCAGGAGAAATATGACGATAGCCTTCAATTACTTTTCTGTTTTTTTTAACCGGCCGTATAACTGCCGTTTTAGTGCCATGTTACAGCCGCGTTTCAGGTACTGTTTGGAAAAAGCAGTTAAGGTATGTACCGTAAATAAATATTTAAATAATCTTTCTGTTTACCATCTTTCTGTGTACCGGTAAATATGTCATGTTACAACGTGACATAAAGTGCGGCTTATACTCAGGTGCGCCTTATAGCCCGGAAAGTATGGTAGTATGACAACAAACCTTGGTTTTAAGGTTAAATCTAAGCACTGGCTCTTCTGCCACAGTACTCTCTCTGGTACTAAGTCTTTCCACAGAAACACAGCAAAAGTCAAAATTGTCTTCATCCTGTGTCTGTGAAGGGGGTTACAGGACCGTCTCTATCCAAAAGATGCATACAGCACTTCATTTATGTGGTTTGCTAGCAAACATAGTTTCAAGAGGTATGTAGTATGTGTGTGGCTAATTTTTATGACATTATGCTAATTTTGCCAGAGGTGAAAAAAATAACACCTCACTGGACCTCAGATGTTGGAAATTAGTCAGTTTTATGTTTTGTATGCAAAGTTCACAAAGACATTTTGAAGACATTGTTACAGAGGACTTCAGTTTTCAAAAGAAGGAATGACAGATCTACATCTAAATTCTAAACAAATCAAGCTTGACACCGAACTGTTGGTTAACGTGATTCATTTCATCTCCTCTTAATGTGATTGATATTTAAATTTGTTGTTATATTAGCATTGTGTGTAAGCGTGTACTGTGATCTTTAACTTGTTAATGTACTGTACTCCTATATCATTAGCTTACAGCCGCAGCAGCAGTTTAACAATGTATCCATGGTAACCGGCAAATTTATTGTCATTGGACAATAACTACAACTACGTCATGCATGTCGGACCCCGAGCATAGCTGCCTGCGCATGTGCAAGAGGTAATAGTGCCAACAATTTTTGTTTCATTTGTTGAAAAATGAAGATGTTGTCCACAAAAAATTAGGTTCTCCCTCGGTGGATAAATAAATTAAATACACGAAATCTCCCCTTGGCCCACCGCCTAACTGGCATAAAAATATGTCAAAGGGGTTTTTCGGCAGCGGGTCACGAAGTGGGCTCTCACACAGCCTGTGAGTAATGTTGGGCCTTCTGGGATTTGTAGTCTGGACATAAAGAGACAATATACACCACAGAGATCAAAGCAGGAAGTGGAGATGATCGAGATTAGACAGTAAAATAGAATCTGGATAAAAAGTGGTGATTTTGGTGAAAGTGTCCTGTACTCTACCTCTGATAAAACAAGAATGGAACAAGATAAAAACTTTTTTTTTTTTCATGATGAAATAGAGAGTCTCTTCTTTCATTTGAGCTAGTCAGTGTTTTCAGAGGCATAATACAAAATATTCTTCGGGTCCAGAAATATGAGTCAAAATGGCCAAAGACGCTGGCACAAGGCACTTCCTGTTTTATAAAACAGTTGTCACTCAAAGAGCTAAGAAGTGCCCTTTGTTTTGTTAGTCAGGTAGTCATAGTCAGGTGGTGTAGGTCTAAGTTCCCTCCCCTTGTGTATGCAAATGATTTTTATGTCTTTTGTAAAAAATAAACCTTTTCTTTTTGACCCTACTGTATACATAAGTATTTGTTATGCTCCATCTGTCCGTTTTTTTTTTTAAGTTTTAAGTTTTTTTAGTGCCCGTTTTTGGTTTCTAGATTAGCTCTGTATTTCCTGGTAGCTCCTCAGTGTGAGTAGACCCTGGTAGTTTAGTTACCTCCTCTGGTGAAGAGTGAGAGTCTTGTTTTGTAACTTTTGTTGTTTATTCTGTCGCTCCTCATTGTGTATGAGTTGTAGGTATTTCTTTTGTTTGATTGGCTTCATGGCCTGTCTAGATTAGCTTATTATCCTGTCTGACACTAGCGTCTGTTGTTTTCCTCTTAGCTTTCCCCTTTCTTATTGCAGATTGAAGTTGAACTTAATTTTTGTAGCCTTTTTAGTAAGCATCTTTAAAGAGTTTTCCCCTCACCATTTCAGTGAGTGGTTTTGATTTTTTTTTCCCCTTTAATAGTTGAGAGCATTTCAGAGCAGGGTCTCCCTGGCGCGCCTCTCCACCAGCTTGGTGACACCGTGCTCTCTAAACTGACATCTGTGCTCAATAAAGTTCCTTTTGGTTGCACCCAGTATCTGTCTCCTGAGTTGTGCATTTGAGCTCTCCTTGAAAATGGAGCCCTCACAGTATTATTAGAATATTCAATCAACAGATCTTGTCAGTGCATCATACTGAAGACAATACAGGAACAAAGTAACAGTCAAACACAAAAAGTCCACAAAGAAAAACACTGATAAATAGTAACAATCTTGCTATAATTGTTCACATTCTAAAGTCAGCATAATGTTCAGTAACACCTAATTGATTCCATTATTACAACAACACCAGTAGCCTGCTCACCATTGTGCTTCCTCAGATACACAGACAAATAAAAGTTCTACCGGCAGCAATGTGTTAATTATCAGTTTCCATTGTGGTTTAAAGCTAATAGCCTTACTTTAATGCTCATTATGGACATCAAACCAGTCTTGTGCTCTCAAGCTGTAAACCACTTTACTGTAGCTCTGCCTGCTCTTAATTCCCTCTGCTGCCTCCTCTCCGAGTCTATACCTCCCCCTGCTGTGTGTCTTCATTCTATCACTCGAACAGCACACTGCACTGCAGGACACAACTGAAGACAGACGGAGACTTCAAAACTGTCTGACAGCAGCACAAGAAAAAGGAAAGGAAAATGTGAGTAAAATAAAAGACAAGAAGGGAGAGAAAGAAAGAGACTGGATGAAAGAGAGGATGATGTGAAGAAAGCCAGGAGAGAGACGGTAAATTCAGAATCAGAAGAGCAGGAGGATGTTTAAATTAATTATTTAACCTCTTTGAGTGCCATTGACAAGTTTCACCCATCCATCCATCAATCCATTATCTACCGCTTATCCTCACATAAGTTCGTATATATATATATATATATATATATATATATATATATATATATATATATATATATATACACGTGTATATATATATATATATATATATATATATATATATATATACATGTATATATATATATATATATATACACGTGTATATATATATACACGTGTATATATTATATATATATATTTTTTTTTTCACTTTGTCTGCATAGTTCTCATTGTTCAACACCACAGAAGAGTGTCAACCTTTTATGAGATTATGCATATTTTAGTCTTGCAGCAAAAGCTATTAATATTTGGTGCGTGTATGTGACCATCACCGGCCCTCCCTGGAATCTAATCTTACTTTATTTATTGGAATTTCCTGTTATAAGCCAGAGAGGGACGTGCTACATCTGGGTGATAAGAGGGGGAAATAAATGACAGACAGGGAGATAAGACAAAACAAAAAGGGAAGTTTACAGACAGGCAGTGCTATTGGAATAAAAAAAACGTGTAAGCTACTGTGTCATTCCTAACACCTTCATCCCAACACCCAACAGTATTGAACACCAGAGTAGTGGAGAACCTAACCGTATAGAGTAGGCTACAGAGAACACAAATGAAAGAAGTATGTGGAGAAAATATGACCTTAGTGAGAAGTCGGACGAATGATTTGGCACATACTAGCAGTTCACATCAGTACTCATCAATGTGACTCGGGAGGAGTTAATAAGGTCTGGATAAAACATGCATGTGTGTAGAACACCGAAGCCCAGAGCGTCTACCACGACCCCTCATGGCCAGATCGGCCAGGTGTCCACAACACCCCGGGGATATACGTATATATATACAGTCATGGAAAAAATGTACTAAAGGTACATTTGTTTGGACAATTATAATGATAACAACAAAAATAGCTCATGAGAGTTTAATTTAAGAACTAAGGATTATTCATTTTCCATGGTTTTCTTGATAATAACCAAAATTACTTCAATTCTTACATCAATAGCTATGGCATTGTACCGCCAAAAACACTACTTTTAAGCATTCCATGTTTTCTTTTCTGTTTGCTTTAAACACATGATACACACAAGAGTTAATACTTGATTGCATAACCACTGTTTTTGATGACTGCAGCCATGCGTCTTGGCATGCTCTCCACCAGCTTCTGACATTGTTCTGCTGTCACAGCAGCCCATTCCTGTTGGACAAATTCAAACAAATTTTCTTTGTTTTTGGGCTTGTGGTTCTCCATTTTGAGTTTGATGATTTTCCACAGGTTTTCAATTGGATTAAGATCTGGTGATTGAGCAGGCCAAGGCATGGTGCGAATGTTGTGGTTCTCCATCCAGGCTTTAACTGACCTTGCCGTGTGGCAAGGGGCATTGTCTTGTTGGAAAATCCAGTCATTCGAGGTAGGAAAGAGTTTTCCAGCTGATGGAAGAAGACTGTTTTCAAGGGTAGTCCTGTACTTGACCTGGTTCATTCGGCCTTCACACAATTGCATTTGCCCTGTTCCACTCAGACTGAAACAACCCCAGATCATGACTGATCCACCCCATGTTTTACTGTAGGGGCAAGACAGTCTGGGTTGTAAGCTTCTCCAGGCTTCCTCCTAACCAGTAAGTTGGCTGGAGTGGGCATCAATTCAAAATTGGATTCATCACTGAAGAGAACCTTAGCCCAATCATCAACAGTCCAATCCTTGTGGTCTCGAGCAAAGAGTAACCGGGCCTTCCTCTGCCTTTCATTGATGAAGGGCTTCTTGCGTGCTCTGTGTGACTTCAAACCAGCTTCAACAAGTCGGTTTCGAACTGTCCTTGCCGAGCAAGTCACATTTCTCGACAGTGCCCACTCATTTTTAAGGTCCCTGGAGGTCTGACGACGATTCCTGACACAGGAACGGATGAGTGCACGGTCATCTCGTGGGGTAGAAAGACGCTTTCCTGCCACGGCCAGGTAGCAATTTGGTAGTGCCATGTTCAGCTTGTTTTTTTGTTGGAATGAACGGCTGTCTTGGAGATCTTCGCTACCTGTCTCTCACTCATGCCAATTTCCAGCAGTGCCAAGATGGCTGCCTTTGTTGCTTCACATAATTCTTTTGTTTTAGGCATTATGTGAGAGCTGACAACTTCTGAGTTGTGCTACGGCTTGAATGTAAGCAGGAAACCACTCTAGGCCTTTGCATGTGCAGTGCTGCTTGTGACATGAAATGGCCTCTTATATACCCTGGGAATCAATTAAGCTTAAGAATGTCAAATAGGACATAAAGTATTATGTGACCAGCTGCATTTTTTGTTGTGTTCATTGTATTATACGTTTAGTGGTACCAGATATTAGAATGAACAAGAAATTGAAGAAAACAAGGGTGGTCTAATAATTTTTTCCATGACTGTATATATATATATATATATATATATATATATGGGGGAGAGGGGGAGAGGAAGGAAGGAAGGGGTTTGTGCCTCTGTGTGTGTGTGTGTGTGTGTGTGTGTGTGTGTGTGTGTGTGTGACAAATGGCCACATGAAATGGTTACTGTTTTTGTTAGGTTCTGTGTGTGTGAGAGTGAGATGACATTGTGCTAGTGCACGAACCATTTGATCTGACCGGAAGTTATTGGGGGGAATGGGGGGGGGGGAAGGAAGGAAGGAGGAAGGAAGGAAGGGGTTTGTGCCTGTGTGTGTGTGTGTGTGTGTGTGTGTGTGTGTGTGTGACAAATGGCCACATGAAAGGGTTACTGTTTTTGTTGGGGTCTGTGTGTGTGAGAGTGAAATGACTTTAAATCAAACATTTCATGCACGCACATTTGTGCATGCACGCACATGCACGTGAAAATAAGTGTACCTTATTTACTACTTACATATATATATATATATATATATACATAGATATATAGATATAGATATAGATATATATAGATATATATTAATTTGGGGCAGTATTGGCAAACAGCAGACACTAGGTGGAGGACTAATTCATTCGTGAAGCACTGTACTATAGATATTGGTATAAATGTAGGACAACGTGTAGATAGAAGGAACGAAATGACGCTGAAGTACTCCACCAGCCTCCAGGAGAGACAGAAAATAGAAAAAAACTGCAGTAAATCAGGAGAATAGTGAAAACGGTGATATGGAGAATATATAATATATGGAATGAGATAGAGAGAGAAAAGACAGAGACGAGTGCAGATCAGCAAGTTTCTAGCCTCGCACACTGGAAGTCGGGCGAGTTTGAAATGCAAATTAACCCCAAATCTGCTTTGTGCTCTTCCTCAGTGGAGTCACAGCGTTGTGCCAGCCACCCTACCTGTCAGTCCTCTCATAATTCACTCTCTCATTTCTCCCTCTGCTCTTCATCTTTTATATTGCCTTTTCTCTTTCTTGCCTCTTGCTGCAGTCAGACTGCCAAGTTTGGATTAAACACAGAAAGAAGCATGTGATGGGTGAGGGGGATGTTCTACATGGAGAGCTGTTATGACTAAAAAAAGAAACTGGTGATTTTTACTAATCTGGAGCATCTTTACATCAAGTTTACCCAGCCAGCTACTCAAATACTGGCACTTCTGCACACCCTGGTCGCTTGAGACACCCTCTTTGTGTAGGAGACGCCCAGTGCTTTCAGCTAAACCGACCTGCGATAATATAAGACACTCAGAGAATTATTACATCCTGTTAAAACATGTTAAACATCTACACTTGACTGCACATTACTGTTTATTTGCACTATAAATATTTTTACCACAGGTCACAACTTTTTTTTTTTCTGTATACATTTTTATTATTACCGTCACCAAGGAGGTTATGTTTTCACCGGGGCTTGTTTGTTTGTTTGTTGGTTGGTTTGTCGGTTTGCAAAATAACTCAAAAAGTTAGTTAGTTATGAAATTTTCAGGATTGGCCAGCAGTGGCCTAAATTAAAAATGATTCATTTTTGGTGATGACGTTGACTCAGATCCAATCATAGAATAAAGTAATTCTATTCTATCCTATTCTATTCATAGATAACATAAATAATTTGTAAAATCTGAAAAAAAAACAACTTTTCAGGATTCTATCATTCTCTATACACAGGCTCTGCACTCAGAAACGGTGCAAGGTGTTGGTGTTACAGGTAAACAGTGTGGAGAGCAGAAAGCATTGGCTGAAATGCAACCTGGGAAGCAACTGGCTATTGTCTGATGATGCTTTTTTATTTGTTTAAAATCACCGTGTGAACTACATTATGTACATTGTCTCTCAACTCCAGTCTTCTGGTGTTTCTACTGGGACAGTAAACAATGAGCCCAGATATCCAGGCCTGTGGCTTGTTAACCTCACCTGACACTTTCCGACTCTTTATGAGTGGGTTCCAAGATCGGGAAAAATTATGACGACTTTAGTCATTAGAACAAAAAACAGTGCTTTTTACTCAGGCCAGTCTTGCTTCTTGAGTATTTAGCAAAACCACAGTGTTAACCATGAGATACTTACATACTCATGTTGTTTATCTCACATAATAGAATAGATACTTTATTTGTCACATATATATCGCTACATACATGAAATTTGTCCTCTGCATTTAACCCATTCCCTCAGGGAGCAGTGGGCTGCCATGTAAGGCGCCGGGGGAGCTGGGGATTCGGTGCCTTGCTCAAGGGCACCCCGGCAGTGCCCAGGAGGAGAAACTGGCACCTCTCCAGCCACCAGTCCACTCTCCAAACTTGGGCCGACCTGGACTTGAACCGGCGACCCTCCGATTCCCAGCCCAAGTCACTACAGACTGAGCTACTGCCACATCACATAAAGATTACAAACATCTAATTTCACAAACTTCTTCCCTCCTCTCATCCTTTCATTCTCTTTCAAAATATGAACCCACCTTTCAGGTCCTCTTCCCCTTTTGCTCTCTTGTAACCCAGTCTTGACACAATGAGGCCAGCGTCGCAGACACTCTCTCTTTCTGTCTCTCTTTCAGATTTATTTCTTCTTTTTTCTCATTTCATCTGTTGGCTCATTGTTGTCACTGACAGCTGACTAAGGGAGCTGAGAAAGGCCAAACAACAGTTTCTGAAAGGGCTTCTTGACAGTATCATCCAGGGCATCCCACCTCACCACACTGGGACATGTCGCTGCCTTCCTTCTTTATCCCAACATGAAATACACTCTGTCATTACTTCTTTAATTTTTCTCTTTCTTTTCAGTTCTTTTTGTTTCTCCATCTTGCTCCTTCTCTCTGTGTCATTTATTCCAGTCCTAGTGCCTCTCTTCCTGTCCTTCCGTTGTTATCAGTCCTTTGTTAATTGTTACACCTTCATTTCTGCTTTAATCAGTCTGCCACAGATTTCACCATTTGTCTCCTGTTGTTTTCTTTTCACATTTTTTTCTCTGTCAGTTTAAATTATCTGTACTTTTTGCCATCTCTCAATCTTTGGCTCATTCTCTCTCAGGACATCGAGCCAATGCTGCTGATATCACCAGACATAAAGTCAGCTTCTGTTGTTTGTTCCTGGAGTGCCACCTGAGGCCAGTCCTCAGTGACTCTGAACTGTCCCACTGCAGCTTGTTCCTGACAGATGGATAGCATTTTCAAGTGGGCAAGTCTGAATAGTCTGAGAGCTTCCCCAGTCAAAAGTCATGTGTTAATGGCATGGGAGGGACAGGTTAGTAAAAGAACTGATCAAATCTTTTACTTTGATTGGATCATATGGGTTTTTCTCACCATAATCAAAAGTGTCTGGGGTCCAACCCTACTGTCCACACTGGTAAAGCCTGCGAAGGCTGCTGAGGACTCACTCTCTCAGACATTTTAAGTCATTATTTTGCACATTTTCCATACATCCATAGTTCTGCAGGTTTTACCTGGGGGAATAAACCACAAACAAAGGAGGACTGGCACGTGTGTGTTCAGCCTTGTATATTAAATATTAACATTAAGGATTTCAGATGGTACATAATAAATCTATAAGCTCAGATGGATGCAAGCATATAGCTATATAAATAGAATTTAAAAAAGACATCAGTGGGGACATCATTTGTGGTCACAGTGTTTTTGATTTGGCATGGAGATTGGGACTGGGTTTGACTATTCAGGCTAACTGCTGACAATGGGGCTAACCATGGGAGTTGCAAACAGAACCACTGTATGTACAGTACTGTATGTTTGGTAAAATACAGTAACAAAAGGTGAGGTAAGTTATTCTGCATAAGTAGTTTAAAACCAGAACTACTGTGCTCCATAAAGAATCCACTTTTCAACCTGAACATGTTGAGTGTTTGATATGAAAAGGAAACACATGCAGCTTCATCTCAGGTATATTAGGGTTACGATCTTCCTCCTGGACTGCCATGCTGCATCTGTGATCGACACACACGTTTAGGTCATTCCAGAGCTTGACAACAACTTTTTGAACATATACTTAGGATATACTGTTGTACGGTAAAATACTTTTCTGTTCTGAGATGGAGAATTTAATGTAACAACCCACATAGGAATGTTTGTCAGGACGACTTGGTGTCACTTTTTAATGCACTGGGTACCAACTGGCATTACTGATGTTTTGGCATTACAATACATCATCGTGGACAAGTAGTGTAGTAGTGTAGTAGTAATGGGTTTGCATTCTTGTTACCAGAAGACCAAAAGCAGATACTAAATGGTGTCTTGTGCACTGTGTCCAGTAACTTGTACTGACATTACAAAAAAAGATAAAACGATAAATAAAAACTCCTAAGAAAGTGTAAGCAGTGTTGCTAGTTCTTCTTCTAGCACTTCTCTTTTATTCAACAACAAATGAATAATAAAACTTTCTTTTTTATGTGTTCATCAGGTTTGTCTCAAAGCCTGACGCTTTGCAGGGATCTGCAGACAGGGAGAGTTTTATCTGACAGAAAGAGTGCTCATTTTCCACTTTCAATAATCCATGTGTTTCTAGAATGTGGGATTTGGTCAATTCAGTGTATTTTTTTTAATCACTGAATATAATTTTAAACAACTTGTCTTACGTCCTTCATGGTTTTTATTAAGTCTCTGTTCATTACCTTGCTCTCCATCTGCCCATCATCCTGCAGTCATCACTCTGTCTCCTCTTCCGTCTCATCACTTCCCTTCTTTCTTCATATCATTGCATTTCTTTAATGTCAAATTAAGTCTTTCCTTCTCCCACCCGTCCCTCATCTCTGTTGTCCTGCATTATTCACCCTCCCTTTCTCTCTGAGTTTACCTGCATCTTATTTTTATTATTATTATTCCTCTCCCATTCCCTTAACTTCTCTCTCTTTCGCTCTCTCTCCTCACTAATTGTTCTACAACCACCTGTTGCGACTTCCTGTCTGGACATTTTCCTGGCTGTAATCATACTTTATTTAGGATTGGGGCACCTCAAAACACCAAAACTCAGGTTTACATTGAATCCTGCCATGTGTGATTTTCTTTCTTATTTCATATTTCTCATATTAACTCTTCTTTCACTTCTGTCTCTTTTCCCATCATTTATTCTATCTCCCCACATCCCTCTATTCCTGTCTGTTCTGCTGCCTCAGTCTATCAGTCTCTCATTCCCACTTCCCTCCTCATCCCTCTCTCTTTCCTCTCTCGGCTGGAGGTATAAATAGGACTCCTAATAAAGTGCTAATTAATCTCTGGTGACAAAATCAAAGAGAACACATCTGCATTGCTGAGAGGAGCAATGGAGGAAAGGAAAAGGGGGAGACAGGAAAAGAGGGGAAACATCAGAGAGGATAGAGAGAAAAATTAAGAGAGGCAGAGGTAGAGCAAATAATTAGAAACAAACAGAGCAAAAGTTAGACAGGGACAGGTTTAGGGAAATGCTTCCACAAGGATTGGATAATATCTTATGAGAAGTTACTGTATGGTTTAAACATTTGAATACACAGCATCATCAGGTTAATTGATTGTTGGTTTTGTGGCTCACAATGGAGGAGAAGAGAAAAAGTGTGAGGGAAGAATGGACTAGCCATTACTTTAAGAGAGAGATGGATGGGATGATAGGAGAAGAATAAGTCTTGAACACTTCAGGAGGATTTATGTACAAAAGAAGATAAAAATGTGATAATTTAGAGTCATATTAGTCATTCCAGGTCAATATCCACCACTCATCTCAACCACACAATGAAACCACTCTCAGTCAGCCTTACTGTGCAGAAATCATCCATTTACATTGTGTGGCTAAGCTGTCGAAACAAATGAAACTAATGCAAAAGGTTTCAGAACTAACATCTTACCAGAAACACACTAATAATGCTGCATTAAAACATCATCTCTTAAAGCTGAGGTAAAAAGACTGAACTGAAAAACAAACCCAACTGTAGCCAAGTCTTTTCCACTGAAAGAGCTTGCAGCACTAGCCTCAAAAGTCCTGAAACTCAGAGAGATCAAGCAATACACACCTATATGTGGATGAAATTAAATCATATTATCATAATAGACTGAAGTTGCAGATATCCTGTGAATCTGGAGACGGAGCATAAGGCGCCATGGCGACAGGGCTCCCAGTGGATGGACAGCTAATCTGCAGAACAACCATCAGCTGCCTGGAGAGAAGAGACACCGTTTTCAAAGCCACCTTTCGCACAGTCATTCCTTGAGGTTCAGTATGTAATAGGTTTGATGTGACTTCACAGGCAAACCTGCAAGTCTTAGAATTATTAAGCTTCAGAGAGACTTTGACTTGGTGGAGGAGAAATCACAGGCAACCTGAAGCCCTGTAGTGCTACAAAGCAGGGCTACAGTGTGGACTTACGGTAACATAGAGCCACTGATCAGCTGACCTTCTGACCTTAATCCCGACCTCTGACCTCCTTATAGAGGGAAGTCGAAAAATGTCTCCACAGGCTTGTTTCATCTATGATTGATAGTCATATCCTTGTATAAAGGTCCTGCAAACAGCACTTTTTTACCAACATGCTGTAGATCATTTTTCAGGATGTCAGTTTATAGTGAGTACTATTGTGAGGAACTTTAGCACCTTCAAGCTCAGACTACAGCTTATCTTCAGCAAGGCCTCCTGCAGCGACCAACCCACCACTGACAGACCCAGTCACTCTGGCTCTACTGATGGTGCTCCTCCACCAGATAGGACAAGAGCTTCCCCTCTGCTCCACCAGTCCCTGCTGTTAGCCAAAGTCACACTGCTGAAGGCCCAGTGCACTGATGGATGGCTGGCTAAAGAGGCTAATGTTACTCTGCAGTGCACGGACAATTAACAGTAGTCAGAGTCACTCAAATTACAAATAAGTGTAGAACTTCAGCCTCAAATGAGCCTTGTGCTCACAGAGTTTATGTTGAATGTCTCCTGATAGCATGTTAGCACTGCAGCAATCGCAGCTCCACTAGCTGCAGTGCTCCCTGCAAAGCTTCAGGCTTTGAGACATGGCCCTGTAGCGTTAGCACTGCAGCTAACGGAGCTAGCTAAGATGACAAGTATACCACAGGGAAAGAGAAGGATTCTTTCTCCTATTGAAGTGCACTCTATCACCCCCAGCTTCTTTGGTTGTCTGTCCTCTTCCAGAGGAAATAAAGTACTTGGAAGATCTGGACTGTATAGAATACATTATTCTATGAAGAAGCTCGGTTAGCTACAATGCTAACCGAGGACTGCTTTGGTCCATACATATTATGCTAGGCTACACAGCTGAAAATGAAGCATCGGTACAAACTGTCTGGGAAACAACTACAGACATGGAAGCTGTAAGTTATTCCATTTTGTGTTGTTTTACTGTGTAGGACCTCCATATCATGGTAGAGCTACACAGTAAAGCAACACAAAATGGTTGCATCCTGGACAGTTGGTGCAGATTCATGCTTCATCTTCAGCTGGTTAGTGAAGTCTGCTTTGTGAGATGATGAACACACACATGCTAAACTTTGGGAAGCTCTCTTGCTACATTTCCAGCTAAAATAAATCGATCCACTGGGTCTTCAGAGGACGAACAGAGTAAAAATAACCTCCTGTGCTCGTTGAAGCAGCCAACACACAGAGCAGCTGCTGTGCTTTACTCCTAACTTTGTCAGGTTTGTTTGTGAAAGTTAGCGAGGAGACACAATGGCAGCTGCTTGGTAACTTCAGAGGAGGGTTATCTATCTTTTGGGGAGGGGGAGTTGGGCTGGCTTAAAGGCAGTGTCCTCTACTGGAGGAAGGGGCATTTCACCATTCTACATCAGTACAGCACACATTAGCTAAGAAGAGGAGCAAGCAGGGGAAGGAGGTGACAGACTTTTTTAACTCCTGGGGCCTCATTCACAGACTATGGGGACACATACTACTGTTACACTACCTTTATAAAGTGAATTTTGCATAACAGGTGACCTTTAACTCAGTGAGTGACAGCCGTTTTATAAAACAGAAAGTGCCTTGTGCCAGCTTTTTTGCCCATTTGTGTCATATTTCTAGACCCACAGAATATTTTCTACTCTGAAAACTGAAAAGACTGAATAGCTCAAATGAAAGACGAGAAGATAGAGGCCACTTTCACCAAAATCACCACTTTTTGTCCAGAATCTGTCCGTTTTGCTCTCTAAACGCGATCATCTCCACTTCCTGCTTTCATCTGCATCACGCATATTAACACTTTATGTCTCGACTACATAATCTCAGAAGCCCCAAAATTACTGACAGGCTGTTGGAGACCACAATCACTGACCCGCTGCAGAAAAAACATTTTGACGACGAAAGCTGTCAATGGCATTCAAAGAGTTAATGTATTTTAACAGCAACAAGTCATGAGATTTATGTTTCATGGAGCTATAACACCTAGCCAGAAGTGCTGCTGAATTCTGCATGAGGCTCGTCTTGCATGTGCAGACATTATATTCTCCTTATGCAGAAATAATTGTGTGGCTCTGAACTTTGACCTATTCACTAAAATGTCACTGATCTTTAACAGAGCATCTCTGAAATGTCACAAGAGCAAGTTGTCATTATCACCCACATCCTGAATGTGTTACACTAATGTAGACCTCCATGTGTGAACTCCAGCCTTATCGTTGCTCCAGTCATTGCAGAGATAAAGTCTCATGTTAAGCAGACAGAGCATGCCACTGCAGCCAAATGCTAGATTTGTTCTATTAAGCTGACCAAAGTTCTGATTTCTGTATTACTGACAGACATTAGGTTTTCAAAACACATGATTGATCCAAAACTCACATCAATGTAGTATTAACGCCACAGTAAATATGACTCATGATGATTAATGAGTTTAGTTCCTTCACTGTGGCATTAAAGGCAGTTCAGATGCAGTGCGCCCTGACAGTGATAGGCGGCGTTTTGTCCCCATTCGCTACTTCTCCACTGCGTCTCCAGACCTCACTTCAAAGCATTGGATCCCCACATTCATAAATAAATCAGCAGAATAGGGAGAGGGGAAAACTGCACATCTCTCTCCTACAAACAGGCAGACACAGCTGGGGAAGCGCACAAAAAAATATAGAAATACAAGAAAAAATGAAAGAAAAGCACAATGGAAAATCCTTTTAGAACATTTGAAATTGTCATAGCAACACAGATTATATTGAGAGAAATAAGAAAATCTACAATTTAAAAAAAAATCCATATCGAGTTATAATCATTTAATCTTGATAGATGCCACACAAAACACAGGACTAGTTCACTATTGAGCACTTATTGCTTTACCATAGAACATAATAAATTTCATTAATGTCACGATATTAATGTAACTCACAGTTAATCACAAAGAACAGCCCAGACTAAATTCACAAATGCTTAACACGATTTAAAAGTGGAAATATTAAAGGACTAATAGTGATTTGTCAGCAGAATAAACGCATGTCTCCATTCACAGTCAATGTTGAAAAAGGACCATTTCACACACTAAAACCACAGCTAAAGACCATTCAATGCAATGCAAAGTGCAATAGAAATGTAATATAACTTGTGATAATTCTTCTGTGTGTTAGAAGTGTAAAGCCAGAGCTGCTCTACACATGTGAAGCAGCGGTGGGACTGAAACTGTTGCAGGTGATATGAACACAGAGGAGCCACACAAGCAACACATCCTGTCTGTGATGCTGTCCGTCACTGTAAGTGACACTGATGGAGCTGATATCCAGCTGGATGCTGCTACAGCAGCAAACACAGCATCAGAGAGAGAAAGAGAGAGAGAGAGAGAGCAGTCAAACCATGATCACTGAGCCTGCAGCTTTAAGTTCCAACCTGAGTGCTGAACCAACAGAGTGCAGTGATAAAGAGAAAGACATGATCATCTGTGTTTCTTTTACCTTTCTGCAGCAGCCTTCTTTTCAATATAGCCTGAAGAAAAAGCATCTTTTCCCACACCGGCTCCAGACTGGATGGGTAATTCTTCCTCATGGAAGAGCAGAAGAGGAAGAGGAAGAGGGAGGCAGAAGTTTTGTCTGCATGCTCCCCCCTCTCTCCCTCTCTCTGTCTGTCTCTCTCTCCTCCTCCTCCTCCTCCTCCTCCTTCTCCTCTATGTCGTTGACTCTCTCAGAGGGACCCCCTCCTCCCTGATGACACCAGCTGAACTGTGGGTTGTCTATGTGTTGGTGGGTGCGCTCCTTTTCCTCACTCCTCAGAAGAAAGCAGCAGTAAATGAGCCCTCTTTGTGATCGCCTTTAATCAGTCTGCTGCTCCCAGTCAGCTTCTGCTCTGACACATCTGATATTTGTGTTTTCACACGTTCTCCTCCTCATTGTCTTCATGTACTAATTTAATTACAGGATTCTCTCTCTCTCTCTCTCTGTCTCTCTCTCCCTCTCTTGTTCTCTCTCTCTCTAAGTTTCTCTCCTGATTATGCAAAAAAAAATGTAGCTCAAAGCCTTCGGGACTTTTGATGCCCTAGTTTTTTTCTTCTTCAGAGTCTGTGTCTTGTGGGCCTGCATGTGTAGTAGGTCTCTCTGTGTGTGTGTGTGTGTGTGGGTGTGTGTGTGTGTGTGTGAGGCTGTTGAAAGTGTAGCCAAAAGATGAAAGCTTTCAACACTGAAACCCACCAGATCATGACTTATTCCTCATCTCCTCTGTCAGTCGGTGATCAGAAGGTGACCGATGGCAATAGGAGTGCCGTGAAACCTTGAAATACTCTCTCCTTCAACACACATATTGGTGCCATCCATCCTACTACCCAGTGATTCCTGTTCAGAGTCGCTCAGGGAGTCGGGCTGAGGGGCATTTCTCAGCATATATTGAGCAAAAGGCATGAAAAGTATCCTGCATGGGTCAGTGTTGTCAGGCTGAAGTGTGCAACGATAAAAGAATGCTGAAGCTGTTTAGCTGCACGTGAAGTGTCGTACCCGATGCAGAGTGAAGCATTTCCATAAAATACACAGTACAGCGCAGTTAGCCAGTATTTAGACAGTATTATTTTGAAACAAAAACAAATTAGGAGGTGCTGACTTGCAGCTTTAAACTGGAGGAATAGAAATTGCAACACGTACACTCTCAAGGGTAAAAAGGGCCGTAATCACTTCATTGTTCACAAATAATGGCTGTGCACCCAAACTCCCTTAAAGCTGAGAGTCAGCAATTTAACGTCATAGTCAGTGTTTCATTTCAGATCCAGAAGTGCTGGAGAAAATCTAATGAAATACATATTACTGTGGTGAACATTTAGGTAATGCATGATTCAGTTTCATGTGTCTGAGTGATGGAAGTCATGTGTAAGATCACCTTATTTTGGAGTATATTATTTCAGTTTTTCATTTAATAAATGCTCAGACAGTTTAGATGACAGTGACTGTCATTTGTTAGAGCAAAATGGGGCATCTGGATCAGTACAAACAGATTACTGCAAACAAACCAGACACAGCAAGATAAGAGTCGAGTTTGAAAAGAGTCACTCACAGACGTTAGCAGTTTGCAGTAGTGAGGAAATAAAGACAGAAACACAGTTTGACAGATGGGACCTGGACATCAGCACCATGGGCAGTGATGACTAAACCAGTGTTGTCCGAGTATGTCTTTAACCTGTAACCGCTCCTCAGGGATGAAGTCTAGTAAATATCCCAACATGCACTGGCAAAGTGGGCAAAAGGGCAAAAGCCAAATGCACACCAGCAGAAGTTATGGTCTATCATTTGGTTACCAAATGCAGACTGATCCGTGATCAGTCACTTGGGCTTGTGCGCTACTGCACAACAAGTGCTTAAAGGGGACATATACTCATTTCCAGATTCATGCTTGCCATTTTGGTTTGCACTAAAACATGACTATATGCTTTAATGTTCAAACATTTTTGTCATAGTCATACTGTAGTTATCATAGTCAGTATACCATACTTGTCCTCATCCTCTGAAACACACAACCCACAAACTGTGAAATAAGACGTCCCAGTCGTGGCTGCCTCGATCAGAAAACCTTGGATTCAACAAGCCACACAGATTTGGCTCCCTGTCACCAGGCTTGAGAACATTTGCAAAGGAGAACGTTGTCCAGCAAGCCAAACATTTTTTATTTTTTTTTTTAGCAGGGGTCTTAAAAGGACACTAATTTTTTAAGTATTTTATTACTTCAAGTCAACGTCTTCATTCATAAATAGATCCTCATTGGTGTAAAATAACATATGCCACCAATCTGGCTTATCCTCCTGGTCTTTACATAGAGCGGGTCGCTCATACGGAGGCTTTCACGTCTTTCCGGTCTATTAAAAACTACGAACTGCCAAGAGGGACATAAAGCACTACCTGCTAGTACCCATAGGACAAAATGCATTTCTGCGTTTTGCGATTCACTTTTCACAGAGAAGCAAGGTGGAGACGCCGGTTTTACTTACCCAGCACTAAACTAAAACCTGCACTGCACTTTTGGTCTTAATACAAGACAATACTTATGTCGCGCCAAATCCTCATCGGCAAAAAAGCGTAAAAGGGCCATAAAATGGCCGGAGCTCTGGGCCGGGGATCCGCGGTGAGTGGCCGCCTGGGGGCGCCCCATGCCCGGCCATGGCCGGCCGGGGCCCGCCGGGAAGTCCTCCGGACCGGAGGAGGGCTGTGGAGGTCTGGGGAAAAATGACTAGAGGTCCGGGCCGGGGGCTGGGGATCCGCAGTGATAGTGGCCACCCGGGAGTTGACCCATTCCGCTTATCGTAGTTCCAAACATGCTGCAATGCATGCAAAGTCAAATTTAACCACTAGATGGGAGAAAAAATTACATTTAAAGAGACCGGCGTCAGAATGTGTGTAATCTGACAGACAGTATGAGTAAATAGAACAATCATTCATGTAGAGACCCTGAATTCAAATATGAACCAGGAAATGAGCACAATCTGATTAACAGCTTAAATGTACCTATCACAGATTCCTCTCTCACTAGCAGAGGAACAGCATGTGTCTATATCCACAGTTGTACTGGCCTGCTGATTGGGACGAACAGCGCACAGTTTTTTGTTTTTTTTTTTCATCCTGAAAGCAGTGCCGTTGCTCCTAGATTATGGATGAAGCCGGGATGTGCGAACCCTGCCATATGGTTATGAAAAGCAATATGTGGAGAAGAAACTGGAAAGAATTTCATCTCTTGAATTTGAAATAAATCCAAAGGAGTGTGATGAGTCTAAAATGACTGCATTTCTAGTTTGCTTTAAATATATAAGAAATAATGGTGTGAGCTTGAATCAATGCCACAAAAGGTTAAGGCCATTCAGAATTCTGCTAGTGCTCACCTGATACTAACAAGGCGTACCAACAGACACACTAACAGAGAGTTTTTTTTTTTTTTGTCAGCACCTCTTCCCATCGTAAAACACCACATTATGGGAGGTGTCAACTTTTTATGGGATTGGTGCATATTTTAATCTTGCAGAAAAGTATGATATTTTGTGCATGTGTGTGACTGGCCCCAGCCCTCTCTGGAAACTAAGCTATCATTCTTTATTCGAATTTCTTATTATGAGCCAGAGAGGAAAGTGCTGCAGCTTTTGTGAATTGAGGGGGAAAACATATGATAGACAGGATGACATAGGATGGATGGGAAAGGGGTACAAACATGCAGTATTAATAGAAATCAAGAATGTAAGATGCATTATTCCCAGCAACCAATCTCCCCGAAATAAGAAGACAGAAAAGACAGTAACAATAATAATGATGATAATGACAATAATAAGTAAGTAAATAAAGTTGGGCACTATGGGGGGAGGGTGAGATGTAAGAATGCATAAAAAGCATGAATTTGGTATGCAGCCCGAAGAGTGATTTCACCCATTCTGGCGGGTCCCATCAGTACTCAACAATGGGACAAGACAGGCATTCATACAACCTGAGCCAACATGCATGAGTGACTGGCACCGAAGCCCAGAGCAGCTAAGACGACGAGCAGGGGCCCGCTAGCCGAGTGTCCGTCCCGCCCAGGCAGCAGGAGCACCCAGGAGGCCTCAGAGGACCACAGAGAAACACACAAATCCAGGGACCAAGAGAAGGCACAGCCAGACGCCCCCACAGCACCGAGAACAAGCCCTGGAGGCCCAGGACAAGAGGGCCCACCCGCCACCCAACACCCGCCCCCAACCACCCCACCCACACCCAAAACATTTTGACCAATGCACAGTTGTTGGACTATGCACATGCAATAAATGCACATTTTGTTGTTGTCACAATGTATTGTTAGTGACTGGGGCACCATGAGTGCTATCTGGTGCTGTCTTTCACCTATTTTGTTGAATATTCTTTGGTTGAATTTAAATAAAAACTACATTCATGTTGATTGTGCTGTGTGTCATTTCTGCATTTACTGTGAAAATGATATGAATCAACTTTTCTGACTCCGTCTTAACAAAACCATTGTAATCATCACAGGGTTAATGTTTGTTGCAGGGATATTGCATTAGGTTCCTGTATGATGTAATCAGTTCAGTTTGTCTTCAGTATGCCTCAAGCACAAGTAGTTGTTTTCAAATCTACTTGTCAATTTTGTCAATTCTTTTCTGTGGATTTCAACGGCAATTGTTGAATTGCAGTTGGTCACTGAGGTGCTGTCACCACAAGAAGTGTCAAATCAAAGTTGCCATCAACTGAGGGAGAGGGTCTTTTTTCATCTTTTCCTGTGTCAACTGAACCATCTGAAGGGAGTGCTCCTCTGAGAGGAAGGATGTGGAAGTCTGCACCGACTCCTGCTGTGTTTTTTCATCTCTCATCTGCTGGAGCAGAGTGTGACCTCAAATTACATGCTGGAATGTGGTAGTTTGATGTTTTCTCTCCCTCTCTCAGGCGTTTATGTTGAATGTAAATGTTTCTGTGAATTATTAAGCTCTATTCCTCACATGGGTGTGAATATGGTCCACAAAATGTGACAATAACTGTCTGAAAAGGGGATTAATCCTTTATATAATTAGAATCTAAACAACCCACATTTGTCTTCAATGTGGAACAGCAATACATCCTCATGAAACAGTTTGGGACAGCTCTACTAAGGTTTGTGTGCTAAAATGTGCATGCAACGTCATTACACATGCAAAACAATGTACAAACTGATATACGAACAATGGCACGAAGGATCGTGTCCTTCAAAGGTGTAAAATTGCGCGTCTGCATCCAGGGGGTACGTTTAACAATGAATAAGCAATATGGAGCATTTACACGCAATTGTGCTGGCAGGAGAAAATGTATACATTTAGCACACACAAAGTGATTTATCAAAAGCTGAAAGACATTCTTCTCATAGAAACTGTGCATATATTTAACATTTCAAGAATTCAATATTTCAAGTAGAGACATGAAACAATGAAAGAAGACCCAGAGAATGCATTTTTCACCCTGGTGTGAACATTTTTGAATGAACGAGGAAACACTCATTAAAACATATCTCCTATCCAGCCTTTCTATTTAGGAGCTGCTGGAGGAACTCAGAGCAGATCTGGAGCCACTAGAAGGAGTCAATCAATACCTGCAGGGACTAAACTCCTTACAAGTTTATATTTTTCAGCATCTAGTTCATTCCAGCGTACGGTAGTGACTACAGCTGGGATCTCCTGATCCTGTTCTTCACATGTGCTGTCTGAACTTCTAAATGCCAGCAATTACAGAGAAGCATCCATTGCCATTGAACATGTGAGCTCTCAAGCTCCCTCCATGAAAGTCACTGACAGGCAGTACAGAAAAAATAAAACAATAAAATATCACATGATGTAAAATCAACTGCACAGCACAAATGGCCTCTCATTTGTTCAGGAATCTCTTGAAGGTGATTCTGAGTCAATGACCTGGCTGGATAGCTAGTTAGTCTTGTTGTTTAATATCTTGTCAAATCATATTTAATGTTAGTTTTCTGTCTTATCGATGAGTCATAGAGTTCTGTCAGCTCCCGTTACTAAGTCTTCACTAATAATAACTCCCAACACTGTTTAACAAGTGTTTAACAACAAGTGTAGGTCTGAGTTATCACTCACACTGCATGGCCATGGTCTGTAGCATGAAAAAAACGTTCTGAAATTCAATATGAACATAATATATTCCAGTTAAATCACATTAAAGGGGCATTTTCATTGACCCTATTCACTTCATTAATTTTGAGCCTTTCACAAGGATGCATTAATGGCCAATAGACTTGTGCACTGACTTCTTTTACTTTTTGATGGTGAGCAAGTGCTGAATGGAGCTACACAGGGCCACTGAATGAGTCACGACATGATTCAGGAGGAGCGAGCAGCTAATGTGGAGCCAGTCACTTCCAGTTTTTTCACTTGCTCAGTCAACCCATAAAAGCATTCTCTGGAGTTCCTCTGTTCATTCTGCACAATACAGTCTGATACTTTTTCCCATGGCCTCTACTCCATCTCTCTGTCTCTCTTCCCATGCACCTTATTTCCCATGAATCAAATGCACCCACGGCTGGGGATGGTTTTTTTTTCATGGGTCAGGTCAGGGTGATTAACTCCATCCCACCTGGTGTGTCAAGCTGATTCAGTTGAACGGCAGCCTCTGCTGGAGACAGCAGCCGACAGGGGCCAAGTGTTCATCACACACACACACACACACACACACATAAAGAAACACATACACAAACAGAAAAGGAGCAGGACTAACACATGTTGGCAGGTCCTGACTCCTGGCAACTTCCTGCACAGACACTCAGTCAGTCAGAGCTTAATCTTATTGAACAAGCAGTATCCCCTGGTGTAATCTAACTGGACAAGCAGACCTGCAGGTATGGTGTAATTGGTCAGCCTCTTGTTAAGAAACACAAGTATACAGAGGGTTCCCAACCCAGAATTGTTTTTGGCATTGTACATTTCTTCAAGCAACATAATACGTTGAAGGTTGATGTAACAACCTCACTCAGTGGTCTTGCTTACCTAGCATTATGTAACAACCCACTCTGAGTGGACTATCTTGCTGCTTTACCAAGTAACATCAATAACTCTTCAACATACTACATCACTTGTTCTGATGGAATGAAAATAAAATGAGAGATTATTGGCGTTCCTGAGATGTTCTGCTAGAATAGATCTTGAATATATTTTCATATATTTTAGGTACTTGTCTAAGGTCTTACATACTGTGACCCTGCTCTCTCAAACATGACAAAGTAGCATTTATTAATCAAAATGCTTTCCTTCATGATTCATTCTGCAGGTGGGGGCACACACTTCACACACACACTTCTCTCGTCATGTTTCTGCCATGATCAACGAGAAATGTCTGTTTGCCACAAGCTGAAGGTAAATTCCAGCCTTCTTCACACTGGATTGGACTATATGTAAAACAATACCATCTAATTCGATAGTAGAGACAATACTGTATAAATATAAAATGATTGAGAGTCCAAGGCAGAAAAAATACAGAAGAGCTGTATTGAATATCACATGGACACTTAAGGACAGACTCACTAATACAAAGTTGCCTCCCTCTCTATATCCCCCCCCTGAAGGCTCGGAAGGAGAACAGCTTATAGAACAGCTACAGTATCATCTGTAAGGCCTGCAGCAAAGACACTTCACATGGCTTATTCAGCTCTAAAAAAGTTTTGTCTGTGTGATTAGGGTCTCAGTCATTAATGGTTTGTGAAGTGGACATGACACCTCAAGCCTTTCAAAATGAATGCTATTATAATAACAAGTTTGACAGTATTTTACAGAAAATAAAGTTGATGTTTCTTGCAGGAGACTTAGTTAATTTATATGATTCATGACTTCTACAGTGGTTGCTGCAGTGACAATAATAATAGTAATAGTAATAAGTGTGAAGTGTCCATGTTTTGAATAAGCTGCCTTGAGATTGAGATGAGATTCACACTGTGAATAATGAATTAAAGAGAGGCTGATTTAAAGGTGTGATGCTGCCGATCTGCAGTTATGCTGTGGATCTAATCTTCTAGTGGGTCATGGCAGGGACACTAACATGAATTATGTCAATAATTTTCCTTTACTTTTTTATTTTTCTTACTCGCAGGGCATCAAATGAAGACACTTGGGCAGTGGCCCTCAGTATCTGGATAGTGACAGTGCCCTTTAGCATCTGTATGAAATAATGAAACACACCAGGATTTCAACTGCCTACAATGGAAACCCATCATCATTAGATTTTCAGAGCAACAAACAGGACTTTAACCCAGAAGACAGCTGTTAGTGTACCCTATGAAATCTAAACATATCCTCTAGATAGATAGATACTGTGGATAGATAGATAGATAGATAGATAGATAGATAGATGGATGGATAGATGGTTACTTTATTAATCCCAGTGGAAATTCAATTTACCAGTAGCATAGATATAACTCTAAACTACAAAATATATGTACTAAAAATAGTGCAGATAGACAAATAGTGTGCAGATCTGCAGTAGACCAAGATAAAGATAAGATAAAGTGCAGGTGACAAAGGACTTCCTCAGTGTGTCAGTGGAGCAGGATGGAGACAGCAGCACTGAACACACTCCTCTGTCTGCTGATGGAGCTGCAGAGGGTGGAGGTCACGGTCCATGATGGAGATCAGAGTCCTTCTCTCCTCCACTGATGTGATGGAGTCCAGCTCTGTTTCTTCACCAGTCCGTCCAGCAGAATGGAGTCCTTCTCAGGTCACCACAGCAGAGAAGAGGACTCTGCTACAACAGACTGGTAGAACAATAGCAGGAGGTTCTGTCAGATGTTAGAAGAGCCCAGCCTCCTCCGGAAGTAGGCAAAAATGTGTCCCTATATAACATATATTTGCTGGATGTGGATATTGAATTAAACATCTCATCAATCTGATTTTCCAACTGTGTGACGCTCAAAAATAGGATGAATGAAAAGCAGGCGCATTTAGCATGCAGCTATGAAGGATCTCTATCTTTCTTTTCTGCCCTTTTTTTTCCTCTCTGTCCTGTCCTTAACATTTCATTTTATTCTATATCATTTTAATTATTGCTATATTTATTCACTGAAATGTGCAAAGTAGTACAGCCCTGCTTATTCAAATGCATAGCAGACTCATCTATGCATGTGGATCAGTCCTGCATGCCACAGTTAATCACGATCCCATGTACACACACACACACACATAGATAATTCTGCTAAACATAATTAGCATCAGGAACACACACAAAAGTCATGCCACAGTTTGTGAAGCATGCTGGCTAAGATATATGGGGCTCATTATTTTCAATTGTTTTTTTTTAAAGGAACAAAAACACAGGATGATTTAAACGTGTATGCCTTTTACTGTGAATTTAGTAATACACATTTATCACACACTATTGAAATATCCCAGAACTTTTTGGTAAAAGTTGTAAAGATTTAGTCCGAGTGTTCACAGTATTTAGTCTGGTCCCAATAGTATTTAATTATCCCTGAAGAATGTTTGGGAAACTAGTAGCAAAATGCCGATGTCATTCAAAACATTATATCTATAACATGAACTGTGTCTTTTTTTAAAAGTCATGTTAGGCAGATAGTAAACTCTAGAGTGACGTGGAATAAAAAGTGTGGCAGACTGCTTATAGTGGGGTGGAGGGAGAATGATGGGTGACCGTTTAGAAGAAGAATACTTACTTTATTAATCCCTCAGTGGGGAAATTACAGTTTTCACTCTGTTATTATTTTTCAGTTGCACGTCACACACAAGTTATGAAACACATAGGCACATGCATTAGAGGAGAGGTGTCAGAGTGAGGGGGCTGCCCTGAAGCTATGCGCACCGAGAGTTGGGGGTTCGGTGCCTTGCTCAAGGGCACCTCGGCATATTTCATAAAATATTTAGAAGCAGATTAATATGGGTAAATATCCTGCAAAATATGAGCTGGACTTGATGGGAGTGATTGGTGATGCATTAACACTGATTAGTTAGGTTTAGGGTAAGAATATTAGGGTGAGCCAACCAGAGGCAGGGTAAGGTTGGTCCTGCAGGAAATAAATACTGTACAACTGGAAAGAGCCTATGACGATTTGCATAATTAATACTTATTGGGGTATCCAAATAATAGGCTGTAGGAACAATGGCATGGAACCAACATAGAGCATAAAAGCATAACATGCTATCAAGACGAGCAGTAATGTTTCGCTAGTCCTTTCTGTAAGATTGGCTTGCAAAACAAGATGTTTGGCTGCATGTTGTAACAGCAAGGTTTTCTTGTGAAACAGTTATTTCTCTGTTCTGTCATATTATGTTACCTGTTGCAGTCATCTGTACTTATTCCTCTGATATGTTATTTGTGTAGGAAGGAAAGGAGGAGGTTTGATGTTTGATCAGAGCAGAGAGCAGAGGACTCACTCTGGCCACATGTGGAGGAATAATGAACCAGAGCATGAGAGCTGTGAGGAAGCAAACTAAAACTGGGTTTGTTGTTGTTTTCTTTGCTTCCTTTTGCTTATTTCATCACTGCAGTGCAAACAAACTGAAATAGAAATCCACAATTATATGTGAAAGAGGTTCAGGGAAAAAACTCTATTTACTGAAAAAAAAAAGGAAAAAATAATATTTATTTATTTATTGGGGCAGCAGTAGCTCAGTCTGTAGTGACTTGGGCTGGGAATCGGAGGGTCGCCAGGGGTCGCCAGTTCAAATCCAGGTCGCACCATGTGTGGCGAGTGGACTGGTAGCTGGAGAGGTGCCAGTTCCTCCTCCTGGGCACTGCCGAGGTGCCCTTGAGCAAGGCATCGAACCCCCAAGTGCCCCCTCACTCTGACACCTCTCCTCCAATGCATGTGTGTTTCATAACTTGTGTGTGATGTGCAACTGAGATATAATAATAACAGTGTGAAAAAATGTAATTTCCCCATTGAGGGATTAATAAAGTAAGTCTTCTTCTTATTATTTGCAAATACAGTTACAGTGTCAGTTGGTCTATGACTTGCTGGTGATCACAGTAGTCAGTGCAGGTTTCTTTTATAGGGATTTCCTCCAATAATTTCTGCTGATTGAAAAAGGGTGAATGGGCTTCGCAATACTGGTGCACGATATGACCCAAAATATTGCAAAATGGAGATTGAAATGCAGAGCTATTTGAAAGCTCTGGACAAGTGACAGTTTTATTTGATTTCAGTCTTTATAAACCTGATCATTTACACAGACTGTTCCTTTAACACACAATGAATCATCTTGAAAAAGCCTGAAACAAACAGCATTAACAGGAATAACAAGGCATGATGGGAGGAGACGCTGTACGCATGGCTGACATCAGACAGCGGCAGTATCCATTTATTAAGCTAATGTGGTATGAGAGCGTTCACCTCTGCGAGTCTGTAATGAACTGAAGTTAAAGCAGTTTGTGTCCTGAGGGTCAGATTTGCGTTCATCTCCCCGTCACGACTCCGTGAGCTTGATGCTGGTTGGGCAGCAGAGGTTAACGGCAGAGGTAGTTAAAGCAGCTGTGATGGTAGTTTGGGGTTACTGAAGGTCCCTGCTTCACAGACGTGGTTTCATATTTATGTCCTTTTACCTGATCGAGGTTGACTATCATTGGTCCTTGTTGCATAACAACATGCTCTTTAAGAGAAGGTATACAGAGAACATATATACAGAGTTCATCTCATTAACCAGTCCTCCTTCACAGCCCTGTTGTGTTTATTGTTAATTATTGTGTGGAACTGTAGTGTAGTTCATCTATAGTGTTAGCGTTTTAATTCAGATGTTTGCATTTGTTATTAAAAGTGCTGCTCATTTATAAATATTAAAGTAACATATCATCTGTTTCAGTTTATTTTTTGCAATAACCCAAAAAGTCACTGAAAAAAGAGAAGGGAGTTATAATAATCAAGGCAGGAAGTGATGAGGCTATGAACAAGGATGGAAGTGGTGTGGGAGCTGAGGGAGGGGCGAAGACAATTAATATTACAAAGATGGAAGTATGCAGACCTGGTAATGTTATTAATAAGAGATTGGAAGGATAGTGAGCTGTCAGGGATGACACCCAGACTCTTAAACTGAGGGGCGGGGGAGACTAAGGAACTATTGATGGTGAGGGAGAGACTGTCTGCTTTGGAAAGTGTGGATTTGAGAAGGACTTCTGTTGTCACTGTTCAGTTTGAGAAAATTAGTGGCAAACCAGGATTTAATTTCAGATATATAAGTGGTGAGGGAAAGGGGAGGGAGAGTGGAAAATAGTTTAGTAGAGCTGGGTGTCATCAGCAAAACAATGGAATTGATTATTGGATTTGCAAAAAATTTTGCCAAGGGGAAGGAGGTACAGTAGATGATGAAGAGGAGGGGAACCAGGACAGAGCCCTGGGCCACACCTGAAGTAACGGGGGATGGTTGGAACCTGTATGACTTGATTTAGATGAATTGAGTGCGGCCAGAGAGATAGGAGTGAAACCAGTAGAGGGGTGTGTGGGTAGTGCCAATAGAGGATAGTCTATTTCGAAGGATGGTGTGTGAGATGGTGTCAAAGGCTGCGCTCAGATCGAGGAGGATGAGGATGGAAAGTAAACCAGAATCAGCTGCCATGAGGAGGTCATTGGTAATTTTTATGAGAGCTGTTTCTGTGCTTTGGCACAGGCAGAAACCAGACTGGAAATGTTCATAGAGGGAGTTGTGACAGATGTGGGAGTGGGCTTAGCAACAGTTCTTTCAAGAATTTTGGAAATGAAGGGTAGGTTAGAAATGGGGCAGAGATTATTGAAATAATTAAGGTTGGAACCATTTTTTTTTTTTCAGAAATGGGGTGACAGCTGCAGCTTTGAAGAGAGTGGGGACAATTCCAGTAGTAAGAGAGGAGTGAATGATGGCGGTTATGAGGGGAAGGACAGAGGGGAGACAAGATTCTGTCATAATGTCAGACACTTTTACAATTAACTTGGGACTCCAACAACACAGTTCCTGGTCTCCAACTCAAATCAATCTTCAGGTTCCCGGTGACATCCTCTGTCCCCACAAAGGGCTCAAAATATTAAAGAGTGAAAGAGGAATATAAAGGCTTGCCTTGGTTCTTGCTCTACAGTTGAATAGCAGATGCTATTCATCAACATTTGTTAAATAAGGACAGATAGCACAAAGACACCAAGCTGCATTTGTCCACAGTGAAATCTGAAGTGTTTAAAGAGACCCATGCCACTTTAGAAGTAATGCAGAGATCCTGGTATGGATGAGGTTGTGTTCACAGTCAACTCAGCTCAGAAGAGACTGTGTTATAAAGCTGCTTTGGGAAGCTGCAAATGAAAATATCAAGTCTTTCATAGCATCTTAGCGCTGAATAAGTGAAGTGTCCACACAGAGAAATTGGATGAGCTTGAGAGTGTTTGAAGTTTGTAAGAGTTGGAGTGGCCTCAGTGATCCTCCTCTCCTCATGCAGCTTATTGTTACCTCAGCTCCATTCAGAGCTACGTTTTCAGAGCATTTGCAAATGAACATCTTATGACTCATATCTGCTTCCCCAAAAATACACCAAGCATCTTCACTGCTCTCTGCTGTTTTCACTGACTCGGGTTCCCCGAATTATTACAGAGCTGCAGTTCCATAACTGCAGAATTATCACAATTATACTAAACTGCAATCACTGTCATCATAGAATTATTGTGATTATTATTAGAGTGAACATTTTCTCACTTAGAGTGTTAGCACTTGACTCAAGGGCTGACAGAGATCTAATTGTGAATGCTTGTCTCTCTCCTTTTTCTCTTTCCGCACATACTCTCATACTTTATACAACCGGAATGTAAATCTACACCTCCTTAACTATCCCTCTTTCCTTACCTCTTCTCTCAGTCTTAATAATGATCTCCTTACTTCCTCTCATCATCATCCTCTCTCTCTCATCTCACACTTTCATTATTTCTTATATTTTGTATTTTTCATGTCATAACTATATGCATCCATCCATCCGTCTATCTGTCCTCCCCCTCACTCTCTCACTCATCCATCTATCTCACCTTCCTTTTCCTCTAATGAGCAAAATGTTGTCTGTCTCTGCTCCAGATACGTCAGAAATCTCCCGACACAGTCAAACATTCATCACACACACAGCAGCACGCTGCATCCCCTCATCTCTAATGCTTGTGAGGATCAGAACCAGTGTGAGAGCTTCACAGCCTTCCTGGCCTCCTTCCTTCCTTTCTGTCTGTATATACAGGTAATGTATGTTTAAAATAATATATTGCAACATTGGAGCTCCTGGGACAGTGGACACCATGATACAACCAGAGCTGCTGCAAATGAGCACATTTGCCTCCTAAAACACAAAAATCATAAAACAAAAAGCTAAAGAGCAGCGAGGGCTGTTAACTTAAAACTAATTCTCTTGCACATATTCAAGATAACATAAGGTGAAGTAAAGTAACAGTAGTGAAATGGCCATTTACACACAGATTGGTGCTTCTCATAATTTATTGATAAGGTCTGAACTGGGTCATGATGCTTTGTCATTATTAAAAAGTGGGTCCCCAGGAAAAAAAAGTCATTTGGGACACTCTGCCTTAGATATTAAGCTTTATGGAGAGCTTCTCAATAATTATCTTACAGTACCATGTTAGACTTTTGTATGCTTCACATTTATGTGCTCTTCGGTCTGTAATTTGATGTGAAAACAACAACATAGTGTAGACAAACTGTCTTCAATCTAATAGTGGATGTTAGAGTTGAAACAAATCATTATTTCAGTTTGATTGATGTGAATGCCAGTGGATTAGATGGTGTTTTGACATCCCAGTGGATCCATGTGAGAGCCAACACATCAACTGTCATCTATTCATTACGAGAAGTAATTTATACCAAAGACAGTTTCAGTGAATTAATATGTAATTAATATGAAACTGGGTTAACTACTAGTGCTAGTTAATTTATCATTGTGATGTGTTCATGTACCGGGGTCTTTCCCTTAACTGATCTGTGATTTATAACAAAGTAAGGAGGTCAAAGAAACACACTTTGTGTAAATTTGAGAGAAAAAAAGCACTAGTAGTCGGTTGTTGTTGCCATGGTGGCAAACAACATTAGGAAAAGTGGGTATTTCCATTCATATTTAATGGAATGGCTGCAGGGTAAAGGAGATCAAATAAATATATGCCCCAAAGGTGCCAGCTACTCATCCAACACTGGCCAGCAGCTGAAAAACATCTGCTCAGCCTCTTCACTGTGGTGTGAAGCTAACACCAATCAGCAGAGGGCACTGATGACACAGAGAGAGGAAGAAGACAGGACAGGAAGTGGAGAAAAGATGGGGACTGCAAAACTGGAGAAGGAGAGTAAGAGGATGAAGGAGGATGCATACAGTGCATGCACTTCCACTTAAGGCTGGAATATACGTCTCCGTCTACGTAATACGTCATCCGACTCCGTAGCTACGGAGACCCCTCGAGTCCTCACACTTCTCCGTCATGATGCGCGCTGTACACGTGAAATGCACCCCCTCGGAAAGTGAAGCAATTCGCCTTAATATCGCTGATAAAAGCAGGAGAAAATGCTATTTTATGATTTAATTATTTGTGAGGGAGATAGAAGAGAACAACATTGATTGCTTTCAGTCTTTAAAACTCCTCTTCCTCTTTCTTTTCAACACAAAATCAGATAATAGCGAACGCAAACCAACAACTTTCGGTATGTTCTGTGTAAATATACCCCAGCCATAATTACTAAATGAATTAAATAGATTTTTTGAGCAGGTTGAATGTGTTTGATTTGCCTTTCACAAGGATAATCGATACTTTAGTTCTGTCTGTGCTGCTGCAGAGGAGACCTGTCTGTCTGTTTCTGTGTAGGGAGAGATGCTGCATTTCACAGCAGGGTGCAGCTAGAGGACCAATCACAGCCCTTGCCGTCTCCGTCTTCCCTTGACAGATTGACGGACAGTTAAAAAAAATTCCTGCACCCGGAGACGACGGAGAGGCTCTCTGTCAGGCTCTCCGGCGATGCAGAGGGCTCTCTGTCTCTACGTACGGCACTTTACGGAGTACTATAAATTGGCCTTTACAGTGCCGCTCTGGTTCTCTCAGAGATCGTCCAGCATCATCTCCTTCACTTTAACTGGACACTTTGTTCCTCACTGAGTTCACCACTCTTCACCATTTTGAACAGGAGTGAAGAATTTAAACTGAATTCACCTTTTTAGACCCAAATTTGATCCAGAACACTGGAATTCACTGAGAAGACAGAAATGAATCCAGAATAACAAACAACCACTAAAACACATTTTACTGTTCAGAAACTAGATACATAAGACATCATGTTGATTCAAGAGCTTGTTCATACTCGTGGATTAACCATTACAGAAAAAAAGTTTAAAAAAAATCAGCAATAATGTTAATTTAAGGCAGTGGTGACAAACAGCTGACGCTGGGTGGTGGTCTAATAAATATGTTAAACACCGTATATATACGGAATAAAGGAAATGATAGGAGGAGAAATGGGCTAAAATGAGAGGAGAGAACAAAAAAACTGAAAGACACAAAGAAATCAGTGTTGGGTGTCCTTAGTCTAATTCATTCAAATATCTGAAACAAGATGTGAATCAGTCGATAACCCTGATGAATTTCTTGCTTTCAGTAAAATCACATTTACTGAGATCTTTCAAATCAATCAATATCCTATACTTGGACCCCTGAAGCAGGACATTAATTCCCTGGAATGTTATTCCAACCCACCAAGCAGATACTAAGAGACTCTAATAATACATGTGGTAAAGTCAGGGAATCACCAACATCAATAAAATGATAACATTGATGTCTGTACAAAACATCAAGGTAATCCATTTCAAGGCTGAGACATTTACTTAAAAGATACATATTGCCAGGTGTAATCCTGTCCCTGTGCTAGCTGTTCATTGAGCTCTTGTTAAATGTCAAATCCCTGTTTTTTTTCTCTTCTGTAAAACAATTTCAAAAGTTCGATGACTCATCCTCCATTTAAAAAACAAATAAAATGACAAAAACAGGCCATAAAAAAACTGCACTTCTGTGGATCATAGTAACAGAACAACAAGGAAGGAAAGCAAGAGACGTGTTTGGATATCAGTGGAAAAGCAGTTGATTGATGTCTTTTCTTTCATCTCTCCTTTCTGATCTAACAACAGGTGAGGAAGGTGTGTGTGGGGCCAACAGTACTCTGTAGCTCTGTATCCTGATAAACTCTAAACCCACCCAATCAAATTCAAACGATTTCATTTAAATCACTCTTGCAACTATACATCATCAAATATTCAGTTTCACTGTGAAAACGAAGCTAAAGATGCAGTTGAACTGCGAGTGGCAGATCTAGAGAATCTACAGTATGTAACACAGACACCTAAAGAGTATACTGCTTTAACTTTAATTTCTCTGAGAGGGTTTCCCAAAAACAACCCATACACAGGCCCATACACAAATCAATACAGGCACAATGTATTACAATTTAACAGTCTTTATTACTCTCAATAAAACATCTCATTAATCAAAATGTATCTCTAAACCATTCATATAGTTCTTTTCCTTACACCAATCTGCAGCGGTTCAGTTAGGAAGAGAAAGAGGCAGACTAGCACAGCTAGCTCTGGCAGAGGTCACTGCACTCAAATCATCTCCAAGAAAACCAAACATTTATTAAAAAATCAACTACTGATAACTTACTCACTAACAACTACTGATAACTAACAACTACTGATAACTAACTCAAAACAACAACAAAAAAAACATGGCAGATCCTCCACTGGAACTCCTGCAATAACTTTCCCTCCACCCCCCCCACTGACAACGCACGGTCTGATTTGGGGCGGATTGAACTTTAGTACTGTACGTTTAAAAGAGCGTCTATACACCAGAGCAGCGTGACTGTCTACAGTCCACTAACTACACAGAGCAAGGCTAAAAGAACAAAAAACAATTCGAGGCAGAGAGGCAGGGCAAAGAGCAGCCCAGAGCTAGACAACACTAAAAAAAACAAAAACAAAGTCAACTGTTAGTGACAACACCTAAACACACTAGCATTTAGCTTGTAGCACTGGTCACCTGCATGGTGCACACACCAGTGCCTGCAACCGCTAGCAGCTACGGAGGCAGCAGCAGCCAACCAGCCAGGGACACACACACACACACCATCTCGGCCCAACGCACCAACCTACAACAAAGGACCGTCAGCCCAGCATCTTTTAAACTCTCCATGTCATGGGACTGCACATACCTGCAGAACACACACAGTGCATAGACGCCGGGATACTGTGCCAGCCGTGTCACCCACCTGTCGCAATCGCCATACCTTCTTACAAAACAAACAAATTAAAAGGACACCAGAGAACTGAAATGCATAACCAATATACAGTACACAGGATTTTAAAACCACAAAATGCCATCCTCATGGTGGCACTCCTCCTCTGTCATTCATCCTCTGGGAACCATGCATGTCTGGGTAAAATTTCATGGTAATCCATCAAAAAGTTAAAAAAACTTAATTCGCTGCAGAAATTTTCACTGTGTTGGTCTTGAGTTGGCAAAAAGAGAAGCTTCTTTCAGGCTTTCAGTCAGATGGAAACAAGCGACAGGAGCAGATTACATGGTCACTTTCCAGTTGTTGGAGTGGTTTCAGACAGCTGATTCTTCCTGGTCCTGATCCAGTCTGTGCCAGCTGTCATGGTGCTGCTATAGTGTCCTGTGAGGTGTTAGCTCACTATACACATATGCTCCTTAAACAAAACAAACCAGTGTTCCTGATATGAATTCAAGCTGACAGCTGCTGTTTTCTCTCCTGGTGATGTTCAAAATACTGATGACTAAAATACAAAATGAGTGTGTCTACAAAATAAGCCATTTTTGTCCTAACAAAAACAGGCTGATTGAAACAACTGATTAAATGTGTAATCATGCAAAAACACCACAAAGGCTGGGCTCATCTCTTCAGTTTGTTGGTGTACCCCAACATACAAATTAATGTGTCTATGCAACTTACAAAATGGGGATTATGCAAACATAAACAGACAAAATACTAAAATAATACAAACAAGCAATAAACAGTATTTAGATATCATTATGTTTCCATAAATAATACAATGCTTCATTTGTTTCATTGTTCACTGTCTCCACTGTGTGAAATGACCCGATCCGGACTGAATGAATGACTGCAGACTGATGCAGTTCTTCATAATAGAAACAATAGAAGCTATTAAAGTTTGTGCTCTCCTGTGTGGACTGAAAGTACCCTATTAGCTGCAAGGTATTTGGTGCAAAACAAACAAATCATAAAAATGTACAGCATTAACTGGCAGTTCAATGATTAAGAATTGTCTGGATTGTGTTTTGATGAGACAAGAATAAAGCTGGGGGGGGGTTGTGTGGTGGTGGTGGTGGTGGTGGAGCGGGGGGGTAGCCTTTATTTGTTGGACCCATCTATCTCCCATCCTGATTTTTCACTCTTTAAATGACATTGCAGTATTCTGGGTTGGGTTTACACTGAAGTTAATGGAACGCCTGGTGCCTTGTGTGTTGGTATCCATTCTAATGCCCATGTCAATCTGTCAATAACTTTATTGATTATTGATTATTAATTCAATAAAGTCTGGGCCTAAGAACGGGCTGAAACTATATAAGAGTGTTAACTCCAGCTCTTGTTAAATGGTGTCAGCTGACTGTAGACCAGTCAACATCATGAAGACTCTTGTCTAAGAGACATACTTAACATTATTGTCATCACTTTGGGGAGAAAAAAGTTTTAATCAACTGAACAGGTGAAAATACAGTAGCTGTCTGCGGCTGGTTTATGGACAGTCATGGTTCAGACAAAGGAGCTCACTGAAGACCTGCACCTGAGCATTGTGGCTGCTCACAAATCAGGAAAGAGCTATAAGGTCATGTCTACACTGTGCAGAATCTCAGAGGACATGGTCAGAAGCCAAAAGTGACACCTGTGTTGACCAAGAGGATAGCGAGAGAGAGGTGAAGAAGAGTGAAGGATCACCACCACCACGGCCATCCTGGCTCAGCAGAATCTGAGCTCTGCTGGTGGAAACATCTCAAGGCAGACAGTCCCACAGACGCTGAACCCTGCTGGGGTCCATGGAGGCAGACCAAGGACCTGCTGGGGTCCATGGAGGCAGACCAAGGAGGACAACACTTGTCCAGATAAGGCACACAAAAGCCTGCTGAGCCTTTGCAAACACTCATCTGGACAAAGAGGAAGACTTCTGCTCTTCTGTTTTACAGTCAGATGAAACAAAAATTGAATTGTTACCCACAGTGATGTATCCTTCATTTGGTGTAAAAAACCATGCACTGTCAAACATGGTGGTGGAAACCTGATGCTTTGGGGGTGTTTTTTAGCTGAAGGACCAGCGAACCTGATCACAGTAAACAGCACCATGAAAAAAGAGCAATGCATCAGAATTGTCAACAACAACATGAAGCAGTCTGTGGAGAAACTTGGCCTTTGGCACCAGTGGACATTTCAGCATTGCAGTGATCCAAAACACACAGCAAAAGTGGTGAAGAAATGGTTAGAAGACAAAAGCATTCATGTTTGGCAGTGGCCCAGCCAGAGTGCAGCTGAGAATGTGTGGAGGAGCTAAAGATCAGGGTGATGGCAAGCAGACCCTCCAACCTGAATAAAACAGCTGGCACTCTATGAGTTAATTATGGAAATTCTGTGATTAATTGCCTTACTTTTAACTTTTCTTTGAGGTTCAACTAACACTGAAAACACATCAGGCTGAGGTGAAGTGGAGCTCATGGTTTAGGCTGTAGACACTCTTTTCAGCACACATCATTCACAATCCAGCATCTGCTCTTGTCGTGGTCTCTTACGAACAGATCCTGTGAAGGGGGTGGGAGTAATGCATGTATGTGTATATGTGTCATAATAATGTAAATAATATATGATGTGAGGTCACACTGTGCTGACGCTATAAATAATAAAATATATATTCTGCATTGCCCAGTGTTTGTGTGTGTGGATGGATAATGCAGATTTAACATGTTATGTCCATCCAGTTTAAGAAAGCTCCACTCTGCTGACACTGTGAGCTACAGTGTCCCTTAAAACACAGAAGTTAAAGACACATTTACCCCCCCCATCTGAAAAATAAACTGAACTGGTCTAACAGCTATCCTCCTTCTCTTCTCTTACAAACAAAAAGTACTTGCGAACTCAGAGGTCACATTGTTTGTCATGGTGTGGTGGCTCTGAGGCTTTCTCTTATTATATGAGATGTTGCTTGTGTTACTGGTTCTCTGGCAAAGTAAAGCAGGAGCATCTCTGGCTGTAATTAAAAAAATGACAACTCATCATACAAGGCTAATTGCATACTCAATAGTTCTTAAAAGGACACTGCAGTTTGAGCTGAGCTATTTTTTCACACAATACATTTTGTATTGTGTGATCGATACAGTCTGTTGGGACAGTCCTTCAGGCACAGGTTAGGGTCATGTTCTGCAGAAACAATAGCAAGGAGACACAGTCAGATCATGCATGTGTGAAACAGGCAGAAAGTTAACACATTATCCTTGAGTCTGAAATTGACATAAGAGAGGTATCTGGAGTGTCCTTGAAGCATAGGGCCACTGACTAATAACTCACACTACACATTTTTTGCCATCATTTTCCACAGATCAGATCAGAGGCACATCTATGTTCGAGAGGTGTGTGCTGCTGCTCAACCACACGGTCCAAGAGGCTCTGCGATGCTTAGCAGACACATTCCAGATGATCCAGCATGCTAAATATCCTGTCAGTGGATGGAAGACTAGAAAAATAGGAACTAGTTACAGTTACTAGTTACTTCATTCAAAAAGTAACTCAATTAAACTCTTTGTTGATTACTTACACCAAAGAGTAAAGCATTACTGTTAACGTATATTTTTAGTTCTTCTCTAGGACCCTGGGGAGTGAGAGTTTGCCTTATTGTGTGTTCACTGGAACTTGGAGCTCAGATCATCTTAACCTCAAAGTTTAGTGCTCCCAGCTCTTCCATCCTTACAGACGTACAACAAAACATGTAGCTACTGTTTACGTCAGTAGCAGATAGCATGAATTCTATGTGAGGTAGGTGAGGTTAATCAGGAACACACCAGCAGTCAAAACACACAAACTCCAGGCTCCCTGTGCTGCTGCAGTGATATTAATGTTCTGTTTTATTAGTGATGTTTGTCTCCTTATGCTGGAAAGAAGGGGGACGGATCAGTGTCTCTGTGAATCTGAAGGGGACATGTCCGCCTGTCCATAGAGACATCTGAGAGCATGAATGAAAACAATGTGAATTCATCAATCAGGAAATCATTTACCAAATAATGGATAAAAAAAATCTTGTTGTGAAGGTAACTGTATTTATTTATTTAGAAAGTAATGCATTCAAATATTAGTTACTGTCAAAAGTAACAGTGTTACAGTAACGTGTAACTGACCAACACTGGTGACAATTGCAACATGGCGCAAAGTTGTTGTTGAATACAGAGAAATATATATATTTTTTCTAATTATTGAACACTGTGCTACAAGCAAAATATCTCTTTCTAACGTTCTTTGTATTCTTTACATGTTTTCATGTCAAAAAGTAGCTTGGTGAGCTCGTTGGGACTTCCTTCTGGTAATAAGACAACAAGTTGTGTTGTGTTAGGTACCACTGTCCAACAACTTTAGCAGTTCTGCAGTGTGAACTAGCTATAAGTTTCTGTATTTGACAAGTTGGGTTGAGAATGTGTTGGTGTAGAAAAAGACAGACAGTAGACAGTACTATATAAAGGAGTGAACAGTGTTGAGTTGTAGGAGCTTCCCTCAGTGTCAGGTGTGTGAGTGAGACAGAGAGAGAGAGACAGATGTGATCGCTGAAAGAATAGCTCAGGGCTAACTTGTTTGTTTTCAGTCAGTGTTAACAACTTTCACCTCAAGCCAACGAATCCAAGTAGCATGTGGGTGACAGAGGACACATTGTAACCTGGATCCACTGGAGGTTGCTGAGCAGCTACACTGTTGTTTTCAACTCAGTTCTGCATCTCATCACTGCCTCCAGAACAGTTACTTTGTGTTTCAGAGAACAGGCGAGTTCAAGGTGTCAGAGTTATGAGCAAAAATATCAACAGCCTTTTTTTGCCCACAATTTTTTCAAGCTCAACTGACCTTTTTCAGGAACTTCAATTTTCAGTTTTGAGATTTCTTTCGCGTCAAATTATAACAGAAGTTATCTCAAGACATTTTTTAGGAGGTCTAGGTCATACTCTCCAATTTTCATGAGCAAGCACTCTATAGCACAGTGGCAGGATAAAACTCCATTGTAGTTAATAAAATATGAAAATTATTTCTCCTCCATGTGCTCGGTTCTTTAACTTATGCCTCGCCACCCTGCTTCTGTTGGACTCTTATTTTAATACATTTACTTTATTGTAATACAGGATCTCTGTCTCCATATGCCCCAAAATGTATTACATTTTGAGTGCTCTAAATTAGGGGAGCCCAATGTGAAAAACAAATGTAAGTTAATGCTGTAGCTTAGATACTGCTGATTGAAGTAAATCAAACTATATCATGAAATCAGCGCTGCTTGAATTAAATATTAGTGTCCAGTGGCCATGCTGGCAAGTCCAGCACTACAACAAACTGGCACGAGATGGACATGCGCACAGAGACTACTAATGCACCGTGACAATAACAAGACCCAAGCGTTCATCCAATCACAGAAATGTAACTTCAACTTAAGGGGGATACCAGTGTCTGCACCATCCAATATTTTTTAAGAAATCTGAATTTCAGATGATCATTAAAGCCATTAGGACACATCACCTGAAACTGAATTTATGGATATGCTTCCTCATGTGTCCTCAAGTTCAGAGATTTACTAACTGTAAACCAAAGAGCGGTGGTGAGTTATTTGAGGAATGGATGGTAAAGATGACTCCTGCATGGTCCAGATGAACCTGCAGTCTGATGCCCCAGACTTTTAAAAAGCCCTTTGATTTGAACACCGCACCAAGTTTGAGCCTCTGCAGGGGACCAAGACACAAAAAGTGTACAAAATAAATCTTCTGATCATCCCAACTTCAAAAATGGACACATTTATTATGAATGATGATTTACAGACCCTTGTGTTTCAGGATTCATTTCTGTGATATTTTTTTAACGAAAAATATGATGTATTCACTGTCTGAAAACGGGGCACTTAGGCTGACAAAATGAGCGCTGACATCAAAGTAAAACTAACTACTGAGTAAAATGATTTGGTACATTTCAGAGGATGGAACTCTGTGTGGGATTTTTTTAGAATAGCAGGCGCAAATTTATTATTTTCTTTCTTCCAAAATGTGAAGAGTTTCAGCTGAAATCAAGTTTGACATCACTGTGAAATCACAGAGGGTGGTAATAACTCCTCATGTCAAGATTTTTGGCAGAAAATGATAGAAACAAAGAAAAAAAATACATGCTGTTGTGAGAAATAATTCCAGCAGATACAGCTGATGTTTGTGGGGAAAATAAGGCCTGGTGAAATCCAAAGAGCTGCAACATCCATCCATTTTCTACTTCTTATCCTCACATAGGGTGGTGGGGGGCTGGAGCCTATCCCAGCTGTCTTATGGTGAAAGGCAGGGTACACCCTGGACAAGTCTCCAGTTCATCACAAGACACACAGAGACAGACAACCACTCACACTCACACCTACAGACAATTTAAGTTAACCAATTAACCTAATCCCCATGCATGTTTTTGGATGGTGGGAGGAAGCCAGAGTACCAGAGAGAACCCACACAGACATGAGGAGAACATGCAAACTCCACACAGAAAGGCCTCGGGCCGGGAGTCGAACCCGCTACCTTCTTGCTGTGAGGCGACAGTGCTAACCACTACACTACCGTGCCACCCAGAGCTGCAACAATATTTTGATGATAAATTGACCAGTCCAGTTTGGTTCTGGTGTCACCTCCTCATGTGTGTTATTTTTCCTCTATTTCTTTATTAGTCACAACAAATGACAACTTAAAACATCTTAACTCACTGAGTGACAGCTATTTAATGAAACAGAAAGTGCATTGTTCCAGCATTTTTTGGCCATTTTTAATTATATTTCATGATCCACAGAATATTTTTGTATTATGACTCTGAAAACACTGAATAGTTCAAATGAAAGAAGAGACTCTCTATTTCATCATGAAAAAACTGTTTGCTTTTACCTCGTTCCATTCTTGTTTTATCAGAGGTAGAGTAGAGGACAATTTCACCAAAATCACCACTTTTTGTCCAGATTCTGTTTATTTTACTCTCTAATCTTGATCAACTCCACTTCCTGTTTTGATTTCTGTGGTGTATACTGTCTCTTTATGCTCTGACTACAAATCCCAGAAGCCCCAACATTACTCACAGGCTGTGTGAGAGCGCCCTCTTGTGCCTGCTGCCGACAAACCACTTTGACGTACAGTATACATATGTTAACTAGCAACCAGCAATGATCCAAGTGGAAAACAGACCCCAGTGTTTCTGACACTTTTGCAACGAAAGTAGTGAGGAGTCCTCAAATCTAACAAGAAAGTCCCCAACAGTACTGACAGCCCATCTGTCTGAGTCTTCCTGCAAAGCCATTCCTCCTAAATTATTATTATAAATGTAAACACCATTCACTGGATATCATTAACACTCACAGCTGTTAAGATTTGACAATCAAATCATCACATGACATGGCTAACATTATTGATTTTTATTGATTACTGTCAGGATGTAATAATAATTTCAACAAATATAACAGACTTCCAAATAGCTTTAATGGTTTATTCTGCACTATCTATACTAATGCAGTGACTGTGGAAACAGAAGCTCCAAAGTGACGCCTTGTATTGTGACAGGAACGTCATGTGAAGAGGCCTGAGGATGAAACTAAACGGAGCTGTGACAAATGAAATGAGCCTTAAACAGGAGAGAACTGGTGCTTCCTTCAGGCAAACACAGAGGCATCAGACATTTGATTATTTTCCAAGACTTTCCACAAACGGGCACTCTAATATGCCAGATTATTTACATATGAATTTCACAGTCATCAAAGCATAATCCTGTTCTCAATGTTAAGACACTGCAGTCATCAATCATAGTGCAATGCTGGAAAAGCTGCCATTATTTAGACAAAGTTATTCTGTAAGACCGCTGAGTGAGAGGTGTGGAAAGTATGTACAGTCATGGTCAAAAGTTAACATCCACTTGTAAAGAACATAATGTCATGGCTCTCTTGAGTGTCCAGTTATTTCTGCAACTCTGATTTTTCTCTGATAGAGTGATTGGAACAGATATTTCTTTGTCACAAAAACATTCATGAAGTTTGGTTCTTTTATGACTTTATTATGGGTCAACTGAAAATGTGACCAAATCTGCTGGGCCAAAAATATACATACAGTAATGCTAATATTTGGTTACATGTCCCTTGGCCATTTTCACTTCAATTAGGAGCTTTTGGTAGCCATCCACAAGCTTCTGGTTGAATCTTTGACCACTCCTCTTGACAGAATTGGTGCAGTTCAGTTAAATTTGTTGCTTTCTGACATGGACTTGTTTCTTCAGCATTATCCACATGTTCTCAATGAGGTTTAAGTCAGGACTTTGGGAAGGCCATTCTACTTTATTTCAGGTGTGTAAAAACACAAATGTAAAAAAATTATTTTTGGATGGGGTTTACCTTTGCTTATCACTACCATCCCAATGACAGGGAAAACTGTTTTTCTGCACCGGGTCACTGATCACGGTCTCCTGTGAGTAATTCTGGGGCCTCTGTGATTTGTAGTCAGGACATAAAGAGTTAATATACACCACGGAGATCAAAGCAGGAAGAAGAGACGATTGCGTTTCGATAAAAAACAGACAATTTCTGGAAAAAAAGATTTTTCGATTTTGGTGAAAGTGGTCTCAACTGTCCTCCAGACAATACAAGAATGGAACAAGGTAAAAACAAACATTTTTTTTCATGATGAAATAGTCTCTTCTTTCATTTGAGCTATTCAGTGTTTTCAGAGACATAGTACAAGATATTCTGTGAGTCTAGAAATATGACTCAAAATGGGCAAAAACACTGACACTCAAAGACTCAAAGTAACAAAAGCTGCAAAACTACTTGGTTAGGTTTAAGAAAAAATAACTTTTGGTCAGAATAACTATGTTTTGCAACAATAATAAAATGACTTAATATTATAATGTGACTTCCTCTGTGAGCCACATCTTCTCGTCAATAATCCACCATGTGAATAAATGGCAATAGTCTTCTGGACCTACTAGGTGTAGAAGACCCATACCTATGATAAGCTGAGCTGATAACTTTCAAATCAGGTGATTTGATCTGATGTTATGGAGGTGATGGCAAAGACAAAAAAAATGATCGACAGTGAGTACTCAGGACTCAAAGCTTCTGCTTCGTCTTCTTCACCACTCACTGATTACCATAACCTTAGGTTTGAGTGACAACTTTGGAGAAAAGACACTGACTGAAAGAGGGAAACAAGTATTCTGCACCCCTGAGGCCTGTCGTTTTAAGAAACAGCAACTCTTTAAAGACTGAGGGAGGTTTTCACTCAAGTCTTTTTCTTTGCTGCTGAAAACAGGAAGTGTATCTGATCTACATGGCAGTAGAGCTTTTTCCACATTCCTCTCTGTGGAATTATATATATTTAATTAGCTGAGATGGCAAGGTTGGGGATGGCGAATACAAGCGGCCACCGCATTGTGTTTTTCAAATGCGATGTCTTGTTTGCTCTCCCCGCATTTAACATCCTTGCTAACATATTCCAGGGGTAGCAGACAGTGGCAGTGCACCAGAACGTCACTTGTACAGTCTGTTCAGGTGAGAGGCCAAGCTTTGTCAAAGTCTAATGCTTTCTCTACATTGTTGCTTTGCTCGTAGCCTCCAGAGCTCACTGAGGGATGGGAAGGTTGAGCTAATGAACGGCAGAAGGTGCATATAATAAGCACCTTGGCTTTGAACACACCAGCAGAGAAAAAATAAACAAACATACCAGAGAGTGACAGCTTGCATTGTGTCTTTGTTGTAAGTCAGATCAACACTCCTAAAATTACAAAAAGGAATATTCTAAACAAAATTCTGAGCTGATTCTGAGCTCTTCATGTCTGCGTGGGTTCTCTCTGGTACTCTGGCTTCCTTCCACCATCCAAAAACATGCATGGGGATTAGGTTAACTGACTAATTTAAATTGACCGTGAATGTGAGTGTGAGTGGTTGTCTGTCTCTGTGTGTCCTGTGATGAACTGGAGACTTGTCCAGGGTGTACCCTGCCTTTCACCTTAAGACAACTGATATAGGCTCCAGATAAGAGGTAGAAAATGGATGGATGGATGGATGTACAGCAGAGTCCTGCAGAGACACAGGAACATCTGCCTGTCTCACAGGCACTCTCTTTGCAAGTGGAGTGTATCACATGCAAAACACTGTCAGGGGCCAGATTGCTCATCATCCTTGTGATTTGTATGTTTCTATCTTCCAGATGCAAGCCGTATACATGCCAGCAGGTGATGGAGCACATATCTTTTGGTTGACACATGACCTCATGATTGCAGCCTGATAGTTTGCCCTTTAACAGTGCTGATGGAGGGCATCACTTGTAGGGGAAATACATAACTCTGGCAAAGCCGATGATGCCATTCAGAAAGCCTTGTACCTAACCTCATTGACATTTTCGGCAGCATTTCGGCGGCATTTGTATAACGCTTTACTGCACCTGAAACGATACCCAAAGTGCTTTACATTATACATCACATTCACACATTCACACACTAATGGCAGAAGTTGCCATGCAAAGCGCTAACCACGACAGCAATTAGGGGTTTGGTGTCTTGCTCAGGGACACTTTTTTTAAAAAGCCTTAAGGTACTCACCTTTCTCACGTCCCACAGTAAACAAACTTTCTTTTGCCTTTAGCGTAAAATGCACTTGTGGAGTCACACCCAGAGAATGTATGTATCCCAGTCAAGGCTAATCACACACTGGCTCCGAGAGCTGATGACACTTTGGTAATGTCAATGATGCGTGTCCCTGTGAAAAAAATATAAGCTGTATAATGTAGGCATGCTAAGACAATACTTGAATATGTTTACGGATTAGTAAATGTTGTGCCATACATTCCAAAACAGCTACCACAAAGATTTGTCTGTCACAGTGACAGTCTACATGTTGCTGTTATTATTGGTAAAAGTAATCTCTTTCCTTTAAGTGTTAAAGATGTTGCTAAAGGTCAAACACGGACAAAGGAATATGTGAAACTTGAAGATCTCAACTTCTCGGATTTCATCAGTGCAGTGCATTTGTCATCTATAGTGAGGATAGAAAGGTTTTATTCTTTTGTTTTGTTGTGGAGATGCTTTAAGAGATTTGTATCTGATATTCAACAAAACAATAATCTCTCAAGAGTAATTTGCATTTGCCCTGTGCTTTTGAGACCTCCCACTAGAATCATCCAAGAACATGATCTGACAGAATTTGTGACGCTGGGTAGGCAGGATTATTGTAACCTCTTATAATGATATCATATCAATATCATATCTAGTTCTAGGGGCTGTTCGGATTTTGTGTATGCATTTAGTTAGATTGTAGCTATATTTTTATTAGCATGAGTTTAAAAATCATATAACCAGAGGCATAGCTTAAATGATGGTTTTTCAGCTGCACGTAAAAGCTGCAGACTGGAATTTATTTCTCTTTTTAAGGTCACATTATTCTCATCCTACTGCCTAGGTCTCACACACTCAGAGTGCATGGTAAAATTACAATGTATTCTTCTGCAGACTCTTGTCGATTCAGCCTGTATAGTTCCTAAGCATTTTGTAACCATTAGATTTGTGCTCATTGTGGTTATGTATCTCCAGGAGACAATAGGAAGGTTTCACACAGCAGGAAAAAGAGGTTCTGTTTTCCCTAACATGATAGATAGCCCTGTTGAGATGTGAAAGGTCATGCTTGTGCTATTTTATGATTTGTTTTAAGCATAGACATGTTTACTAGTTATATACAGTTTTACTAGTTGTGAGGTTTACCATTTTATTCTGATAAATATGTTGAAATGCTTTATTATATATAATGAATAGTGTAAAAGTAGTTTCATGGTTTTCAGACAAAGAACAGAGATTCACAGAATACAGGAATGTGTCCTTATCTCCTTTGCCCGGAGATATCTCCAGTGGGCACACAATGACACTTTGGAGGGCCAGTGTGCCGCCTCAAGACGCCCTTTTACACCAAATATCAACCAATGAAGAGAAGAACTGATGACATCCAACACCCCGAAGACCTGAAGACAACGCCTAGTTAGAAAGTGAAACTTGTAAAAGCTATAAAAGGATTGGACTTAGCCTTGTGCGGGGTTCTTGGGCCGCCCAAGGCCTCAGGACCCAGATCTGTTCCAACATTCTTTGTCTCACTCATTAAATAGAGGTTTTAATTGACAAATCTCCTCGTCTTCCTCGTCTTCTCTCCCTCTCATCAACGACCACGCAGGAAAACAGGTGAAAGGTATATTTAATCTTATTTGGAGTCAGATTACTTACTGCCTGTTGAGTATTGTTCTCGAGTGTGGAAAATTAGTACTGGAATACCCCTCAAAGATAGGAAAACCCTACCCAAGAGTGTGGGAAATTAAAGTACCTCGTGGGAAGTAATAGTACCCCTTGGAGTCAGAGAGTGTTCCATCTTTAGAGTTGCGGGAAACTAATATAAGAGTACCTCGTGGGAAATATAAGTACCTCTTGTAACAAGCACAACCACTCGTTATTTTCTTTCAGGGGCAAGTTGTGATCTTGGTAAACTAAACTCTTGCTACATTGTGCTGGTGAACACAAATCTTTTGTCATGAGCCAAAGAGTTTATAAAGTATCCATAGTTTGACTAAGTAGATTTTGTTGAACACAAAAAGTGAATGTTTAAAACATTTACACGACTGAGGTTACTTTTATCTCTCAGCATCAGTACAACACACTCCAGAAGAGCAAAGATTAAAGCACGATTATTTTATCACCTGAGTTTTAATTTTGATCAAATTTATAATACTGAGATTATCACAGCTTACCCCATGAGAGTGACACAGTATCCAGTGAGTTTTATCAAAAAATTGCTAATGCTTAAAAGCAGAGAGACTCAGAGTAAACATTAGTGATGGGACACCATGATTCTGCAAAGTCCAGCTAAAGATTGCATCAGATGATTTCACTGATTAGCATTCCTTTCAGATGTCTGGAGGAACTTTACAGTGAAATTATTGGCTGAGGTGAACGGTCGGAATAAAAATGCCAAATATGGTGCCATATTGGGCCAACAAATGGCCAAATGTGTAAATAATTGTACAGCATGTGTTCTGTATCCTGACATGACCCTGTTGTTTGTGATCCTCAGATCTGACTGTCCTGCAGCAAAGCGGTGAAGGACATTGTCTATCTCAACCTCATGCAATGACACAAGTGATGCTGGATGTCAAATGATTCAACCTGTCATGGACAGCACCCGTACAAGACGTAATTTTATTTACTTACACACCTTTACGCTTTTCTCTTAAGTAGGCCTGACTTCAAAATTTCAACAAACAGCTTCAACCAACTGGGGTTAAGGACTTAAAATACCATTGCAATAGATCATCTTTTTTTATCAAAAGATAGGGATAGTAGTTTTGCTTAAAAATTATCTCTTAATTCTGTTGTTAATTGTTGTTTTGTCTTTTATAACAACTATATTTAGTGGAGCAAATTCTCACATTTAAGCCAGCAGGGATGACTGTGATCAAAGTGTAGCATGATACGGGGATTAAAGAATGAATTAAACTGATAATGAAAGTGTGTATAATTTCTCAGTGTCTTCCAGGACCTCCATCTGACCCAGGCACTAAGGCTTGGTTCATGAACTGAAGAAACAACACGTTTGACTGGTTTTTGAGTCCAGACCACATCCTATGACCTCTGGTTTTTCCCCAAAGACTGGGGAGGACATTGAAATTATGACTCCAGGCTGTGCTAGGGTACAAATGTTTTATAGCTGCATGTGGTATGCAGACCCTGACAAATCCTCATTGTCCTCTTCTGCTCTGACACAAACCAATGTGGCACATTAAGATTAAGATGAGGCTTGGGATAAGCGCACATATATAGCTATACATAGACCTGCCTTTCTGTTAATACACCTACCTACATGCTCTGATTTCTCACTAAATCTAAACCAAATTAACTTTTTTTAACTACAGCCTAACTTTTAATTAGGTTAATAGTTAACCATCACTGAATCTAACTGGTCACACTGAATTAAAATCATTTACTCCTTTATCAGTCTTTCTTCTTTGTTGAATGATTTATTCTATTATGGTCACATTGAATTAACGCCATTTATTCATCCGTCAATCTTCCTGCATTCTATTATTACTTATTTTCTATTATTTTCTGTTAGTAGCCTGGGGTCCTGATCACCTATATGAGGCCCTCACTGACAGTGCTTGCATGAACTGCAGCACCATGCCTCTGTCAGTACGGATTGTGAGATTGGAGCAACTGGACTCCCAGGCTGGCGTTACAACATCCCCGCTGGTATCTGGTAACATTGTTGCGGAGGGTCAAAAGAGGCCCTTGCCACAAAAGACCAGGAGTGCCCCCAAGCGTAGGAGGGCTGAGACCCAGCTTTCTTCTCAGGTGGATCGCTTGGCTGCTGACATGGAGCAGATGAAGGCGCTCTTACTGGGGCTTAAACCCAGGGTCAGCATGATGGAACCCACTGATTTGGAGTGATTCCCACTGTAGCCTCGGCAAGCCAGTCCAGTGTAGGGCCAACTGACAACTATATATGCAAAGCCTATGATACGGCAGCACATATTGGCAGGCTGGAGAACACTCTCTCCCACCCGCTGCTTGCCCTCTCCACCTCCCTGCAGGATGCACAGGTGGATGACTCTACCTGGGACGTATGTGATGCGTTGCTGCAAGCTTTGGCTTTCCAGACAAGGGAATTGGGCCAACTGATGTCAACCCTGATACACGCACGGCGTGATGTTTGGTCAGTGCAGTCTCTTCTGACGGAGGCTACCAGAAGGGTCATGCACAAAGTGCCAGCAGAACCAGGACAGCTGTTTGGGTCCACTGCTCTGGAAGCGTTGGAGCATACTGCTCTAGCTAGTGATGCCAGGCAGTGGCTGGCGAGCCTGCATAGGACGGTGCCCATTTCAGGTCCTTGGAGAGCCCCCCCATCTTCATCCCGGCATCGACCTCGACCACCTGTGCAGGGTAGCCGTATCGGCAGCAGGCACACTGCAGAATGGGGGGGGGGGGGCTGCTTTTCCGAACAGCAGCTCAGTTACTGGGCTGTCTGTTTGTCAGACCCCTGGGTTGTCTCCACCCTGTCCAGGGGATACACCCTGCAGCAGTTCCGGTGCTGGCCCCTATCATCAAGCCAGATCAAGATGACCTTCATCAGTGACCCCGCAAAGAACCTAGCTCAAGCTCAGGAGTTGTCCGTCCTCCTGGCTAAGGGCGCCGTCGTTCCTGTGAATACTCTGCTGCAGCCCGGGGGTTCTACTCAACCTACTTCCTCGTCAAGAAGAAGGACAGCAGACTTCACCCCATTCTGGACCTGAGGCATCTGAACAGGTACTTGAAAGTGCTTTTCACACGCTGAGCACAGCCGACGTCCTGAGTGTCATTGATCAAGGGGAGTGGTTTGTGACCATAGATCTCAGGGATGCCAGTTCAAGGTGCTCCCGAGAGCACCCTGAACTGGTAGTGGCAACCTTGGAAAAAACTCCCCAAGAGTTTTTACCCGTTGTGTGGCTGTGGCTCTTGCACCCCTACAAGCACAGGGTGTCAAAATCTTGCTTTATCTGGACGATTGGTTAATATGCACACACTCTCAGGCTCGGTTACTACAGGATACAGGCCTCCTACTTGCGCATATGGCCAGGTAGGGCCTCACTATGAATCCAGAGAACAGCTGCGTGGTGTCCTCCCAGAGGGTCACCTACTTGGAACTGTGACCATGACAGCCTACCTCTCCCCGCGGCGAGAAGGCGACATTTTGGAACTGCTTCCTCACTTCCGGAGCCCTATGTAAAATTCCTGAAGCTCACGGCTGCCACAACAGTTGTTCTCCTGGGACTGCTGAGGCTATGCCCCCTGCAAATATGGTTCAACAGACTTCACTTGGATGCCAGAGCCCACAGGTACAAGCTGGTCAGGGTGTCATTGGAGAAAGGGCACTCCTGCGGGTGGGAGTGCCCATGGGAGCTGTTCCATCCTTTCGGGAGACGGTCGAAACAAATGCCTCTCTCATGGGGTGGGGTGCGATTTGGTGGGGCAGGTCAGCCCAAGGACAATAGTCTCTCCAGGACCGTGCATGCCACATCAATGTACTGGAACTCTGTGCTGTACATCTGGCTCTTCAGCATTTCTTACCACATCTGCAGGGGAAGCATGTTCTCATTCGTTCAGACAACAAGTCTGTTGTCACCCAGATAAACCATCAGGGAGGCACCCGGTGAAGACTGCTGCATGTTTCCCAGTGCCTCCTGACCTAGGCCACCCCTCACCTGTCCAGCCTATGAGCAATGAACTTGTCGGGGAACATGAATCAGGTGGCAGATTTTCTCTCCAGACACAAACCATTGCCAGTGGAATGGTAACTACATCCTGAGGTGGTGGAGAGGATCTGGGGACTCTTCAGCAGGGCAGTGGTGGACCTCTTTGCCTCAGAGAATTCGGCCCATTGTCCGTGTGGTTCTCACAGACAAAGGAGACGGCACCTCTGGGGGGATGCACTAGGTCACAAATGGCCAGACGTACCCCTCTATGCATTTCCTCCTCTGCCCCTGATCCTGCCAACACTGCAGAGGGTCATCCAGGGGGGATACAAGCTTCTCCTGGTGGCCCCCTTCTCGCCAGAGAAACATAGATTCCTGCTGTTGTGGAGCCTCCGGTGCGGCTCACCTCCTGTCTCAGCTGGGGGGTCAGATCTGGCATCCCAACTCCCGTCGTCTTCAGTTCTGGGTCTGGCCTCTACAGGGTCCGGCTCGATGTTGACGGACTGTATTCAGTTGCTCAGGACCACCATCCTGAATGCGTGTGCGCCATCCACTCGTGCTCAATATGAGAGCAAGTGGAGGCAGTTTTCTATTTGGTGCTCAGGCAGGAATGAGGACCCAGAGTTCTGCTCTGTGAGTGCAATCCTGGAGTTTCTCTAGTCCCTCCTGCATGGTGATCGTGTTTATTCAATTTTAAAGGTATATGTGGCCGCTATCTCGTCACAGCATGCCCTGGTTGGGAATGCTACTGTGGGTTCCCATCGGTTGGTTTCCCTCTTTATCAAGGGGGCCCTCAGACTGTCTCTAGTACTAGATGCCCTCTCTGCATCCCCATTTGAGCCCTTGGATCGGACAGACCTGAAATGGCTGTCGATTAAGACAGCCTTTCTTCTTGCCATTACATCCGCAAAGATGCTCGGGAGATGCTCGGCAACTGAGTCTTGCCTCAGGTGGGAGGCAGATGGTTCAGGGGTTACGCTTTGGCCAAACGTAGCATTCCTCCCCAAAGTTCTGACACATGCACATCGTAATCGTCCAATTCACATTGCCTGATTCATCCCTCCCCCAGCTGGGGTTGAATCGAACCTGCTGTGTCCAGTGCACGCTCTTGCTGCATACATTGATGCTACGGCACATATGCATCAGTCATCAGTAAATTTTTATATGTTATGGGGGCCCGAATTGTGGTTGTGCCCTTTCCAAACAGTGTCTGTCCCACTGGGTGGTTAATTACCCATGCTTACAAGAGTAAAGATCGCCCTTTATCAATAGGTGTGCAGTGCCACTCCACGAGGAGCATCTCCACTTCATGGGCTGCTCTCGGGGGGTGCCTCTTGAGGATATCTGTGCCACTGCCTCTTGGGCATCGCTTGCCACATTTTCTCATTTTTATCGGATCAACGTCACCACTCCCCATCTGTTGGGCGAGGTTCTGCTCCTGGGTTCTTCTGCTTCCATTCAATGTGGTGGGTGCCTGGGCTTCATTGTAACATTGTTGGGACGAAGGTTACTGCTGTAACCACGGTTCTATGAGTCCCGGGTGACCACCAGGACATGTGGTCACTCTGAAGCCTTGTGTTTTCACATGAAGGTTTCAGGAACCGAGCACCTGCGAACGCTGGTAGTCTCGCAGGTGTCGCATGTGACATTTTTGTCATTAGTACTTGATATGCGCTCGCGCAGATGGGAATATCCAGTGCTTACAGCACTGCCTGGTGGTCATCCGGGACTCATAGAACCATGGTTACAGCAGTAACCTTCATTTCCATGACCACCTCCATGTTTTCCAAGTGAGTGAACACAATCCTAGGAAGGTGCTTGTTCTAGAAAGAGAGAGATTAACGCATTTCAAATGTTTTGATGCCAAAATGTCCTGATGTGTTGTGATTCATGTTTTTATGTTGTTGCATTATTTAAACGTTGTGCTAATGGAATCCACATGGCATTGGTTCATGATTTTATGTAAATGTATATGTACTTTAATGACATGTTTAAAGGAATCTTTGCATTAGAGTCCTTTTTTGTAATCTTGTTAGATTTCTGTATAGTGAACATGGTTTGTAGAATGTAATACTTTAATTTGAAGGGTTTATGCAATTACATAGTGACATGGTATTGTAATGTTGCACTATCCACTTTGCTACTGTAACGATGCAAATTTCCCCATCTGTGGGACAAAAAAAGGATTATCTTATCTTATCTTATCTTATCTTATCTTATTGGACATATTTGTACTCTATCTTATACAGTTGTTGAAATAACTTATTGTAACTTATTTGTTTTATGTGTTTTCTCCTTTTTCATTTGTTTGACCACATAGAATGTTTGCTGTTACACGGTTACACTGTTACTGAAGGCAAACTGGAGGTAACTTGTTATATAAATATACATGCAGCATGTAGTTTTGAACACACTGTATGGATGTGTTAAATAAAATACATTTGTAGTGATCAATATGGTGTTTTTTTGTCATAAGTCTAACATAATACCTTTTAGGTGTTTTGAAAGATGAACTCCAGTTAGTGTTAACAATTAACACTATGAAAGAGTTGAAGAGATAAAAATTAACTAAAGAGGAGAGTTGTTTTTACCTCTACATGGGATTAGTGTTCTAACTCCCGCAACAGTTCAGTTTTCACTCCTGAAAAGAACTCTTACTTTATCTCTACCCCAGAGTGAGTGCGATGGTCTCACATGTACACTCAAGTTGAATTTAACTCTCAGAGTTTATTCAATAAGCCTGAATTTGCTGACAGAATATTTTGTACTATGACTCTGAAAACACTGAATAGCTCAAATGAAAGAAGAGACTCTCTATTTCGTCATGAAAAAATGTTTGTTGTCACCTTATTCCATTCTTGTTTTATCTTTTTTTTATCTTGATCATCTCCACTTCCTGCTTTGATTTCCATGGCATATAACGTCTCTTTATGCTCCAACCCTGACCCTAACTCTCCCAGAAGCCCCAACATTACTCACAGGCTGTGGGAGACGGCGATCAGCCGCTGAAAAAACACTTTATCTTATGCATCTTAAAACAATTTGCAGTGAAAAGGTGAGGAACAGAACACATCTATCTTCCCTGCATTTCACTGCATTGTCGAACCTCTCAGCCATTTTGGACTGTGGCTGCTCTGCCACGCTGTACACATGAATGAATATGCACTGGTGTGTCTTTCTGTTTGTTCTGAGAGTATGTGCCTTTTCCTCCTGGGTATTTATCTACTCTATATGTATGTGTGACTTTCAAAGAGAGTGGCAGGTAGGTGTCTGTGGACGTTCTCTGGGGGAACGAGGCGTTCCAGGTTCTTAGAGCTTTGATGCTGCTCCTGCTGTCTGCTCTCATACAGACTGATAAAACCAGGCTAGATGGTAGCACCTTACCTGTATTATGACTCCATCTTCAAAGAAAGTCATGTGAAACCTTTGATGCCCCCTCTGCTATAATCCCAGTGCTCTCATACAAAAGACTATGACGAGTTAGCTAGCAGAGGCTTTGCCGTCTTTCCTGAGGACATTTCAGCAGCTGGTTTGGGTCAGTTAAACTCACAATGTGTTGCCACTTCTGATTATACAAACAGTGTCATCTGGAACGAGCAGTGCTGGATGACAAAATGGTGTGGGTTGAGAGGATGCAACAGTTGGAGCACTTTTTTTTTACACATATGACAGATTTATTCACAATAGTATGTGATCCCTGGTAGTAGAGTGAATTAGTTTTGATAAGCTTAGCATTAGAGGGTTCTATTCACTCTTTGACTTTCACATTCACTCTTGATATAGTTTATATGAATTTATAATTTATGCCAAATGTTCAAAACAGCAAACTGCATCAGATCCTGTAATCAAATGTCTCCTGAGGTGAACGATTAAAAAAGAGGTCATTTATCCGCTGCCACTGTCTATTCTTTTAGAAAGGCAAGAATATAAACACTGACTTCTTTACATTCACAGAGAAATTTCATCTTTTGTGCACCTACTGTAGATAAAAATAAGAATAATAGAAAATGCACACAGCAAGAAGTGTGGAGGACTAGTGATGGGAGGGAGCAAATACAACACTACTGTATGCAAAGTAAACATAGTGACCATAAGGTTTAATACTCTTATAGACCATGTTAACTAATTGTGTGTACTCTACATAAAGTTAAGCACTGCACAGTGAGTCTGAAGGCCAGACATCAGCACCATGGACAGCACCACAGGAAACGAAGCGAAGCGTGGCAGAGAATCTATTTTCCAGTCAAGGTGCTTCAGTGTGATACCGCTCAGTGCTCAGCAGTAGAGCCCTTTGATCTGGTCACACTTACAGAGCAAGTCCCTATAGTTGGAGGATAGCTCCAAAGTGGAGCTAAAGAAGTGCATCCACCTCAAACAATCCAGACCCTGACCTGCTCACAGGAACCTTTATCCTCAAAAAGTCTTTGCTGCTCTACTTTGTTGTTGTTTCTGAATTCATTGTAAAAACTGCAGTAAGTATACAGGATTTGCATAGCAAATGGAAACATGGCCTTTATTATTTTATATGGCATTTGTGTTTTGTTACTTCTCTGAGTGTACTTGTTTTATTTTTTTTAGATTAATTTTTGAATTGGATGCTATAATTCAATTTCCCTTTGGAAACTGCAGTAACTTGATATTTGTTTTATTTGTTTGATTTTTGGCTTGTTCCGAGAACAAATAATTTAATATACAGAGGTGCTTACCTCAGTAAATTAAAGATTATTTCACTTAAATTAGGGTTAATGATTGTTTGGTGACTTTGAGAACAGGATATTGTTTTTGATGTTTATAAATTCCTTGTGTTAAAATCCTCAACCCACACAGACATGAGGAGAACATGCAAACTCCACACAGAAAGGCCCCAGGACCGGGAATCAAACCTGGTGCCTTCTTGCTGTGAGGCGACAGTGCTAAACAGTACACCAGGACCACAGACAGGTCAACCTGCTGTTGACCGCACATGCATGTAGTTTGACTGACATCAGTATTAGACAGTTGATAACAGCATTCCTGCTTTCTTCAAAATCACTGGATAAAACCCACATCTGTCCTTTAGTGGTTTGACTTTTGAGAATTAGAGCTGCCAATCAAAATGTGGGACATCGTCTAAAACGCTGTGCAGTTTCTGCATAAAGCAGGACACGTGGTCTCCTTACATCAAGCAGCCCAAAAGGAAAAGTTAGCTGAGTGAAGCTTATCATTGTAAAGAGACCTGTTGTTTCCTAAAGAACGCCTGTACCCCTCTAAAAAACAAAAAACAAAAACAGGTCCACATGTGTCTCTCATTGTTCCAAGCAGCTTTTGACATGATGTAAACATGGAAACAGTGGCAACCAACTGGGCAGCTCTAAAAAAATGTCTAAATTGTATTCTATCTTGCCAACAATGAGGTACTGGAAATGAAAAGGAATAAACATGTCATGGCTGTGTGTGTTTATTCACTCATTTCTGTTCATTTTCTAAACATTTGTCTCAATTAACACCGTGTTTCCTGCTGTGGTTGTGGGGCACTGGAAAAGAATTCCGAAATTTATGTCGCCACCTGAACTCCTCGTTAGTGAGCGGTGACTGGGACAGTTGCTTTTATTATTACGAGCCTGGCTATTATCCCCATATGAATTGTCTTTGACAGTATTAATGTTTAATGTTTGTTAATGTTTTCCTCAGTAACCCTGGTGGCAGTCATCTCTTCCCACTATGCAGAGGCAGAAAAAAACAATATTTTAATATCACACTCCACCAGTTAAATAATGTAAATATCACATCATACATGACAGACCAGTGCCATGAATAGAACAAGCTGACCAGGACGCTCATTTAGATGCACTGCAGAGACTTTATGGTGGCACGCCTCAACTGTTTAGCTCTGTGAACCATGTAAACCTCTTATCTAATGCTCTATTGATTCCTGCACGTACCACTAAGTGAGGAATCCTACACACACACACACACACACACACAAACACACACACACACACACACACACACACACACCACGTCAGCCTTATTTCAAAAATGTATTTCACAGAGAGAGTTTGGTCATTGTCCCATTCACACCCACTGAGCCATGCAGTTTACTCCAGCAGCACTATAGTCTGAGTTAATACACAAAGTATCCACATGTTTTCTTTTCAAATGCTGAATGGACCAGGGATGACAAGGAATATAAGTCTGTCCTGTTTAAAAAAAACAGCTCATAGGAATTTTGTGTGTTTTCCTGACAAGCAACTTGTGATTGTCTTCTATGAGTTATGAGAACAGTGACACCACTTTCATATTTGCGTGGCAGAAGCCTGTTAGCTCAGCACAAACGCTATAAATAGAGGGAAACAGGTTTTTTGGGAAACAGCAGTTGCCTACCATCATTAAAGCTCACTATTTTTATTAGAATAACCTTATTACTATTGTCACAGGTACATACTACCCAGCCTTATGTTTAACCTTTCAGGAGCAGAGGGCTGCTGTGTAAAGCCACACAAGGACACAACACCATTATGACAGCAGGAGGGACTGTCCCTGTAAATCATTTACCATGTAATGGACAAACACACCATGTTGTAACAGTAAATGCCTTTATTTGTCTAAAATGTTACTAATAATGCCTTATGTTCTTTTTGGTTACCTTGAATGTTAGCTGTTCCCCTTGTTACCGCTGCTAAGTTAAGTTAGCTGTTAGTGGAATAGATATGAGTGTGAAATAAATCTTCTTACAAATCACTGATAGCACAGAAAAGAAGCCTTCCGAAGTTTTCCTTTATCAGTGTTTCAGAAAACACTGGAATAAGAGTCACCAAGATGATTGTCATGTAATCCCAAGTAGTGACGACTTGATGTTGATGAAACGTCAGTGAAACTGGGAAAATCAGACAACTGATGACTTATTATTCAGCTGCAGTTTCCAGCCATGTTCTCTGTTCCACTGTCCTCTGAGACTGAACACCATTCATCTACACACACACACACACACACACAAGCTGTCAAACTGTGCAGACTGTGTTAAATGACACATTTCTCACTCATATGGACTCAGTTCACAAACATGCCAAAACACACACAGACCATATGGAAGCACACATTCATGTCACCTACTCAACCACACACACACACACACACACACACACTCTGAACAGTGGCCTCATTCATAATGAACGTCAGTAAGCAGCGAGAGAAATAGGTCCCAACAGCTTGCAAAGATTCGGAGATCAGTCAACACACAGCAAACTGGCCCAGAGCTCCACTGGCAAATAACCACACACACACACACACACACAGAAAATAATATTCAGTCCCCACCTATGTCATACATGAAACATCACACACACCATGGCACACAGCTGGCCCACATACAGCAGCAGGTAGCAGCAGGTAGGTTCTCGGTTTGTCAGAAATTACACACATTAACAGCAACAAAAGACCAGCCCCAACAGCAAACAAACTCCAGGGAAACACAAAGCAAAGAAACAATGACTTCTGTATTACTATATAAACAGTACCCACAAAATATTTTCTGCTATGTCTCTGAAAACACTGAATAGCTCAAATGAAAGAAGAGACTATTTCATCATCAGAGGTAGAGTAGAGGCCACTTTCACCAAAATCACCACTTTTCATCCAGATTCTGTTTGTTTCTCTCCGACTGCGATCATCCCCACTTCCTGCCTATATATCTATTTACACTATATTGCCAAAAGTATTCGCTCACCCATCCAAATAATCAGAATCAGGTGTTCCAATCACTTCCATGGCCACAGGTGTATAAAATCAAGCACCTAGGCATGCAGACTGCTTGTACAAACATTTGTGAAAGAATGGGTCGCTCTCAGGAGCTCAGTGAATTCCAGCGTGGAACTGTGATAGGATGCCACCTGTGCAACAAATCCAGTCGTGAAATTTCCTCACTCCTAAATATTCCACAGTCAACAGTCAGCTGTATTATTAGAACGTGGAAGTGTTTGGGAACGACAGCAACTCAGCCATGAAGTGGTAGACCACATAAACTGACGGAGCGGGGTCAGAGGATGCTGAGGAGCATAGTGTGAAGAGGTCACCAACTTTCTGCAGAGTCAATCACTACAGATCTCCAAACTTCATGTGGCCTTCAGATTAGCTTAAGAACAGTGCACAGAGAGCTTCATGGAATGGTTTTCCATGGCCGAGCAGCTGCATCCAATCCATACATCACCAAATGCAATGCAAAGCATCGGATGCAGTGGTGTAAAGCATGCCACCACTGGACTCTAGAGCAGTGGAGACGTGTTCTCTGGAGTGACGAATCACGCTTCTCCATCTGACAATCTGATGGATGAGTCTGGGTTTGGCAGTTGCCAGGAGAACGATACTTGCCGGACTGCATTGTGCCAAGTGTAAAGTTTGGTGGAGGGGGGATTATGGTGTGGGGTTGTTTTTCAGGAGCTGGGCTTGGCACCTTAGTTCCAGTGAAAGGAACTCTGAATGTTTCAGCATACCAAAACATTTTGGACAATTCCATGCTCCCAACTTTGTGGGAAAATTTTGGAGCTGGCCCCTTCCTCTTCCAATATGACTGTGCACCAGTGCACAAAGCAAGGTCCATAAAGACATGGATGACAGAGTCTGGTGTGGATGAACTTGACTGGCCTGCACAGAGTCCTGACCTCAACCTGATAGAACACCTTTGGGATGAATTAGAGCAGAGACTGAGAGCCAGGCCTTCTCGTCCAACATCAGTGTGTGACCTCACAAATACACTTCTGGAAGAATGGTCAAAAATTCCCATAAACACACTCCTAAACCTTGTGGACAGCCTTCCCAGAAGAGTTGAAGCTGTTATAGCTGCAAAGGGTGGACCGACGTCATATTGAGCCCTATGCATTAGGAATGGGATGTCACTTAAGTTCATACGTGAGTCAAGGCAGGTAAGCGAATACTTTTGGCAACATAGTGTATGATCTGACTATGTATCCCAGAAGCCCCAATATTACAAACAGGCTGTGTGACAGCGCCTCCTGGTGCCAGTCACCAAATAAAACACTTTGACGTATATACTCTATGTCAACAGTGTTGATTTTAAACACAGAGAAAGATGTAATGGTGTAAAGCAAAGGCAGCCAATTGTTTGCTAAGAGCTATTGGTTGGAGGCTGGAACAGCCAACCGTCTGTAGCCTCAGCTAAGTGTTTAAAAACAAACCAAAAGAAGTTTCTACAAGACAACAAAACAATGGTGGAAGCTGTGCACATCACATAAATTTCACTGTGGTTATTATTACTTTGGGATTTCTCTTCAATAATTAATAATTCATAATTTTAACACTTGTTCCCACTGAGTGAAATAACAAACATCCTCGCCAAGTTCATTTCACTAATTTGAGTGAATTCACTGAATAAAACAAGAGTCATGAGCTTCATATACTCCAGTCATAAAAGTTTATGAACTGGCACTTATCCAGCTCTCTCTCTCTCTCTTGTTCTCTCTCTCTCTCTCACACACACACACACACACACACACACACACACACACACAGACTGAATTTACCGAATAAAGCTTTTCATTTCTGACTAAAACAGACATCAGTACACTTCACCTAAACTTCACTTCAGTCATGTTATTTTTCCCTTTAGAGTAACTTGCAGCCATCACACAGCAAACCAGCTGCTTTTAATCAATCCAAGCACAACTCCTTAACCTGAAACATTTCATTCAGCCCAAATATTACTAAAGTAGTGTTTTCATATGAAAAGAAAAAAATCAACCTGTTGTGAAACTTATCAGCAGGGCTCAGTGCAGGGGAGAAAACTGACAGTGGTTGGGTATCCAGACACCAGCCGAGGCACTTTGTTTACTCACATGATGGAAATCAAATTGACTTGCTGAGCGAAGAATAAGATGGTCTGATTTTCGTCGAAAATCAAAGCTTGTTCAAGGGTTGCACGGTATCCTGTGGACATTTTATCACATTAACTGCTGGATGAAAAGTCAAGAAGAGGAGGAAGGAGAAGAAAAAGAGGAGAGATACCAAGAACATACCAACAACACCGCTGGGAGGCAGGCGTCATGCTGTCCACTAAGAGAAACAACACACGGCATCATGCCTACAGACGAAACCAGCACTGCACACAAACACAAACAGGATATGTACAGCTCACACACACACTGTACCCTTGATTCTGCGTCTGATGACCCCTAAGCGGCACTTGAGTGAGACGGACAACATTCTTCCTCTCTTTTCTCCCTTCTTTATCTTCTTCCTGCTTTCTTCCTGTTCTTCCTCCTCCTCCTCAGTCAGACATAGTGTGTGAGCCGATCGAAGGATGAGAGAGGGAAAGAGAACAGTGTTGAAGCGTTGGCCGGTCACATGGCAGAGAGAGGGAAGAGAGAGAGGGATGATTACACACTCCTCCTCTAACTTTCACCTCTGTCTCTCACTCCTGCTCTTCCCTCTCTCGCTCCTTCTGTGTGGGAAGTAAAGTAGTAGTGAAATCCAGCTGCCTCCCTCTCTCTTTTCTCTTCTCATTTATTCACGCTGTATTCTTCCTCCCAGCTTGGTGTTTCTTTCTTTTCCCCGGCTTCCGCTCTTTCCTCTTCTCCATCACGTCTTTCTTCCTGATCCTCTCTTTTATTGTTGCGTCTTTTTTCGCTCTGTAATACTCTTATCATTTTTCTTCCTCTGTCAGGATTTTTTACGGCTTATTTTTCTTTTCATCTTCTTCAGATGTTTCTTGTATGCTCATTTTATGTTGCTTTTGGTTCTTATTACCTTTCTTTCTCTATATCCATTAAAATGAAAAGAATCTAATCTTCCTTTTTGGCAGCATGGCAACCATCAGGCTGCAATATCCTGTCAAATAATAGATATACGGCCATGAAATTGTATACAGTCGTTCAAGGTCTCCTGAGAATAAACCCCGCTGATGGTGGTGATCTCCTGACTGGGGTAGCTTCACATTTTGGGTTTTGAGTGAAATACTTTGACTCTTGGATGAATTGACACAAAAAAAAAACTCTGGACTGGAAAATCATCCCAGTAATTATTTAATATTTCAATGCAGTGCTTGTGAAATAGAGCTAGCCTGACTGTAGGGTGCAGAGCCTTGTTTTTGCCTGATGATGCATTGTTTACTGGTGCCTCCTGCATTTGCACCTCCAGTCTATTTTTAAGAGCTATTTAAATGAATGAATGAAAATATTTTCCTAATGAACATCCAGTGTTGTACATATCTTCTGTATTTATGTTGTACAATGTAAGGTAACTTTTTCTAAGGCAAACAAGCTTTTCTGCCTGTTTTGATCTCACATGCTTTATGATGGATGTAATTTTTTTCAATTATGACCAAAACAAAATAAACTGAAACAGAAACTGAACTGAAACTGATTGGCTCCATTCAAATGATTGGCAGAGCAATGTTTCGAGGTGAGTCTGAATGTGGCTTTATGATCTGAAACAACCTTCCCCCCCTTTGTCATATTTGAAAAAAAATAAAAAGCCAGTTGTTTTCTTCGCTGATTCATTTTACTTTTCTACAGTTAAATACAGCCTGTCCATACATATCTTTGTGGTTTATTCCTCAAACTCTCTCTTTTCCTTTCTCTCTCTCTTTCTGTTTGTCCCATTGCCTTGCTGTTGTCTCTCGCCCCAACACTAATCTCCACACTCACTCACTTTAACCTCCCTCACTGCAAATCATATTCTGCAGAGGTCCAAATTCTTACAATCCACCTCGCTCTCTCTCTCTCTCTCTCTTTCCTGCTTTCTGTAAAGCTCTCTCACTCTCTTTCTTTCTCAGTGTCATGGTAACAGTGTTGAGGGGGTGGGGGGGGGGGGGGCTGAAAGGGTTTGCTGTGGCAAAACGACAGAGAGATCAAAGGAGCAAATGACTGGGCTCAGCAGAGGAAGGGAAGAATAGTGAGATGATGATGTGAAGGATGAAGGTGAGGAGGTGGAGGAGTGTTCAAAAGGAAACAAAGGGAGAAGAGGAGGAAAGTGGAGGAGAGAAAAGGAGGGATGAAGATGGAGTGAGAGGAAGTGGAGAGAACATCCAAGTTGAGCAGAGATGAAAAAAACTTTGAGCAACAGATGAGGGGAGTCACTTTCTTTCATTATATCATACGTATTTTCATTGTGTTTCGCTAATATGTCATAGTCTGATGTGCTGTCACAGCTCTGAGTGTTAGTACTGTATGAATATACTGTCCTGCATATACTGAATATACAGCAAGAGTGTATTGTCAGTACAACATGTCTTACTGTATATCCAGCCTGGTTATTTCATATTGCATAGCTGCAAGTAAAGACATAAATGAATCCCTCCATGCTTATTGTGTTCTATTCGGTTATGCTCTGTATTAAATCTGTGGAAGTCCTGCATGGATGCATCCAAGGTGAGCCGGTGGTCCTCCAGCTGAGCAGATATTGGAAGCCACAACCAATAACCATGAACAGCAAAGTCATTGTAGGACCAAAGAAGAGACAGAGTCATGACAAAGTGCCTGCTGAGCCTCCTTAACCACAGATTTACTCTGGTAGGAAGAACCTCCACACTGGCAAGAGAGAGCATCAGGTTTAATATTAAGAGTGAAGCTGAAAAACAGCTAGTCCACATAGACTAACCTGCTATCTGCTGCTTTGACACCAGACACTGACAACAGTAAGCTCACAGGGTCAAAACCAAACTCAATGATGCTGTGTTCAATAATAAAACATTTTATTATTAATATTTCAGGGTCAGTCATTCTCTGCTACAAGCCAAGTTGTCGTCATGATATATAGGAGCCCTGTTATGTTTGTCTTTTGATACAAATTTGATGCACTCGATTCAACACCATTTCTTCTCTGTGGAATCGAAAATATCAATATTTTTTGGAGAAGTTCCAGTATTGTGACAACACCATTATTCCAGAACAAGTCTGACAGCCAGTAACTCACAGTTTGCTACAAGTGTTCAGTGGGGTGTAGGAAAGGACAGAAAGAACTGTCCTAACTCAGGAGTCTGAAGCATCTTCCTCCACTCTGAACTGACCAGAGGAGTTGGGCTGAAGCAGGTTTGGGTGGATGTGGAGAGTCAGCTGCCACACAGCTGAACAATGGAAACTTGAACCTGGTGACGTCCAGGAAGTGTTTCATGGTGAAGGGTCTCAGCCATTTCTTTTTTAACGTGCCTGCCTTCAATGATGAAACCCAAGAAGCGCAAAAAATTACATCAAATGACTCAAATTCAGCTAACAATCAGCTTATTTTTCATTTAAGCCTCTAATTCTCACTCCCAGTGGAACGGGGCATAAATACTTTGAAGAAGTGGACCTTTTCTCGGTGGGTTTGTGTCATAGACAGACACAGAGCCATCTAGCAGCCATCAGTGGTACTGCACCTGATAACTCTTAAGCGTTAACTCATGTTCCACTGTGGAAGCTGCTTCTTGGCAATGTAACCAACCTCACTCCTACAGTACTGTGCATATGCCTTCACTTACATAAAAATACAAGTATATAATGTGAACAACGCATACGCATGCATGTATACAATAATAAAAAAAATGAAATCCTATTTTAAACTGCCTTTTCTTCAAACATAAACAGGACTCACAAAAGCATCAAGTTGTAAACCCCCTCAGTTTTTGCTTCTCATTATTTCTTATCTGTCAAACACGCAGGCACACAGATTGTGCGTCATATACTACACAAGCACAGTGGTACGCACATCCTCCAGTAATTGCAGGCAAAGAATACACCCACACAGAAACACACACGTACTGTATACATGAGGAGAGGGCAGTGGAAACACCACACTAACAGCTGCCTACACAACAACACACACACTAAATGTTATACCGCCTGGGGGGGAGAGAACAAGTGAGATGAGAAAGGAATTTATAAGGTCTAAGACAAGTTGTACACAAGTATGAGCACCAGGGCTTTGTGACATGCTGTGTGAATAGCTGTGGTTTGGTTGTATTTAGACAACTAACACTACTTAGGTTAGGGAAATATCATGGTCAAACCTAAAAGAAACAAATGATGTCATCACAAACTGTCACTAGCTGCACTCCCCGGAGAAATAATATCAAATATTAGGAAAATAAAATCCATTTCCGAAGCAACCACACAGAAGGTTGTGCAGTATATGTGTGAAAGATCGATCCAGGAACTGATTCAGCAGCATAAACTGGTTAAATAGATGAAGACAGAGCTAAGGCCTACAGAGATACCTAACCCTAAACTGCTCCCAGAGCTGTGCATTAGTGTGTGAATGTGAAAAAGTCAATGGTTGTCTCTCACCGTCAGTATGAATGTGTATGTGTTAAGTGCTTTAAGTGGCCAGTTTGTGAGAAAGAGGCTATATAAGCACAGTCCATTCATATTTAGATCACGATGTAAACGTAGATTTACACTGTTTGTTTCAAGCCAGGTAGGTTTTCATTCACTGTTCAAATCACTGCAAAGTAAAGTCAGAATTGTTCGGTATACAGTGCATTCAGTAGGTAGCGCATGTACTGTACAGTGCGTGCTAAGGCTAGTTATCTGAAATGACTGCATGAGAGTCAACATGCTACGTGGATTTATTTTTGTCACATAACAGGAGATCATGATCATGTAATCCTCTGCAGTGTTTAACAACAAACTACTTCAAAGCATAAAACACATAAAACATAAAAATAAGTTTTTTTCTTTCTTTTGTGTGTATGCAACCTTGTTTGTTGTGGGAAAGCAAAAAATATATAAGAATTGAAAACAGCTATCAAATCATACCTTAGCTGCTGTTTGTGAGTTGATTTAAATGTAAGTCACTGAGATTGTGAGATTGTGTTGTATCAATCACCCCTGAATTGAATCAAAATTGTGGCAATTATAAATGTTGTATAATTTGTATAGTTTTGTATTCTTTTGATTTATACCCTTAATTTGAACAAATGACCAATACAAAGACCTTTAAGTGACAAACACATTTTGTAGAACGCATCATTTTCTGGTTTGTGCTAGTTTCCTGTGCATGTGTTCAGCAGAGTTATTAATCACAGCGCTGCTGCATAGCTAGCACACTTTATCACCCTTCACCATGAGCAGCAGGTCAGTGTAGCACCATGCTTGTTCACTTAATTGGTCCTTACAGCACAGCATGCAGGCAACAGATATCAGGGATGTGTTATACCAAGCTAATGTGACCTGGAGTCTACAGGTCTGTCTCTACAGAGCAGCAGAATGCTAAAATACAGAGGAGTAAACCTGTTCAGCAGCCCAATGATCATGATTCTGTTCATCTGACAGCTTGTGAGTGCATGAAGCATGCAGCTCTGTGTGTGCCTGCATGTATAGTGCAAAGCAAATTTTGACAAGTTTGAGTTGATACTCAAAATGAGGCTAAACAGAGCAGGAACAAGCTGTTCAAAGCTGTTAAACAAATCATCACAAGCGTCACAGCATAGTCAACAACAAGAGATGTCTGCAGGGTCACACTGATCACCACCAGCCTGAGTAAATTCAGCACTTTTGGTAAAATGTTCTGGGAAAATTGACAGTTTAAGGGTCTGTTATACTTGGCTAAAACAGTGTATTGTAAACTGTGCAAAGCTTGAAAAAGCTTCTATTCCTCTCAGTACCAACCTGGCACACACTCTTCCTCCATCTTCATAAATAAATAAGAAACATCACTTTAAAATTCCAGCTGATAACCATAACAAGTCAGATTTGAAGATATTTACATATAATGCTGATGTGTGGAGCGACCCTGTAAGCCTTGTAAGTCCAAGCTTGTTCAGTCAGCTCTCTCTAGTACATCTATCGCTCCAAGCTAATGTGACCTGCACTCCACAGCATGGTTTATGCAACAGAATAGAGAGAATTTATGCAGGGTGAAAAAAAAACAGATTCTGGCAAATTCTGGCAGTTACATGAACAGGCAGTTTGGCAGCAACCCAGCCGAGGGCTTCTATTCTACTTAAAGCCACGTTTGACTCTTTTAGTAAATGTGTGCAATGTGTGTAAATTTTAGATGAATAGTGGACAGAAATAGTTATTTTGCTTCCATGGATGTGGAGAAATGTTGCTTCCTGTGATACCTGAACAAAAACAAGCAGCAAAACTCCTCCAATAAAACCCCAGAAAACTGTTAATGGATATATTTATCACCAGGTTCAGATGATCTGTCAACTCATTCTCACTCCCAACTCATTAAATACTGCAGCTTGATCAGATCAGTGCCAACAAACTCCAAAGTAGGGCAACTATACAGAGTATAAAGAGCGAGAAAGACGACGGAGTCAGTGTTGACTTGGTCTATGAGAAGTGCAGTGAAGAAAAAGAATACACTCTTAATGCAAAACTGTAGAAAGAGAAGTTAAAAAGAGGAAAACCAGAGGAAAAAGAGGAGAGTAAAGAAAGAGAAGAAGAAAGGAAGTGGCTCAGTTAAGTGGTGCTATCACTCTCATCCATTACACACAGATAGACACACTCACACTCAGCATTGTGTGAGGTCTATATAAGGCATTAGAGAGAGTGTTGTTGCTGGATTAACTCTGCTCTGCTCTCATTAGTTTAATCTTTAAACACACACACACACACACCAACATTACCAACACTACCAACAGGGATCTGTGAGGCTAAACTGCCAAGTGGTCTGTTCTGTTTGTGATCGTTTTGAAAAAAAACAAAAATAGAATATAATATTTACTTTTAAGGTGTTTTGAAAATGTACCTTTTAGTTAATTTTAAAGAAAATGCATTGAGGGGACTTGATTCATTGCACGATGCCTAACTGTCAAACAGTGAACCTCCCCCTACACACACACACACACACACACACACACACAGAGTCAGGTATTACTCTCATTGTGGGGACTTCACATTGACTTATGTTCATTTCCTAGACACTTCCCTATCCTTCCCAATCCTAACCCTAACCAAAGTCTAACCTTAGGCTAACATTAAATCTTCTCCAAGTCTTCAGCCTAAAATGTAACAGTTCACATTATGGGTACATGCATTTTGTCCCCAGAAGGAAGATGAGTCCCCACAATGTGACTCTGTGAACAGATTTATGTCCCCATAATGTCAGTAATACACGCCCACACATATACAAACACACACACACACACACACACACACACATCTTCATAGACACGTGTTCAATGCAGACACAAATGTGCCCAGACACATAAAATGAGTTATTTTTGCACATCCACCTTTCAAGTACATTTCATACAGAGTGTTTTTTTCACAGTAATATGTACTTTGTGCTGCCACTTTATTGTCAGTCAGGATCCATTTGGTTCATTCAGGAAATAAGAGTAAAACATGACAAATCCTCTCATCCTCACTTTCCTCTGTGACTATATTCTTATATAACGTCTGATTTGGGGTCACTGTTCCTCTTCAATTCCTTCTCATCCTCTTCAGTTTTGGCAGAAATGTAAATTAGTGCTAATCTCAGAGCATGAGGCTTCGTGTTTGCAGACACACACCAACACACACACACACATACAGGAGCGTATTATGCACTCAAAGCTCTCCTCCCGCCTAGTGTTTGTGTGTTTCTGTTATCTCTTTGTGGTTGTGCTCTCAGTGTGTCTGCATACATGCATGAGGGTGCAGTTGTTCATGCCTGTGTGGTGTGTGTGTTGCATTTGTGATGTCTGTTATTTTGGGTACTCTGTGTGTGTGTGTGTGTGTGTGTGGTGTGTACATGCAAGTGTGGTCGAGATTTGTGGATGTATGCTAATTTGTGTGTGTGTGTGTGTGTCTTGAATCTAGGCCACATCTTCAGATCTCAGCATTAAAACAGCATCACATTAGTGTTGGATATTTGGAATCCAAAAAACAGTTGGGCCAATAGGGAGCAGTGGTAATGGATTTAGCCCCGCCTGGTCCTGTGACATCATGGTGTTAGTCAAACAGCTCACATGGAATAAGGTTCAGTGATACAGGCATTTTTAACACATAACTAGTTTCTAAGATATTGGTGTTGTCATCATCTCAATTTAATTGTGACCATAAAGTAGGAGATGCTTTATGGCAGAACTTTTGTACCTCATTCATGTCACTTCTGGGTCAATAAAACTAAGAAAATGACGATCAAAATATCAAACTTGAGACCATAATCTAGAAACCATTGGGTGACATCATGGTGACATCATCATACATACAGTCTATGCTGCCAGTTTGTGACTTCATTATGTTAGTACAGTCCTGTTTTTCAATTGCATATCAATAGTTCTGTGGTAATTATAAATAGATGTATATACAGCCATTCTATCTCAAATTCTGTACCATCAATAATTTTCACTGGGTGTAACTGTGGTTCTCTATCAGTTGATGGAGGTTTTTTCCCTCTCCTGTTTTGGCAGTCTTTAACGTCTCCTCTCCTTGTGCCTTTTGAACACTCTGTGCTCGTTTCCCTTCATCAGAAGAATCCACTCCCACTTACACAGTAAGGAAAAAAAAACTGCCACAGACTGCCATAATTTTAAGTTGACAGCATGATGTCAGAAATTAAGTTGGTCATAGCTTAATTCTTCTGAGCAGCATCATATTGGTGATAAGCCATCCTCTTCCTCATGACACTTTCCTGTCTACTAGGATTTCTTCCTAAGCCAAAACAGGAAGTTTGAATACTAAAATATGAATGATACACACAGGGATAATGGACAGTAAAGGAAGAGAGCGTGTGGATGAGGAGGTGAGGGGATCCCAGAGCTGCTTGGCACTCTTTTCCAACATTCCCTACACAGTCATTCTTACTCTTTATAGTCTGGTAGAATCAGAAAAGACATGAAAAATCAAACATTTTTAATGCCTTTCAAAAAGGACCTTGTTTTTTAATGAGCTCTATGAGCAACTATTACTTATGTTTTGATACTAACCTACTACTAGATAGGTTAGAGAAAGCTCACAGTGACTGTCAAAAATGTCTGACTGTCATAAATTTGTGAGCTTGTTGGTTTTGGATTTAAGGTGGGCGACGCTCTGAATTAAATCATGTGCTCTGTCAGACCTCATGTTACTCAGGCTACTTCTCCTTCATTACAGTGTCACACCTCACATGGCCTCTGGATGAAAGCCTTGTGTTTGCTGTGGTCTTAAGTCAGTTATTTTAAATATTACTTCATCATTACTGTGGAGGTTGCCATGGATGCTGAAAAGCCAACATGCTGCATGCTGTGGAGTCATTATTACTATTCACATCCAAATTCTCACCATTATTCCATGATTTTTTTTTCCTTTATTTCTCTAAGGACTTCAAATTTTAATAAATCATCCAGTCATTGCAAATCTAATTTTGACCAGCTCACAGCAGACCCCTGTAATCTTTAGTGCCCCATAAGAGGGGCCTGGACCCTACGTTGGGAACCACTGCTCTATTGCTGCATTTGAGTTTTCCTTGAAGTCGTAATTTACAACTCGTAAACTCGTAATTTCTTCACCAACTGACTTGACCACAACGTCATAATCTGAGATGGCAGCGCCCTGGATTTGCGCCACACTTTACAGCCTACAGTAGACTCAAACGTCTTTCCCACACATAATTACGCTGGAGAACAAATGCACACCCTCCACGTCTTCTTTGTGCCTAGCAATTGCCATCAGAATGCTTTGAACATATAGTAACCACATGGAGCTTTGAATCCCCAATTAAATAGTAAAAGATATGTGGAGCCGAGCATTGTGGGTGTGAAACACCTCACTGAGGAGCAGCAGGATTAAATCACACAGGCAGAATAAACCTCAGCAAACACAGAAGCACAAACAATGCACAGTGAATTTTCCTCTCAGTCACCTCATTTATTTTCCTCCTCTCCATCTCCATCTCTTCGTCGGCCTCCCTTCATATTTGTCTGTTCTTCTTCCTTTCTTCCCCTCCCATCGCTCCTCCTCTCTAAGCTTTTCTTTGATGTTTAAACATCTGATGCAACCCAAAGCAACAGCACCCACTGCTGCCTCAATCCCACAATGCAACACTAACCATCACACTACTTGATCCTGTATAGAGAAGACAGCAGCTGTTGTGTTGTTCTAACAGTGACCAGTTCACAGTAACACCAGCATCATTTCTGCTTTAACTTCCCCAACGAGTCTCAGACTTCTTTGCTCTGAGCAGCACCGAGGGATTCATTTCAATTTGGTTCTCAACACAAAAAGACAATGGAAACAATAGTGGACATCCACTGCTCATTCACCCCCTACTGCTCATTGGTCCCAAAGTTTAACTTATGTACTGGGAATAACTGTGACTTGGGAGACAACTCCTATTCTTTGTAAAGAATGGCCTTAGCTCTCCCAGAGACTTCTGTCAAACTTTTACCACTGTGCAGTAGAGAGTGTGCTGACCAAGGCTGACCAGCAGGTCATGCAGCGTGTGGTTAAATCAGCTGGGAAAATCAGTGGGAAAAGCCTCCCGATGCTTTCACTATCTTTCCTTAGCGCTGCCAGTGCAGAGTCCAGAACATCCTCCATCACACCCTGCATACCACCTTTTGCAGCTATTCCCCTCTGGGAGGAGGAGCACAAACCACCAGACTCTCCACAGCTTATACCCCCAAGTGCAGTATGTCCCACAAAATCAGAGTGATCTGGAAATATAAAGGGGGCAAAGGGAGGAGGTGTTTGCTCTCATCACACACTCGTGTAATACTTTGTCAGCGTCACTTTTTGGTCGCAGTAAATGTGTTGCTTCAGGTTTAGGCAACAGAACCACTAAGTAGGGTTCAGGAAAGCAGTTTCTGGGTTTAAGACTACTGAAAAGCAAACAGACGGGACAGAAACAGACGACCGATCACCACCGTTTCACACCATTAACGACACACAAACTTTCAGTGTCAGCATACTGAAAAGAGGCTGTAGCATCACTGTAAGGATGATGAGTAGGACTGAGGTCCTGTTGACAGAGATGTCGACGATACTTACATGAACGTTCTTTTCAAAATAATGGTTGACAATGAAGAGTGAGACTACAGTTTAATGCCTCTGTTTGTCTGTCTACCATCTTCCCTGTTTTCTGGAGAGGGAGTTCATTAGCCAATAAGAGGGTCCAACTCCTCACATACTTTGTCACACCCCTTGGCATCACTTTTAATCAGTATGTCCTGAATGAAGGCTTTGCGTTTGTTGTCCTCCTCCTGTTTGGTGTGTGTTTTCATACTTAACAGTACATTACCACACTCAGATGATCTTTCTTGGACTGTTTCTTTTTGCTGTGGATGGATTTACGATGGGTGGTGTAGTGGTTAGCACTGTTGCCTCACAGCAAGAAGGAACCGGTTCGAATCCCGGTCCCGGGGCCTTTCTGTGTGGCGTTTGCATGTTCTCCTCATGTCTGTGTGGGTTCTCTCTGGTACTCTGGCTTCCACCCATCATTCAAAAACATGCATGGGAATTAGGCTAATTGGTTAATTTAAATTGACCGTAGGTGTGAATGTGAGTGTGAGTGGTTGTCTGTCTCTATGTGTCCTGCGATGAACTGGAGATTTGTCCAGGGTGTACCTTGTCTTTCACCCTAAGACAGCTGGGATAGGCTCCAGCCCCCCCACGCCCCTATGAGAGGATAAGAGGTAGAAAATGGATGGATGGATTTATGATGAAGTTCAGGAATGAGATGTGTGTTTCTGACAATCACCAATGTTTGCCTTTTGTAATGATATGTAATGCTCTGGGAATGAGAACATGCTGGAGGGTTATACTGTAAAAACAAAGGGTTTACAGATTAAAAAGCCCTCTGAGGCAAATTTGTGACATTGGGCTACAAAATAAATTGCTTTTTGTTTGTTTTGACCAAAAATAAGTAAAGCTTGGGAGTTTTATCCGTTAACAGTGTCTGCAAATTGGAATCGGGTGAGACATTGTCACTGGACCACTCAGGATGTGCATCTTCAGGCACCCTGAACTGATATGAGCATAATTATCTGAAAGTGTTGCTTGTCATTCATAGAATCTGAAAAGTAGGACAGAGGAAATGTACATTCTGACTAAAATGATTGTAGAAGTAATAAACCCAATAATGTCTGCAGACTGCTGGCATTTTGTTGACATGACTCTGAGACAAAGACAAAGCAGGAAGGGATAGAATGATGGAGTGACATGAGCAGCAGCGTGATAAAGAATAAACCTCCTATACAGTCAACTCAACCGAGCTGACTGCTGATTATAAATTCATGCTCAAGTATTTATTTATATTGCCTCACTTTGATCACTGACTGTCAGTTTGCTGGCTCCTTCCAGGAAAATTGTTATTTATGGGATAAAATAGACAAACGTATAGTATGCAAAAATGTTGAGCTATTTCTTTTCCTCTCTCAGTTCTTCACAGCAGTTAACCTGCTGAACGGTGTCCTCAACAATCTCACATTTCTTCCAAACTGTCAGCCATATGATTGGCACATTAAGGTTTGACAACAATAATTCCTCAAAATTTGTTTCAAAAAGAAAACAGATAAGGGTGGCACAATAGTGCAGTGGTCAGTACTGTCGCCTCACAGCAAGAAGGTACCAGGTTCGAATCCCGGCCTGGGGCCTTTCTGTGTGGAGTTTGCATGTTCTCCTCATGTCTGTGTGGGTTCTCTCTGGTACTCTGGCTTCCTCCCACCATCCAAAAACATGCATGGGGATTAGGTTAATTGGTTAATTTAAATTGTCCGTAGGTGTGAATGTGAGTGTGAGTGGTTGTCTGTCTCTATGTGTCCTGTGATGAGCTGGAGACTTGTCCAGGGTGTACCATGCCATACTCAAAGTGAAAAAACTAGTAAAACTATTTACAAATGGGAAAAAGTGATTTCTTCTATTAAGTATATGGACTGCAGCCTGTTCTCATTCCCAGTGCATCAAAGACAGAGACTTTGTCATCCGTCATTGCTGTTCGTCACACAAGATGCTCTTTGGTTCCATTAATTACAATGTAAACCCATCGGTGCCAATAATAATAATAAGAATTTTAATTATTTTCAGTTGCACATTTACATACAAGTTATGAAACACCCATGCATTGGAGGAGAGGTGTCAGAGTGAGTCCAGGGCACCTCAGCAGTGCCCAGGAGGAGGAACTGGCACCTCTCCAGCTACCAGTCCACTCTCCATGCTTGGTCCGATTTGGACTTGAACCGACAACGCTCCGATTCTCAGCCCAAGCCACTACAGACTGGGCTACTGCTGCCGCCAATGCTTCAATCAAATTAATAAAATAATTAAAAGAATTAACACTCTGCGAAACTGACCTGCCATACATGATGAGCTGGTATGAACATCAGTTCTGTCATCATTTCCATTAATTTATCATCTTGTTTTTAACTCATTGAGTGTCACCCCTTATTTAAAACTCAAAGTGCTTTGTACCAGCGTTTTTGGCCATTTTGAGTCATATTTCTAGATCCACAGAATATTTTTTACTATGACTCTGAAAACACTGAATAGCTCAAATGAAAGAAGAGACTCTCTATTTCATCATGAAAAAAAACTGCATAGGCTGCATGAGAGCTCCCTCTTGTGCCTGCTGCCAAAAAAAGACCATATACTGTCCATCTTTGGCACACCGAAGAACAACTTCTTCCAGAGGATAAACACATAAACACCTCCACCATGTTTTGTACTCACCAACTTTTCCAAAAGTTGCAGAGATGGTGCCAAAAACATACAGTGATAGTGTGTAAATAAACAAGTAAAACCTAAAAAAAAATAATTAAATAATAAAGTATGAATTCTGATCCATATGAGGGATGCAAGCGATGCAGGAAGCACAAGCTTACTTTCCACTGACAGCACAAGCAGATGGCTCCAACAAAACACACGATGTTCCTAATGCTCCAAATAACATCAAGGAGAAAGAAAGGGAGGATGAGAGATTATTTCATTTGCCTCTCCCCACCGACAGCAGAATGCTCTTTGACGCTCCTGGCAGATCAAGGTTTGAACAGAAAGTAGTCGCTCCAGAATCGAGCGCTTCCCGTCTTCTCTTTCACCCTGCTGGTTTCTGTCTCTGTCTTTCTGCACTCTCTGTTTCAACATGCTGCCATGGTGTCTCTGCACTAAAACTGGGTGTGTCACTTTGTGGGTTTTGAATCTGTCAGTGCATGTGTGTGCTGAGCTAGGTGGGCCTCCATGGCTCTGCTGTCACTCCAGTATGTCCAGAACTCGACAGGGATCTCAACTGCACAAAGCCCTGTCAGCACATTACTCTGACTCTCATCCACCTTCACTGCTCCCCATCAAATCCTGCATCACCTACAAAATCTGCCTCCTCACCTACAAATGCCCTCATGCCCACGATGCTCATAAATACGTCTCACCCCTAATTTCCACTGGATGTGGAATGATGCCGACATCCGTCAACGTACGTCATCCTTCAGTATCCACCAGGGTTAGTCCACCACTGCTGCAGCTCTGCTGGACAGCTGAAATCATGAGAACGAGATAATGCTGACTACCAAGATCTTGTGAATTCACCTATAATCGTGCAATATAGCGAGTTGTAGCAGAGTGTCCTTGAAAGAGAACCACACTGTGTCCACTGAGTAGAAAGAAATATACAATCCGCTGCAAACACAGATTATATGTTTTGAAAATGAACAGGATGTTTTATTGTGTCTGTACACAACTTCATGTCCCACATTGATTTGAATGGAAACTTACTGGGTCCGACAAAATATCAGTGTTGTTCCACACCTTGTGGAAATTAGGGGTCAGACCTCCTCATTCAGGAACCTCTGGTCTTCATACTCCGGCCTGCCCTCCATCCCTCACACCAATCTCTGAACCTCTGGAGAACTAAAAAACTCAAAAAACACCTTTTCACCACCACATACAAACCATTCCACTTATTACACACCTTTTTTCTAATTGTCTATGTGCTAGGTCCAGTTTTCAGTGTTTACTGTTGTCCTGTGCTTTGGTGGTGTCACTTCTTGTTTTATTGTGTTAATACTGCTTTCCTCTCATTTCAGATACCTTCCTGCCTTTGTCTGTTTCCCCTGCTGTTGTTGCTACCTGTGCAAGCTCCTTTACCTTGTGTAGAAGTAGTCCTCCTCTCCCTTTGTCCCATGCCAGTTCGTCTTGTTTCGTGATCGCGTCAAGCCTACCAGGCCTCTGTGGTTTCCAGTGTAACCCTTGCCTTGTGAGTTTTTGCCAGATTCGGTTCATAGAGTTTCTTGTGATGTTCATGTTCATGGTTAAATTGTGAAGTTAAGTTTCAGTTTTACTCTAAATATATTCTCCAAACTGGTCTTGTGATTTCCTGTTCCTGTTTGTGATTTTCTAACTTTATGAACTGCTGCTGAAAGTTTATCAAGGCTTTTTGTTTTACTGTGTGAGATACATTCTTCATTGAAAATAAAATGTATCTGCTGGTGTGATTTGTGCAGTTTTCTGTGTGAACCCAGGCCTTAGCAGTCTATCTTTGTATCTCTACCCGTATCTCATCCATTAATTTCTGATAAAGGACACTTTGTAAGGCATTTGAGGCTGACTGTTTTTTTTTTTTTGTTGTTGTTGTTTGTTTTTTTGGTTTGTTCAGGCTGACATATCAATAAATCTGCAAGAAAGACTGAAAACATATTTAAAGATACAACATTCAGGTGATGAATAAAGACTTGTTACACATAATGAGTCCCTGTCCCTGTATGCTCATGTCTAAATCCCCCACCTGTCACACTTGCATGGCTCATTGAGATGACTGACAGGTGGAGCGAGAAGCAGACAAACCCAGGTGGGGTGAGAGTAGCACTGATGTTATTCTGTCATTCAGCAGTAGCAGGTGATTTCTAAACATGCTTGTTGATTGAATGTGATATGGGCCAACTTAGAAAAGTTACAGTTAATAATGCAGGCTGTTGTTTGGTTTTGACCCTTTGGGTCCTGGGCCTATTTTGGCTGTTTTTTAATACTTTTGATTTTGTCTCTATATACCACATAAAATGTTTAAAATGCCCATGCTTGGTATCTTTTTTTTCAGCAAAACTTCATCTATATGACTAGATAGTTATTATTTCATTATAACCTACTTCATTAACATATTGGGCCAAAAAATAATCAACTATTTATAGTATATATAGTATAGCATATATTTATTACAATAAAAACCACAAATATGCTCAATCAACTGTTGTGGAACTTGAAAAACTACATATAGGTTGCTAATAATATGTAAATGTAAAATTGAAATGAAGTAACACTATATACAAATATTTGCAATAAAAAAAATCTGATCACGCCAGCATGATCATAGAACCCACAGGGTTAAGGCAAGCTTTCTCAAACTGTAACAGCTTAAGGCAACTATATAACTTGTTATTTAAAACAGATCATAAGGCTAATGACCTTGAAAGTGTTAAAGGTCACTTATTATGCAAAATTCACTTTATAAAGGTAGTATAACAGTAATATGTGTCCCCATAGTCTGTGAATGAGGCCCCAGGAGTGAAAAAAGTCTGTTACCTCCTTCCCCTGCTTGATCCTCTTCTTAGCTAATGTGTGCTGAAACAGACGAGTTGAACATTTTTCACCTACTGACGTAGAACGGTGAAATGCCCCTCCCTCCAGTAGAGGACACTGATTTTGAGCCAGCCCTGGGAATGAACCCTCCCCTATGGTTACCAAGCAGCCCGCCCCATTGTTTCTCCTCTCTAACTTTCACAAACAAACCTGACAAAGTTAGGAGTAAAGCACAGCAGCTGCTCTGTGTGTTGGCTGCTTCAACGAGCACAGGAGGTTATTTTTACTCTGTTCGTCCTCTGAAGACCCAGTGGATCGATTTATTTTAGCTGGAAATGTAGCAAGAGAGCTTCCCAAAGTTTAGCATGTGTGCGCTCATCATCTCACAATGCAGACTTCACTAACCAGCTGAACATGAAGCATGAATCTGCACCGTCTGGGACACAGCTACAAACGTGGAGCTGTAACTTATTCTATTTTATGTTACTTTACTGTGTAGCTCTACTTAGCATGATAGCCTGGAAACATGTCCCTGTAATGTTAACACTGCGGCACACATTGCTGCACAGCTAATGTTCTTGAGTAATTAATATCAGGAGACATTCAACATAAGCTCTGTGAGCACAAGGCTCATTTGAAGCTAATGTTCTACACTTATTTGTAATTTGAGTGATTCTGACTACTATTAATAGTAGCCTCTTTTGGCAGTACGCATCTAGAAGTAAACAGAAGTGCACAGTAAGGGAAGAGAGAGAGAGAGAGAGAGAGCAACTTCCTCTCTCCAGAGAGGGGGCATGGTCAGACACAGCTCATGAACATTTAAAGGTACAGACACAGAAACAGTCTGTTCTCAGCAGAGATCAATAGAGTGATTTTTAACTGGCTGCAATTCAGGACCAGGGCTGAGTTTGGGCTAATACACTTTGAATACAACATTGTTGCACGTCTGAGACCTATTTAAAATTGCAGAAAAAGTGTATAATATGAGACCTTTAATAGCACAAATATAGCAAGTTATTTTTGACAATATATAGGCCTACATAGTTTCTTAGTCTTGACACATTGATAAACTAGGAGAACTGAGAAGATCGTGCCTCCTGACCTGTTTATGAACTTTTATGAAATCCTCTAATGTATTATTCTGTAAAGCACTGACAAACAACCACTTTGTCATTTAAATGTTACCTAACAGGTAATTTACTCTGTCACATCACACATCTAAACCCAATAAAAACATTTTGTTGCAGAGCTAGATGTTGTAACAGGCAACATATTGAGTGAGGTGAAGTTAATTCCAGTCCTGTCAGGTTTGATCTCCAGCAGCACTCCTCTCTCTGTCACTATAGACATGCATGGCTCCATCAGGAGGAGGTGAAATGAATCAACCTTTGCAGTCAGGTGGTTCACACAGGAAGAATTTTTGTTGACACGTCAAATAAGAGAGGTCAGACTCGATTAAGGAAAGCATGTTTTCAATCACCGTATTGTGACAACAACTCGTGTTTTGTGGTAAAATGTTCTTTAAAAGCAGCTAAAGGGTGTCATTAAAGCACTCAGATTTAATTAGAGGTATCAGATCTAGTCCCTAAATGTTTGCAGTGACATAACTGTTCCAGGCATTGAATGAATACGGTGTGGTTGTTAATTCTCATGTCTCACTGGGTAGTGCGGCATGGCTTGGTTATCTTGATCTGATCACGGGAGTCTGCCAGCCAATCGACCTCTTCACCCAGGCATTTCAGAGTAGAAGCAAATTGCCAATTTTGTTGTCAGAGCCTGCTGAGCTGGTTGGACTTGTTACAAGCAAAAAGCCACTCTTTCTCCCTGAGAGCAGCCAGCAGTCACTGTTAAACCTCCACAGTGTGTATCAGCCTCCAGTACCCTTCCAGAAAAAGTAGTTATGTGTGGCCAGACAACAGTTTATGATGAGTTTTTAATCAGAGGAGAAATGCAACTGAACACCATTCAGCTGAGTTATGAGCCGCTGGTAATGTGGATTATTATTACTGCAGTAACCACTCACAACAGGCCAATGGCTTGGCTCCTGATAGTGCTGCAGCATTGGCCAGAACTGCCCATTGCTCCTTGACTCCAGCAAAGTGAAGAAGAGGAACAATGAACTGCATGTGGCCAGTAAAGATCCAGAGCAGGCAACCTGCCCCACCTGAAGCACCACCCCTGCTGATGCACCACTGTGTCACCACTTTACATTTAAGTACAATTTAATGTGTTGGAAAGATATTTACCTTCAAAAAAAAAACAATTTATGAGTTACTCTATATTTAGATGTAGTGTATATGCTTTATTTGCATTAAGGATGTAATAACTATCACAGTACACTTATGGTATGTTCCAGAGGTGGACCACTGTCTGCAAATAACAAAAAGGCAGTGGGCCGACATTATTCAGTAGAGATCAGAGTCACATCTGTATCACAACAAACTAGCAGAGCATTAGAGAAGAGTGATTATCAGCACTTAGAGGAAGAAACAAGCTGAACACTCTCTGATCCAGACAGTTCAACAATGGATCAAAGCAGCAATCCAGTCCACTGATGTTTCCATAGCAACAGATGCAGTATATGACCACACTCCGTTGTTCTCGTTAAACACATGATGAAGGTTAGTTTACCTCAGTCCTACATTAATTCTGTACTTGAAGTCACTTTGTCACAGATGAATATTTCTCTTAGGTTAGTTAATCCTTTAAAGTGACAGAGCAACATTACAATAAGGGCCAATATAAAATAAGAAACTGTGACAGATGAAAACAAGTAAATAGAAAATCTGTCAAAGTAACGAGGTAAACAAATGTAAGTTAGTAACCAACTGTAAATGAACTGAACTTTAAACCATACCAAACCGCTAATGTGCATGTAACACACATTCAAAAATATCTTTGCATTTTGAAAAAAAAATATAAATTATAAATTCTTACACTCTCAGCAACCACCGTCTTTATGGTACATTTTCATTTCCACTGGTCCATACTCAAGCTGGACCCACTGCAGTCTACATAACTGCTTCAGATACTGCTTCATAAGTCTAGAATGAACACCCTTAAATAAACACAATGCAAGGTAACTGTAGGGCTATTCTTCAGTGTACCAAGGTTAGCTGCAGGGTCCCCTCGGTACGTCTTTTATTCTCTCATTTATTACAAAAAAAATGTTGGATTTATCACATTTAAACATCCACCTTAATTTGTGTCACAAAAACATAGTACAGCAAAGAAGACATGTCGCAACACTGATCATAGGAAAAGAAACTGCAGGCATGTCATGCCCTGTATAATCATAGTCTGGGTCCCGACTTCATTTATGATTTTACAGTACAGGATATTTACAGGATATTTTTTTCCTCACCCTGAAACTATTGAGCTTGTGAAGCAGAGCCATTGTTCAGGCACCTCAGTGTTTTTATTAAAGTTTGACTGCTGTATTTAAAACCTTCAGCTATTTGAACCATATACATTTTAATCATTATTGGCTGCAGTACATATTTGCTGTTTTGGATATGAACTCTTTTGTTTTGACATTTATTTCCAAGGAGCTTGTTAAACTCCAGTTCTGACACATCACTCTCTCTGAGTATCCACTTTCTGATGCCTCTATTTATATTTCCATCCACAGGTCTCTTGAGATGAATACTGTATGAATACTGTATGTATGTTCATATTTAAAGCAAAAGCAGAAGTGAAATCAATAAAAAAAAAAATACTCTGGCATAACGAGGGGGGGCTGGTAGATGCTTTTCTAGGGTGTTAAACAAGGTTACAGTTGCATCATCATCTCTTCTTTTATATGCAAACTGTAGCTGGTCTGAGCAGCTCGATACAGAGGGCATTTTTTGTCTGCTTGGAAATCTCTTCACACACTTAAAAAGAATGGAGCTCAGTGCAACAGGCGTGATGATGTGAGTCCCCATAGCCATGTCATAGAGAAAGAGCATAGTTTTTGAACTTGATGTCCTGTGTGACCTCTAGGGTGATCACAGAAACTTCACAACCACAAACTAGAGAGTTTGATCATTCAGAAGATGGATGGCTTTCCTCCATACTTTGATCACACAGATGTGATCGCCATCCAACTGGGGAGAAATTTAACACCAAATCTTTGGAACAAATGGTGCCAAAAATTGCTGCAACAGCTCATGAAGCACAATAGAGCGTGGAAATGGCCATCATGTTCTGAGCCATTTAAACGATGAATGAATGTACAAATCCATTCACTCATGATTTTTCCTTATTTAGAACAACTTGACACACAGTGCTGTGTTGCATTTCAAAATAATCTTCAGGTTCCCAAATTTCCAGATTATGTACACCACTTCTATGTGACATAATATTACAGACCTTCTGGGTGAATATGCATAAATCCACAAAATGTCACACAAACAGTAGACACCAAATAGTGCAAATAATCACAGTAACCTATCTAAAGGTGATGGTCCAACAAAGAAAACTTCAGTCAAACTGCAACTGCCATGCAATAACTGTGCCAGTAGGGGTTGCTATTAGCAACGGCATATTCAACTGCTGATTGTGGAATAAATACATTGTCAAATAATTACACAAATGTAGAATGAAACAAGGAAAACATATATTTGTATACTTAATCATTTTATGTGTGTACTCATGTGTTTTCAATTTGTCGAGAAAAGAAAGCAGCAGCAACAGCAGATAAATGCAGTGCAGAGCTGCAGCTTAGAGGCTTCTGGTTCTGGAGGAAAAGAGGAAGGAAACTTCCACCCACACACTACTGTCGTATCTACCAGAGGAGGGGGGAGACTGAGGGCAAAGCAGCCTGTATGAGGGAGAGAGGGTGACAGAGAGAGCAAAAGGCGAAGCAGTGTGAGACAGAAAGAGGACTGGGGGTGGATGAGATGAGAGCAACAGAAAATGAGGATTTAACACCTAAATTTAGCTGCTAAATGTGTCTCATGAGTGCACACAGAGGCAGACACAGCAGCCATAACATCTGATATTCAGAGCTGAATACCGGCAGAATTGTTCTACATTAAAACCACTGAGACGTTCATCACCACACCCACAAGACATGTATCACATCGATTCAGCTGAACTTCTACTGTAGGAGGCTGCTGCGGATGTTACAAAAGACACTGTAGTGAAATAATTATGAACAGATTTTTAAACATATGAAGTCCTCCACATGTGTATATACCATATATCGTACCATAATTTACTAAATGGACATCATGCAGTACTGAAGACTTTTCAAATAAGTTGTTGTGCACCATAGTCAACTGTATTTAACAATATTTAATTGCCTAATAGCAAAATGATGGCGAGTGAAAATCCCGAGTGGCTAATCAAAAAGAGCTCTTTTTGTGTTACCTTGACCTGGATGACTGAGAACCTACACAGACATTCTGAGTGGCTAGTAACTTTGGAAAACCACTGGTCTTAGGCCAACATTGTTTTGAAAAGTTCTCCGTAAAGAAGGCCCCGTCTCAGGAAATGTTTGTGTGCCCACAAAACGTTAATGTATACAACTGGTCTATGTGTGGTGCTGTCATACAGCCACAGAAACACAACAAAACAGAGAAGAAGAAATAGCAGAAGAAGAATTCACGACTATGATTCCAGAAATATCTCTATAGATGCCACGGTAGCATTTAGGGATTTATCCACTCTGGGAGACGGTTTCAAAAAACAATGTATATGGGCTCCTGAAATACCAGTTCCTTGTGGACAAAACAACCATATGACAAAACTCCTAAACCGGTTTCCATGTGGAAACCACATGCTGCTCCTGTTCTCTGTGCACAGCAAATCTACGTGGTGCATAAACAATAAACACATGACTATTTATTCTGTACCATTTTTCAGTGCAACTAAAAATAAATCAGTGACTAACGCTGTCTAGCCAGTGATACGGTATAATGCAGTTCACACATATTTACTTAAGCAGCAAATCAATGTCATTAACAGCGATTTATGTGCATGCGCCACTGTTTGGCAGATAAATGCTGCCAACCCCTTATTATGGAGAAACAAACGAGCTGTAGTCAGCCGTAGTGCTTATTCTAGTGTCCTTTATGAAGGATTTTCATTTATGCGTCTTAATCATTAAATGCTGTTACTAGATTATGAGTTGTGGAGATGCTAATAAAACACTGTTTAATTTTGAATTTTACAGACAAAGTGTTACAGGAACTGACACTGGATCACATGCTGGTGCTACAGCACATCTCACTGTGCACAAACAGTAAACAGCAGCTACACGTTTTGTTGTACGTCTGTAAGGATGGAAGAGCTGGGAGCGCTAAACTTTGAGGTTAAGATGATCTGAGCTCCAAGTTGTGACTTCCAGTGAACACACCATAAGACAAACTCTCACTCCCCAGGGTCCTAAAGAGTAACTGGGAGCAGCCTGTTGATCATCATCAGACCATTGTCTGTTATGTCTACCATGATAAAGACCAAATCATACAAAAATAACCTATTGAATTGAAATCATAAAATAGTACTGCTACTACTAATGATAATAATAAAAAAAAAATAAAAAAAATTAATATTGGTGATTGCCATAATTAAAGCCCAAATTAGACAAAAATAACTTATTGGGGTATCCAAAAAGCTTCATTTTGGAACTGGTATCAAAACAAAGGTACTGAACGATGCCCAGCCCTGCTGAAAGGTGAATGTCTCAATTCTTCCATAGCAGGACCCCCATCCTGACATATACACAGCTCATGAAAAACAAGATGTTTTCTCAGGATTTAGACAGGTGTGATCCAGGTGTGGTCACAGTGTGCACGTCTGATGTTGCTCACAGTGGTCCAAGGACTTTTCAGGGAGTTTGTGTGTGTGCTTGGACACATGAAAAATTAGAGGGAACATTGACCAGCAAACAAGTTAATGTCAAGTCCTGCATCGGGATCAGCATCAGGACTTATATCAGTGCTGTTTGCTGGCCCTAGCCCAGCACCTGCATTATTAACCCAGTTACAGTGACAGTTTGCTTTTTGCTTTGGCTGAAACCTGTGTGGTAAATCCAACTCCATTCTCAAATTACATCTTGTGGGAAGTGTATTTTGTCATGAAACAACATGTGGTTAAAGCTGCAGTAGGCAGGTTGGAGAAAATATGTATAAAAAAAAGATGATGTACAAAAAAGTACTCTACAATATGTTTCTAAACACATTTTATGTGAGGAACAGGCCTTACAGAATATCAGTTCATGTTTATTCAACATTGACTGGTTTCAGTGTTTCAAACATCATCACACTGAATCCTCTCAGTTTTCCAGTCAAACCCAACTTCAAGACAGTTTAGAGGCCACAGTATGTAGGAATATTCAAATAAACCTTTCACTTATCCTGTTGGTCAACATCAACCTAAAAGACAGATAAGGATAGTTTATCCTAATGCATTACCAGGATCAAATAAAGTCCTTATAATTACAAGATACTAGTTTCTGTCTGTAAAATCATTCTAAGGATTTGTACAGCGGCTTGTCTTAACAAGTGAACAAGGTCCTGGATAACTCAGGCAGAAGGACATTAAAACATAACAGATGTAAACAAGTGTTTATAACCACTGCATTGTAAAACTTCTATTTTCTCTTCCTGTTTTCACTCTGAAAAGATGGACATCTCAACACTGCTATCAGTCTCGTTAGACATGTAGCCAATAAAATGCAGCAAGTAATGTGATGAGTTCTGTTGATCCCTGAGGCTAAACTGGGTCACCCCAGATAAAAAAAAACCCTCAAAATAAATGCACTAAAATATGTTTAAGTCACAGAAATGCATGGAACACTGCCTAAACTATGTGCAAATACAAATGTGATGCTGTACAACTTCTATTTTTCGTTTTTTTAATGAACAAATTTAAATTTCATCTTACAGAATTTCAGGCATCTAGCCGGTGGTGTTATTTAGGTGCTACACAGGATCAACTCAGTTGGCAGAAGAACTGTTGTTACTGTTGTGTCTGCAAACAACAGGCTACGTAGAAACTGTGTTTCATCCAGTTTAACTGTTATCTCAGTCAGCAGTGTTATAACACTCTTAGCTGCAAGCTGGATGACATCATTACCATTCTCACATATACCTTTAACTTTTGAGGGGCAGAAAAATATAATTTATCTTAGTATTACAACACAACAATGCATTGTAAAAACCATAACAGTGTAACTAGCATGGGAAAATAACACTTGTCCTTTGTGGAACATAACAAGTGTAAATTCATCTCGTAGTTTTGGGACACAGTGAAAGTCCACATAACTTTCATTAACAGACACTTGATTGATTACGTCACTGCTCTGACCAAATGTAAAAATGCTGACTAACATTTCTGCATATCTGTAAACGTGCCTTTTACGGCCTTATCAGAGGAAACATGTTTTGTAATTGAGCCTAACATCTAAACATAGAGTATCTAAACATTGACTTGTCATATCATCAGTGCATAACAGTAACATCATCAGCAATCACTTACACTATTAGGGTTTGATCTGACACTGACAATTATTGATTGAAGGACATTAGGTTTTCAAAAACTGGTTCTGCCATATAATGTTGAATAAAGCACTGATGTTGGATGGAGGACTCAACTGTGGCTTGATAATCCTAAAGTTCCCTCCTGTTCTACGTTACTGCATGATTTCACTTTCTCTTACAACATTCTCCCCTTGATGTTTACGTCAGCTGCATCAGATGACAGTTTTTGTGTGAATCATCATTTATTTGCACTTATGCATTCACACAGTAAAAAGACACTCATGCATTATGAAAAAGTCAGCATCTGAATGCAGAGCAGGCTCAGTGTCGCAGTGTGCTGAGAGGAAGAAATCTGAAAGTTTTTGTTCTTTTCAGCTTGTTTTTTTTTTTTTTCAAAAGCAATCTTTCTTCCATAGTGAATGCTTCTGAAAGAAAAAAAACTCAGATATTCAAGAGAGTGAAAGGGCAGAGAGTCAAATTAACTTTCCAAACACTTTCAGTGCAGGTATGCTTTCTGAAATCTTCAGCACAAACTTGCTGGGAACAATGTGTGTGTGGAAATATAGCCAAATTCCTCACTTACTGCCAATTTAAAAAAAAGAAAACAAAAGTTATTTAATAAGAGAACCAAACAGAAGGGTGTACAGTATGCGTTAGATGTGACTGATATATCCAAGATGTTAAAGTGATTCAGCAGATAAAGCAGTAGAACTAGATGAATATATAGCCTAGCTAGAGATAGAGCTAAAGCCTCCAGACCAGAGTAGGTCAAAGGTTTAGAACAGCCTGTGCTATTACACATGACTGGACACAACCTTCAACCATTGCTCCAATTCCACAAAAGCACAATCATCATAATGATAATCACAATGAAAAATAATGAAGAGCATGAGAGTCCCTGGAGTGGAGCCAGATACTCTGGTCAGAGCTAGTTGATGCCACACTATGATTATTTACTTTTTATTTTTAATAATTAGATTGCAAGCTTTCTTTTGGAATTGGCACATTCAATTATCTGCCCTCCCTGCTGTGCTTTTGATGCTGATGTAGCATTTAGCTTGTTGTTGAGGCTATTGTTCAGCCTCTGCAGCCTTTGTGAGCAGCTTTGAATGTGCTGATTAATTTTTTGCTTGTGCGTTTTATGTGCATCCACACATTTACAAGTCTCTCAGACACTTAAGTTGATGCAAACAATACAGGGACCTAATTCAGTCTGTCATAATCAAGCTCACCTGCCAGGTTGAGTATTTTTTGAGCAAATGCTTGACAATAACAGTGAAATGGCCTCTCAAATCACAAGGGTTTGCTAGCAATGTGGCTGTGCAGAAAATCACAGCCAAAATCAAACTGTTAAAGGCACTTATTTATCTTGTGACTTATAATAATTTTCCATTGTCATCATAAGTCTGCCTTTTTTTAATACAAACACCTACAAAATTGTTGTGTCAATCACTTTTACACACCAACTCAAAAACATTTTTTCAAAAGCCACAAGGTTGACAGGGACTCAGAGCAGCAGTCCAATACAAAGTACTTAAGTAAAGTAAAAGTAAAAGCACTTAAAGACAAACAAAGTTGAAGATACAATGCAATAGACCAATAAACTGACTCAGTTCCAACTCAGCTTGCAGGATCTCTGTGCATATTGATCATGATAACATTTGACCTTTACATTAAAGTTCAGTGTCTCACTCAGGGATCCATCACCATGCAGGCATTTAGATTTTTATTGGATGGCTGATTTAAAAAGTGCACACAAAATTGCCACATTTTGTTTTTTCTTTTTTCAGTGAGACATATGGAAGTGCACCACACTCTGCAGTCTCTGTTTAGTGGTGGACAGTATGTGGTGAAATAAGTTGCAGCTGTGACTGCAGCTGTTTAATAATTCTAATCAGTGGTGGGTGAAAAAAACATGTCAAACTACGTATTAACAAACCAAGGTATTGTTAAGTTTCTTATCATTTGACAAAATTGAATTAAATACCATTGGAAACACATTTAGTGTGTATTTGTCAAGGTAATAATAAGTAGTTTGCTACCTCAATCTGCAGAAAAGGAAAACCATTATAACACAACTGAATATGACTTTCTGTCTACCATCTCTGTGTTACTGTGTATAACTTTACGGGTGTGTATTTGAGATCGAAATGAGGGTGTGGTCTGAGGAAAAGGGGTAAGAAGTGTCATGGCTGCTGTAATCCCATCACAAGGTGCCTCTACTTTAAAGTTTAGTTTGTGAATGTTAATTATAATGGAAAACACTGACAACTGTTGTCCACCAATGAAACTACCGACATTAAACACAAAGAAACATGTGAACCAGTGATTCCAGCTTTCTCCAGATAGTCCTGACACACGTTTTTGTTTGGAATTTTATTTGGAGTGAGAATCGTCCATGTCTAATATCAAAACGGCACTTGGCCAAATAATGTTTAGTGTGTGTTGTCTGGAGGGGAAAATGTATTCTGCTCCAGTCTATTTCTATGGTTTAGGCAGAGCAAAAGCAACCTCAGCACCTCTGTGTGTGTGTGTGTGTGTGTGTGTTTGTGTGTGTGTTTGTATGCTGCAGGATATCTCAGAGGTCAAATGAAAAGGTCACAGGGTGCCAGTTAAATGCCTTTTCATAGCATCCCAAACATGCTTGAACTCTGAAATACTGTGGAGTTTGTTTACCTAGAGCTCCAGTAAAGGTGAAACTTTGACTGTTGGAACAGGATTGGGCTTCCAGCTGATGCTAATTTCTCACCTCGATCCCTCATCTCGTTTGCATGAACTGTCAGCTGCTGCAGCAGTTTCACTGTGCAACTGATAGTTTCAGTGTGTGAGGCGTAATTATGAGATGCAGATTTGAGATGAAAATTAGCTCTCATGGAAATAATGCAGAGGCTCAGCAGCAGCTTTGGGGTATATTTAGACACTACACATGATTCATATGTCATTCATAGCCTGATTTATGATGTATTTTATACCTAAATAAAAATCAGTAATTTCTGATTTATGGGGTGACAAATTTGTCTACAAAATGCAAAAAAAGTATTTTGAACCTGGCTTTGTCCATGTAATGTTAGAAATTCAGCATACATTTAATAAGATGATGCATATAGATGTTAATATAATATACATTAAACATTTTCAGAAAACTTGCAATGCTGATATTCCCATTCCATAGAAAATTTGATTTTTATGACTTGTTAAACAATAATTTGTTTCACTCTGCTTTTGTCTGTTGTGTTTATGGTGGATTTTGGTGTTTCGTAAAATAGGTGGACAGTATAACATTTGAAGTGATTCAAAATAGCCTATTTATGTTTTGTTAAAAATACCTTTGTCTTTATATAAATGATGTAATGTGATCAAGCATCCTTATCGCCCATTATTCAACCCCAAGATTTCAGGTTTCATCCATGTTATATTGCGTTATGGACATCCTTTTTTCGACTCCTGAAAAACATAAATTGTCTTCCTCAAATTTAAAATGTTGACAATAAAGAAACTGATCGATAGTTGTCACTTCATCACACTCATTTTCATGCATTTGTCAGCATATGACCACACTTGTTGAAAATAACCACTATATTTGCCAGCCTTTGCATGTACAGCTTGCTTCCTACCTGTGCCTCACCCTTGCTTTCAAGCAATTCGGCTGATGGAAATTAGAATTTCTGCTGCAGGCACAGCTGCTGTGCTCGCTCAGATTTAGCACAGGATGACAGTTTGTAGTGTTATTCCATTCATTTGAGTCAAAGAGACATTTTGGCAAGAAAACTCACAGTCATGCTTCAAGATGTATTTGGTGATGCACTCTCAAGGTCTTAAGGCAAGACTAATATACCAGCATCCTATACGTACCACTCTATCCAGTACTTCATTTCCTTCTTTCCTATCTAACTGACATTCACTATCACACACACCTAAAGATAAAGTTTTTCAAAGATAAAGTGCTCCATGTTTTTCTCTACTTGACATTACTGTAGGATGTGCCACTCACCAGCTACTGCACTTACTGGAGAAAGAGTGCCACACTGTAAGACCTGTAGTTAATTAGAAAGGTTGGCAGATATTTTTACAAAACATATCATCTAGTTCGTTGTGCCAACATTGCATGTATTAAAGGTTTATCTTCTCTTCAAACTGTGAACTGAAAAATGCTTGAGTCTCCCTGCTGCTGTATGAACAGTTTGTGTGCAGCAGAAAATTAATATGTATTCCAATAAGAGGACAAACATTGCCCCTAATTTCCACCGGATGCGGAACGACGCCAACGTTTTGTCGAACCTGGTAGGTTTCTTTTCAAATCAATGAGTCAGTTTCTACTGAATGTGGAACGCCGCCGAAGTACTGATGTCTGCCGAAAAAAAACCGAAAGAGCTTTTATTTTTGTCAGACGTCAGCACATGGGGCATGCATTCAACACAGATCAGATCGTGTGGGACAGGAAGTCGTATATAAAACATCCGGTTTATTTTCAAAACAAAATAATTCACATTTGCGGCGGATCGTATAATTAATTTCCTTCCACTCAGTATACACAGGGTGGTTCTTTTTCACTGACGCTCCATACAACCTACTATACTGTGTGATTATACGTGAATTCGCGAGATCTTGTTAGTCAGCGAGATCTCGTTCTGACGATTCCAGCTGCCTGGCATAGCCAAAGCAGGCGGATCTGGTGCGTCGTTCCTCATCCAGTGGAAATTAGAGGTTAGCGTGATAATATCTAGTGATGGACAAATGAAGCTTCATGAAGCATTTGTGGTATTTTTTGACTCCTCTAGATGGTGCTCTTTGTTTAAAGAAAAAGGCAGTGTAATGGAAAATTACGAAATTTCCATTACATCTTTAAACCAAGAGCACCATCTAGAGGAGTAAAAAAATACCACAAGTGCTTCCTGAGGCTTCATTTGTCCTTCACGCCTAATATCCAGGAAATGGGGAGATGAAACACTTCACATGTGTCTGAGCCGAGTATAACCTCCACGGCCAAGTTGATCAGTGACACTTGTTTGTTATGAAGACAGTTAAAAATGAGGTTCTCTTTTCTTCCCAAGATCAGATGTAGAATCACCAACATATTGAATCATATGCAGCATTAAGATGTGTTACTATACTATCCATAGGTCTACTGTAAGGGTGAGTTCCACTGTTTTAATTTTCCAGCTGGTCTGGTTTTGCAACATGGTCCAGACATTATGAACAAAAGTCAAGTACAATGTTGTTTTGAGACTCAACAACTACCTCGTTGTGTATACCATGCTTTCCTACACCATGGCAAGAGTGTGACTGATGAGGAGTCTTGTTCGTGGCTGGCTAGTGAGCATGACTACAGGGATGCTAACCATTCTCCTACTGGCAAACAAATAAGCGGTGTGGAGCGAAGTGGAGGGACGTCGGTGTGCTGTAGCTCACTAATTATTGTCTCATTCGATGAGTATATTCATCAAATTCAGAGGTAGCAAACTCACAAATAGGCTTCTAGCTTTCCAAAAACAGGAGAATCCATTTAACCAATGGAATGGCTCATACTGTGAATGGTTGTGGACTGCAGAGAGGTTGTTGTTGGTTGTTTGGTACGAACCAGAGTTTTAATCCAGTGTTCACACCAACAGAAACCAACCGCAGCAGTGAGGTAAACACTCCAGGGTTGATGTGATCACTCCCTCAGTCTTCTGGAGTCATACCAGGCATACTAAACATGATCTCTTATGATCTCTTGTTGCACTGGATAAAAGCATCCAGCAAAAGTCATGTGAGAGGAAAAACATCTATTGTGCTGGAACAGAGGAGGATGATGGGATGTTTGCCTTGATGTTCTTGTGTTCCCTCTTGTTTTCAAAGTGACCTTTCGCTGCCTGCAGTGCAGCGTTTGGCTGTCTGATGGTTGCTCAACGCTGTTTGAAGTCTGACTGCAGCACTTTCTGCTGAGTGATTAGAAAGATTGTTTGATGAGGGGATACATGGGAGGAGGAGAGGAAAACAGGAAAACACACTCCCATTTCCTCCCCTCACACGTGTGTGTTTACTGCTGTGTACACACTTCCTCTACAGGTTTCCTACCACACTCGCTCTCTTGCTCCCTTCGCTGAGCTGTTTGTGTACGATCAAAGCAAAATAAAAAATAAACCTCACAAAAAATCTGAACTCTCTGTGAAACACTTCCCAAAGTCTTTGAAGAACATGAGGTACCTAACACTCTGAAGCATCAACGCTAACCAGCTCAGAGCTAATTAAATAGTAGCACTAAGTAATTAAGCCAAGTGGACAGAAAACAAAAACAGTGATGCAGGAACTTTTCTGTCTCTGTAAGACAACACATTAGCTATCCTATTTCTGGTCATTTCTAGTGAATAAATAAGCAATACATTCATAAGGGTCCAGGATAGACACATGAAACATTTTAGCATCAGAACAATGTCCTCAATTTCTTATTCATTCAAGCAAAAATTTTGAACATGTTTTTTGGCATGGATGAGTTTCTGTGGCAAATTTTCTGTTCACTGTACATAGCTTTATGTGAAAAACTGAAAGAAAATAAATACAGGAAATATTTCGAAGGCTGACTACTATGGTGAAAATAAACATCTGAACATTTTGATCAGTAGAGCTCACACCATGACAAAACTGTTCATTTAGGTGATACTGACACAACAATTGGTTTTGAAGCATGAATGACATTTATAATTGTGTAGATTGTTCCAATGCATGTCTGTTAAACAATGTTTTTCTTTTTCTTTTCTGTATCACAATTACACAGTCTGGCAATAAACAATGGTAGAAAGTGTGAATGTGAATTCTGTCCAATCTCTTGCAATAAATCTGTAACAGCAACTTTGTATTGATGAAATTCATATACTCTATGACATTTAGAAAAAGAGTGGCCTTATCCATAGTGGTTTTATCGGAATATCTTTCCAGGATACAGCAGTTTGTGAACTGATACAAAACGTGTCTTTTTGATGGCAGTGTTGACAGAGGAACTCAGGATTTGGAGCTAGTCAGTCATAAGCTTGTACTGCTCGTTTTGAGAAATGCACTCATACAGTTTTACAGATGTTAATGATAATTCAAGAAGTGACTGATAAAATAGCCAAAGGTGCA